>JAKOOJ010000002.1:60787500-61387500 GCA_022577455.1 Arizona elegans | reverse complement strand
GTAACCCGCTTGTTAAATAAATCTGGCTTTCCCATTCACTTTGCTTGTCAGAAGGTCGCAAAAGGGGATCACTTGAACTTGGGCCACAGCAACCATCATAAATATGAATCAAGCATCTGAATTTTGAACACATGATCATTGGGATGCTGCAAAAGTCTCAACTGTGAAAAATGGTCATAAGTCACTTTTTCCGGTGACGTTATAACTTTGAATGGTCACTAAATGTAGGGAGCCTGGATAGCTCTGCAGACTAAAGCACTGTAATTTAACACCAGCTGTCTGCAATTAAAGTATGTTCGAATCTTGCCAGGCTCAAGGTTGACTCAGCCTTCCATCCTTTCTAAGGTAGGTAAATTGAGGACCCAGTTTGTGGGGGCAATAAGCTGAGTTTGTATAAAATATACAAAAGTATGAAGGCTATTGCTTAACGCACTATAAGCCGCCCTTAGTCTCCGGAGAAGGGCGGCATATAAATCAAATCAAATCAAATCAAATCAAATCAAATCAAATCAAATCAAATCAAATCAAATCAAATAAATAAATAAATAAATCTGTTGTAAGTCGAGGACTACCTGTAGGTGACTTCAAGCACCAGGTTAACTCATGATTTAACCATGGTCTACTGAATAAGCCAGAACAAGCTAAGCTAGTATGTTATGTTAAGGAAAGAATATTATGGTTTAATGCAGTGTGAATGTAACCTTAACTCATGATTTAACCATGGTCTACTGAATAAGCCACAACAAGCTAAGCTAGTATGTTATGCTAAGGAAAGAATATTATGGTTTAACGCAGTGTGAACGTAACCTTAATACAAGAGGGTCCAAATAACCTACAATACCTAATTTGTCCTAAAAAAACAAATAGGATGCTACTGTATTGTTTTTCAGAGTAGGTTTGTCAAACCCAAACAATACATTCTTGCACTGTAAATGGAATCATTTTCAAATGGTAACCAGAGGATAATAATTTGCATTGTTCCCATGAATTTTTTTGAATTCTTAAACAAGGCTGGAGTGGTCCAATGCTGACAAAGTGTTATAACATGAGGTTACATCACTAATTCTTCCAGAACAGACCAATACCACAATGTGTCTACACAAGTTGCAACCACCAAAGAAGGGATATAAACTCATATCTCAGCCTGACTTTGACAAGCAAAAACAAGTCCAGCCATGATCTGGATTTGGGATGGAAACAGAAGCGCCTTGCATATTCCCAGCAACCAACTGCCGATTTCATAAATGCCATGCAATTTTTGTGAACTTCATTAAATCATGCACAATATGAAAAATCCAAAGATATACAGCACGTGCCTATTGATGCAAAACAAAAGAACAGAAACTGGACACATGAAAGTCATGTGCTTCAAATCCTATAAACTCTTTCCCATATGCTGTAAGAGGAAACTCAGCATCATTAACTTGCAAATTGTCTTTGTGGAGGGACAAATACATCTCTAGTATGTTAACCAATTTACCTATTAATTCCCAGGAAGCCACCATTATACAGATTAAAATTTTTCGTTTTGCTTTTTCCATCAAGCAGTTCAGCTCATCTCTGCAGCCTTGAACTTAAATTCATTAAAATAATAGTAAAGGACTCATGAAATGGTTGTTGGCTGAATTAGTTCATCTTCCAATGCCACAGCACAAGAAAAGGAGCCAATCCATTCTTAAGATATCATACCAGTTTTTTTTTCAGCTTCAGCAACAAAGCTGCAGAAAAGCATTTATAAAAAGGGGTAAAAATATCAGCTAGAGAAGCCAGGGAGAGGAGCACATCAAAATACCGTGTTTCCCTGAAAATAAGACCTGTCTTATATTTTTTTGAACCTCAAAATAAGTGCTTGGCCTTATTTTCGAGGAGGTCTTATTATTTTGGATCGCGTGGATCAAAACAGGGCTCCTCTTGCCGTCTTATCTGATTTCCATCTCTGTCTCCCTAACCCTAACCAGAGAAAATGGTGGGGACAAGCTGCGCATGCATTTAAGTATTTTTGGGGAGGGCTTATTTTTGGGGGGAGGCTTATTTGAGCGCATGTGCTCAAAAACCTTAGTGGGCTTATTATCAGGGGATGTCTTATTTTTGGAGAAACAGGGTATGACCTTACCTATACATTTGGTTAAATATAAAAAATGCAAAATTCAGAAACACTGACTGATTAGTATAGGCCTTGGCATTATCCACTCTCTTTCTTATTAATTATTATAAGATGTTCGCAAAAGAAAGACATTTTCCCCATGTAACAGACAAGCTACTGAGGCTGTCGGAGGTAATGCAGCATTAACACTGCTTAATCATCCTTTTGACAATTAGGAACACGATTATCAATTTGCACATACAAGACTTGCCTCCACTTTTTCAATTTTTTGCAGCCGGCATTTTATGTCCACAAAGCAAGAAAAGACCCTTATTTTAATTTTTGCCATCCTCATTGTCTTTGGAATGGCTTTATATTATATTTACTTCTTTTGTCTGATGTACAGGTAGTCCTCAACTTACAACCTCAACTGAGCCCACTTCTGTTGCTAAGTGAGACAATTGTTAAGTGAGTTTTGCCCAATTTTACCCTTCTTGCCACGGTAATTAAAGGAATCGCTGTAATTTTTAAGTTAGTAACGTGGTTCTTAAATGAATTTTCGTTTCCCCATTGACTGTGCTTGTCCAAAAGTCACAAAAGGTGATCACATAACCCTGGGACACTGTAACCATCGTAAATATGAGTCAGGTGCCAAGCATCCAAATTTTGAGGATGTGGCCATGCAGATGCTGCAACAGTCATAAGTGTGAAAAACTGTTACAAGTCACTTTAAGTGCCATTGTAGCTTCAAACGGTCACTAAACAAAAGATTGTAAGTCAAGGGCTACCTGTAAGTACAATACCATACTACTGAAGGTTTATCATTATTGGTTGTATCTCAGCTCACTATTGTTTTATGCTTTGTGTTCTCCCAAGAGAAAAGCATCATTATCCTTCACCTCAGTGCCCAAATCTAAGAGGAGGAAAGGAAATGATCAGAGCCTGCAAAGCGGGTAAGGGAGGCTGCAAGAGAACCAAACCATTGAAAAGATCATTGCTCTGACAGCTGAACCAGCAAGGTTCAAATCTTGGCAACTGCAGTTGAAAATCCCGCATAGTAAGTCATCAGGAGGGCAGGAAAAACAAAACCACTGTGTGCAGATGCAGCTGTCCAACTGACTGGATAGTTGTCAGTTCTGATAAGCAGTAATGATGCCTCTAATGGAGCATCCAGGAATGTCCACAAGGGGAAGTCTGCCAAAAATCAAGATGGCAGCTGCAATTGTAAGATCAAAGCCCCACCCTTTCTTTAAATGTATAACATCACACGCAAGCAACACCTGGGAAAGTCACATAAAAAGAGGCAAGGCTCCAATTACCTTGTCGTGCCTGCCATCTTGATTTTTATGACCTGCTTCCTGTGGAAACCTCTGATGCATTTTTGAGCTAGACAGCATTAACAATTAGCACTCAAGTTTCCAAATCTCTGCTGAAACTTAAATCTGAACTAATATTATTTTAGCCATGTTGTTCTCACTCCATTTATAGAATTCGTTTGCTAATTATAATTGAGGAATATAATGGCCTACTTTCTATACAGCACCAAACCACAATTTTACTAACCATGATTTGTGGAGGAAACAGCTGTCATAAGCAATGATTTAAAAACCATAATGCTTTAGGATTACCCTACATGCTAAGCCAAAATCAAGCAACTTCATTGTGAATTCAGTCAAGCTTTTCACACTAACAAGGGCAATCCACTTCCGTGTATGCACAAAGATGTTCTCTAAGGAAAGGAGAACTTCTAATAAAAGTTACTCTTGAAATAATACACAAAGGAAGAAATTAGTAGTCATATGAATATTACTTTCATATGACCACTTATGAAATAGCCTTTTAAATTGTTGGATAAATAAGCAAAAACTAATCATGAGGTTATCTCCCATCTGGAAATTTATTCAGATTGGCCCCAATAAAGGACCATTTCTCAGAATGGGGCTGTTAATGTAAAAATACGCTGGAGAAACAAAATTTCTAAAATAAAAAGGTGAAGTTGAAAAACTATGACTCAGTCTCTAGGCAGATCCTATTGTAGTAACCCATGTCTGGCCGATGCCACAACCACACTGGAGAATTTTTTTTTAAATTGAAATATTAGTGAAGGTGTTAAGTCATTGAAATACTTTTATACTTGAGGGAGGGAGGAGTCAAATTTATATATCTTTTCTATTTTTCTTTTTCACTTCCCATGCTTCTTTGTCTTTACTTTCTTTTAGTTTGTATTAGTTATTTTACCTTTACCTTACTTATATAAACATTAATAAAATTATTTAAAAGATAACTTTAAGGATGGTACAAGTGACATTCCACAGCTGATACCTGCAGATGTCCTGGCCTACAATTTCATTACCCCAAATGGATTGCCAAGTTAACTGGAGAGAGTAAAGAATTTTAACCTGGAGGTGATCTACTTGAACATTGTGGCTTGCTGCCCAAATAGTATAAATTTGTGAATGACTGAACATGAAAAGAAAAGGAAAAAAAAAAGGAACATGCTTTCAAAAGACTTCCTTAGACATACTAGACATACTGGAGACATAGCAAAATCTGATGCTGAATTAAAAGTGATATTTTTAAATTCGCAAACTACAAATCTGACCCTATACAAATAACCATTTGCATCGGGAGACGCAATACAGACCCTGGCCTAAAGCAAAGGGAAAGAAAATAGCTTCAAAGCAATCCATAATCCTCTTCTGGGTGTCCTTAACCTAACAATGCTTGTCTGGGGGGTTTCAATTGCTATCCTCGGGTCTTGTTGGTATTACCCCCTTGGAAGTCTGGAGGTGAATCCTTCTTAAAACTATTCAGCTACCCTATCTCAGAGGCCCTCCAATTCCCTTAACATGACTTACTTGAATAACATTGAATAAACAATCCCCACCCATCACCTACTTCTTTTGTCCACAGCTCCTATTCAGAGAACTACCTTTATTGACTGCAAAGCAGGTTTGCATGAAAAACTGGAGAGGTAGTTAGAACCAGATGCACTAGAATGACTTCCATCCTGCTGGAGGCAACAAAATCCACAGGTTCTTCAGCTACAGAGAGAGAGAGATTGGGTGTAATTCCAGAATCATTGCCCTCGCCAGGAGACATGGATCTGCGTGATTCAACTAGCAAGCCTGACCTTTCTCAGTTAGCTTACGCTCAGTCATTTTCCATTGCACTAAATCCAAACTGCACAATAGCCTACCTCCTATATATGTGTGTACACATGCACAGTGCAGCACAGCCATAAAGCTTGGGCCTCAATCTCTAGCAAAACTCTGTAATATTTCAGGAGAGTTTAAAGTTCCATAACTTTGATCAGAACAGCCTCAAGAAGATTCATAAAGAACAAAGGCAAGGATGCTTCAGTTAAGCTAGTACACTACAGCTGTTGCTGTCTTATGTATTGCTACCTTCAAAGTGCTGGTCCTTTTAATAGGACCAGCACTTTGGTCCTATTATTTGGTACTTTGGTACTATTATTTGGTCCTATTAAATAACCAAGGAGGTGAAACAGGGATGGTTTTTGCAGCCATGTTCAGTTACTCCAATAACTCTTGAGGACGGATTGCTGGTTTTTAATGGCCTTCATTTAAAAGTGAAACTTTAAACACACTTGGATGTTCTCTGTACAACTAGAGGTAGTCCTCGACTTACGACCACAATTGAGCCCAACATTTCTGTTGCTAAGTGAGACATTTGCTAAGTGAGTTTTGCCCCATTTTACAACCTTTCTTGACACCATTGCTAAGTGAATCACTGCAGTTCTTAAGTTAGTAATACGGTTGTTAAGTGAATCTGGCCTCCCCATTGACTTTGCTTGTCAGAAGGTCATAAAAGGTGGTCACATGACCCCAGGACATTGCAACCATCATAAATATGAGTCACTTGCCAACCGTTCAAATTTTGATCACATGACAATGAAGATGCTTCAATGGTCATTTTTTTCACTGTTGTAACTTTGAACGGTTACTAAATGAACTGTTGTAAGTCGAGGACCACCTGTACATAGATTGCCCTCTAAGGCTGCCCCAAACACTAAACTTGTATTCATCATCTTTCAGATAAACTGATTTCTTGAACAAATTAAAAGCTCATCTTTCACACATCAAACTTTTTCCTATATAGCAGCATCTTCTCATACAGTATCTCCATACCCAGGTAACAGCAAGAAAGCAAATTCCAAATATCCTTAACCCCATGCAGTAAAAATAAAAGATTTAGCTTTTATCAATCCTCTTGTGCCTACTCCCAAATAACATTTTCCAATCCAGCAAATCATTTGATAGGTTACAATTTTGCAAGAAATTCACAAACACTCCATACATTATTGTTATTGTTGTTGGCAATAGCTAGAGAGAGGAAAGTAAAAGTAGCAGGTATTTTAGGCAAAGAGATAAAAAAAAATTGGCATTTTAGATTCATGTGCAACAATGGCAATTTCTCAGCTACCCACTGTACATAAATGCTACCAACACAGGAACAAAAAAACATTTTCCCCACTTCTTTATTCAAGTTAAACCATATTTAAAAGTAAAAACAAGAGTTTAAATGTTGCATAAATATTGTCTCTATTATGTTTTCATCTAACATTATCATATGAAATTGCCAATTACTTTGCTATGTCTTCCACTGTTTCAAATCTAGTTTTCATTGTTTTTATCGTTGCCATTAGAGATAGAAACTCCACAACTTCCTATGAAATTCTGTAGGCCATATAATGTTCTGTTTAAAAGATATAAGCAGTTCCTTGCTGGATCAGACCCTTGGCCCATCTAGTCTAGTAGTCTGTTCTCATAATGGCCAATTGACTCTAATATTAATAAATACCAATACATATAATGTTAACATCAATAAGAATGAAGTTATTTTAAAAAAATATATAAGAGACTTTGTCATATACCATAATCATCTGTTCATTCAGAATTACCAGCCTCCATAAGATTTCCTTCAAATTCTCACTTTTGCCATTCTCGAAGGGGGCAGAGGAGAAACCCTTTTTTTTTTGCCATCCCTCTTATATGCTTTCTCCTTTATATACTCATTTTTAGAAAGATCTTTTAAGAGAAGATGAATAGAAACTTAAAGTAATTCCTACCCTTTCTAAACTTCAAACTGCTCTTCAGAAAAGCACTTTATATCTGTAAAAGAGAAAGAAAAAAAATCAAGTTATAATAATCAGGTCCAATGTAAAAAAATTCTATTAACCAACTGGGCAAAAGTAAAAGAATAAAGAAAACCAACTTATTTTTCTTTAGTTTGAATGCTGGAGATGAAGCAATACAAAAGAACAGACTTAAATCATATGCAAAAATGGGAAGAACCCAAAATACTACTTATACTGCCCTGTTTTACTTTCTCCACCCATCTTACATCTGGTTGAGGGAGAAAAATTATATTCCACCTGTGCTTCAAAACTCACATGGATCAAGGAGTCTAGAGGACAGAACCAAAAAAAAACCCCTAAGAATTTCGTAAGATTTGTTGTTTTAATTGTTTAAAAAAAAAAGCATTTGGAAAACACCAACTTCCCATTCAAAGACTTTTCTGATAAGTGATCCCCAGTATTCCAAAAGTATTCTTGGATGGAAGCATGCTGAGTTGCAGTTTGCATTGAAGCTACTACTGTAGTAACTAAGGCAACAATCTCACAAATCCTTGAGCAACAGCTTCACCAAAGACTTCTGTCCTAACTATCTTCTGGAGTTGGAGTGGGTAACCTTCCCTAGCAGGCCCATACAAAGCCCTTCAGAAATCTTCTGCAAGATCAAGAGTGGAATTTTTTCCTCTCCAGCCGTCTGTTGGGGGTGGATGGGGAGGGGAATAAAAGGTTAAGACAGACAGAGTATGTTGCCCCACCCACCTAATGTTCTGGCCCCACTTTGAGGCAACAGAGCCTAATGCGAAAAAGGTATTCACTACCCAGTCTTCTAATATTAGGTTCATGATGCCCAGTTTCTGTAAGATTTTTCTTACAGAATTTTTGTTTAAAGTGTGTCATACCATTGCAAATTTTTAAGCAAGGAAGTATCCCTGTTTCTTTTTTAGTATAGTACTTTCTCTTAACATTGCTTTCCAAATGAAACATCTCATTTCAGGAACCAAAGACAGGTCACACACTCACTACATATAAGAAACCCTCTTGTACATTTATTTACAGTAATTTAGAATTTTCCAATGCTCCAATACTGGAACAATGCTACAATGAATTTTCCAATGCACTGAAAGTTTTCAAGAAGAGCTTAGATAACCGAAATGGTATAGAGTTTCCTGCCTGAGCAGTGGGGTTCGATGAGAAGATCTCCAAGGTCCCTTTCAACTGTTATTATTCTGATTCCTAAATGACCTTCCAACGTAAAATATTGCCATGTTGGGTTATGTTTTGCTAGCTCTTTCAGTAGATATCATTATACAATTCAATTAATTAAAATGTTAGACAATTGCATTTCATTGACAAAAAGAAGCAAGAGAGTGAAACCCTGATAGATGCAGTTGGGTTAATTTTAGCATCTGTTTAGCTGCTTAGCAACACTTATCCTATGACCTTCTATGCACCACCTACTTTCACAAAGGATAATAAGTACAACCTGAGATATCTAGCAACGATACCTAGTTTTCACTAGCTGTGACTAGTATAAACATCACTTTGCACAACAAGGAAAAGAAAAACAATGTTGTTGAACAATATATTTCTTCAATAATGGAAAGAGGATACTGGAATGTAAGCTTATCAAGTAAGTGATGAAAACCCATAAAACTCCTGAAAAAAGTAAAAGGAGTTTTCAAGCACACCTTCTGCCCCAGGCCAAAACAAATTTATCAAAGCCACTAGCTATGCAAGGAGGATTTTTGGTTTCTGCATCTGAAAGTTTTACTTCAAAGAATCCTTGGCCCGCAAAAAAACAAAATAAGTGATGTAACAATGCAAGGATGAAAGCATCTCCTGTTCTAGATGGATTTAATTTTTTTCAAACTACTTAATTTTTAGAGAGCAAAATCAAAAGTGTTCTTATCTTGAAATGTTTCTTTAAAATAGAAATAAGAGTTTTAGAGTGAAATTGAAATTAAAATGCAAGTTCATAGAAATTGCAAGTAACTGAAATGGCATGCATTATTTTCCTAAGCAAAATGTTATGCAAAACAGAATTTTTCCTGCTTAAATATACTGTTGGAACTGAGACATACACTCACACACACACCAAACATCAGTTTCGGTGGGGGGGGGGGCAATTGCACTAAAACAAATAAAACCATTAGGTGCATCTTAAAGAAAAGGATGAAAAGAAATGTTGTGGTAACTTGATTGATTGGATGATGGAGCCATGCTGTTTCTGAGTTTCTAACACACAAAAGGGTCTTTTCTCTGAGGGATGTACATAACACCAGTTAATGCTAATGGGCATTATATACACACATCAAGAGAAGACTATACCCCTAAGCCTTCAAACAGGAAAATAAAACAAATATGGCTTGTGTGATCATGAGTCACAAGGTACCTCCCTCTTTTTCTTGTATACGCACACATAAATTGATCTTTGGGAACTGGGACCAGTGTTAACCTTTTCCAAACTCTTCTAGAATGTCTAAAAAAAATTATAATAGCCATCTCACTGACAAAGCCTTAAAAATTGGTGGGGCAACTGCTATCAGAAGAATTTAATGAGTTACCCAAAATGCCACCAAGGAATCCAGACTGCTGGTTTTCAGATCAAAAGGAAACCACTCTGGTCCTGTTTACCATATTCACAGGGATGCAATTTACATTCACCAACTACATTCACCACACTTCAGCTTGTTTAAAAGGTAAAGCAGTCATAGAGTAGGACAAGTGAACCAAAATTGCCACACGGTAGATCTACTTAGTGCAAAAAAAAAAAAAAAAAGAGTACCAGATTTACTGAAAATACACTTTTAATCTGTTCCTTCCCTCCTCCACCCATAATCGTTTTCCTCCCTCATATATATATATGTGTCTGTGTGTGTGTGTGTGTGTGTTTTTCTTCTAGCCAGGTTTTCCCTAGAAGAAAAACACACATAAACCCTACGAAGAAGTAAGAAATATATATATATATATATAAATGGCAGAGATGTAAGCAAAGATTTTGGGATAGGCCAGTGAATTTTTTAAAATTTATGTCCTCCACCCCCCTTCCAGAAGTGTGTCCTCCGGTGCTGGTTCTATGTGTTGGGAAGTTGCGGTAGAATAGGGGCTGCTCATCAGGATCTGGCCTCTAGTTCTATCTTCTAAACTGAGCCACAAGGAGCCACAGAGGGCAAAAATCTGCTGAGCCAGGAGAAACGCCTGCCCTCCCCTTTTATAACCTATCAAGGATGCATTGCAGAGCACTCCAGAGAGGGAGAGAGATAGTGTAACACGCGGAGGTAAGAGGGGGTGGGAAAGAGAGCAAGCGCAGAAGCGAGGGGGGGGGGGGGAGAGCCAGAACAAACTTATCAACGGACATGACAAAGTTCAATCCACCTCCACCATCAACAGGCTGCCGCTACAGCAGCATTAGCAGCCGGAGCAGCAGCAGCAGCCGGCTCCTCCCTCTTCTAAGTTTTCAGCATCTCCAACTCGCCTCCTCTGCCCAGCAACGAGATGCGTTTCGCCTGTTGCACAACTGCTGGAAACGGACGAGGAACTGATGAGAAGCTCAGCAGCGGGAGCAGCAACCACGTTTCCCGCGGCTGCTGCTGCTCTTTCCTCTCTCTCTCTCCCTCTCTACCCCCCCCCCCAGGCCGCCCCTCGTTAACTATGGGCAGGGAGCAGCAAAAGTCAGCGGCGGCGAAGTTTTAAGATCCAACGCCCCGAAGCAGCCAGCAGCAATTTTTTTTTTTTTGCAGCCTCACTTTGTTTGCTTTTACAAACTAGAAGGGAGCGAAGGGCTGGGGAGAAGGGGCGGGGGGGGGCTGTAGAGAACGAAGGATCAGGCCGACCTTTCGCTTAAGCGCTCAAAGAAAGGAGGAACTGTATCCCTGTCTGTCAAGTCAAGAAGTGGGGAGGGGGGGGATATTCCGATCTGCAAGGGGCGTGGGAGAGGAAAGCCTTCCCCCGCTTCTTAGCAACGTTTAAGGTCGCAGCTTCCTAAGAGACGAGTCCCGACTAGTCTGCATCAACACGTACCAGAACTGGGGGGGGAGGGGGGGCCGGCGGGAGGGGGGCGGGAGAAGGAAAGAGGGGAGTGTTTTGCAATTCGTTTTAGATGTAGCGATCGGAGAGGTGCGGGGTGGAGGGGGGGCGCTAAGGCGATGGGTTGAAAGGCGGTGAAAAAGGAACCACAGATCTGGACCACTCTTTTAAGATGTTAAAACTTCGCTCGTTTTAAGTAAAAACAACCCCGCAGAAAGAGAAGGCGCGACCCGTTTTCCTGGTTTCGGATACATTCGGGCGCTTTTCCTGTACTCGTGACAATGCGAGTGTGCGCTTCCTTCTATGATCCATACCCAGAGAGAGATGTCTGTCCAGTTGACACGGCATACGTGGGGTGGGGTGGGGGTGAAGGAAGCGATCTCTCTCTTTCCCTCTTCCCTAAAAACTTTCTGGGAAATTCAGACAGGGCAGTTTAAGGGTTCTTTTGATGGTGCCTGGGCACCTTCCCTGGAAGGCCAAGGAAAAAGCCAGAGAAGCTGGCATGATCTCCGTAAAAGCTCCTACCTCCCACTTCCCCGCCCAGGGTGGAGGGGAGGGTAGTGAAGGGGAACCAGAAGTACCGAACTGCGAATTAAAAAGACACACACATAACACAGATGCTTCCAGCCGAGCGCCCTAAAACAAGGCGGAAAAGTTCGCAGCAACAGATGCCCGGGAAGAGCAAAAGCCCCAAACGAGTTTCTCTCTCCCCCACCCTCCCCACACCCGCTTTCAATCCAACCCACCACCACTCCCGACCGCTTCTCTACCTTGAGAAAGACGACTCCACTTCCACATAAAAAGAGGGGAGCCCAACGCCATCTCGCTCCCCATCATCTTTGTCAACAAATCATAAAAACTTCACCAACTGGAGAAAGGGGGAAGCGAACGACGAGCCAGAGGAGGGATGTGCTTGACGCGAGCGAGGCCAATTGGGTTAAAAGATGCTGCTTCTCGCAGGCCCTTTCCAACTTCGCTGGTTAAAAATAAACTTTGCTGTAGGAGGGGAGGCGAGAGAGATGATCTGGATGAATTCCTGAGCTCAGACGGTTTAATATGGATGAGCATCAGGTCCTGCAGGCAACAGTCTGCAACGGGTGTTGCTGGTTGGTACAGTTTGCAACACGGAAGAAGGGGGGGAGAGTGGCGGGGGGAGGCCAGGAGGAGCGGGGGATGGGGGTGGAAAAGCAGAAAAGGCTGCATGGACTTTTCAGCATCATCGACGCTGCTGCCAGACAACTTTTTCGAAACTTTTTTTTCCCCCCTCTCCTCCCTTCCGTAAAAAGCTACGATGCAAACATTAAACCGAGAAAAAAAAAGTCATGTCACTCTCAAAACGGTCAAAGCTCCCTACGCGACTTCTCCTCCTCCTCCTCCTCCTCCCCCCCCTTCCGTCTCATCAACCCGCAAATACATTCCCCGCCGTGCTTGCTTTCTTAAATCGTCGGCTTCACCGAAACTTTTTTTTCCTCCCCCCTTTTATTTTTCCTCCCTTTTCTTTCCAAGGCGCAGGTAGAAATTTGACCTTGCGCTCTGGCGTAGACTTACGTTCGACTTGCTCCAGACTGGGCTGCTTGGGTCGAGCCATGATGGAAAGCTGGACTGGCGATGGTGCGATCGAGTGGTGGGTTCGGTTTTTTTAAAAAAAAAATAATAATGGAGGGAAGGGAGAAAATAGGTGGAAGGGAAAAAGAGGGGGAGACAGCCAAGAGAGAGAAAAACGAAGTTTGTTCCGGAGGGAGAAGGGGGGGGAGAGAGAGAGAGAGAGAGAGAGGAATCAAATTCAAAATGGCGTTTCTATGGATGTGCAAAGTTCATCAACTCTACGATAAGTTCCCTTCTTCCTCTTCCCCGCTGGAAGAAGATGGACAAAGTTATGGACCTTCGGCTCTACAGCGGCGCTTCGAATGCGCCCCCGTCCTCGCCCCCCTGCCCACTTCTCAGCCGCTCTCCCCCTCTCACCCTAAGTAGACACATCACGTGTTGCTCCTGCTAGTCTCCAGGGGACGTGTTACTCAGCCAGGCTGCTGCTCGCTTGTTGGTTGCGAGCGGTAGCATCCCTATCTCTCTCTCGCTCCTTCTCTTTGGCTGGGAGGGGCTCCTCCTCCTCCTCCTCCTCCAAGAAGAGAAGTGAGTACAACTTTTCTCCTTCCTCCTCCTTTCTCTCTCCCTCTCTCTCCCTCTCTTTCTTTTCTTTCCCCCCCCCCGGTCGTCTTGAGCCAGGAAGCGTCCTACTTAGCAACTTGGGCGACACTTTGCCAAAGCATCAGAGAACAACTTTCTGCTTCTTGCTCTGCCGCCCCCCCACCCCACCCCTCTTTGCAGCGTTGCGCGTATTAATAAATAACTTTTCCCTTCCCTTCCTTCGAATGATGGTGGGGATACGAAGGAGGAAGTGTGCAGACTAGAAAGGCTCTTGGCGGTAACGTACCATCTGGCGGCGGTGGCGACTGCTGCCTCCCCTCCATTACACAGACTTCCAGTTGTAAGGAGGAAGCGCTTGCTGCTGCGCCGAGAGAGGCAGTTGGGTGTTAGCGACTGATAAAAGCGTCAGGGATGCAGACCGGGCAGTATCAGCTTTGAAGGGATCTCGGGCTGCCCCGCTCCTTGTCTCTCTAGCGGCTTAATCCATTGTCAGCCAGGTGCCACGCATTCATCTCTCTTTCTCCCCCCCCCCCCATCTAATTAACCAGAAAGGCGAAGAAGCCCCGTGTATGTTGTGGCTTTACTCCAAGCCGTGAGGTTGGATGGAGCAACAAGTCGGCGCAATTAGCAATAGGCTTGCAAGCTCCGATATGTAAGCTAGGTTCAGGGCGGCTCGCAGGAGGCTTTCTCATCCCTTGCGCCATCCAGACAAATGGACAGGAGGAAGGCTCCTCCATGTTACTTCAGATGTTATTCACCCAGGATTCCCCCCCTTTTTTTTTCTTCAGCAGCCAGAACATGCTAAGATGTTTTGCAGAGGATGTTTTAATTATTATTTGTAAGCTTTATTTTGTACCAGGCTTATGTTACTTGCTGCTTCTTCATTTATTTATTTTTTTTAAATAAAAACCTGTTATGGGAAAGTAGTATCTCAGTAGTCTCATGTCAATTTTTGAGCGGGATGCTATCTGGTTAATTCACTTTTTGAAAGTATAATTTGGTTGGTTGGGGCATAGTATAAAGTGAGGATGGTTTATTTAGCATGATGTGCCAATGGGAGCATTTTGTCATATCTGACAAACTGATTGAAAATCTTGGTTCTGCATTAGGTGGGATCATCTGTAATTTAATTTCTTAGTTGCCTTGTAAAACTATGTGCCCAAGGATAACTTGCATGCCAGCATAGCTCAGTCTTGAACGTAATTACCTCTAAGTTCATCAGGCCTTATGTCCAAATGCACTGTGCCCTTAACTTGTTTTTTTTTTATTACTTCCTGCTGTCTGATCTTTTTGGATGCTCATAAGTAAGTTCCATAGATAGCTGCAGAACTTGCTCCCAAGTAAGCATTTTTAGAATGTAGCCTTAAGGACATGCTGTTTATTCCTTTAATGTAATAGTTGGGCTTAAAAGTATTTAATTTTGGTTCAGCTCAGGTACCCAAGATAATACTTGAATAGTTTCTTATTGCTTGAATCCAACATGGAGGCCACAAGAAAGGAAATGGGGGTGCAGGAATTGCAGCATTCGGGGGCAACTCCAGAGCATGATAAGCATGATAAAGGTCCATGAGGAAGGGATATGTGAATAATATAAAATAGCACTTTCTTTACTCCTACACAGAGGCTCTGTTGAATTTTGAGCTATACTAGGGATGAAAAAAGTTCCACTATTTGTGGGACAAGTGGTTTGCATCAGGGGTGAAATGCTCCCTGTTCAGACCGGATAGCCCAATCCGATAGCGATGGCGGCGGATGGTTTGGAGAACCCATAGCAAAATCCTGCACACACACCCATGCCCAGCTGAACCACGCGATCATCAGAGGCTGTTTTTTTTACTTTTAAAAGCATTTTTTCTACAACCTCTTCGGCCGAAAAAATGCTTTTAAAGGTAAAAAAAAAAAGCCTCTGATGATCGCGCGGCTCAGCTGGGATCGTCAGAGGCTTTTAAAAGCATTTTTTCTACAACCTCTTCAGCTGAAGAGGTTGTAGAAAAAAGGCTTTTAAAAGGCAAAAAAAAAATGGTCACGCCCACCCAATCACATTACACACCGCCCACCAAGCCATGCCCACAGAACCGGTAGTAACAAATTTTAGATTTCACCCCTGGTTTGCATCCATTGTCCCAGACTAGTGGAATATAGGAAGCCCTCGACTTATAACAGTTGATTAAGTGACTGTTCAGCACTGAAAAAAGTGACTTATGACCATTTTTCACACTTACGACGGTTGCAGCATCCTCATGGTCACGTGATCAAAATTGGGATGCTTGGCAACTAATTCATATTTATTATTGTCCTGGGGTCATAGCAACATAAATTTTGGGCTCAATTGTGGTCGTAACTTGAAGACTACCTGTATTAGGCCTTCAAGAGCTCAAAAGATTGCTAAGTGGATTATCAGAATTGGTGAGTAAAACAGGATTTCCAATGAATGTGTACTGGGGATACTACAATAGATAGCATATAGTAACATCGTCTACAGTAGGGAAGCACATACATTTGATTTGCAAAATAATTTTAAAATGAACACAGTGCCCTATTCAATAGGAGTCAAAGAATCTCTTTGGGTTACACTAATAAATCTAGTTTACAGAACTGTATGGGGATGTTTTTGATGACATTATTCAGGGGTGAAATCCATCAGGTTCTGACAGGTTCTGGAGATCCGGTAACAGAAATTTTGAGTAGTTCGGAGAACCACCTCTGGCTGGCCCCAGAGCAGGGTGGGAATGGAGATTTTGCAATATCCTTCCCCCAGGAGTGGGGAGGGAATGGAGATTTTGCAGTATCCTTCCCCTGCCACACTCACCAAGCCATGCCCACCAAGACACACCACACCCACCAAGTCATGCCCACAGAACCTGTAGTAAAAAAATTTGGATTTCACCACTTCCATTATTAAATTGTTTCCAGGCAAGTGTGTTGGGAGGAGGGCTCTCTACTGTAACTGCAGTACACTGATCTGAAATCACATGGACACATTCATACAACCAATTCAATGTGCTATTCCTGCACACAATTTCTACTCAAATTCATACAACTGACATAGGCTCTTACATCCTTACATTCATCCAGTTAGACTATGTTCACATGGTACCCTAAAATATTCGCAGAGTTTGTAGGATACACTGAAGTATGAACTAACCACACTGCTTGGATTCACACACACATTGTTAAAAGATGGTTCATTGTGTCCTGTGGATACAGCTGTTCGCTATGAAGTCAGGCTTCCTCGTCATTCTTTATTTCTGGTGATCACAGAGAACATCTGGAAAGGAGAGGCCTTGCAAACCTAAGATTATCCAGACCTGGTACAAACCCTTCCAAATAATAACTGAAAGAAAAATGTTCCTGTTCAAATGTCCACTCATTCCAGTATATTTGTCTTCTCCCCCACTCCCCACAGCCAGGCATAAATCAGTATTTTGGAACCAGTGCATACACTTAACCTTTATTGTGTTCTCTGAGATGCTCCTGGTTTGGGAAGTAGGTGTTAAAATCTGACAGGTCTTTGGGTTCCCTTGTAGATACTATTATTTTGTTCATCACTGAGTGGTTTCAGAAATGATTAGCATTAAAAAAAAATGAGGTTGCTATTTCTGTGATATTCCTGAATATTCGTATTCGGAAAGAAAAGGGAGAGAATCCATAATTCACCTATGGGAGAGAAGGCCTTAAGTTCAGACTCATACAATTATTTATCTTGGTTTTCAGATTACCAGTGATCAACAGATTGTCTCACTATAAAGCACTGTCATTTGTCCATGGGCCTCCTGATGCTTAGGACCTTTTCTGATTGAATCAGGAAGCAGAGATGGCAACCACATAAGAAAGGCTAATTCAGTCCCCACACCATAGCTCAGAGTGATCAATTTAGGTGGCATTGCCAAAAGAGTGAAAATGGATTCCCACAAAAATTGAATACATTTCCATTAAATGTACTTGTGTTGATCCCAATGACTTAAATTTAGAGATGATTACTATGAATTAAACAAAGTACAACATCCCTTACCATAAATGCAGAAGACTATGTCCTGCTAATTATGTGCTTCACTGTTAATAGGTAACTTAAGGACCCAGGCGCTCTCTCTCTCTCTCTCTTGTTAGGGTTCTTTATCTTCCAACTAGATTTGAAGAACCTTCCAGACAGAGGAAGCCTTCAGATAGAGGACTATCCACTGACTAGTCTTGAAACAGGACTGTCCTCAGTAGATCAGCTGTCAAATTCTATCCAGCCTTCTTTTTAAAAAAAAAAAAAAAACCTCAAAGGCAAAGAACGATGGAAACTTGGCATGTTTAGTTTTCTTTTGCCACTCAAGCTCTTTCTGGAGATGCTGGGGTAGAAAGTTCAGATTCCAAGCTATACCAGGAAGAGGAAACAAGCAAAATTGGAAAATGCCAGCCAGAGAAAAATGACACCTCTATCTGAGAAGTCTTCTTCCTTCCCTTTTTCCTTTAGTTCTTAGGAAACCAAGCTTAGCCATTGCATTACTGTGCAAGATTCTCCTTTCAGAATCTTCTCCTCCTATTTGATTTCTTCAGAAAAAGGGGGAAAATAGATTGCAGGAAAGGAAAGCTTTTCTCATCTAGAAACTGTTTCTTTATCATTAACCATTCGCTCCCAGTAACACAAAAAGACAGTGAGTGTGTTAGTAGGTCATGTTATATGTTAAGACATACTGCAGCTCTTCCCAAAGTTTTGTGGAATTTCTTAGCTACAGAAGTAAATAACTGAATTCCAGTGGTCTTACATCAGGGGTCTCCAAATTTGGCAACTTTAAGACCTGTGGACTTCAATTCCCAGAATTCCTCAACCAGTCATGCTGACTGGGGAACTCTGGGAATTGAAGTCCACAAGTCTTAAAGTTACCAAGTTGGAGAGCTCTGTTCTACCTAACAGATGGTAGCTGTTTCTCTTTCAGTGTCACAACCTCACACCTGTCCCTTTTGTGTGAAAACAGGAGAAGAAAGCATTATGTACACCACCTTAAATTTACAAAACAAAGCTGGGATATAAATTTAGCAAGTAAATAAATAATTACAGCAACTGATTTGACAGTGCTTGTTTTAAAATGTCTTCTTAGATTGCTGAGCTAGTGAAATCTGCGATGCTGACTAATAGAGGGTATGCTTATTAGTTCTTTATGTAAGGCGTTCATAAACCACATACTAATGCAAAGCCTTGCCAAGATGATGTGCAGAAAACAAATGAACAATAATACGTTACAAAGAAAATACACAGCATTACCTACATAAGTAAAGTTGGATTACGTAGCTCCCAGTTCTCTTTGAGGAAAGCACTAATAAAATAATGGGTTTAAGGCCTTCTAAAATGCCTGTAGGAAAGGAATAGCATAAATGCCAGACCTAAGCAGTTCTCTCAATTGTGGAACCACTACAGGGAATCTAAGGCAGCAGATAACACAAATCTTCAATTAGATACAGCTCTGAATTACTCAGTGAAATATTGCAATGTTTCTCAACCCTGGCAACTTTTAAAATGTATGGGCTTCAACTCCTGGGGAATTCTGGGAGTTGAAGTCCATGCATCTTAAAAGTTGCCCAGGTTAAGAAACACTGATCTACTGTATAAGCTCTATGTTGGGGCCAGACAGGCAGGATTGAAGGCCTTTCTCTATTTGCACCCACCCCCTTTTTAATGCCATGTATTCAAAATGCTACCTTCATCTCCTCTTCAACCCATACCTGATGTAGTTTAAAAGTTGCCCTTCACTGTTCTGGTGTTACAGCAGTACTTGACCATAAAACATGTGAAACTATGGCAATTCTGTCCTGGGTGCAATCTGATATATTTCACTGGCATTTCAAGTCAATGCCACAGTCAAAGGTTCAATCAACATTTATTGGGTATTTTAGATTGGTGAAGGATGTTCTCTTTCTTCCTTGTGTACTGTCTTTCAGATATGCATGGGCACTTCAGAATTTGGCTCCTTCAAAGCTGGCATTTCTCTCTCTCTGTCAGCTTCCCAAGCTCAGATAACCAACCAAAAGTTGGTTAGCAGTCACAAAATGGACAACTACACAGTATAGTAAGAAAATGACAGTTCTCTTTTTCTGCTGCTTCACATACCTCTTTCTATGCCTGTCAGCTACATCTGGCAGACTACTCTTGAATGTCTTATTCTAGAATTGTGCTATTTTAACTGAGAGTCCTTCTAAACATACGTGTGCAAGACACATATAACTAGAGCAATTTTTAATAAGAGTTAAATCTACTGGTGTAGCAATTATCAAAACTGGACTCTTCTCTGTCTCCATCCTACTATCTCCATCCTATTGTGTGACCAATTAATTGTTTTCCTACTGATTAGTGACATTTGGTAAAAGGAGAGGGAAACAGAGCTAGAGATACTATACACCTATACTTGTCCTTAAAGCATCCAGTACACCATAAACAAGGACAGTATCGATGGCAGCATTGTGCCTGTGCACACGGATTGCTAATGGAGCAGCAAGTTTTACTTTATCTTGGTGCAATTTTATGCTCCTGAAAAAGTTATGAATAACTCTGTAGCTTGACTGTTAAGAAGCCCTTGATACTGCCTTAACATCAGACACCTACACAGTGAGCCTGAAAAATAAAATTTCTACATTTCATATCCACCCTTGTAAACATGGACAAGTAATCTGCAGCATTTGGGCCAACCAATCTGATGCAATCTAACTGTTTAGTATTTTTTTTGCAATGGATTAATTAAACAAAATAAAATGGGAAGCTGACAGACTTCAAGGCTTTCGTTTTCAGTATTATGTTTTTTCTCTCGGACTACCTGCAGAATCTCTCTATTCCACACATATTCTTAGAACATGCATGGTTTCGTAAAGTCTGTTTACTTGCTTAGAAAACAAGATAAATGGGGATGATTGGGAGCATGGGGATAGGGGGCATCCATCTAGTGGCTGGGGAAACTAGATATCAATGTGACCCTTAGGAAGTAGATACTATACCCACATTCTGTCCCATAGTTCTTTACTGTGGATGGAATTCACACATTGAACTAAACCATAATCTGATTGTCTTGGTTTTAATTTATAAACCATGCTAAATGTAGGCATTAAATTATGGTTCAAAACCACACTTTCCCATTATAATCCATAGATCCCAATCATTGATTTGTCATTAATTGGAAGGAGAACTCTATACAGGATGAATCGGGTATAATCCAACAAAGTTTTTCATGGTTTGAAACAAATGAAAACCAAAATGTTCAACTTCAGGTTCAGTTTTAAACAGGAAACAAAAATAGAATTTAAACAATTGGGCTACTTTAAAAATAGAATAAGTTTTATCCTGTGATGGCGCTATTGTTTTTGTTACCTGCCCTAAACTGTGGATGGAAACACCTATAAATCTATACAAATCCATGCAAAAAGCTCTAGAAATTGCAGCAAGATTTGACTTATGACAGATTCACCAGCAATAGCTTTAGCAAGTTAATTGGTACTCAATTTTACTTTGTGATCTCATAAAACTGAGGGCACATTTTGATAGCTGAGCTGATTTAGGTCTGGGGGATGATTGCAAAAGAGCATTTGGAAAAGAATATTTAAAGGTCTGTTTCTAAAACTGAACAGTGGCTTTCATGATGAAGCCAATGGGACTTGTTACCAAAGAACAAATCCCATTGGAACTTCATGTTGAATCAAATACACTTCTAAATTCACTCTACCTTCCAACTTCCTAACCTCTCATAGCCATCTTTTTGGCACAAGATAATACAAAGTCTTTATAAACGGCTATATACAATATGCAATCTGCTACTGTGTGAATAAGTATTTACATCTTGGGATGCCAATTCAACATTTAGACATTAGAAACAGACACACCCATAATCAGCCTGCAGGAAAGGAAGGAGAGGGAACACTAATATAGGCCAGCAGCTCCCATATGTTCCCTATTCCTTTGCAGCTTCATTTAGTACAACACTTGGGAGAAAAATGCATCTAATTGTATTGCAACAGAATTGCTTTTTTCCCCTTGGAATTTCACTCCCAGCCCAACAATCTCCAAACATTACAAATTTGCATAGTTAGTTTAATTTAATAAATGTTTAAAAATAAAAATGAATATTAAAATATATATTTTGCCATACCTTGGTACTCAATTGCTGTGAAATTCATCAAATGTGGTACTCGATGCATATTGACACAAAAATTTTGTCCCGGTACTTATTGTTGGTTTGGTACTCAATGCACAAGCTAGAACTTGTCAGTGTTGGCTGCCTTGTGACTCACTACATTATTCCTTATGGGGAAAAAATGTTTGGTACTCATCATTTTTGGTATTCATTGCACTTCCTGGAACCAATTAACAATGAGTACCAAGGTACCACTGTATAAGTGAAACCTTCCTATTGAAATATCTATTTTTGTAAAATATAAATGATAAACTTATTTATTAATTCAAAGGGCAGATACCCCTATCTATGTTTATATACCCATTCATATAGGTATAGATAGATAGATATCTATATGGTCTAATGCAGGGGTCTCCAATCTTGGCAACTTTAAGACATGTGGACTCCCAGAATTCTGGGAGTTGAAGTCCACAAGTCTTAAAGTTGCCAAGATTGGAGACCCCTGGTCTAATGGTTAGGGTGCTGGATTAGGAGTGGAAAGACCCACATTCTAGTCCTCCCTTAGAAACAAAAGCTGGCTGGGTGACTTTGAACTAGTCACTATCTTTTAGCCAGTGGTGGGATTCAGCCACTTTGGGAGAACCGGTTGTTAACTTTCTGAGCAGTTTGGCAAACTGGTTGTTGGAAAAAATAATTAGTGTAGAGAACTGGTTGTTAAATTGCTTGAATCCCACCACTGCTTTTAGCCCTAGATTGGATAGCTCAAAAACATCTTATCTACCAACCTGCAGAATATGGTAGATCTTCCCCATAACCTTTAATGAAGAAGTCTTTATCCTACTATGCATTCATTTAGGAGGAGGAGGATATATGGAATATATGTTTCGTACTTTAATCGCATGTTAATCACACGACTCTGCAGATGTTAGATGATATATGCTGTTACCTGCAGTAAAGTTCAAGACTGGTACATATTTAAAAAAAAAAATAGCCAACTGGGCTGCCAATCTGCTTCGACATCTTTGATGAGCCAAAATCTTCCGAAGCTTCTGCAGGGTGGAGCTAAGGGGGGAAACCATATGATGATGTCCTTCAGAATCATGGCATCAGTTTCTCAGCAGCACCCTCCAGCAAGGAAAGAGTGGCCCTGAATTTATAAGGTCATCTCAACATTTCACAAGAAGGCAATCAGTAGTATCACTCCGTCTTTAGAGAAACAATAGTTTTCAGTGAAAGACGTCTCCTCCTGATAACTGTTATCACTATGTGAATGAGTTATTAATCAGGACATCTGAATCCATTAACAGACAAAAAGAGGAATTGGCTGCTGGGGGTAGATGGGCTGCTGGGTAGATGGTCTTTGAAAATGATTAGATCAACTCTGTAGAGGAATGGTCTATGACTACAAGCCGGATGGAACTTCAAAGCCTGAGAATAAAATAAATTCCAGAATATACAGTAATTCTCTTAGTCCATGATGGCAAAAGTACCTTAAGAACGTTAAAGGCTAGCCGATGTATTGTGTGAACTACGATCCATTTCATCAGATCTGTGTCTTCAACTGAAAAGTAAGAATGTGTGGATATAAATGCACAGTTCTAGAGAGGAAAACAGTAAGGAGTGGATCCTATTTTCATTGGTGCACAGTCTTGATCATTTAAAGCCCAATGGTATAAATAGCCCAGCTCTTATTCACCAAACAGTGATAACACTGTTGTTTTAGATTTGCATTGTTGAAGACTCTCTCTCTCCTGTATGTAGGTTTCCCAGAGGCCCATTAACCCCTTTAATTCCAGCGTTTGATCAAGTTTGTGACTGGAAAAGCTCTACCTATTCATACTCTTCTCTGCTTTTTATTTTAAAAGCGAGTAAGCCTGATAACCTTCCTTCAGTTCATCCACTCACAAGATTCATCTCAAAATTCATCACAAGAATTTGGCTTTCTTCTGAATGGGTTGTTGGCTTGTTTTCTAGGTGGGTCACTGCTTGAGTAAAGTAGGGCCCTAATTAATGTATTGCAAAAGTAAGCTGAACATGATGGTTTTGCCCATCATCACATCATCGTTGGACAACTCTATGTGTGTAATTCAGGACCACTCTACATTGCACCCAAATGTGTTTGCCTGAAGTTCACCCCCATTTATTTCTTCTCCTGCTATAATGTCTACTCTGACAGGTCTAACAGCTTTTGAGGCATGATGAAAATGTTTAAAAAGCCTGTCTATTGAATATAGTGGGATGTGGACTGAACAGTTGTGATTTTTCTTATTACTAAATTACACTGTCTCAAAAAAAAAAAAAAACCACCCACCCTATCTTGATTGCATGTATTTTTAGACTTAATTTATATATGTATGATGTGCTGAATTTTTTTTTATTGACTTCTCAGTACAGTATGTTTAATACATTGCCCTTCTGTAGTTCTAGTGTTACAGAGGGATAGCATCAAGATCACATGAAGTACCGCTTTATACTGCACTGGTAAGACCTCACTTGGAATACTGCATCCAGTTGTGCTCAACACCATATCAAAACAACCCAAAACATTGAGACTTTAGAAAGTATACAGAGAAGAACAAGAAAGATGATTAGGGGTCTGGAAACTAAAACATACAGTGAACAGTTGCAGGAACTGGGAATGTCTAGTCTAACAAAGAGAAGGACTAGGGGTGACATGACAGCAGTCTTCCAATCTTTGAGGGGCTGTCACAGAGAAGACAAGGTTAAACTATTCTCCAAAGCACCTGAGGGCAAGACAAGAAGTAACATATGGAAATTTATCAAAGAGAGACCCAACCTAGAACTAAGAAGAAATTTCCTGTTAGTGAGAACAATCAGTGGAAAGGTTTGCCTCCAGAAGTTGTGGGTATTATGGAGGTTTTTAAGAAGAGATTGGACCAGGGGTGAAATCCAGCAGGTTCTGACAGGTTCTAGAGAACCGGTAGCGGAAATTTCGGCAGTTCGGAGAACCGGCAAATACACCTCTGGCTGGCCCCAGAGTGGGGTGGGAATGGAGATTTTGCAGTAGCCTTCCCCTGCCACACCCACCAAGCCACACCACACCCACCAAGCCACGCCCACAGAACCAGTAGTAAAAAAATTAGAATTTCACCACTGGATTGGGCAGATTGGACAGCCATTTGTCTGGAATGGTATACTATACAGTAGGTTCTCGTGCTTGAGCTGGGGGTTGGACCAGAAGACTTCTGAGGTCCCTTCCAACTCTTATTATTCTGTTATTCTATCATAAAAAGTTTCTTACTTCTTCATGGACTCATCTCTTCTCTGTCTTTTCTAACGCACTCTCTTCTCTGGTTGGCTGGACTGAGAAATGGTGATTAGCCCAGAAACCCTCACTTGCAAAGAAGGAGTTTGAACATCAGTTTAATTATCATTAAACCAAGTCAAATTTCTGCCTGTGTTTCTGTTTCTGTTTCTGGATTGGCCAGTTTGGAAGAAAAGAACTTCTTTTTTAACTGCCTCACCAAGTCTACCTTCACCTGATCTTTAGACCTTTTGCAGGAAGAATGTTGCTGTCCTGTACTACCTGCACCCTGTGGGAAAGAACGGAGGCGAAAAGAGGGCGTGGTGGATCTTAATGACTCCTCACAAGTATAGCCTTGCCCTTAGCTACCTGCATATTCATTTCAGGTGAATAACGATGACTTCCAGGCATTTAAACCACAGACATGGTTTAGGTGAGCGGTAAACAACTTTACCTGATTTAGTTTTTATCCCAGGCAGCAAAGAAGATAACAGTTTCAGCCACATCGTCTTAGAAATAATGTTCACATCACTGTGTATCTCTACTCCGTGTTTTAACTCCACCCAGATTGGCACATTTTGACCAAATGGTAAGCTAGTACGTTTGTGCAGCCACAAGCCATTAAAAAAAAAAAAAAAAAACAGCAATAATTATGTTGTGAGTAAGCAGCATTGGGCTCTGTGTTGGCATTTCACAATGGGGAAAAAAGGATGTTTGCCTTATCTCAGGATTTCAGGTTCCACAGGATTAAATTTCAAGTCAACTGATTCTACATGTTCTTTTTATTATTTTACCATTACATATTTATAGCAATAAAATGTATGCCTTTCCTTAAGTGCCTGGAATGCCTTTCATTCCAAAAAATGAAAAATGCCACTAAGAAGGCAATATCAAAATGTAAAGGCAAAATATTCAGCAGGACTCTCCTTATTAGGCTGTGCACCAATGCAGGATAGATATCCATAGCTGAAGTAAGCCAGGACTTTGGCTTATACATAGGGCTAATTACCAGATCCATCTTGCTCCATCTTTCATATATGCAGTTTTCATTTGCAATCCCAAAGATCTATTGAGCTGACAAGAGTGTGAAACTAACATCTGTCTCCTGTCTCCTACAATTCCAATAGAAAATGAGGCTGCTGTAAAGAGTATTTCACTATCACACTCAAAGCCTGCCTGAGTTTTTCATTAGTATCTGCCTCAGTCCATCCATCCAAGATACTATAATCTAATATTTCTGATGGTTCAAAAAGTAAAAAAAAAAAAATCCTTCAAAATATATCAAGGGCATCCGGCATTCTGTATCACCTTATGGCCAACAAGGTCATTAGAAATCTCTCACATTTGATCAACATTCAGATAAAATCAGAATACTTCTTACTACTGTGTTTCCCGAAAATAAGAGCAGGTCTTATATTTTTTTGGGGGGGGGGAGGCTCCAAAATAAGCACTGGGGCTTACTTTTGGGAAAACATGCTTTCAGGGTAATCAGCTCAGCTGGGCGCCCTGCCCCTCAGTGCGCACACAAGAGACAGCAAGTGTGCGGGGACCAATGGTATCTGGCAGCAGCTGCAGCTGTCCCTTGGTTGGCACACTCTGGGGCTGGGCACCCCATGTGGCGCAGCAAGAGCAGCGCAGGTGAGTTGATTCCCTGCCCAAGCAGCAGGCAGAGGCATGGGGGGGGAGGCAGGGGAGGCGTGGGCTGCAGGAAAACCAAGAGTCAGTGGGCCGTAACGGGCAGGCGGCTGCAGTAGGCTTGTATTCGTGTGGTGGCACCAGCCGCACACGGAGACAGAGGCACAGGGTGGAAGGCAGGTGATCTCAACATGCCAGACAGACTGCAGGCAAGCTGAAATGCGAAGACGAACCTCTCACGGCCACCTGCTGCTCTGACCCACTGACTCAGCTTTCTTGAGGCCTGCACGGTGCATCCAGATCGCACGCCTCCCCCGTCTCTGCCTCCAGCTGCTCTTCGACAGGTAATCAACCTGCACTGTGCGGGCTGTGGCTATTGCTGGACACCATTGGCCACCTCCTCTGCTGCCCATGCCCAACCCCCTTCAGTAGGGCTTGTTTTTGGGGGTAGGTCTTATTTTCGGGGAAACACAGTAGGACTTACAGAAAGTCAATTTGAAAAGATTCGTGGATAATTGGTTTTCTATATGGCAATTGCAGCAATTGCAGCAAGGTTATTAAATGCACAAAAATGGAAGAATGCAGAAATATGCACCACAAAGGAATGGATTGTGAAAGTGATAGAGGTTGTAGAAATGTCTAAGTTGACTTGTTTGATCAGGGAGGGAACAACCACTATTTTTCTAAAAGAATGAAAACCCTTTTTGGACTTTTTCCTGAAAATGGATAAAAATAAACAGGTGATTTCTGGATCTACCAATTAAATTATGGGGCATATATGAGCAAAAGGAAACTGAATCATGTAATTTTGAAAGGGGAAGATGATATTATACAGTATGTCTATAACTGCTATCAGAAATGTATTTGATTTTTATCCTGCCTTTATACTTTTTTATAAATAGCTCAAGGTGGTGAACATAATACTTCCTCCTCCTACCGTGTTTCCCCAAAAATAAGACCCTGTCTTATTTTTATATTTTATATTTTTTTGAACCCTGAAATAAACGCTTCGCCTTATTGCCATGCGCTCAAAAGCCCTGTTGAGCTTATTATCAGGGAATGTCTTATTTTGGGGGAAACAGGGTATTTTTCCCACAACAACCATTTGTGATAGATTGGGCTGAGAGAGAATAACTGGCCCAAGGCCACCCAGCTGGCTTTCTTGCATTAGGTGGGACTAGAACTCACAGTCTCCTGGTTTCTAGCCTGCTGCCTTAACTTCTGGAGCAAACTGGTTTAAACAAATTGTTTCTTTAAGTACTTTTTTGCTCTTCTTTCTCATTTTCTATTGTTTTAGATATTGTACTTTTTCTTTCTCTTGTTTCTTTTATATTTCTATCAGTGTATCTTTCTGTATGAAATCTCTCACATTTGAACAGAAGCCAGATCAAGACTAATATTCAGTAGTAATTTAACTCTGCACAAATTTATTTTGTCCCTTTTCAAACGCTCTACAATGATGGTGATTGCTACTTCTGAAGGTACTGTATTTCAAGGAATTTGGGCCTGGGAAACATATGACTGTTAAAGGAGGAGGAAGGAGAGCCTTGGACAAGCTATTGCACATACCAGAGATAGAAGAAAGTGTGAGGGAATAACTCAATATAACCCAGCCTTGATTTTGTTTAGCATAAGATAGGACAGAAACTTGAACATGCTTTCAAGATTTTGTTATTGCACCTTACAACAACAAACTAGCATTCCTAGAGTCCCTATTATGTTTGTTTCTTGACCTGGTCTATTTTCAAGGGCTGGTAATTTCAAAGTTTAACTCATATGACATTGTAGTTAAGACTGGACAGAATGAGGCTCAGATCTCACTCAGTCATCATCATCATGTCTAAACTAATCTTCCTCATTCACAGACTGATAGGGTAACATGGGAAGAGAATTGCTTTATGCTGCCTTTAGTTTCTGAAAGTAAATTGAATATAACAGCAACCAACAAATAGATGTGGAAAGCCATCCAAAATCTGTGAGAAGTAATGTATCTTCAGCATACCAAACTTTAACTTTAGCGGTGGTCTTCATTGAATCATGGACATAGAGCCAATTACTAGGTTATTATAGAATACAGGTAGTCCTAGACTTTCAATTCATTTAGTGATTGATTGACATTACAAAGGTACTGAAAACAATGACTTATGACTGTTTTTCACATGACCATTACAGCATCCCCATGGTCACATGATCAAAATTCAGACACAACTGACTCATATTTATGGTGGTTTCAGTATCCCGGGGTCATGTGATCTCCTTTTGCGACCTCCTGACAAGCACAGTGTATGGGAAAGCCAGATTCACTTAATAACCATGTTACTAAGCTAACAACTGTGGCAAGGAAGTCGTAAAACGGGGCAAAACTCCCTTAACAACTGTCTTGCTTAGGCACAAAAATTTTGGGCTCAATTGTGGTGGTAAGTCAAAGTCTACCTATAGTGAAGAAGTGAGATAATTGTGTATGGAAGAATAGCCCTTTTGGATTAGGCTGAGGCCTATATTTTTTTCTCATACCTCTGAGGTGCTTTCAAGCAGGAGATGGCAGTGGTGATATAGCTGTCTCCTACCACTAATCTGCTACAACTGGTTTTGAAAGCAACTTGTCCACAGGAGGTATCAATAGACCTTATAAATGTGTACCTTGGAGGAAGGGCAGAATAAAAATAAATATTTGCAAAGTTCGGTGCACCAGAGGGAAAAAGATGATGGTTCTATTATTGCTTTAAATGAAACAAAATGTTAAGAAGTTATATTTTTGTAGTTAATTACCAAGCACACCTAAATTACATTAAAGTAACAAAAATAATTTACAATCCCCAAGGCACGTCACAACTTTTGAGCACCCCTAAACTTTGGAAATTGAAAGTTGAAAAATTTGACACGCCCTATCAGGGATGCCTCTTTGGTGGCATAAAATGTGTTGCATGGAATGTATTGTCTGTGAAGTAATTTTATCCACTAGTATATATCAGTGGGGACAAATAAAACAAAAATGGTGATGCAGAGATACATTCAATTTCTGAATGATTTTCTTTTTCTCTCAATATTCATAGCCTCATCAAAATGTTGATGTATTGCCTCATGGTCCATATTTTATTGCAAATTAATATTAACCATAGCACTATTTTTCATTACATTTTCTCAGTTAAAGTTAACTATACATACCATAAATGTCAGCAGAAGCATTTCCTTCTGCCAAATCTGGGAAAGAATTGGGGGGAGAGGGAGCTGGCTTAATGTTGTATATTGCTGGATAAATTAGGAGTAGCAATAGAGTAGCCCCTGGAAACATGAATTCCAAGCCTGATTAAGAATGCAAGCAAAAAATACTATACATTTGAGAATTCTCTCCTAACTCCAACTAATGGCTGCATGAGAAAAAGAAGAGCACCTGTACCTGCTAAAAGAAACTAGGTAGATCTGTGCCTACGTGTATCCACACACCTGTATTACATATTATTACACACGTGTGTGCACACACATACTAAGAGCATTCAGTCTTTTTATTAAATAATGACAATATCTGCCATGATTTTGTTAAAGAGGGACTTTTTGTTTTTGTTTTGAATTCAAATCACTGTTGGTATTCATAAATTTAAATTTTATGCATTAGAACAGCATTCATCAACTCGGGTAGGCACCTAAGCAAATCTGAGCGATTTAAATGTACAAAGTCTTTTTTAAATTCTAAGAATCTGTGGCTGGTTAAGGAATGTCCACAAACAGCAAGCAAGGTAGGTCCAGTCTCATCTTGCATATGGACCAGCAGGTCAGCAGTGATCTGTTTTCTGCTAATCACAGCTTGTGATCGAGGTTCCTTGACAGCAGAAATAGAAGAGCAAGTTCAGAGGATGGGTTCCCGGTTTTCTGCATGTTCAGCTGTTCTGTCGGTATGGTGGAGTTAAGCACGTAATGATCCTTGAAGCACCAGATTACATACCAAATGAAAAGTAGGAAAAGGAGTGGCAATTTAAACAAACAAACAAAAAAAAAGGATTATGATGCCTTGGGAGCACTGGGTATGTTGAATTTCTCCCTCCTCCCAGTTTAATAAAAGTTTGGAAACCATATGAGCCTGGAGTAATCACGCAAAATAAATGTATGTAGGAAATACACCATACTGTAACTGTTATATAGACAAAATTCAAAGCACTTTATTAAAAACTATTAGAATGAGTTTATACTGAGGGCAAGCAAGCTTTATTTTCCTCTTTGAATCCTTGCAATCTGCTATTATCTTGACCCAGCAAAAAAGCAAATTATTGAACCAAAAAAGGGAAAAGGGATAAGCCATGATGCAGTTTGTCTAATAATGGCTTAAAGCACGGCAGGATTTGTCTTTTCTTCTTAGTATGTAAGTAACTCAAAAGACACATGCAAAGAAGTGATGTAGAAATAAAATGAAAATATTAAAATAAATAGGCATAGATATTCCATATTTAGTAAATATTACATATGTTTATATTATTTATTACCTGCATGGGAGAAGGAATCTTTTTTGTTGGAATGATTGTAGCATAATTTAACAATCTATTATTATTCTTACAATAAAACAAGATAGCAATAGGAAAAAAGGAACTTTTTCAAATAAATTGTCTTTATAAAGGTTTCTCATCCATATAAGGTCTGCATGTGTGTACACGAGAAACAGTACATAAATGTACTGTATATAAATAATTTTTACGTAACTATCCTCTTGGCATTAATAAGTACGGAGAACCCATTTTCAGTTTTCAGCTGCCAATTTCATTAGAATATACACAAAAACCTGTGTGCCTCTGAAAATATTAATCTTTGCTTCAAAATCAAATTCATAGATGCAATTACTTCTTCCCAGATCATAACATCATGACATTGCAAAACAATCCAATATTCTAACAATTTACTATTCAGTTGCTATTCTCACTTTAAAAAACTATATAGCCACAAAACAACCAATATGTTTAGAATTGATTTTTGCATTTTTGTTTCCACCCTCTCTACCCACAAATGTCCAAAGTGGATCTATACATGATGTTTGAGATGATTTTTTTTATTCCATAATTATGCCTTCAATCAAATGCAGTATGATCCAAACGCATTTTAGTAAAAATGATTCAGATCTGTTCAGCTGTCAAGAACTGGGAGGTTGCTTTTTCTTTAATAATCTAAAACTATACAGTCCAAATGAATGTTATCACAGACAGAAGCTGACAACAAATACTATTTTCTAGAATACTGTAAGCATAGAGCAGACAGATCTACAGAAATAGTTCCCTATGTTTGATTGGCCAACCATACTGCATCCATGAGCCTCCAGGGAGAACTTAGGAGGAAGTCAGGAAACAGGAAGTGTCTGTTAAACTCGATGGCTACCTTAGATACAGCCATGCAGCATACTGATTGTTTTAAACTGCATATGTGTATTTCTCTCACCACCTTTGTTTTATTTTTCCTGTTCTTAAAACGTAGGAGGTCTTCACTTGGAAGGTACCAGTGGTAGGAGTTTGTATATGCACCTAAGCTGCTTGCTTGTTTTGCAAAGGAAAATGTGGAGAAAGTGATTTGGGATCATCAGACACACATATACCGTAAACACCCACACACTTTTTCCACTTCAAGTGCGCCCATCGACTCAAGAATATTGTTTTAGCACTGTCTTAAAACATGACCTAAGTACACTTGGTCAACAATAAAGAAGTCTATATCTGGACAATACTTGGATAGGACACTGGCTAGTAAAGCTGTAATTGAAGAAATAAAGGTGAAAGATGTAACAAAGAAATAGTGTATATTTCTCTACTTGAGCAGCATTGGACATGCAATACAATTAAGGGGTTTGCTGATTACCATTCATGTCAGGACCATCCATAGGAGGGAAAAGGGGCAAGAAATCTCACAAGTATTATGATGTCATTCCACAAATGACACAGATAATGTTGTGTGAATCAGTTGTGAAACACAACGGAGGCAAATTACATAATTATCATTTGTACAAAGATGTATATGATATCACCGACTTGTATCAGATATCTGTAATCCCTGCTTCACTGCTTTCAGGCACTCTTGTTTTACTGCATCACAAACTGTGTGGATCTAGGAACGGAGAAGTTTGGAGCCACACAACCCACAGGTAGTATAATTAGTTATGATTCCGTATCTTGCCACATCTAGATCGTTAGGTGAAGTCATTAAAACATGGATCAGTTAGCCATGGGTTTGCATGTTGTGGAAACAACAGCCTCCCAAAATCAGGCTTCCTGTTTTCACAACTAACAATGACAGGGTCTACCCAATAGTTAACAGACACGTTTATGCATTCACTTGCTTGTTTACAGTATATATAAACTGCCCCACTTCTGAAGGATTTTGGGCAGTGTAAAACAACACACACGCACACAGAATTACAGAATGAACAAACAGTATCATTCTAGTTTGCCTATGATAGATGCTCTAATTCAGATAATCTGAAACCAAAAGATTGTTAAGCTATCAGCTTTTACTCATTTCTAAAGTCTTAACTATATATAGCCCCAGCATGTTAAGTGTATCCAACCAGTGGATCATTATTAGACGCAGTGGTGCAGTGGTTAGAGTGCAGCACTGCAGGCTACTTCTGCTGATCACTGGCTGCCAGCAGTTTGGCAGATCGAATCTCACCAAGTTCAAGGTTGATTCAGCCTTCCATCCTTCCGAGGTCGGTAAAATGAGGACCCAGATTGTTGGGGGCAATATGCTGACTCTGTAAACCGCTTAGAGAGGGCTATAAAGCACTATGAAGCGGTATATAAGTCTAAGTGCTATTGCTATATGAACTCCCAAAACTAGATTGAGCAAATCATGGTTCAATATATGAAAGTAATGAGAACTCAGTGACAAAATGCCTTACTTGTTTATCAGTCAGTGCAAAGCGTGAATCTAGTTATTGCAATTTCCAAACCATGGTTCATGTCTTAGTATGAGAGAGGATGTACAATGGGTGTTGTATGTCTGGTTTCCTAAATTTGTAATGACATAACAGGACTTTACATATGGTATATTGTCTAAAACTATTCATTGGCATAGGGATCTATTTTTTATCTGCCCGGAGGCTGTAGGTATCATATTATACAGTGGACATTTTTCTTGGGTATCCATCATTTTTCTATTCACTTCAACTGGAAACTTTACATTTTAGTTTGCCCTGAAATACTATTTGAAATTCACCAAGTACGAAGCAAAGCCAGGGACCACCCGTGACAGGTGGCACATTTTCACTTGGCCCAGGACCAAAATCAGAGGAAAATGCAGAAAAACTGTCAGTTTCTCTTTGGGCCTTTTGTGTGTTGCTGGCAAGCTAACTTTTTGAGATTAAAATACAAAAGACTAGTTGCAGTCTGCAGTTGAGATGCAAAATATTGGCAGAATATTGAAATATAAAATAATATAGAATAATCTTAATAGAGGTCCTTTGCCTCTTTAGCCATATCAGTTGCCAAACTTTCATGTGGCATATTGTGTATCAGATTTTCCAACCTTTCAGGCTTTGTGGACCGGCAAGGGGACCGGGGGGGGGGGGGGAGATGGTTCTGCGGGAGTGGCCAGCAAGCACGCATGCACAGCTCCATTTGCATGAGCAGCAGACACGCGCCCACCACTCATACAAATGGACTGTGTGGACATGCACTCGTGCAAGTGGAGATGAATGCACATGCTTGCCCTCCACTTCTGTGGCCCTAATCTAAATGGCTCACGGCCCAGTAGTGAGCCACGGTAGAGGGTTGTGGAGCCCTATTGTATATCATAATTAAGCCTGAACATTATTCCTGATTGATGTGTTTTTAAGGATCCGTAACAGTGGTGGGTTGCTATTGGTTCGCCCCGGATCGAGTGAAATGGTAGCGGCTGTGAAAGGCTCTGCCCACCCGCCAGGATATCTCTGCGCAGAAGTTTCTGTGCATGCGCAGAAGTGTTGTGCTTGAGCGAGCGCGCGTCCACGAGCAAACTGGTAGCGACAGGATTTGAAACCCACTACTGATCTGTAATCGAAGAGCATTGAAACATCACTGACTTGGGTATAGTTCTCCAATATTTGCAATATGCTTTAGAAGTACACATGCGCATAATACTTCCCCTTGATTTGTGTGCTGCCATAAGCTTTCATACACCATTATGTGCAAGCAGTCTTTTCCAATCTGACACCTTGGGTTGTAATGGAATGCAACTGCCATCATATGGTTCATGTTCTAGCTAGACTGACGCTTCAGTTAGTAACAGAATATACAGTTTTCATATAACCTTATTTGTTATTTTCTTTCTTGTTCCCCAACCATATGTTAGCACCTCAAGGTACACCAGATTAGAAAACATACACCATATGAACTACAAGAACTCTACTTTATTGTTATAGGGTGTTTAGCAGAATCTTGAAACTGACAGATGTTCTTTCTCATCTTACACTAAAGAAAATTAAGGTGGAGCAATCTTGACTTTTCCTCAGCCTCTTTTGAATATCAAGGCTAAATTAATGTTTACATGGCATAGGCCCTGGTTACTTGTGGATCGCCTATTTTCCATAACATCTTCCCAGCTGATTCAATTCTGCTAGTTTGCACATTTCTTCAATTGAACAATACCATCTATTGGGATCCAGAAATGCACCTTCTTGTAGAATTGCCTGCCTTCTAGAACAAAGTTCCCCCAAAGATCCAGATGACCCCCACTCTATTATTGCTTAGAAGAGTTGGCTCTTCACCCAACCCTTTAGCAAGGAAGAGTGCGACATCCACTTCATCATGCTTGCTACCTTTTATCTTTATCTTTCTGTAGTTTGATTTTTTGGGTGATTTGTTTGATTGATATTAGCTGCCCAGAATGGCTCACAAATGGTCAGCATTTGGCATTTTTGTTCAGCTATCGAGTCCTTCCCAAGAACCTGGGTTAAGCAGGTATTTTTCTTTCATGGAGTTAAAGGTATTGCCAGAGGATGTAAGCTGTTCCAAGTAAAGCTGCCTTTTACAATTAACAGACGGTGATTGTATCGATTTCAATGATGTGAAATGATGTTCCAGATCTCCAATCTTTTGGCATTTCATCCAAGGTGCCTATCACTATTGGTACTATATTATTATTATAAACTTTTATTCATTAAAGATGAAACTCAAGTCAACTGAATATTTAAAAATGTATCACAAATATTATTGAGTGGCGCTGCGTTGATACAGGTTGCTGCCAGCATTCTAGGTATCAACCAAGTACCTTCTTAAGATCTACATTGTTCCAAGTAGCGCGGTTTTTTGCAGTTCCATTGGTGTTATTGCAGGAAGCTGCAATTTATTCATGTATTTTGTAAAATTCTTGGACATGGAACCAAGTGCCCCGATGACAATGGGTATTACTGTTACATGTTTCATCCATAATACGTAGTTTCGATGGCCAGGTCACAATATTTCGTGATTTTTTCCAGTTCTTTTTCTTCAACTCTGGCGTCTCCTGGTACAGTGATATCAATAAATTGTACACTTCGGGTTTTGACAACTGCGATATCTGGTGTGTTGTGTTCCAAATGACGATCTGTCTGTATTTGAAAGTCCCATAAAGATCTTCAACTTCTCATTTTTGACAACTTTTTCCACTTTGTTCCCATGACTTTTTGGTAAGTCGTATTTTTTACATAATGACCAGTGGATTAATTTAGCAAATGGTCATGTCTAGCTTTGTAATCTCATGTCTAGCTTTGTAATCATTATCATCAACATTATTATTATTATTATTTGATTTAATTTTCAATTTGATTCACGGTCTGGGACTCATAAAAACTTAACAGTGCAAGTCCTAACCAAGAATCTAAGAGCTGTTAAGGTAACATCTGAGAATTATTATTATTAATTGTTGTTGTTGTTGTTATTGTTATTGTTATTATTGATTTAATGGCCATTATATTCTATCTTCAGGGCCATCTCTGCATTCCTCTATAATAATTGTCTTAAAGATAAATCTTATTTTGATTTTCAACTCTTGGAAACTTTCTATACAGAAAAATTTCTGAGTGCTAAATACCATATTTTTCAAAGTATAAGGTGCATCTTAGTTTTTGGGGAGGAAAATAGAGGGAAAAAATTCTGCCTACCAAATATTCATCTGGCTAGCATCCTTAGTCTGGTCAGCTTCAGCACATTAGTTCGCTGGTTTTGAGCATTGGGGAATAAAAAACAGCTTCTAAAGCACAGCTGATCTTTGGAGAGAGAAGCAATGAGAAAAGCAGGCTAAGCTCGAAAGATGCTTCACTCGTTAGCACCTCATTAGGGCTGGAAAAAAGTTTGAAAAAGCTACATTTCGAGTATAAGACGCACCCAAATTTTCAGCCTCTTTTAGGGGGGGGGAAGTGAATCTTATACTCTGAAAAATACGGTAGACCTTCTTGGCTAGCCTATTTCCTCCTTGTTTCTTATTGGGATGGGAACATTTATGTGGTGTATTACAACCTCCAGCATCTCCTACCATGGGATACTGGGATGTCAATATTCCTTGTTTTAATGCCCAATTAACTCAGGATATTTGACTAAATCATGCACTGTGAGTTAAAACATCAGTATACAATGATAAGTATTTCTCAAATGAATGCTTTCTCAGGATTTTGCCTGTTAAATAAAATAAAATAAATTTAAAGTGGATGTAGATAACAATACAAAACAAGGCATGTGTATATGCATGATGTAATATGACACACTAATTTCTTTAAATACAAATACACATGCAAGAGCATGATTTAAAAGTGGTTGCTAAACAGGGCAAGATGCTGCCTTATAAAAATGTTCTACCCATCACAAACAGCAAAGAAAAAACCCCAGATAAACCAGCCAATTATATGGTACTGCGTGCAAAATGATACTGTATAAATAGGCATTCAGGACATAAAAATAATCAATCATGGCTGTGGCCATACTCCTGTTTTATGAATAAACCCATCGGGAATCTAAATATTTATTTTGCTACAGTGTATGTTACAAATTATATTCATAATGACAATTTATTACATGGTGACAAAGGGCCATGAAATGTTTTTCTGCCTCTTACAGTTACCTTTTATCAGTTTGTAGCATTTTTTGGATTTAACTGGGTATTGCCCATTCTGTCTGCCATTTTCCATTTTCTTCAGACTACATTGAAGAAAGAAATATTTTTAAAATCACTTTTAATCACCTCCCTCCCCCCAGCTAATGTATAGCTAGAAGAGGAACCAAATCTTTGCCAAGATATTAATGGTGCAAGCTAATACCTTTTTTATTGTGCCCATAATGGTTTTTTTAAACAAATCAATTACAGGATTATCTCTCTAACTGCCTACCATGGAGTAACATCCATTTTTAATATTTCTTCTTCTCCTTATCTGTTTTAATCTGGCAGAGGGTACTGGAAATAGTATCTTCTGTCATCAAAGAAACCCTTCTTTGAATAACTATTCCAAAATATTTTAATTAATCAACATAGGCACCAAATTGCTATCCTCTGGATATAGGATTTGACATATCCCAAACTTTCATTTGGGATACACCCTCATTCCTTACTGACTGATACATATTTGGGAACTTGGCATGATGCCAATAGGCTTGACAGACTTTGATTACCAAAGTGATGATCTATTAGTGATGTCAACGGAATTCACAGAGGAAAAGGGACTGGAAATATGGATAATAAATACAGCATCTTTGGCCTTGAATTATTTTCCTTCTGGGGCTATGAGGCATGTTTTTTCTCTCATGCTGCAAGATCAAACCATTAGTTAAAGCATAAATAAATGAGGGTTGTGAATATAACTACTGTGTACGATTACTTAAATACCATTTTTTATTTTGTGAAGTCGCTTTTGCTAAAAATCACGTTACTATTGATAATAATGAATAACAGGAGGAGCCATAGTGGTAGTGGTTAGAATGCAGCATTGCAGGCTAACTCTGCCCACAGCCAGGAGTTCGATTCTGACCAATTTTTATGTTGTTTAATGATCACGTTTGTATTGCTTTTCTCTTTCCATTCACTGCAATATGGTCTGTGTGGAATGTAAAATCTGGTTTGCTTGAAAAATTGTGCCTGGCAAAGGTTACCCACCAATCTCATTAATCAAAGTACCATTCCTTCCCACTAAGCTGTATCCCACTAAGCTTCCCAATTCATGAAGAGGGTTAATGCTTCTTAGACAGCTCTGATCAGAATCACTCTTTCATATGGGTGGAGGGGTTATCACCAAGAAGGCATGACAACCTTTTCCAGCCTAACACCTTTCTGAAATGGTGGGGTTTGGAGTGCCATAATGGCCGGCCGGCCTGGCTATTTGCAAGAATCCCACTTGGTTTTCAGGATACCAACTGTGTTGAAGCTGCTTGCATATGGGAATGGAAGTTACCTTTAAAAATATTATTAATAGAACCTACAGGTCTGGCTTGGGGAATTTATCTTTCTATTATCCTTAGGCTGATTGAGCCTACAGAGAGGCAGTTCCAAAGAGTGCAGTAGTTTGCACCAGTGCTCTGGTGAAAAAGAACAAAATTGTATAGATGAACTTCAAACCACAAACAGGCCAGACTCAATTTTAGATAAGAAGCAGGGTGGCAACTTGTCTAGTTCCTGTACCCCAAGCACTGGCTTTTCAGATGCTAATATTTGCCTCCCCATCATCCATACAGCAGGCAACCAAAGTGTATTGGTAACAGTGGCTTGAGTAGATTAGGAAGGCTTGACTAGATTAAGAAGATAGAAAACATGTGAAGAGAGGAGACTGTAAACTAATCCAGGCATATTCCTGACAGCAAATTGCTTGTAACCCATCATTAGCACTCTGGCTGAAATTTAGTGAATTATAGAATTCAGTTACTGTTGTAATTGAAATAGTTGGTTAAGTATGACTTCACAGTGGATCTTAAAAACAGAAGTATCCTTTTCATGTGAAAAACTGCCTTCAAACATGATTTCAGTCTACAGTTTTTACTTACTCAAATCAAATGCCTTTTCGAGACAAGTATTGAAAAACATCAATACCTATTTTAAAAGAAGTCAGAAATAATAACACCTTTAAGGAATCATGGTGGGTGAACATCATTTGCGTATGAAATATTTCAGGTCTCAGAACTTCAGCAGTGTTACACAACTCCTTTCTCAAGGCCCTCTAGCCAGATGGGTGTTATGAAAAAGTAGTCTAACTGGTTTCAACACATCTTTTCAAGACTGATAAGCAGGAGTTCGTTGAAGTAGTTCTGAAAAACAAAGAGGCAAAATAATCCTTCCTTCCACTTGCTGTTTATGAAGTTCAGATTCAAAAGAATGACACGTCTCTGTTTAAGCTTTAGAACAACGATCTGCCCGTTTCTAATGTGAACAGAAACTCTTTTACTGTACATGATTCACATGCTATTATCTGGACCACTGTCACATCCTTCTAGTGTCTGCCTTCAAACCTGTTGTGCAGGTGCCAGGTGTGATCTCTATCTATATCTGGAAGCATCTCAGAGTCTGTCTTGGAATCTGAAGCAGGCAGACAGAGTCAATCCTTCTGAGATACAAACAGGCTGCCTCTGCCTGCCTGCCTGCCTGCCTGCCTGTCAGATATCAAAATTTATTTGATTTTTTTTGTTTGAGGCAAAGTGGCAGAAGAAAACCATAATGAGAACATACTCAAATATGCAAGTGGATTTCAAATATAAGCTGCAGCATTCATGGCTGCCAATAAGAACCGAAAAATTGTCAGTATTACTTTTGAATAAATATGCACAAGAATAGGAGGAGAAAGCCACTACTTTTCAAAGAGAACATTTCTGCCCATCTACAGTTTTATAAGCCAATTGGTTGTTGGAAGAATGTTCTGTGGACAGATATAAAAGAGTATAAACTACTATAAAAATTCTCTCTGATGGGCACACCTGAGCCCTGGTGAGACTATAATGAATACTAAACACAAGCTAGAAGCCATTGTCCAGCTGCTAACAAGTTTTTTTTTAACGTTCAAGGCCCTAAACGGAAAGTTGTCCAGTTGGCCCAACTCTGAAGCTTATGTACATGGTGCAGAAAACAGTATTTCTTTCAAGGCAAACTATTTACCCATCAAGAACAGAAAAGATCAAGGGAGGGGGGAATTAAAAACTGCAAGGACCGTTCACATGCTGAGGTTTACGGCCTTCTGAACAGAATGTTGCCGTTTCCATCTTGCTTAAGGCCTCTCCTCAGTTTAGAAAAACTGAACTAAGGACATTGATTGCATCCAAAAAATTGGCCATCCCCCCCTCCCCCAAAGTCACAAGGAAACACATCCCTCAGTATCCCTTAGTAACCATCAGGGAGCCTGGTTGGTGGGAAACAGCAGCAGCATAAGGCCTGCTTTCCATCCGGAAGGCAGTGCCGCCGCCTGTCTCTAAAACCAAGTGGGGAGGTGGGTAGAGTCTAGTTACATTCCTGACCCACTTTCGTGTTCCCTTCTTTTCCCTCCTCCTCTCTCAGGGAGAAACCAGTCCAAGCTGTAGGAGCATCCTTTCTGATTAGGAGATCCAATGTGGTGTGTGTACATAAGCCGTCTGCTTCTCAGCTGTGGAAATGCCTCTTAGCGGTTCCTTCTCCAGCTACAATTCATTTCAGAACATGCTGCATAATGAGGACAAATTATACAAACAAATGTGAAGTGTCAGGCAGTATAGATCATATGACAATGTAGTGTACAATAGTGTAGATACAATAGTGTAGATCTTATGCACAAATAAAAATCACTTGCACCCCACAGGAGATGGGGGAGATGGAAACACAGGATAGAGGTTCTGTACAACCACAATTGAGGCCAAAATTTCGGTTGCTAAACAAGACAGATGTTCAGAGAGCTGTGCCCACTTTACAATCTTTTCTTTTCTTTTTTTTTTTTGCCAGTTAGGGAAATCATTGCAGTTGTTAAGTGAATCATGCAGTTAAACAAATCTGGCTTCCCACATTGACTTTACTCGTCAGATCACATGACCCCGGGGCAGTACAACTGTCATACATACATGCCTGTTGCCAAGGGTCCAAATTTTGATCATGTTGACCATGGAAATGCTACAACAATCATAAGTGTTGTAATCGTAAGTGGAGCCTTGATAGTACAGTGGTCTAAAGCACCCTGTTATTAAGACCAGCTGCCTGCAATTACTGCAGGTTCGAATCTCGCCAGGCTCAAGGTTGACTCAGCCTTCCATCCTTTCTAAGGTAGGTAAATTGAGGACCCAGTTGTGGGGGCAATAAGCTGACTTTGTATAAATATACAAAAGGATGAAGGCTATTGCTTAGCATATTGTAAGCCGCCCTGAGTCTCCGGAGAAGGGCGGCATATAAATCAATTTTTTTAAAAAAAAAGCGTGAAAAAGGTCATAAGGACTTTTTTTCAGTGTCATTTGTAACTTTGAACAGACAAAAAGCAAATGATTGTTAAGTCAGGGACTACCTTATGCTTTTTTTCCCAAGTCAAGTGATGGTGTTTTTACATAAATGTCCACCATAATATAGTACATACCTTGGATCCTCTACCCTGGATGATCTTTCCAGCTCAAAAGTCCCAAATATTTTTAAAATGTCTATACTTCTCTGTACACTGTTGTAAGACAGCTGGTGGACACACAGAAATCTGTGTAAAATAAGAGACAAGAGGATTCCAGTTCTTCAACATCATATACAGATCAAGACATTTGCATCTTTATTCTAGAGTAGCAGTAGGTAACCTGCAGTAGGTAACCTGGAGCCAGATACTTTTTTTATAAAATGCCACCAGCATGCTGAAATTAAAATATCATCCTGGTTGAGGTGGGTGATTTCCTATAAGGGAAAGCCTTCTGCAAAAAGAAAAGCAAAACTGTTGCAACGACGTTCCTTTATTTTGAAACCGAAAGATGCCTGGAAGTCTCGTCCTTTTAGGCTATAAAACGTGACCGCCCGTCTAACCAGTATGGATACGACTTCATGATGCCCCGAGAAATGTGTTTAGCATTGGCACGGAAGAACTCTTTTAAAATCATTATAGAATTTATAATGCCCCAGCGCTTGAATTCAGGCTCAAATCCGGCAAACACGTTATCAAAAAAGAAAAAAGAAAAAAAAAGTGAGGCAGAGTTTGCAAACAAATGGGGCTTATTTTATTATCTGGCAGGGTTCCTGAGCCACCAGCAGTTGTATGAGAGAAGTTTTAACAGCTGAAGATTTCCCAACATGGAAATCCACTAATTAGAGTAGGGAGGCGAACAGCAGCAGCCGTTTAATTTCTGCCTGTCATGCAGCTGTTTAGAAGACCCAACAACCCGAGGAGCGGGCTTTTTCCGGGGGGGGGGGGCGTTCGGGCGGGGGGGAGCCCGAGTTAGCGGTTTTGCTGTTTGCACAACGCGAGCGTTTCTGCAATCCTGCAACCGCCTGCAAAAAGTAAAACTGTGGCACTTTCCATTGGAAGCGACGGGGAGATCCCCCTTCTCAAAATTACCCCGGACGCAGCGAGGCTGCTGAACCCCTTCTATTGAGAGACTTTCCCTCAGGAGTTTAGCGCTCCCGCGCTTCTCAAAAAGCAATTCCCGCGCATCTCGTGCGTGTGAAAAATACAAGCGGGGGGAGGGAGGGGGTTAGGTTGCAAAGCGCGGCAACCCATAAAACCACATCCTCGAGAGCAAGACAGCCACCCACTCACTCACCCCCGGAAACAGGGAGATTTCCGTCCCGTGGAGGGCAAGTCTCTCTGAATTCCGAATTAAAAGGAATTTGGAGGCTAAAAGAATATAAAGAACAGTTGCTGGAGTTGGGTATGTCTAGTTTAATGAAAAGAAGGACGAGGGGTGACGCGATAGCAGTCTTCCAGTACTTAACCGGCTGTCCCAAAGAAGAAGAAGTCAAGGTAATTCTCCAAAGCCCCTGAAGGCAGGACAAGAAGCAACGGCTGGAAACCCTATCAAGGGAAGAACCAACCTAGAACTAAAGGAGAAGTTTCCCGACGGTTAGAACAATTAATCAGTGGAACGACTTGCCTCCAGAAATTGTGAATGCTCCAAACTGGAGGTTTTTTAAGAAGAGATTGGACAACCATTTGTGTGAAATGGTAAAGGGTTTCCTGCCTGAACAGCGGGGTTGGACTAGAAGATCTCCAAGGTCCCTTCCAACTGTTGTTCTGTTTATTAAACCTGTCTCAGGAGAGGCTGCAAATGTTAACGTTTAGCAGTCCGGTTTGCAACGCTGGGGCCACCCGGTCCTGCCTTTAATTCCCGCTTCGGGCGTGGGCGGCGTGTACAAGCCAGCCTTCCACCTCCTCCTCCTCTCTTCTCCCCCCCCCCCACCCCCCCACTTCCAGCCGCGTCTCCTTTCCTCGGCTTTTTCTGCCTTCTCCGTTTCCCACCGCCGCCTCATCGGGGGAGACCATCCGGGAGCGCCGCTTTGCAGAAGAATAACCTTTGCCAAAAGGTTCCGCCGTCCGCAGCTGGATTGAGATTGCGGCGCTCACCAGTTATCCGCGGGAGCCGTTCCCCTCTTCTCCCGCCTCGGGCTGGGCGTCGGCGGCAGCGGCAGCGGTAGTGGCGGCGCTTGAATGACCGGACGCGAACAAGGCGCGCGGCAAAGCTTAAGAGCGGGGAAGGCGGCGCGAGCCGGAGCTGCAGCTGTTTGGCAATCCCGTTCCCTCTTCGGCCTAGCGGCTGCAAGCAAAACCGGCAGCGCTGCAAGAAGGACCGACACCTCACTATCCTTTGACGAGATAGTGGGAGACGCGCTCCGTTTTCCCTTCAGGAAAAAAGAGACGGACGACGACTCCCGTGCTGCAGCAGCAGCGGAGTTAGGAGGAAAATCCTCGGTTTTTCTGCGGGACACCTGTCCCTCAAGGCGGGTTACATCGGTAGGTGCAGTTTCGCCGGCAAAGGCAACGGATTGAAGGAAAGCGTCCTTTGATTTTTATTTACTTATTTATTTAGACAACGTGTTTTGATTGCCTGGGTGCTAAAAAAGATCGAAAGGTCCTCCTCCGCAGTATTGCAGCTCTGACGAGAAGGATCGCGTGGTTGTTGTTTTTTTAAAACTTCCAACACGTGTGCCGAAAGCGTATGACTTTTAGGAAGAAGACTGGTTAAGGAGAATCCTACTTGCACAGAGGAAATAATTAGCCTTTAAAAAAAAAATCAACGACGCCTTCCATATGTAAAATAGCTTTATTCCCTATCCGGAAACCAGTAATAAATGCTTAAATTTCTTGTTAATATAAAGTATGTGAATTTCGTGTTTTTATGGCATGGTCTGGGGATGAGATTGTGCCTTATTGCTACCGCGGTTAGTTCTGGTAGCTTGCGTGGTGCTTTTGGCACCGGGGCAGAATCTGGTTTATGGCAGATGGTTTGCAGTGACATCATGATCTGTACAGAGCTGTCTTTTTCCATGAGTTTAGGGGGCCAGACACAAAAAGTCAGGGCTCCTTACGGTTTTCAGGGTTGAGAATTTCAGCAGATGTTGTTTGCACAATAAGCTACACCTGTTCAAATGTCTTTATTTTTTTGCACAGAAGTATTGGCAGCTCCAGCTGCAGGTTATTGATTGTGAAGGTAGTTTTCACAGTAGTGTCAGCAGAACCTGGTCATTGTTGTGAAACAAGCAGAATTCCACAAAATGTAAGAATGCATTTCTTATTCCTTTTCGTTTTGGGCTGCCTTATATAGTCCCTCAGATTGGCATTACATGGAATTCTTCTGGTAGGAAAAGATCTCATCATTTTTCTGTTTTGTTCTGAAACTTCCCCTTCTGTGCAGGGTGCATATCTTAATTTCATAGCATGCATAACCTCCTTAATCCACCTCCTTTCAAAATATTGTAGTGCTATATCAGGAGCAGGCAACCTGATGCTTTCCAGATGTTTTGGACTTCCAACCCCTTCATGGTCTATAGCAGAGGTTGGGGGGGTAGTCTAAAAATATCTGGGATATGCTAGGACATCTACAGTAGTTTGCTTCAAGCAAATCAGTTTTCTCCCATTGCTTGCACCTCCCCCCCATGCTTTAGTCCTTGACTGAATTGAGAAACTAACACTAATTCAAACACACACACATAGCCTACAGCCCTAAACATTGAAGGTGCAGATGGATGATGAGAAAGTGCCATGTGGGCCCATGTCCTCCCAATTTGCTGCATTGAGTGAATTCTCTTGAGTTCCAGGAAGCCCTGCCTGCATTAGGATTCCCAGTCACATGGTGGCAAATGCAGACAGGTCTCATTCAGATCTAGCTGTTCATAGCAGAAAGGAGAACTAGGAGACAGTAACTGCTAATGGGCCTCATGCCACCCTTTTCAAACTTCTGTCTTCATCTGGGCATCAGTTTAGTTTAGTTTAGTTACCTAAACTCTAGTTTCTTAGATCCTTTCTCAGTTTGGTTTCAGGACTATAATTTTCTCAACTTACAAATACTTATGAAATAGTGAGGGAAACTATCACCAAAAATGTCTTGGGAGTTCCTCTGAGTACAGTGCAGATGGTCTTCGACCACAATTGTGCCCAAAGATCACAAAAGGGGATCACATGTCCCTGGGACACTGCAACCATCATAAATATGAGTCAGTTGCCAGGCATCTCAAATTTTGATCACGTGACAATGGGGATGCTGCAAAGGTGTGAAAAACGATGTTACTTTTTTCAGTGTCATTGTAACTTTGAACTGTTACAATAATTGTTGTAAGTTGAGGACTACCTGTAAGATTCACCATCCTATAGCTAACTCACTTTGTATATTACAACATAGGCAGTCCTCAACTTACAACCATTTTTGTTTAGTGACTGTTCAAAGTTACAACTGTTAAAAAAAACAACTTATGACCATTTTTCACACATCAACTGCAGCATCCCAAAGGTCACATGATCAAAATTTGGATGCTTAGCAACTGGGATGTATTTATGACAGTTGCAGTGTCCTGGGGCCATGTAATCACCTTTTGCAACCTTCTGACAAGCAAATTCAATGGGGGAGCCAGATTCACTAACAACCGTGTTACTAACTTAACTGCAATGATTCACTTAACACCTGTCTTGTTCAACAGTGGAAATTTTGGGCTCAGTTGACGTCATAAGTCAAGGACTATAACTAATGTGAATGTTAGGCTCTATTCTTCAAATCAACCAAATTTGAGAAAGTTCATATGGTAGAAATATTATGCTAGGACTATGCCATCATAAAGTATGACCTAGAATTGAGCCAAAGCCAGAATTTCCATCCCCAGGTTCTGACTTGATCCTAAATTTTCCCATAGAAGATGTTTTGTGGCCAGGTCATCACATACATTTCATATTGTCCTTATAGTTAGTAATATAAGCAGCTATTTTGTTTGGAAACTTTGTATAAAATAGGTAGTACTTGCTTTCTTTTCCAGAATGAAATTCTCAGCAGGAAAAATGTTTCATAGGCTAAACAATTTATTGGACTTTGATTATACTGTAAGGAAAGGCATGTGACACATAATTCTAGCTACTGTATGTAAAAGCTGGATTTATTTATTGTGTCATGCTGTAACTTATTTTAACTGAATGTGTTGATGAAGCTACTATGCATGGTTCACAGACAGTTGCTACCGGTAGGTTTATACAATGTACTGTTCAATAAACGCTGTTAGAAACCATGACTACATCAGAGTGACATTGCACATGTGTCATATTATTGCATAAATCAAGACGCAACTGACAGGTTACATTATTGTGACATCCGTGTAATGGAGTCACTGTATATGTGATGTAACCTCTAACCCATTCATGGTAAAAGCGTTAAAACCAAATCAGGCTGGTTGAGCATGATGTATGAACTGATCACTCAGTTGGATACTGAATCACAACTAAGAGTTTACTGGTTTTCCCTCTGATAGCAAAAAGAAATCCTGTGACAATTGTTTCCAAATCTTGAGCAAACAAAAGAAACCTAGATAGCCTGTGTTAGCAAATAACATTATTTTTAAGCTGGTCTCATGACTGGTCACATCCAGTTACAGATCAACTAGGCTCCTGCCCACCCTCAACTGATAAAGGGCAATCTCTCCCATAGATGGGTAAGCTGCAGCTGAGATTTAAAAGAAGGAAAGGTTACTATGCCCAGTTCTGGGCTTATTTACAAAGGGCCATTTCAATTAGCATGTTAAGGTGTCTTCTTATGCATGGCATTTTAATAAGATTTGCTCTAAAAGGATCTGCAGTGCATATTTGAAAAGTAAATGTCCTGAAGTAAATTAATTCTTTTCATAAGTAATTCCAAACAAAGGGTGTTTATGCATGGCCTAAATAGTGTGAGAGAAGGTTAGATTGCAGATCTAAATCTTACTTAATTAGCAATAAGCCCCACTGCATTCAGTGTAGTGTTGAAGGTGTATTGATGCCTGTGTATATGAAAATATGTCAAGTGTAAAAAGAATAGTGGCACTTACCTGCTGCTTTATTTTCATTTTATTTTGTCACCTAAAGGTTCCAGGTCTCGGATGGAAGCTTCCCTGAAGAACTGGGAAACCAGAGAATATTTTATTCCATGCTGCTGATAAAAGTACACAACATTGCTGCAGGAGGACGTCAACAGTAGGGCTTTGTAAAGCAGTGTACCTTAACGAGCAATGACTTCCTCTTTCTGTTCCATTGTTACTGCTACAATTGCAGTCTTAGGCTCACTTAACTTTGGAGCGAGTGCTGTTGTACACTGTAGATATTATTTTTAAGCAAATGTGCCTAGTTCACAACAGAGGTTCCCCCTTGCTCTACCCTAGTTGTTCCACATGATAAAGTATATGGGACTGTAGTTGGTGCCTGTTTCACCTCTGTGGTTTGCTTGTTTGTTTACTGTGGGGTTTTTTTTTCATTCATTTTATGAACTTTGAACATTGTAGTTGCTGAGAGGAGCACCACCATGTGGAGGAGAATTTTTGTGGTGGAAATGTTAATTTTGAACATTCACTAGACTGCAGAGACAGATAAGATTAATTTATTTCACTGTAAATGAAAACGTCCCTTAAAGTGAAACTGTACAAAATAAAAGCAAATTGTTTTAGTGGCATCTCTTCTTCCATACCTTTTGTTTTATATTCAGTGACAGATAAAAGATTACAAATATGTATCATGGGGACTGCAGATTTCAGTACATGGCTGCCATATTCTGGTTCCCTAATATGTTGCTTATAGTAATAATGAGCCCATAACATGTTCCTGGGTGATTCTTTTAATTAAAAATGGAAATGGAAAGCCAACATGCTACAGAGTAAAATAACTTTATATTTCAGTGATCTGTGGGACCCAGAGGCATACTCAGAAAATCAAATAGCCAGTGACTAGAGCCAATCACGATGTTTCTCTTTTGGCAAAGGGGTGCTTCATCATGGCTTGAATGACCATCATGATCATAAAACATTTTCTGTCAATGAACTTGGACGTGCTCTTAAAATTCCAGGTCTGCTCGTTGACTCAAAAGATCGGAGTCCTTTGTTCTTTAAATCATGCTTAAAGGAAGAGTTGGGTAACCTGTTCTGGATTGTAGATGCTCCATTGTGGGTAGTGTGCAAAAACCTGAATTTAAGAAACCAATTGAGCCAAAGGAAAATGGGCAAAGCCAGAAGGAAAAAGATGGATAAGGGAACAGCAAACAAGGATATAAATATTTAATAAATAAAGTACTGTACATGAATAAAAGCAACGGCCATCCCAAGGGGTCCAGAAGATGAACATGATAATCCATCCATATACTTGCCAGCCTCAGACAGTATTTTTTCTTCAAACATAAGTTAACTTGAGTTTGTATTTTGTTTTGCTCAACTCAGTTTGTCTTCAAATGAGGCATTGGAACAGAATGTCAAGTTTAAATAGTTAAGAGTTCAATTGTAAGATACTTCTGAAGTTTAATTTTACTTGAATGCTTTACATAACTACGGTAGTAAACACCTGTCTGTATATATTTTTCATTTATCTTTTTTCAAACCCAGATTCAGATCTTAATTCTTTTATTTCTTTGAACTATACAATCTAACCTGTATGAGATTAGATCAAAATTAAATGTATATTGCCTTTTGCACAGAGTTATGTTCTCTGGATGACATTTCTCTTTATCTCTTACATACTTTTTCTTACACACATGTTTCTTCTTGACATCGTAGGAGGAGAGGCAGGTTAGTACCGGTATATGGTAGCCGAAAAGCAGAAGTTTGGTAGCACTTCTTCAGCTGTCATTAAAAGGCATCAGATTTCCTGAATTACTGTCATTCCTGGTAGCCCTATATGTTGCATCACAATGTAATCCTGAGACTGCTGTAGGATTGTTATTAATTAAACATATTTTCAAGAACCAAAGGACTGGCTTTTTCGGAGCCTGAATGTCTTCGTAACCGTGTATAGTGCAAGTGGCCTGAAAATCCACTGCGTAAGAAGTATTGAATCATATTGCTGGGCTATATTGACAACCTAGATTTAAGAGTTGCTGATAGTATTATTTTCATATTAAAATGCAAGGTTTATGCTCTCATTATATATGCCTTCTATTACTGTTTGAAGATTTCTGCTATGTAAACTAACTGGAGTAGACTTCACTTCAAAAGTTTGTCAATGGTTTAAATAACCATCATCAAGACTACATTTCTCTCTTTAAAAATGTACTGCTTCATCTAACATTTGCATCCTCCTATCCCTAAAGTATCAACTGCCTGATAAGCAAATATCAGAAAGCCTTCTAACATGCATGCTGCAGAGATTTTGTAGATGTGGCCAAGAATCTATAGGTATTTGAAATTCAAGCTATTTTTAACAGGAATGCTATCCATCTCTTTCTGCCTTTGGGTTTTATTCTGTAACTTGACTGCAGTGTGAGGGCTCAGTCCTACGAGGTTGGAGGTGGTAAACTAAAGTGTATTTCAGATATGCAGAGATCTATCTTCAGAATGAGTTAACTTTAGATTTTCTGTTACTGGTTCATGTTATAGCTTCAAAGTCTATAAAACATAAAGCACTTCACATTATCAAAGAAGGAAAGGGCCAAAGTCTAACTACAATAGGTTAATTTGTCTCTTGCTTTCCTTTGGATTGCAAGTTAGCTATTGCTGTTTGAAAAAATTCAAATATCCAAGGAGAAAGTCTTGGTAATTACTATGACTCAAAAGGAGGAATGAATAAAAATTCAGTACCCAATGAACTGGTCAAACTTACACTGTCCTCTTGGAAGAAGAAAACCAGCCAGTTTGCTTCGATTTCCTTACACTTGTTTAGATAAGGCTTGATGCCAAGATGAGCAAGGAACTTGTCTTAGGTTCCCTTAAATTCAGTAGCACAACTTCTAATTTATTTAATATAAGTGGAAGCCCAACTTGTATTAATGAAATGATCGTATTGTGACTGTTTAGAGCAGGGGTCTCCAAGCTTAGCAACTTTAAGATTTGTGGACTTCCAACTCCAGAATTCCTCAGCCAGCTTTGCTTTGCTGGCTGAGGAATTCTGGGAGTTGAAGTCCACAAGTCTTAAAGTTGCCAAGCTTGGAGATCCCTGGTTTAGAGAGAACAGGTCATTCACTAGATATTTCTAACACATGGGTAGTGAGTATCTCGCCACAGGATGAATCCAGTACATATCACACAGGACGTGGGCTCATGAAAGATTTCCTATGCGTCATACCTTTCCATAACTCCTTATCTCAGAGTTGGGGAGGATTGTTTTAAAATTGGTTTGCATATTATACCAGAAACCCCATGCTCTGTGGGCTTTGACTTTCAGGTTATTTCTGGCAGGTTATTTTTGAAAGCAGTTCAAAGGCTTCTGGAGAACTTTCTGATCTTCAGAGTCTTCATTATTTCTTTGACGTCGTTAATCTCTAGAGTGGATCTGTTTCTCTAAAGCAGCTCTGTTGCTGTTCTTGAAGTTAAAAAGACTGTCGGTTTCTGGAGCAGATCAAATTCCATCTGTGCTTCAGAGAATCCATTGCTACTATTTGGTATTTCAGCTCTCTCTGTTAGCGTTTTGAACATTTTCTCCCTGCTATGTCCAAGCAAATAAACAGATTTGGATACAACACTTGGGAAGGAAAGGGGACCATGAATGTTAGTTATTATTTCAATATATATTCTGTTTTAGGAGAAGGTTATCTTGCAAGTGGAAACCACTGTGACTTTGGATCTGCACAGTTGGACGTCTGACTGCCAGATACTGTTTTTGTGACTATTTTCCAGTTCAACTTGGGATCTTAAAAGATTTCATCCCTCCAGTCTCATTTATTAAATCCCTAAATCCTATTTAGATCACAAAAAGACTGATGTTCCTTGATTACTGAAATATTTTATTGAAATCTCTTTGGACAAAAAAAGGGGGGAGGGACAGGCAAGCAGAGAAACATAATGTAGAATTTGGCACAAAGATAGAACATCTTACCTGGAATTAGGATAGAACTGTGGGGTATGTAAGAATTACTGTTTGAAAATCAGGCAGGAATAACTTTTGGTGTGCCTGCTTTCTTGTTCTGTACATTTCTTACCAATATGGAAACTTTCTAATGCATTCTCATTCCTGGAGAAATAGTGAGTGATTAAAGGGCCAACAGTTTATTTCAGGTCAACAGTTATTGCAATAACTATGTTTAGCAGGAAAATGTAGTTATAGCAATAGCTCTTAGACTTATATACCACTCCTCAATGTTTATAGCACTCTCTCAGTGGTTTACAGAGTCAGCATATTGCTTCCAACAATCAGGTCCTTATTTTAACAACCTTGGGAGGCTGAGTCAATCTTGAGTGGATCAGGATCGAACTGCTGGCTATGGGCAGAGTCAGCCTGCAATACTGCATTCTAATCATGTGCCACCATGGCACAATTATGCACAATTGCTTATACACAAGCGATTGCATGGATGGTAGTATCAGTTCTTACATCCCATTCCACTAAGTTTTTTTCAGGAGGACAGGAATAATAAGACAAAAGTTTTAGTAATGGTTAAGAATGAAAATGGTAAATTTAATCTCAAAAGTTTCTTCCAAGGGCAAAGATTCATCAGGCATGTATTTGTACTTCCTTATTTTTCTTGGCTTTTGGTAAATGTACCTTTTGTATTTGAATCTTAAAAGGAAAGAAGGCTCATTTGTATTCAGCTATCTTGAGCAAGAAGACACATGTTAATATAAGAGAAAGGGGGAAGAGTTAAATAAAAAAAATTATGGTTCTATTGAAAGAACAGATATCCCCAGGTAGTATCTAAAATGGTACAATCAATTTTGCTGTCGTAGCTCTCAGCTCCCTCCTCTCACTAGAATAAATGCGCCTATTTAGTATTGGGATATGAGCAAGGATGGGCAACTATGCTCCTTTATGACCTGTGGACTTCAACTCCCAGAATTCCTGAGCCACCAAGCTAAGGAATTCTGGGAGCTGAAGTACGCAGGTTGTAAAGGGGCATTGTTGCTAACCCCTAGGTTGTGAGAATTCTGGGAGGGTTATCTAGGTAAAATGATATGCTAAAAGTCTGCACAGCCATTCATCAGAGACATGCAACTAATCCTTGGCTGAAGACTACCATGAACAAAGATTACTTGTGCTAGAGGCTGCACTTAAAAAGTGGTTAGGTCAGGATATGAGGAGGGCCAAGATAGTACAGTGGTTTAATGCACCCTGTTATTAACACAGCTGCCTGCAATTTCTGCAGGTTCAAATCTTACCAGGCTCAAGGTTGACTCAGCCTTCCATCCTTTCTAAGGTAAGTTAAATGAGGACCCAGTTTGTGGGGGCAATAAGCTGACTTTGTATAAATATACAAAAGTATGAAAGCTATTGCTTAACGCACTGTAAGCTGCCCTGAGTCTCCGGAGAAGGGCGGCATATAAATCAAATTTAAAAAATAAATAAATAAATAAATAAAAAGATAAAAATTACATTTTCTGTAATTAAATTGTTTTGAAATGTAATAGTACTGTCCATATTAAAATATGTTCTCTTGGATTAAAAATTGCTATGCAGTATGGGATATGGTCATGATGGTGAACCTATGGTCCCACCAGAAGTTGGCAAATAGGCCGTTTCTGTCCTCTGGAGGGCCTTCGGGGAGGGGAGGCCATTTTTGCCCTCCCCAGACTCCTAGAAAGGCTCTGGAGCCAGGTAAGAGAGAAAAATGGGCCTACCGGGCCATCGCGAGCCAGGAACGGGGGGTGGGGTTGCATGCACAGGGGCGGGGTACATAGAATTATGGGTGTGGGCATGTGCATGCGTGACCCACCCCCACCCCCCACTCTCCTGGCACATGATGGCAAAAAGGTTAGCCATCACTGGGATATGGGATGCACATCGTTCAGTTTTGCCTCTGCTGCTTAGCCTTCTTAACAACATTGTCTATATATCTCAAATAGCTTTAGCTGCAGCCAGTACAGCTTAATATCTGAACACTGGTATCCTAGGTGTTATATACGGTTGTGAATCACAGCAGAAGAAATTCCTACATATTGACACACTGACTCTCCTGTGTTGCTTTCTGTACAAGGGTTGTCAACCCATCGCAAGCATCAACCTGCCTATTCAAGCAGTGCCACTGGGCAAAGTTCTCAATTACTTTGGTGTGTCGAGCATTATTTCAAGGGTGTGACATAAAGGGAAGTGCCTTTTCCTGGAAGATGAATAAATGAATGGGTTTTCTTCATTCAGTTTACCCTAACAAACACTTAATTAAGGAAAGGTATCAACTCATATGGGGATAAGACTTGACCATCATTGTCCAGCTGAATCAACCAATGTTGATTCAGTTGATTAAGCACAGATTAATTGAAATCAAAGGTTTAATCAGGCACATGTATATCGATTCATTAAATTATATGTGGCTAATGTGGAGGCAGGCCATTTTTTTCATGGCCATGGGTTGCAAGTCTAATTTGGGGATAGGTTGATGGTGTAAAATGGGTACAATTGTATCTCCTATGTAGATGGGACTGTATCAAAAAAGTCGGGATTTTTTAAAACCTTTTTTTAGCAATAGCAATAGCACTTAGACTTATATACTGCTTCACAGTGCTTTACAGCCCTCTCTAAGCAGTTTATAGAGTCAGCATATTGCTCCCAACAATCTGGGTCCTCATTTTACCGAACTTGGAAGGATGGAAGGCTGAGTCAACCTTGAACCTGGTGAGATTCGATCTGCCAAACTGCTGGCAGCCGGTGATCAGCAGAAGTAGCTTGCAGTACTGCACTCCAACCCAGGGGTGGGTTCTACTTACCTTTACTACCGGTTCGCATCGCGCCTGCACACACTCTTCTGTACATGCGCAGATCACCTATGATGATCACCTATGATGACCGGTTCTTGCGAACCGGTCTGAACCGGGGGCAACCCACCACTGCTCTAACCACTGTGCCACCATGGCTCTTTTTAGCCCTTATAGTAATAGTTTTCATGTGTTTTATGTCACTAAATGGTTTATATTAACCATACTCAAAGGGCCACAGCCCTGCAAAGAGAGAATTTGGGTGAAATTGTGGTCTAGGTGGAACATACTGTATGTCTTGTTTCCATAAGTTGTGCATGCTTGAGTAAATGCGTAAATACATCTGCCACATGTAGGGGTGAGGAAGAGAGGAATTTAAGGCTATCTTTTGTTTACTTTAATGTTTTACATGTGTTTGTTTCCATCCCACCTTTATTTTTAGAAATAACTCAAGGTGGAGAACATATTCAACACACATTCCTCCTCCTCCTATTTCCCCCACACCATGAGACTTAAGTCTCATTAAACTGCCTTTTTGGATGGTCCAGATTTAAACATTTGGATGGTGAGTATCCCCCATTACATTATCAATACTGTAATGGCTATTAAGTTTCCATTGAGTTTGGTGGACTTTTGTTCCTATGAGATTTTTTTCCTGATTTCTGTAGACTGTCTTGATGCTAGTTGTGGAAAAATGGATATAAATATTTGTATTAATAATACAGAAATAGTTATTTGTTCAGTTTTTTTACCACTGCAATCTTGTGACCCTTGGCATTTTACAAAATAAAAATATCAGTAGCAAAATAAGGTAAGCAAAGTAACATAAGTAAAGATATATAATTATTATTTTAAAATCAAAAGAGTATAAAAATAACAATTAAAAAAAATTTATGGCGCTATCCTGACAATTTCAAGAAGCCCTCCAGAAGAGTTCCATTTTGACCAACTTCTAGAAAGTCAAGGATGCATAGAAAATTATAATTTAGGGAGGAGGACCAATTATAAATGGAGCCAGGGCAAAAGCTGGCAATTTAGTTGTGCACTCATATTATGTTGGCAAATACCCTTCTTTTAACACACACTAGACAAGTAGTCTCTTTCTATAGGCTGTAAATCTAGTATATCTCTTTGCTGCCCATCTAATTATTGTTAGGAATTTGGTAGCCCAAATATGGTAGCCCTTCCTTCTCATTCAAGGACACCTGCAAACATTGAGAGAAAGTTTGGCCTAGTGGTTAAAGCACCAAGCTAGAAAGCGGGAGCCTATGAGTTCTAGTCCTGCCTTAGCCATGAAAGCCAGCTGGGTGACCTTGGGCCAGTCACTCTCTGTCAGCCCAACCCACCTCACAGGGTGGGAAGTAGGAAATAGGAGGAGGAATGTGTGTGGAATATGTTCTCCACCTTGAGTTATTTCTAAAAATAAAGGTGGGATGTAAACAAACTCATGCAGATATTTTTGCAGATACACTGACTTAGGCATACTCATGATTTGCACAGAAGGGAGCACCTGAAGCTGACAGAGTTTTTTTAATTTGAAGTTACTGTAAGGAAGCACACACACATCACAAAGACCTCAGGTAATGCCTAGCTATACTTTGTGAACAGCTGAGTAGTTTGGGCGGGCAGGAAGCGTTAAATGTCATCTTTCCTCTCTCCTCCTGCCCTGATTTTGCTGAAACTAATGTATTTCCACTGCTGAGCAGAAAAGAGAAAGCTTGGTCGTTCTCGAGATTTTCTAGAGACCTGAAATGATGGTCCACAACACGGCCAGTTCAGTGACTCTCCTTCTTCCCCAACTTCATTGTCTCCCTAGCTGTGCTCCAGTCTCAGTGTTGTAAGGAGTATGAGGGAGTGAGGCAGGGTGAACAGCACATGAGCTGGCATTAGAAGTTCAGGACTGGTGGGAGTGTCTTTCAAAATTACTGAACAATGAACACATAACTGAGTCATCACTAGCCTGACAGGTTTCCCAAACCAAATAGGAGAAAATCGAAGAATAAAGTACAACGGTTTCCTGAATGTCCCGCCTTAAACTATTATTGAAAGGAGCAACTGATTAATCAAACTCAGGATTACCTACTCCCCCAGTAGGATTCTTGTGTCTTGGAATCAGATCTTTAAAATATCCTGGCAAAAATCTTTGTTGTGTTGTGCTGCCTGAGATCCTTTAATAGGGAAACTTGAAGAACCTGTGTTCTGGTATTGAATTAGCCACTCTCTAAAGCAGGGGTGTCAAACTTGATTTCATTGAGGGCTGCATCAGGGTTGTATTTGACATTGGGGAGGGGTGGATTTGTGTGGCCAGGGTGGGCTGGGCCAGCTTGACGTCACTCATGTCAAGGGCGCTTGTGGTAGCCCAAGTGCCTCTGCCAGCGAAAACGGGCTCCCAATCTCCGTTTTCAGCTGGGACAGCCTCCTGCAACCCTCTGCCAGTGAAAACGGAGCTTGAGAAGACTGCATGCATGATTGGCAGCCCATTTTCGCTGGCAGAGGCACCACAGGCTGGTCCTTCGCTGTTTCCAGGGCGGCCCCACCGGTCATATTTAAGCATCCTGCAGGCCGGATCCAGTCTTCAGGCCTGTGGGCCTTGAGTTTGACACCCCTGCTCTAAAGGTTATCCTATTCCTGCTTTTTTGTCAAAATATGGATTGGCACATGATCACTCCAGTACTCATAGATAACATCCATGCAACCTGAATTTTATGGCTCCAAGGGTATGGTATTTGTGAAATCTAAATTAAATGGCTTTAACTTTGAACTAAATGAATGGTTGAGAGTCAGGGACTATCTGTATTATCATAACTCCAGACATCTTTGATAGGATACTTTACCTATGATCAAAGCAGAGGTCCTATTGCCAACACAATATTTCTTATTCCATTGCAACTATTTGGGTGATTTTTAACCTAATGAAAGCATGGGAATATCCATTTGGATTGGGATGCTCACCTCTTCACCCTGATTATAAATCAGATTGGGTCTCGTGTACCTTCATTTTGCATTGGAAAATAAAGTAGACTTTTCCCCTGTGTAAACTGCAGATCTGGCTCCTTATCCTAATAAGGAGCACTGAAAACAAAAGAGTTCTGATTGGATCCATCGGGAGGAAGACATAGCTGCACACTACTTAATGAAAATAATTATTACAGTACTTTCCTGCTGGGCTGATAATAAGATCAGGATTTTAATTTTTTAAAAAATCCCTATACTTCTCTCTGCATTACACTGCCTTAATTTGCACAAGAGTCTTTGCAAATTGTTTGGCAGATGTAAGGTACTTGGGACCTCTGAGAAATCAAATCCAGAGCTTGCTATTTTTCATTTACCCAAATAGTTTGGAATAGATTGTCAGAGGGACTGGGCAGAAGCAAATTAAAAGCATAAATTCTGACACATGCTGCCTGCAGTAGTAGTAGATGATATCTACGGAACCAAAAAACCTAAAGAAAAAAGAAAAGAAAAGAAATTGACAATGCTCCTGACTGCTGCTCCTTTTCTTTTTCTTAATTTGGAACAGTGGATCCCAAGACTGGGTCTGAAGTAATCAATCACGGCAAGTATAAAAAGATCAACAGGAGAAACTGCTTGACTTTGGGTTTTCAGTTCTTGATTTTGGGCTACCAACATTGGAAGACCCATTTGCCTGCTCCATGAACATCATAGCTCCTGATCCATCATTAAACTAATTAGCACTGTCTCAATCAATCCAAGTGTGTGATAAGTATAAAACAGCTTTTCTAGATCTAACTGTAGCTCCCAAAATTCTCAGTAGTTTGGCACTCGCCACACTCGCCAAGTTGCCAGGAATAGCCTGAGCCTGAGTGGCGTAGGCGGCTAATGCCTCCTAAGGCAGCATTTAACATCCAGCTGCCTGCAATTACTGCGAGTTCAATTCTCACCAGGCTCAAGGTCGACTCAGCCTTCCATCCTTTCTAAGGTGGGTAAATTGAGGACCCAGTTTGTGGGGGCAATAAGCTGACTTTGTATAAATATACAAAAGTATGAAGGCTATTGCTTAACGCATTGTAAACCGCCCTGAGTCTCCGGAGAAGGGCGGCATATAAATCAAATTAAAAAAAAAAAAATAGTGAGAGCAGCAGTATAAACATATCTGGTTTCCAGATTGGGGAAGCTGGATCCTATGAAATCTTTTCATGTATTCCCACATTCCCACCAGGTTTCTGCATTATTATTATGTTTAAGTTGGGGCTGTTCTGCAGGGAAGCAACAACTACTGTTCTTTAATGTAAGAATTGGAACTGGATGTTTTCCTGGAATTCACTCCCAAAAAAGCTTCCCTGAATTCCAGATCACTTGGAAAGAAGAGAAGAACCTCAAATGCTATTACTAATGTTGGCAGTCCTGAGGGTTTTCAACGTGCAAGTTTCCTCGAGGTGTGCGTGTGGAAATTAAAATCTATCACTGTCGTCTAGAAGGGAAACTCACATTCACAGGGTTAATGGCGTGAATGTTAGTTTCATCTCATTCCAGTGCTTGTTAGAACACTGTGCTGAATAGGCATAGGAGGTTGGTTGATTTTATTAATTACATTTTTCTTGTATGTTTCCCAGCAGTGATGCTGATGGCAGGCTGCCCAAGTTATTCAAAAGCACATCAACCCAAAAGAAAAAAAAAAAAAAGGCAGGCCTTCCTGTTGCAACTTGCTCATCTTCCGTGCAAAAAAAAAAGAAGAGAGAGATTGCATTGTGACTTAAGTCATCTAATTTCTTCTCTTTCACTTGAATCTCATGGCTAGATCAGAACTTCTGTTATTCTTACTCAGGATTGTTCAGTTTAAAAAAAAAGGGGGGGGGGAGCTGAACCAACATTTGCAATGAATCTGCTCTTGGGATGTTTTGACCAAGTGGCATCCTGTAGCTCAAAGTATTTGTGAAAGAGATTCCGTGGGGGTGTATATTTACATCGTTTTTGAGTTTTGATCATTGTATTCATAAATACCAGGGCTTTCCTCATGAATTTGACAACTAAAATGGAAAGCTGTGGGTGTTTTGTGAGTTTTGAAGGATTTAAAATCACTGCTCTGACTTGATAGAATGTACATCGTTCCCCCAAATTTTGTCTACACTGTTGGGGTTGTTTTAAATACAAGATTCTTGTCTCTAGAATGTCCATTTTGTTCTGGGAGATTGATGAAGCAGATTAAGCAAGAGCTCAGAATCATCCAGGACGAGAATGTCATCAGTCACAGTTGTTGACTTCTAACCTAACACATCCCTTTGGAATAACCTTTGCTCTTATATAAAGCCTAGGAACTTCAGAACCTTTAAATGCCTCACTGTTAGCTGAATCAATACTCTAACCAAAGTCTATCCTCATTTAGACAATCTAGAATCCTAATGGGGGTAAAGAGCCATTAAGGGTTATTTTACACATAATGCCTCTTTTGTAACTGCTGAAGGATCAGCTAGTTTACAATTCAGCGTCAATACAAGAGACACTTTTTTCCCCAAGAATAACATTTGTTATTTTAAAGACTCTTGAAAACACATTCTATTTATATTTGGTTATCCCTTGCTTATAGGCAATTGCTGTACTTTGCTTTTGCTGCATCTCTGTACGTTATTTTACCATTAGTCTGCTCAAGACTTTGGAGAAAACTACTTTGCTCTTAAAGCTGCATTAGCACTGCAAAGGTTAATCAGATGTGAAAAAGCTTTGCTGTATTGAGGTTACAAAAGTCCAAATGACCACTAGATGTCAGAAAACATTAGCTCTTTGCTGCCATCTAATGGCAGTCCAGATACAAGAGCTCTCTCTAACTTCTACTTTCCAATTGCATATATTCCCCCCTTTTTTATGACACAGTAATCCCTTAATTTGGGGTAAAATTGGGGTACTGGATGGATCTGAGCATTTACTGGCCGGATGCCCTTTCTGATGCCACACAGAGTTTGCAAACTTTCCAATTGCATATGGCAGTGGAACTGAGACTTAGAATATTCTGATCCATTTTTTATAATCTCTCTACTCTGAAGATAAATATCTACCTGCTTCTCTTTCTATCTCAATTTGCTGTGACTGCTCTGTTCTGCCTCTTTTGGTGCCTAAATCTATTCTTAACACTCTACCTTTGCTCAGAGTTATCTATATATCTTTATACATTTATTCAGCCATAGTAACGTCTTCACTACTGTCACGATTTGTCACTCATGCCTAGTACTATATCTAGATAGTACTACCTAGCTGTCCAAATTTAACTGGATGAATCTAGGATTAATCTGGATGAATCAATTATCTACAATAATTGAAATTTGGATAATATTGTACATCTTATAATAATAGTGATATACATCCTGATCTTTGGTCAATGGTTAATATTGGACCTGGGTACCTTCGAGACCGTCTTCTGCCACCAGTAGCCTCCCACCGGCCAGTCCGCTCCCACAGAGAGGGTCTCCTCAGGGTGCCATCGGCCAAACTATGTCGGCTGGCGACACCCAGGGGGAGGGCCTTCTCTGTGGGAGCCCCTGCCCTTTGGAATGAACTCCCCCTAGAAATTCGCAAAATCTCTGATCTCCGTGTATTTCGCTGTGCCCTCAAAACCATGTTGTTCCGCCAGGCTGGGCTATCAATATAATGACTTTAATTGGTTTTAAATTTGGTTTTTAAATTCGGGGTTTTATAAATTAGGCCTATTATTTAATAATTTTAATTATTTTTAAATACTGTCTGTCTTTGTGTTTTTAATTAGGCTGTACACCGCCCTGAGTCCTTCGGGAGAAGGGCGGTATAGAAATTAATTAATTAAATAAATAAATAAATAAATAAATAAATAAATAAATAAATATCCCCCTAATTATGTAAAGTGCAACTACATCTAATACATTTCAGCTCTGTTCCCAGATAAAAATTTCAGATATATTAATAGTGAGTGTACAAATCATGAAAGCAATAATCTACTCTTTACTGAGGGCAATAAGCAATGCATGATTCCCACATGGTCCTCAGCCTTCTGTTGGATGGTTTTGTCCATTCCCTGGCACCTACCATGCTTTCTTTTATCACTCAACACACAAGGTTGGAGGCCCAGCCATGGAAGATGAAGGTTACAGCGTCTTCTAAAAGTTCAACTACTGCAACTGTTACCATATTTCATGTTCTTTAGAAAAAAGGTCTCAGAGCCAACTTTGTGGTGCGCACCTGTTTCCTCCCCACTTTTCTCTTGCATTGTGGCACTAGTGGGGGGAAGGGGTCTATCCCTGAAGATCTACATGGTCTACTCAATTGCAAATGGGAGAAGATGGAGAATGGGAAGAAAAATGTAAATGGGTAGGCTATTAGAGGATGGCATATATGGGTGATTAGTGTTGGACTGAAAAAAAATCTTCGTTACCTAGAATTACCAGTTGCCTCTTGAAAAAGCACCTTTGGGATGACCATGACCTGGATGACTGAGAATCTCCATAGACATTCATCCTGGAAGCTTTCCACTGTGAAGGCTAAGGTGGAGCTCTTGGTTCAAGGTTCACCTTTTGCTGTTTTTAAGTTATAAGCTAAATTAAAGCCAGAGACAAGTGTGCAAAGGGGAGTTTTCCGCAGCAAAGAACTCTCTTAAGCAAAGGTACTGAGGAGTTTCAGGCTTGTTGCTGGAATCCGCCACCAAATTGCCTGTGGTGGGAGGGGTTACTGACAGGTTGGATTCCCACATCAAGTATACAGGTTTTTTTCCCACATGTGATAGTCATTGAGAAGAAATGGTGAGATGGGAATCTTAAGAAACTCATAGAGACTGGGATAATTTGCATCAGTGGCATTCAGCCTTTGCTGGATTAGGTTTTTTTGGGGGGGGGGGTGGGGAGAAGAATTATTCCCAATGGAACAAAAATGACACACATCTACTTCAGAAGGGAATCATTTGCAACCTGGAATTTATTTCTGTCTTATAAGAAGCAACTAAAACAGTGGTCCTTCATTGAAGTTTTTAGCTGATGGTTCTAAATCCTGGCGATTGGTGGTCAGGTAAACTTTTTGTATTTTCAGTATGCAGAAATTTTCTTTTAATGTTTAATCAGCTTTTCTTTTTTTTAAAAGAACATCTTGTAAATGCAGTACAGATAGCACCCTTTGTAAATTAATAGAGTCTGCCAAGTGTTCCAGAGTGCCTGCAGCAGAACCAAAGGAATAAAATAAAACATTTTCAAATACCCGTAGTCTTCAACGTACTGCCACAATTGAGCCCCAACTATTGCTAAGTGAGACAGTTTATTTATTTATTTATTTATTTATTTATTTATTTATTTATTTATTTATTTATTTATTTAGTCACATTTCTATGCCGCCCAACTCCCAAGGGACTCTGGGCGGCTTACAACAAAGAATAAAACAATGCGAACAATCCCATAAAAAATGTTAAAAAGAAAAACATTAAAACATTAAAAACGTTAAAACACATGCACTCCAATTCGTGGCTGGGTCTCGCAAGATCATTATAATGAGATCAACGGCCCCAGGCCTGCCAGAAGAGCCAGGTCTTCACCGCTTTGCAGAAGGCCAATAGGGTGGGGACGGTCGGATCTCAGGAGGTAATTGGTTCCAGAGAGCCGGGGCAGCCACAGAGAAAGCCCTCCCCTGCGGGCCCGCCAGTCGACATTGTTTAGCTGACGGGACCTGGAGGAGACCGACTCTGTGGGATCTTACCGGTCGCTGGGAGCTATGTGGTAGAAGTTAAGTGAATTTTGCCCCATTTTACAACATTTCATGCCACAGTTGTTAAGTGAATCACCACATTTTTGTTAAATTAGTAACAAGGTTGTGAAGTGAATCTGGCTTTCCCATTGACTTTGCTTGTCAGTAGATCGCAAAAGGTGATCATATGACCTCAGGACAATGCAACCGTTATAAATTTGAACCAGTTGCAAAGCATCTGAATTTTGATCATGTGATCGTGGGGATGCTGCAACGGTCATCAGTGTGAAAACGGTCATAAGTCACTTTCAGGGCCCTTGCAACTTTGAATGGTCACTAAACAATGGTTGCAAGTTGAGTACTATCTGTAGGCTGAAAAATGTATCTGTGGTAAGGTATTTAACAATGGAAAACTAAGAGTAGCTTGGAGTGGTACTTACAAACAATTGAGCTGTCAAGCCATGTAATCACTCCCTCCAAACTATAACAGTTTAATTACATATCAGTGCTCCGGTTAAAGAAAAAGAGGTGGAGGGAGAAATTAAAATGGACAGTTTTAACAGTTCCCCAGTTTCAACCAAACTATGATACACTATGGGGTTTTTAAATAGCTAAGCAGGTTCTCAGAAAACATAGGAACTTGCTTCCTTCCCCCCTACAAGCAATATGAGCAGAGTCATTGTTTTTGCTCTTGATTTTTCTAAAAGCTGCTCTAAAAATTGGGAAGCTGATCTAATAGGGGAAAAGGACAATACACACCTCATGAAGGAGGACCCATAAAGCTTTGTAAAACCCGTAGAGAAGAGAGGGTGAACATTCACCCTAAAGCCACCACATCAAAACGTCCCATCTCTCCGAAGCATCATGTGCAATAATTTAAGAGAGAATTCACATGGTGCAGTGCACCTCTCTGCATCTGCAGGGCTGCAGCTGTTGTTTTCAGATGGAATCATTCCTACACTCACTTGGAAACAATTTGCGCTGGGACTTTTTTGCAGGGGGTGGGGGGGAGGGAGCAAATACTACCCAGCTTCTGGTAGTTAGTCATGACTGACTTTGCTGAAGCGTGAAGCTATTTCTACAGCAAACTGGAATTTGCAGATTGGACAGGGTGAGACTTCAGCTCAGTCAAGACTCGGGAGCGGCTTGCATTTGCCACAAAAAGCGATTGTCCTCTTTGGAGTACATACTCTGATGGTCTAGCATTACCATCTAGTTCAATTTTTATTGGCTAATTTATTCTCTTGACTGGATCGCTGTCTTTTTGGGGAGCGGGGACGGAGGTTATGTGTTTTACAGATTAATATAACACATCGGTCTCCTGTGTTGCTGGTAACTTTGTGGAGTAACTTTCCCTTCGTCCTACCCCAACTACCTACTGTTTTTTTTTAATTGTCAGTGTTCCACCATCACCAAATGATATGGTTTTGGCCCAAGAAATCCAATGGTATGGGAAACCAAATGGTATGAGAAATGACTGTATTTTAAGGCTCTAGGAGGCTTTTTGTTTGGCTCTGGGAAATTAACGTGGTTCACCAATTTTGCTGGATTATCACTACAGTCGTTTGTGCAACTCTGTGAATGTATCATGAATCACGATTAATTTGAGATTAATTTGTGGAAAGACTTCACCACCGAGATTAAAGCCAGGCACCACTTAGATGAACAATTCCAAATGGAAAACATCACAGCATTTCATCAGCCATCTACTCTATGCTATGCACATTTCTGGTTTCATAAAAAAGAGGAGAAACTGCTGAATCCCCCCATATGCATCAGAGGTGCACTTCTGTTTCTCTTAGGCAGTTATAAAGTGATTTGTAGCATAAAAGACTTAAAAGGATTAAAATTCTTATAAACAAACAAACAAACCAAATTATGAAATGTTTAAAAAAAAACTTGCCAAATCTCCATTCCTTCAGTTTATTTTATTTTGGGCTGAACGGTTACAATTAGCTAAGGAGCTCTGGGCAAGCATGACATCCTCGTCTGGGCCTTCACTCATCAAGTCCCTTTCTCAGCTCTGCTTTAGTTCTGTTTTACCCAGGGTAACATGATAGTGGGCAGCTGCTTTTCTGAATCATTCACACTGACAACCTTCTTTTACTTTTTCAGCAGAACATTCCAAACCTAAAGCCAGCCCTTTGTCCAGATTCCCCCAAACCAAGCACATATTTCCAAATAAAGTACGGTAACCCTTCCATTCTAAACTGCGTATGTGCTGTTACATCAGCCATGGACCATATGTAGTTGATGTACAGAATATCTTATCTCCAGCCTGGGATATCTACTTTTCCACCTCCCTGCTGCCTATCTTTTTTCCTCCAGAGCTCCAACCCGTTTTCCCAGGAAATAACTAATAAATAAGTCAGCAAAACCTCCTAAAAAACATGCTCTGAGCAATTGGAGAAATTGCTGTGAACCTGCTGCACAGATAGATGCTTCTAGATGGGGCTCAGCAACCCAACCCGGTTTTTGCTGAGCTTATCAAGTGAAGCAGAAAACAGCATGAATTTAAATGTGCAGAATGAATAGGGACAAGATTGATTGATTTTAGAGAATGACAAAGAAAACAGCCCAATCCTTGGAGGTAGACTTCCAACAATAATCTGTTCCCAATAAGCTCTTTAATCAATTTTAATAGAGAAACAATGAGAAACATGGCTTAATTATAAGCAGGATGAAAATCATCCAACACAACCATTAAAAGCCGTATTCTTCCATAAGAGTCTGGATACATACTAGGGAGAACATAATTGGAATCATCACGTTTTATCTGTCCTGTTTTAACCTGCCATAATCCTCCTAGAATATAAAGGTGTTGTATAAAAGGGCCAAGACCACTAATCCGTCACAATACAGCATCACCATAAAAACTAGCTATAAGCCTCAAAGTGATCTTGAACTCATTATCTCTTAGCTTTACTTACCACACAGGCCGTTGTAAGAACGTGCCCATGGGTTTGGCCCTGACCTTGGAGAGAGGAGGCAAAGATACAGATATAATAAAAAATGTTCCACAGCTTTGTATCAATCTGTCCCTAAGCCAAGAAAAAGCACCACCTGTTATATTTCAGGGTGAGAAACTGCTATCGAAGGCTAAGAGAACACAAACTATTACTTGGACAAAAAGTAGTAAAATGCATACAGTATTTTCCACTGCTTAGGACTGCAGCAGACATTTAAAATTCTGTTTGTGAAACCATTAAATTGTGTTTGGCATATGCCAAGAGGTCTTCTGGAATCAGTTATTTACAGGCAGGCTACACGTATGCCATTTTCACATTTTTAAACACAGGCACTCTTCATGACAAAATGTGTGCACATTTCTTGGCTGATAACTATTCCTTTAACATTATACTGGTTGAGGAGCACTATATCTCCTGGTTGAGATGTGAATTCTCTGACCTTGTACATTAAAAAAAAAAAAATAGTACCAAGGTTTTAAGATGTGACTTTTAAAAACAATAATATGATGTAAAAGTCTGAAAATCAATAACAAAGAGAATGATAATGATGTCTAGGCTTTGGTTTTTGACTAAGATAATTCAGTAGGGTTGCCAGGTCTGCTTCCAAAAAATAGCAGACAAGCGTGTGTGTGTGTGTGTGTGTGGTTAAGTAATAAAAAAATTTAAAAAAAATTACAATTAAATTGTATATTTTCTTACAAACATTTTAACACGTATTAAAATAATCACTTCAAAACTTTACTTAAAATTCAAAACATCAAATATATTATAATAATATGTAAAATATTAAATTACATTTTAATTTCATCATAAAGCTTTTGAATAAAAAAAATGTCCACTATTTTGTGAAAAAAAATAGTGAACATAATGTGAAAAAAGCAGACTGTCCGCTCAAATAGTGGACACCTGGCAACACTATCATTCAGGGAGCATTAAGTTAGCATGTAGGGATGTTTGTAAGGCATAGTACAGTGGTGGGTTGCTCCTGGTTCTGTCTGGTGCTTGAGAACTGGTAGTAAAAGTGGCGGGAGGCTTTGCCCACCTGCCCAGGCATCATAATTGACGGTCTGCGCACGCTCCTATTGTGAACAAGTAGTAAAGGTAAGTAGAAGCCACTCCTGGCATAGTACATAGAATGTTGTGGGCGTCAGCGGCCTGTGCAGCTAGTAGCTGATTCAGACAGCAAGGAGGCTGGTGTGGTGCTGCGCCGGCAGCCTGTGCAGCTGCCACTCGAGTCAGACAATGAGGAGGCTGGAGAAGATATGGTGCCAGAGGTAGGGATTCAGCCAGGGCATTCAGAACCTCCAGAACCTCTCTTAAGTGAAGAGGACGAAGAAGGGGAGCCTCTTCTCGATGCATGGGCACACAGAGCTGCCAAAAGGCAGGAGTGGCTCCTCAGGAGGAGGTCTCCTCAAGAGTAAGGCTTGGGGCTAATTGACCACTCCCTTAGCCTATTTAAGGAGGAACGCCGACTGAAGCAATTTGCAGGGAACAACTTTGTTCACATACCTTCGTGTCTTGTCTTGCTTATCTTTTCAGCTTCCTGCAAATTGCTTCTGGGCATTCTGCCAACCACAGTAAGCTTTCAGTATTATTCTTTGAATTCTTGGTGGCTGTTAATGCAGTTAATTAACAGCCGTTGTTGTAAAAAACTGGATTATTTAGTAAACTAAGATTTAATGGATTTTGTGTGTGCTGCGTTCTTTGAGGTCCTTAGCTGGGGCAGAACAATAGAGGTATGGTAGAGACAGTTCAAAATTTATTTTGGAATGAAGGGGGAATAAAAACTTCTGTTCATATTTAGGACACTCAGCTCTGTTTTGTAATTTTGCCAAAGGAGGTACCAGAATATTGGTGGTACCCTAAGTATAAAGTTATTTCTACCTCATTCTGATTGCATTTACTCTTGCCACTGTCTCTCCCAGGAACACTCCACATGAACAAACTGCAGATAATTTACACTACAAATTACAGGTGTGCATGTACAGAGGCTAATAAATGCATCTTTTTTCCTTGATCGTAACAGTTTATTATCACATTTGTATCTCATGTCTTCAGTAGACAAAAACTAACAACCCTTCAAACCATCGACAACTGGTGAAAAGAAACACAAGAGAGAAATTGAAAACTGAAGAAAAAAATTCCTAATTTATGGTTCACATTGTGATTTTTCAGATGTTGCTGAATTATGATTCACAATATTCCCAATCATCTTGACCAAGGACCATCAAGCCAGTTAAATCTAAGGCAAATTATTGTTACCTTATAAGGAAATTTGATTCTCTTGTGATATAAACACTACCATTTGCACACAGGAAGACGAAAACAACCTGGAAGATATATTCAATATTTGTGAATACAGTTATTAAAAATCAAGAACAGAATAAAGAGGATTGGGAATCAAAGCCAACACACAAAAGGCTGGCCCTCCTGTCATGTTAGAGAGGACCAATTGAGGACTAATGGAAAAATCAGAAATCCTGGGAGAAGGAAAATGTGAGGATGTATCCAACAGATCAGTGGTGGGTTGCCCCCGGTTCGCACCGGTTCTATAGAACCAGTAGTAAAACTGGTGGGAGGCCCCACCCACCGACCCCGACATCACCAAAACGCTTCTGCGTGCATAGCTCCGCTGCGAAACGGTAGTAAAGGTAAGTGGAACCCACTCCTGCAACTGATGGAACAGGAGCATATAATATTCCAGTGTTTCATAGGTCCCATTTGCAAAGTTAATAAAATTAACTTACCTTCTAGAATTGTTGTATGCTTTTTTTTGACAGAATGATTATGGAATGCATTTAATGTGTTTAATCCAACTAGCCAAGGAAATCTGAATCCAGTGCAATTCAATCAGTAGAAGGAATGGTAGCTACTGAACAAACTCCTCCTTCCCCATCTCTATTTCCTGCATGCCCAGACAGCTGTTCCAGAAAGTTGGTGGCAGAAGGACTAGAGACAACAGGGAGATAAAATGCAAAGTGTATACAATAAAAATCTAGTCATGTGTCCAGAGAATTAGGAGAAGGTCCTATTTAAAGAACTGAGTTCCTAGGAATTATTAGACAGTATGCTATCCAGCGACATATTGAAAATCGTGAACATAAAGTCATCAGTTGCCATGTTTAATCAGGAATAATAGAGAAAATATTGGGGAATATTGCCATAACACGTTGCAATTTGAACTCCTACCTACCATAGATGCACCTACTTTTTTTGGTTGTTGTTTTTTAAAAAAAGTTTTTTTTATTTTTTAGACAAACACACATACAAACATACAATGTATTTTCTTTGAACAGAGTATTTGGCTGGTTCACAAATTTAAACAGTGTTTAGTCATTTCAATTAAATTTACAATTTCTATAATTCCTTTTTGCCATATTTATTCCTCATCTATTTTTTTTAAAAAAACAATATTACCCTTCATTCTCATCTCTATTCTTAATCAAATTCAATTTTTCCCTTCTATTCTATATTATACCCCTTCCCATTGTCATCTATTTTTATATCCATCCTCACATTGGTTAATTATTTAATATTACAATTGTTTAATATAAATTCAACATTTTTATATAAATCAATTAGTTATATAACTATCTTTTTTGTATATTAATCAATATGAACATGAATATTCCAATTATTTCCATGCAATCCAGTTTCTTACAAATCAATTAATTATATTTACCAATAATAATAAACCAAATAATTTCCCCATATATTCCTCCAAACCACAACTTAACCATTTCTGCTTTCAACATAATATACAATTAATAGTATCTCAATTATTACAATTCCCTAGTTAAATAGAGCTTTTTTTCTTTTGTGTTTTAAAATCTTTAACTCTCCTCTTTTTCCCTAAATTTCCCATTGTTTGCACCTACCTTTTTTTGGTGAGGAAAAAGAAAAAGAAATCTCTCTGCCTTATTTTGCCACGTTGCAGCAAAGAGCCTGCTTTACTTTCAGTTTCGCTTTTCAGCATAGCTAGGGGGGAAAAAATCTGCTCCAGCACTCTTTGCAGCAAGCAGCAGAGCCCTGCGCAAAACAGCTGAGAGCAAATCAGCTGAGAGTCGGGAGGCCAATCTAATCAACTTGTGCTAATTAACCTATGCTGAAGCTGAAAGGAGCTGTTTTTTCTTGCTGTTTGCTTGCAAGGAGGTAACTGTTGCGAGGCACAGGCCAAAGGTTGGGGGCTAGTGGGTGGGCAGGGCTACATTCGGTGTATAAGACGCACCTAAATTTTCACCCCTTTTTTGGGGGTAAAAAGGTGCGTCTTATACTCCGAAAAATACAGTATATAGTATAATGCTGTTTTTCACTGCTGTACTCAATTTCATTTTTAAATGAATAAAGGTAGGCCTTTATGCCAGAGATCACCTGCTCTTTATAATAATTTAAACAACTGTATTAAATTAAGCCAGCTTGGTGCAGTGATTAAGGCACCAAGCTATAAACTGGGAGACCATGAGTTCTAATCTTGCCTTAGATACAAAGCCAGCTGGGTGACCATGGGCCAGTCACACTCTCTCACTGCTTCTCTTCCTAGGAAGAAGGCAATGGCAAACAACTTCTGAAAAATCTTGCTGAGAAAACTGCAGGTACTACAGTAGTCTAGGCAGTCACCAGGAGTCAATGTTGACTTGAAGATATCCCCCATACCCCAAAAAAACCTCACAAAATATACTCTGTATTTTGATAATTTGGACAGCATTTTCTCAAGGTTTTAGTTATATTCTAATACACTGACCAATGGGCACTTAACAGCAGTTGGCTGTTAGGACCTGGTTATCTACGGGACCGCCTACTACCACCAATAGCCTCCCACCGGCCAGTACGCTCTCATAGAGAGGGACTCCTCCGGGTGCCGTCAGCCAAACAGTGTCGACTGGCGGCCCCTAGGGGGAGAGCCTTCTCTGTGGGGGCACCTACTATCTGGAATGAGCTCCCCCCGGAGATACGGAGGATCCCGGATCTGCGCTCCTTCCGCCGTGCTGTGAAGACCTTTTTATTCCATCAAGCGGGCTTGGCCTAATCTCTTTCCTTTTTAAATATTTAAATTTTAATCTGTTTTTAAATTATCGGGGTGTTTTAATTTGTCTGGGCCAAATAATTTAATTTGATTTTATTGGGTTTTTAAATTTTGTGTATCTATGTATTTTATTGTTGGCTGTTCACCGCCCTGAGTCCTTCGGGAGTAGGGCGGTATACAAATCAAATAAAACTAAAACTAAACTAAACTAGTTGAATGCCTCATAGGAACCCTTTTAGCCCAGCAAGGAAAGTAGTAGTAGTAGTAGTGGTGGTGGTTGTAGTAGTAGTAGTAGTAGTAGTACCGTGTTTTTCTGAAAATAAGACCCTGTCTTATATTTTTTTGAACCCTGAAATAAGCGCTTGGCCTTATTGCCATGCACTCAAAACAGTGGTGGGTTGCTCCCGGTTCGCACCGGTTCGCAAGAACTGGTAGTAAAAATTTGTAGTAGTTCGGAGAACCGGTAAAACTTTGGCTGGCCATGCCCTCAAACTGGTCCCCGGCCCGGTCGCCGCTCACTTAGCCCGCCCACCTCATCAGAGGCTTTTTTAAAAAAACTTTTAAAAGCATTTTTTCTACAACCTCTTCAGCTGAAAAAATGCTTTTAAAAGAAAAAAAAAAGCCTCTGATGATCGGCCGAAGAGGTTGTAGGAAAAAAAATGCCTTTAAAAGCCTCTGTCGATCCCAGCTGAGTTGCCTGATCGCCAGAGGCTTCTAAAAGCATTTTTTTCTGCAACCTCTTAAGGTTGTAGAAAAAATGCTTTTAAAAGTAAAAAAAAAAAAAAGTTGGCCACGCCCACCCAGTCACATTGCCCCCCAACTAAGCCATGCCCACAAAATAAGTCACGCCCACAGAACCGGTAGTAAAAAAATTTAGAACCCACCCCTGGCTCAAAAGCCCGATTGGGCTTATTATCAGGGGATGTCTTATTTGGGGAGAAACAGGGTAGTAGTAGTAGTAGCAGCAGCAGCAGCAGCTTTTTCAAGTATAAATAGACTAGTTGGCTGAACTGTAGCCATGCTTGAATTTGATTATATGATCCTTTGTTTTTAAAGTGGCTGGCTCATGTTTGGGCCACTAAAAATAAATGAATGCAATCCATACACTTTATGTACTTATGAGCTAAGAAAAAATGTTTCAGCTGGGGGAGGGGTTTACCCATTGCAAAAGACGGCATTTCTGTTCCATTAAGATGTGCCATTAAGGCTATAGGAGCCTGAGTAGTGCAGCAGACTAATGCTACTGTTAAAGGTAGTATTTAGCTTCCAGCTGCCTGTAATTACTGCGAGTTCAATTCTCACCAGGCTCAAGATTGACTCAGCCTTCCATCCTTTCTAAGCTAGGTAAAATGAGGACCCGGTTTGTGGGGGCAATAAGCTGACTTTGTATAAATATACAAAAGTATGAAGGCTATTGCTCAATGCATTGTAAGCTGCCCTGAGTCTCCGGAGAAGGGCGGCATATAAATAAAAATAAATAAATTTAAAAAAAGATAATTTTGACAAGAAAACTGACAAAAGAAGAAAAATATTACCCAAATGGCACATACAGTACCAATCTGCATAACATGTCCATGTGCTAGTTTATATGTTACATTTTTTCAGAACTGAAATAATGATTTAAATGGAAATGCAATACTTGCCACCATAATGGAGAAGATTGAGACCAGATAGCTAATGGCAACATCATTCTATCAACATCATTTCTTTCTAAAATAACTTTCTTTTCTGGCGGTCAAGGGGATTGCAGTATATGCAATAAAAATACGATGAACAGATTTAGATTTGGAAGGTTTAGATTTTTCCTGGGTTAGGTAGAGTGAGGTAAAAGTACATTCGCTTATTGAAGTAAACTAAACATCTTAGGCTTAGCTCACACCTTTTAAAATTTTCCTCTTTCTTTTGAAAATGCTACCAGAAGATTGCACCACTAAATTTCAGCATTATCTGGGTGGCTCTCTGTTTTGAAGTGGTCATGCTGGCAGAAGTGACTACAAGGATCAAAAATGTCAAGATGGCAGCTGCGGCTGCCCAATAAAAGCCCTGCTCTTTTGTTAGATTAACTCCTTAAGTCTATTTGGCAAGACAGACCCTGAGGCCCTTCTTAGTTAGCTTTTATTGAGATAAATGTATTCATACAAGAACCAATATGCTTGTGGGCTTTCTTTTAACCAAGCATCTGAAAGAAGAACTTGAAGAAATGGTACTAACTCAAACTTGTTACATGTTAATCATTTGAGGAATAAATCTCTAGAAATGTCAAAGGCATTAGAACAAAAGTAAATAAGCTACCGGTACTTACTCCTTCATCGTTTGAGGAAAGTATTTTATAAGGTGAAAGTAAACTCTCCAAGGAAAAGCTCAAATGTAAGATAACCACATAATCTTGGGAGCAGCTCAAATGTTAGTTTATCACTACTTTCTTCTGGGATACTTTCCAAATTCTTCATTTAGCATTCCTACTCGGTCCTTATTCATAAATTAGCTAAATCTGCCCCTACTTGGTTTTGGAATCCAGCCAAAGTCAGCCTGGTGCTACTTCCTACCATGTGAGGTCCGTATGGAAGGTCGGAGGACTCTTAATCCATCAGTTCTTTTATTTCTTCTCTTTTTCTCTCCACTGAATGGAAATTGCAAATGTAGTCTTCTCATCTGCTTATTTTTCCAAGATTGGAGAAGTGAGAAATTCTTTCTCCTTACACTAGAAAGGTAGAGAAGGAAAAGAAGGGATGTCTTGAACTTTCACTTATTTTAATCGGTTCCCTTAAAATAGATATAAATACATTTAGCTCCAGTACAATGTCACTGAAGAGGGAAAATTAAAACTAGCTGTCTCAACTGATCTTTGCTCCAGTACAATGTCACTGAAGAGGGAAAATTAAAACTAGCTGTCTCAACTGATCTTTGCATTCAAATACTGTTGGGCTTCTTGATTTATTCACTGCTGATCCTCTCATCTTGCAACTTTTTTCAATTCCTAGGTTCCTGGTCCTTATCTGGATACTTTAATCTGGATAAGTTAATGTCCACTCTGAATATCTTGCCTGATTATCTGCTTCCGGCCTTGAGTTTCTGGACTTCCCTTTTTGCTGTTGGTGGCCATCCTGTTTGCTTCCACTATTCCAGCCCCAGACGATTAACAGCTTAATGCCATCATCTTCAAAGGCCATGATGTTTTTAGTTCTTGAATTAAATCTAATACTGAGGCTTCGATCTATTCTTCTGGGCTATCAAGAGAGGCCATGCTGCTCTTTCTTACGACAGATGTTAATTTTCTTTGCAATGCTGAAATGATTACCTGCTACTGTGAAAGGACATTGCACTTATTTTGCATAAATGTAAGCTGTGTACTGCCAGACACTAATTTAGCTTTTAGTATCCCCCTTCATAGAACCATATGCATATAATTTATAGAAGTCTATACATTTCTATATAATTTCTATATAATTTCTAATTTCTATATAATTTCTGAAAGCTGGCCTTGGGAAAATGCAGCTCTTTTCTCCATGTATTGAATGTGATTACACAAATGTTGCAGAGATGTACTGAATTTAGTAGTAGTTTAGCAATGCCTAGTACAACACTTCAGTAATGCCCTTTAGTAATTGTAATTAGAAGCAATCCCTATTTTCAGCCCTTTGGTGCATCCCTTGGTATAGTTCTTCAAATAAAATATAGCTGTGCTTTCAAGGTCTGACATATCGACCCTCTTTAATAAAAACTAAAAGTGGTGAATAATGCTACCCTTGTACCCAGTACATCCCTCCCAGCAGCAAGTTTCACATTCCATCAATTGAAGACCTATTACAATGACAAGGTCAGCAGGCTCCATTGGTTCATTGCACACAGCACAGGGTGGGGAAGTTGTTTGAGCCCTCACCAGGGGGAATAGAGGAGAGATGCCTCGGTTAACCCCCAGGGGAAGGGCTGCAGTTTGAGAGTAGGACAGATGCTTTGCATAGTTACTTCAAAAGATCACCTATTGGCAATGCAAATAATAGGCACAAGGAATCAATCTGCATTAGAAAACCAAAAATATTCCAGGATTGAGGGCTGTGCTGGCCTTTGAGTCATTTTTTTTTTTTAAGTTCAGAGTCAATCTCCAAAAATATAGGTGGGGCCAGGGCAAAAATGAAATTGAATTCATATCAGTATAAGCGCAATTAAAATGAAGTTCAGTTAATTAAATACTTTTAGGATGATTGTTTGCCCTGCCTTTAATAATTTTCTGCCCTTAAAGCTTAGAGAATGAACATTTTTGGAAGAATAACAAAACAAGAGTTGGCCTTGGAGTTCTTCTAGTTCAAGCCCCTGCTTAAGCAGGAAACTCTATACCATTTTAAACATATGGTTGTCCAATCTCTTTTTTAAAAACTCCAGTGTTGGAGCACCCACAACTTCTGGAGGCAAGGCGTTCCACTGATTAATTGTTCTGTCAGGAAACTTTAACAAATTCAAAGTTTCAGAAACCTTTGGAGGGAGGAGGATCTGATTAGACATCTCTGATTTAAAATCTCCTTACCCCAATGTGCAATATCCTGATCTAGCTTGGACATACTAATTGCCATGCATTTGTTAAAGCTACAGATAGTCTGAGCCTTTATGGCAAACGTAGAACGGGTGACCTGGCTGCAGCTGCTCTTCTGCCAAGCCTTCCCAGCACCTGATCTTTCTGCACCATCTAGAGGGGGAGTTGAACTGCGGACATCAGAGAATTCAGCTCTGTCTGATGCAACTCCCAGCCTTCAGAAAGTATTCCCACCATTCCTACAAATTTACCAGTTCTGTGTGAAATCGCTTGGAAAGGTTGTATTATTCCTGTTGGTTTGGCTATCTCAATAAAGGCTAAAATATTGTGGGCTGCTTTGCCTGATCCACCGGTAAAGTCCTAAAGTATTATGCCGGAAGTCAAGGACACAGAGACCCAATAGCTACTCTGCTGTTTGAGAAGGCATAACGTGAAGCAAACGTCTCTGTATTTCTGCAGCAAGATCACACTAGGGATTAAATCAAAAACCCCGAAGTTAATCAGATGCTAACTGCATGAATGGGACCTGCACGGTGTGTTCTTAAGGTCACTCCCCTCAAGGACTGGCTGTCAGCCAAAAGAGAAAACTGTGAAGGCCCAGGTCTTCAGAGGTAAATCCATGCCGAGGGGTGAGAAATGCTGCTATTGGCAGCACATGCCTGTGAGCTTAGCTGAGCTGACTGGCTGGGCACTGAGATGAATTAACATTTTAAGAATAACTATGCTCCAAAAGAACTCTGGGCCTTAAATGGTGGTCCTAACCTCTTGGACTGCACCCAGAAATATATACGAGCAAAGGGACATTCTGATTGCCGACCTCCTTTTGACAAGGCCTACGAGCTTGGAGAGAATTAGCTGGTACCTCCAGAGGGAATGTGATCGCAATTCCCAGTAGCACCAGCTAAATCCTTTGGTCCCAATGAACATCCCTGTTCTATCTGGAATGTCTCCCTCCACTTTCTGCATCTGATTGGTGCTGTGGATAGAGTTTAAGATGTACTTGAGTGGAAGGTAATTTATTATTTACTTATTAGATTGTTATGTTTTATTACTATGTGTAGTTCAATTATAATTGCTTTATAAGTAACTCAAGGCAGGGAACATACATAATACTCCTTCCTCCTCCCCTTCTCCCCCCCCTCCACAACAACAATCCTTTGAGATAGGTGAGAAAATGATTGGCCCAGAGTCAACCAGCTGGCTTTCAGGCCTAAAATGAAGCTAGAACTCGCAGGCCCCTGGTTTCTAGGTCAGCTCCTTAACCACTACACCAACCTGGCAATCCTTTTGGGAAAGGCGGGAAAGGAAAGTCTAAGAGTTTGCTGCAATTAGGGAAGGTCAGCAAGAGTTCAGAACATATGTGATGATTTCTTAGCAGATCCCAGAATTCTGGCAAATGTGTACCAATGTATTTATTTTAATTTTTCTATCTCTTTTTGTAGCCCTAAATAATTCTACCTTTTAAATACTGTTGTTATTCATAATAGGTGTAACTGAATTATAAGGATTCATGCGAAGCTTACAAATTCCCCTGAGCAGAAGGAAGAGCAAAAAGCAGTATGCAGTGCTTACAAATATGACTGACAGGTCACAAAGCCCTTATTGCATCTATCCCAAATTCTCCAGATGGCCTTCACCTGTTTTCTCAGCCTCAGCATTCTTGTAATTGATATGTGGCCGATGCTAATAGTATCAATCTCAGCCTACCTCCTAGGGGTGTTGTGAGATTTTTCCTGAGATTCTGAAATGGGGTTTGTGGAATCTAGGCAATGCTGGAATTGCTTTTGAGACCTGCTTTAATGAACACTTCTAACATTGTCTCGAAGTGTATTGTTGCTATTTTAACAAATGCAGCTAAATGCAGATTAAATCCTTAACTTAATTTTAAGAGCAGGCCTAAGTATTGTGAATTTTTTTCCCTCCCATCTGAAACCTCTTTATCCTCCCCTTACCAGTGCTGCAACTTGCCCTCTATTTCAATTTTATCCAACCTTGGCACCTCCCTATTATATGTCAGATCAAAATTGCATCCTCCCTATCCAGGGTAGTGCTGTTTTGGGATAGTGGGTCATATAATCCAACACATTTAAGGAGGTGAGGCTCAGGCCATCTGCTTTAGGGTATTCTGGAAAGTGTGCTGTGATGCCGATCTGAGAACAGGGCAGCTCTTGTGATGCCGTGTGATCAACATCTGCCCTTATGTGACCCATTTGAGAGAGTTGTGCATGCTGGAGTGTGATGTGAAAAGCAGGTGTTGGCCAAGGCATGCTTGGTAGCGAACATTAACGTGGCCTTGTAGACTGATTTACTAGGGGGACTTGAGGGGTAAACACAGAGATAGCTAAATGGTTTCAAAGTCTGCCACGTGAACCATGATGGAAATGAGTAGCCTTTTTGGAGGGGGTCTGGGAAAGAAAAGAATAGGATTTTTATTGAGAGACTCCTAGCTGTGCAGCACTCTGAGCTCCATCAGACCTTTGCCTCAAAGAGAGAAATTAACACATGTACAGCAAGGCGGACAAAGATCTGTTTCATGGGCACATTTTTTCCTATTTTGCTATCAGTATGAAATAGGTCTAATTTGCTGTTTCCTCTCCCATGGCGAATTTCAGCCCCCAAGGGGAAGACTTAGCTCAAGATGAAGACCCTTCTTTAAATGACAGGGTAGAGGGGGAGACAATTCATAGGGATTCTCTTCCAGGGCTCCATTTTCATTTCCTCGACCATCTTTTTCCTCAGCTCCATCCTGCCCTTTCTTTTCTTCTCTGCATCATGCAGAAGTATCCTGCATGGCTATCTACATCTGCCCTATCTGGAAAAGCCAGTTCTGACTTTAAAGGAATGTTGTTGGCCGGGATACCCAGAGATGTACAGCTCTGTGGGTGACCTAGTCAATTTTTAAATATCTTATCGCCTGACCATCTGTCTCTAATCATCTCAGAGAGAGTTATGGGGTGGAGGAAGAGGGGGAGAGGATCTGTGCCTTAAGGGCACTTTACAGTGGCCAATCAGCATATTTAAAAGAAATGGCTGCAGTCTGCCTTCAGATCTTGTGATTTCCCAGTTCCAGGTAGTTGTGCTCCTTCAACAGCATAACATGGCCGATGAGGAGGCTAAACTTTGTTCAATCCGGATTGAATAACCATTGTTCTTGTGACAGGTAGCTCTTTTCAACAAACCCTGATCTCCTTCCCAAACATGGTGGGAGAGGGTAACATTGAGGAAGGAACTTACTTGATACTCTTGAGATGACACGACTGCCTTGGTTGTTTCAGTGCTCCAAGACTCAGTTAAAAGGGCTAGCTGGTTATTTTTTCAGTGTTGCGCTGATGTAGAGGCAGGGAATCATGTGATGGCCAAAGGCCACATTTAAAAAAATAATAATAATAGGGGATAAGTTTTGTAGTGCATGGAGGCATATTGCCGAGTGGTTGTGCCTTGCTTAAAGGCAAGGACAGCATTTCCTTTTTCTTTTTCCCTCCTGTTGTTTTTGGAGGTTTAATTTGTTCAAACTATGCAAGATTATTGTAGGGATTATACAGGTAGTCTTTGACTTATGATCACAATTGAGCCCAAAATTTCTGTTATTAAGTGAGACATTTGTTAAGTGAGTTTTGCCCCATTTCTTGCCACAGTTGTTACATGAATCACTGCAGTTGATAAGTTAGTAACCTGGTTGTTAAGTGAATCTGGCTTCCCCATGGACTTTGCTTGTCAGAAGGTGGCCAAAGGGGAATCATGTGACTTTGGGACACAGCAATGATCATAAGTATGAACCAATTGCCAAGCCTAGAAATTTTGATCACATGATCATGGGGATGCTTACAAGGTTGTAACTGTGAAAAACGGTCATAAGTCACTTTTTTCAGTGCTGCTGTAACTTTGAGTGGTCACTAAATGAACTGTTATTGTTATGTATTGATACTTTTCAGTGGGAGTTTCAAACCTGCCTAAGTTTCTGATTGGCTGACAGCCCCTCCAGGATTGTATATAAGGAGGGCTGCAGCCTCTGAGTTTTTGCTGAAGTCTCACTGTATATTAAAGAGCTGTTGTCACTAGCCTGCTTGTGCCTCTCGTTATTCCCGAACCACTTCATTGGTGACAAAGGTGGGATTGATGCCACAAGAGGTGAACCAGTGAGACCACGAGCTTCAGCTAGGTGACGAGGCGAACCACAGGAGGCATACCGAACATGTCTGCCTACGTTCCGCCCAAGCCTTTTGATCCGACCTGCGAAAAATGGGTCTCGTACCTAACGAGGTTTGAATGCTCGCTCGAAGCCAACGACATGCAAGGGCTCTCCGCTAATCGGAAGAGAGCCCTCTTCCTAAGCCACTGCGGACCAGACGTGTTCGAGATGGCAGAGTCACTTTGTGAGCCAACGCCGGTCCAGACCGTTTCCTGGGACACCCTGATGGCAACTCTCCGGGCTCACTACGCTCCCGTGCCCTCCAAGTTCGTGCAACGATATCAACTCAGACAGCACGTACAGCGAGAGGGAGAACTGGTCGGCGCTTATATGGCGAGCCTGCGAAAAGCCGCAACTCATTGCGACTATAGGGATTTGGACGATGTGTTGCTTGAGCAACTAATCTGCGGTATTCGGGACATTAGGCTACAACGGCGCCTGCTCGCCAAGCCTGATTTAACGCTTGCTGGAGCCCTAGACGAGGCCAGGGCTCATGAAGCTTCCACAAAAGCCGCAGAAATGCTGCAGCGTCCGCTGACCAGCAAAGACAGTCCCAAGTCTGCACCGGTGCACAGGGAAGACGCCGGATCCAGCTCGGAGTCCGAGTCAGATGAGGATGTCTTCCGAACAGAGCACCAGAGAAAAGACACAGGAAGCCCCCGGCGAAACTGTCCCAGCTGTGGCGGGCACCATGATAGACTGTCCTGCAAATACAGAGAGGCTATTTGCAGGCGTTGCGAGAAAAAAGGGCACTTGGTGTGAGTCTGTAGAGCCATTCTGCCCAGAAAACACCAACCACGTGAGCGTCGCAGCCAACCAGAATCGACGCGCCAGAAGCATCCAATGAGAGAAGGCGGTGCGAAGAAACGGTGCGAATTTGAACCGCGAGATGGCTGCAGCATACATATAGACCAGGCCAGCACAGCGATCGAGGACAAAGTCAGCACGGTGGTCGAAATCAACTGCAAGCCATTCTCAATGGAGATCGACACCGGATCAGCTCTCTCCATAATGTCATGGGCGACCCTAAAGACCATCCTGCCGTCGTTCCGAAAGGACCAGCTATCCAAGCAACGACTGCGCATTCTAGACTACCAGGGGAACCGGGTACCCCTCGAAGGTGTGGGCACGTTCCGAGTCACCTACAGAGACTACGAAAAAGACCTGCCGCTGACCATTGTCACAAAGCAGCTGCCTAGCCTTCTAGGCATGGGGTGGTTCCGAGCCCTCGGCATGGGCTTCACCGGCGTCCACCGAATGTCCGAGCCGTCACTGAAGGACAGCCTCCTGAACGAGTTCCAGGACGTCTTCGGGGACATGTTGGGCAAGTATGTGGGGACCCCTATCTCACTAAGACTTAAATAAGACTTAAAGCCAGACGAGTGCCTTTCGCATTGAAACCAAAGATCGATGCGGAACTGGACAAATTAATTAAACAGGGGGTGTTAGTCCCCGTCAACCATGCAAAATGGGAGACCCCCATAGTGACCCCAGTGAAGTCTGATGGCTCAATCAGGATTTGCACCGACTACAAGTGCACGATCAACAAGGCTTTGCAGCCGAGCGCCTATCCGGTGCCAATCGTGCATCATCTACTACACTCCCTGGGGCCCGGAAAATTTTTTGCCAAATTAGACCTAGCTCAGGCCTATCAACAATTACCAGTCGATGACGCCACGGCAGAGGCGCAAACAATTGTGACTCATAGGGGTGCATTCAAATGCACCAGGCTCCAGTTTGGGGTGAGCGTCGCACCCGGCCTATTTCAAAGCACCATGGAGCGCCTTTTGCAAGGGCTCCCGGGGGTGGTGCCTTATTTCGACGATGTTCTAGTCAGCGCTCAGGACGAACGTCAGCTAGGGGATCGAGTGAGGAACGTCCTTTCCCGATTTAGAGAAGCGGGACTTAAATTAAAGAAAAATAAGTGCATGATCGCTGTTCCCTCTGTAGAATTTCTGGGGTACATGGTGGATGGCACAGGCATCCACCCTACCGAAAGCAAGGTGAGAGCTATTAAGAGCGCACCAGCCCCCAAAACCAAAGCGGAGCTCCAAGCCTTCCTTGGACTGCTTAATTTCTATTCAATGTTCTTGAAAGACAAGGCTACCGTCGCAGATCCCCTGCACAAACTATTGGGGAAGAATGTACCATGGGTTTGGGGGAAACCATAAGCAGCCGCTTTTGAGGCGGTAAAGAGACATCTATCTGCAGACAGTTTCCTAATCCAATACAACTCAGCGCTACCGCTTGTATTGGTTTGTGACGCCTCCCCCGTAGGAGTTGGTGCTGTCCTAGGCCATAGACTGCCAAATGGCCTAAAGGCGCTCATTGCGTTTTACTCTCGCACCCTGTCAAGCGCAGAGCAGAACTATAGTCAGTTGGACAGAGAGGTTCTGGCTGCAATTGCGGGGGTTAAAAAGTTCCACGAATACCTCTATGGCCGGCAATTCGAGCTTGTGACTGACCACCGGCCCTTGCTGGGACTTTTGGCCGGTGATAGGCCCACCCCCGCTGCTCTGTCCCCACGTTTGACCAGGTGGGCCATTTTCCTGTCGGCCTACTCGTACCAACTTGTCCATCGACCCGGACGGACTTTGGGCCACGCGGACGCCCTCAGTCGCTGCCCCCTACCTGACCTACTTGCCAACCCCACGCTGGAAGCCCCCGTCCTTCTGCTGGACGCTTTGACTTTGGGACCTATCTCCTCTTGCGAGGTGGCAAAAGCCTCTGCTAGAGACCCTGTTATTCGTACTGTAATGGGTTGGGTCCTCAAGGGGTGGCCGGTCAAGGTGGATGGTGGGGAGTACCAAGGTTATGTTAACAAATGTAATGAATTGTTTATGCAAGGAGGTTGCTTGTTGTGGGGTGACAGGGTGGTAGTACCTACGAAATTGAGAACGAGGGTATTAGAATTACTGCACGAAGGGCACCCTGGCATTGTCAGAATGAAGAGCTTAGCCCGCAGTTATGTTTGGTGGCCCAACATGGACCAAGTCATCTCCGAGTGGGTGGGGAAGTGCAGACCCTGCCAGGAGTCTCGCCCCGATCCCCCGGTAGCGCCCATCCGGGAGTGGGAGAAACCAAAAGGGCCATGGGGGAGGATCCACATTGATTTTGCCGGCCCCTTTCATGGGCAAACATTTTTAATTGTAGTCAATGCCTACTCAAAATGGCTCGAAATAATTCTAATGCCTTCAACCACAGCCGAAGCAGTCATCAAAGTCCTGAGGAAGCTATTTGCCACCCACGACCTACCGGATACTCTGGTATCTGACAACGGCCCTCAATTCACTGCAACCCTGTTTGAGGGCTACTTGGCCGGATTAGGCATCTGCCATGCCCTGTCGGCCCCTTTCCATCCGGCTTCTAACGGATTGGCCGAACGTTTCGTAAGAACGGCCAAAGAAGCATTGTCCAGGCTAGATAACGGGAACTGGCAGGCCAGGATAGACCAATTCTTAGCTGTCCAGCATGCCACACCATGCACGGCCACAGGGAGAAGCCCAGCCGAGCTCCTCATGGGCAGGAAGCTTCGGTGCGTGTTAGACAGGCTTCACCCAAATTATTCGCACAAAAATTTCAAGGGAGAGACCACTGGACTTAGTCAGTTCCAGGTTGGGTCCCCGGTGTTCGCTCGCAATTATGCTAGCGGACCTCTATGGGTTGCAGGGACCATAGTGGGCATAACAGGCCCAAAATCTTACACGGTAGACGTGGGGGTAGACAGACTCTGGAAACGCCACATAGACCAACTTAGAAAAAGAATAGTCGGTGAAGCGAACATCAAATTAGACATCTCCGAACCTAACTACAACAACTTTCCCAAAACAGCTAACTCAAGCCCGGGTTCGCGAGAATACTTAGCTGACAAGCCCTGGTTCCAGCGCTGCCCCAGCGAGTCGCCACTCCCAACCGGGGATAACCACACCCCGGACAAAATCCAGGAGGTTCCATTGGCGGAGCCGGGAGAGACAGAAAGTCCCTCTGACCAGCTCGACGCCCCACCAAACACTGAACTGCGCAGGTCAACTAGAACGAGAACTCGGCCAGGGCACCTGCGAGATTTTGTGTGTAATTATGTAAATATCTGAATGTTAGTGCCTTCTGGGAAGGGAGGGGTGTTATGTATTGATACTTTTCAGCGGGAGTTTCAAACCTGCCTAAGTTTCTGATTGGCTGACAGCCCCTCCAGGATTGTATATAAGGAGGGCTGCAGCCTCTGAGTTTTTGCTGAAGTCTCACTGTATATTAAAGAGCTGTTGTCACTAGCCTGCTTGTGCCTCTCGTTATTCCCGAACCACTTCAGTTATAAGTTAAGGACTACCTGTACAATTATTTTTCTGTAGTTTTCGTTTCAGTGTGGGGGAAGAACAATAGTGCTGGTTTTTGGCAATTGTGAGAGGAGGACAAAAGGAGGTTTGATGGCTTCCTGTACCTTTGAGGCACATTTTGGGTACTGACCTCCTGTTCAGAGTAGTTTTTCTCTCTACCCTTACTGCTAGGAAAATGGGCTCCTTTGTGCCTGACTTTAATAAATATGAATATTACGAAAGAAAAAACGGAGGGCCATTTTATCAGGCATGGAAGGGCCAACTCCAAATAAGCTACATGGTATAGAAAAAGTTGTCTGCAATTGTGTATTTAGCCCCCTCTCTTGGTGTTTCAAGGATTAAAGATCAATGTTTTAGGTAGTGGGTCCTCCTAAATGGTGATTATGATTTAGTTTCCTTTTCTACCATTTCCGTCATATTTGCTTTGATAAGCATGGTTTTTTATGACCATGTTTTAACAGCTGTTGTCAGTGCTTGAAAATGGTTTTATGAGGTGCAGTTATGTAGATATTTTAATATCTTTGCATCCCTTTGGATCCTGTTTTGGCGGCAACAACACACCCTAGACATTCTTGAAGTAAATACTAATTATAATTGATTTATGTAAGGGCTTGATTGCTCAAACTGCGAAGACAGCAGTGCAGAAGGGAGCTGGCATTTCTTTTTCTAAAGAAGAGATGTATGTCCACATTTAGTCTCTTCTATATGGCAAATCCAAAGCAAAAATACCACCCCTTGCCCCTAATTCTATGTGTTTGAGTGTGAGGAAAGAAGTAGAAAAAATGAATTCTAGGCCATAGAAATGTTTTTCCGCTCTATATTCGGTGATTAGAATACCTTTCAAAATTTATTTTCAAAGTTATTAGTTTCTCCTGGATTGCTACTGGATTCTTAAGCAGGTTCTGAGGGAAAACGGTACACAGGCCTGTTTTTTCTTGAGCCCTTTAGTTACATTTGTCAGATCATTTTTGGAATTTCAGGATTCGTCAAACAAAAATCATCCATTTTCAAGATGGGGCCCAGAAGCAAATGGGCACTGGGCAGGATTTCTCCCTACATGATCATCCCAGCACTCCCTTAAAACCAGTGGTGAAATTCAATATTTTTTTACTACCGGTTCTGTGGGCGTGGCTTGGTGGGCATGGCTTGGTGGGGGTGGCAGGGGAAGGATACTGCAAAATCTCCATTCCCACCCCACTCTGGGACCAGCCAGAGGTGGTATTTGCCAGTTCTCAGAACTACTCAAAATTTCCGCTACCGGTTCTCTTGTCAGAACCTGTCAGAACCTGCTGGATTTTACCCCTGCTTAAAATCTTTTGGGCCTATTCCTCAAAGCTACAATCCACTCCCAATTTTCCACACACACCATTTATGCTATGGCTGCCAAATATTTTGGCAAATATTTTGTTGGGGTATTTAATTGTTGCTGCTTTAAGCTTCTTTTTTCGAAATAGTTTGGGACCTGGCAATGCCTTCTCTTTGTCAATGATTTATTTCCTCAGACAAACAATGAATTCACAGCGTATGGCAAGAGTGCATTTTTTCAGACTTAGAAGCATACTTGGCTTTTGAGTGGAGTGCCAGAAATGGGCAGGCACAGGACCAAATTCAGTTATAGATTATATAATTCACATGTAACTAGATTTGAAATCGGTTAGATTTTGATTTTGACTTTTTTATCTTGCCTTTATTACTTTACAGGGAATTTACGGTGGTGAACGTACATATTACTCCTTCCTTCTCTTCCTTCTGTTTGCATCACAACTCTGTGAGGTGAATTGGGCTGAAAAAGAAAGTCACCTAGCTGGATTTCATGCTAAGGTAGGACTAAAAATCAGAGTTTCCTGGTTTTTACACCAGCACTTTAACCACTACAGGTACTCCTTGACTTACAATCAGTAGCTTAGCAACCATGTGAAGTAATAACAGCGTTGAAAAAGTGGTTTATAACCAATCCTTGCACTTATGACCGTTGCAGCATCCCCATGATCTTGTGATCAGAATTCGGGCGCTTGGCAATGTATTTATGATGTCCCAGGATCATTCGATCATCCTTTGTGACCTTCCCAGCTGGCTTCCAACAAGCAAAGTCAATGTGGGATTCATTTAACAACTGCATGATTCACTTAACAACCAGGACAAAAAAGGCCATGAAATTGGGTGCGACTCACTTAACTGCCTTGATTAGCATTGGAAATTCTGCTCCCAATTGTCGTAAATCGAGGGTTACCTGTGCGCCAATCCAGGTAATTAATCCTCATAGATGTAATACATTATCTCTTCTGGTGGCAACTTTTGGGGGAATGCTATGATTTGTAAAGTGCACATACAAATGGATAAATATATGAATGATATCAGGGAGCATTATAAGATCACTTTATATCCTTTTGTGCTAGGGCACCAGCAAAGGAGATTTAAAAAGTCGAGATGGTGGCTGGAACAAGTCAGTTGAAGCCCGAGTATATTTTCTATATGCATTGCATGTAATACATGCAAAAAAAGTTTACTCCTAGGCAGAAGTGCATCCAATTGAACTCAGTGGACTTTATTCCCAGATAAAAGTGTTTAAATTGTGTTGTCAGCCATCAAGACTATTACTGTAACTGTAGTAAAGATGGCTATTAAAGCTTTGGTGTGGCTGCATGTTTTTTGACTTTCAGGGAGCTTTGTTGATCAGGTCTTAACCTGGACCCTCCGTAGCCTACTCTGACTCTGGTTAATTGGATGGATGTCATCCCTATCTGTTCCTGGGCTGGATTCCTAAGCTTTCAGACTCGACCTTGTCTCAAAATGTGATCCACAGAAGAGCCCAATTTAATCGACAAGTTGTATACATAAGCATTTCAAGAAAGCACTTGCCAGAGGCCATATAAACAACAAGCTGAGACCAGACCATTTGTCCCCCAGTTAAGCATCCATATAGGTCTGCGCTAAAGAATTTTGACTGGAAAGTTTTACTTCTGACAAAAGGAATTCCATGCCTCCCTTTCATAGGATGAATTAGAAGTCAAACAATCAAATTCAGAGAACAACTCTAAGGATAATATAAAACAGGGGAGTTTTAGATCTTGGAAAATGGAAAGGTTTTTAGCAATAGCAATAGCATTTAGACTTATATACCGCTTCACAGTGCTTTACAACCCTCTCTAAGTGGTTTACAGAGTAGGCATATTGCCCCCAACAATCTGGGTCCTCATTTTATCAACCTTGGAAGGATGAGTCAAACTTGAGCCTGGTGAGTTTCGAACTGCCAAATTGCAGGCAGTCAGAAGGCAGAAGAAGTAGCCTGCAGTACTGCATTCCAACCACTGCGCCACCACGGCTCTTAACCTAATAATACTAATATTATAATAATATATATAACATTATTATGGTTTATTGCACAGTCGGCCAGATGTTCAGACTGGATTTGGCATTTTTATCCATCTATCAAGTCCTTCCCAAGGGCCTGTGATCGCAGATGTGGATGCTTGATAGTGCTATAGTAATATTAGACAATATCTGTAACACCATCAAACATCTACATCTGCCTATCTGAGGTCCTTGGGAAGGACTCAATAGATGGATAAAAATGCCAAATCCAGTCTCAACATCTACAAATCCTAATAATAATAATATTAGACCAAACTGGCTAAAGGTTTCTAGGCACCAGCCTAGAAAGCAGTAGACTGTGAGTTCAAGTTCTGCCTTAGCCATAAAAGCCAGCTGGGTGACCTTGAGCCAGTCACTCTCTCAGCCCCATCTCACCTCACACAGTTGTTGTGGAGAAAAAAAGGAGTGAAAGGCCTGTTAGATATGTTCGTTGGCTTGAGTTATTTGTAAAAGTAATGAAGGTGGGACATAAATAAATAATAAAATAAAATAAAATAAATAATAACAAAAAACCAACAAGGCATCAGGTTAAGTTTCTTTAGGGCAGTGTTGGCTGGGGGATTCTGGGAGTTGAAGTCCACCCATCTTCAAGCTACCAAGGTTGAGAAACATTGCTCTAGGGAGAATATTCCACATATGTGGCTCTATCATGAAGAAAAACCTGCTCTATGTCATAAGTTGTGTTGTTGGACAGCAGATACCCAATGAAATTAGAGGGCTTCTGAAGATGATCTTAGGATATGGCCAAGAGTCAATAGCAGGCTGCCCCAACTGGCACTCCAAAGCCAAACATAGTACCAACCCTCCACAGAGGCCTGCAGATCTTCAAAAGTTGCAGCTGAATCATATTCTTATTGTGCTTTGTTCAGTATTCAAGGATGGCCTTCTGCAATCCTTACTGGGTTTCATGTGTGGTGAACAATCTGTTCTGCATGTCCATGTGCAGAGTGCTCCTTTCACTGGTTTGTTATTGCTAGCCCACAGGCCTGAAATCTTTCAGGCTAGAGTGTGTGACTTTCCAATAGGTTTTGAACCTTGATGTATCTTTTTATAATTCCTTAGCAACGCTGCCGTGTAATGTTTGCTTGGGGCTTATCTAAACTGGTTTCCAAGTGGCTGGAATGCTTGAAACGGCACATGGGTGTGGTGACAATCTAACGGCATCACTGCCTATGCTAGTTATCAAATATTGTTTTATGATTATGTTTCTAACCACCTTTTTCTTCAAAGAATGCAAAAAACAGTGTGCAGGCAGGCAGGGAAGTAGATTTGTTTAACGAGTGAAGCTGCTCAGAGACCCTCCTCTGAAGTGTACACTGTATTTGTTCCAAGGACCAAGGGCTGTTGTTAAATAGATGGACGTCAGCCAAAGAGTTAACATATTGTACAAGAGGGCACAAAAGGTCAACGCACAGAATCACAGGACTGAAAAAAGAAGACTGTCCCTTCTACTTTTCTCTCCAAAACCGGCTCTTCTATACTTCAACATCTGCCAAACAGTACAAGTTGAGATCTTGGATGCATCCCGAAAATTGCCCCCTCCTGGGATGTATGATTAGACCTGGCTCCTGACCCTGTTTCCCCTGCCCCTGTTTATAAGAAGTGTGGTTGTGCTTCAAGCTAAGCTTTAGGAAACGCAGGCATATTTTAATGTGAGTCTGTAACTTCACCTGTAGAATGGGTCCTCTGATACAGGATTCTGATGGTTTCCTGTCTGCCAGGAAGTGCTGACATAGCCCTGATAACTGAGTGGGTCTCTGTCTCTGTGGTTGATAAATGCCGAGTGGACCAGCCCATCTTCATGAGGAAGAGGAGGTTTCCTTGACCTTTCACTAAAAGAAGGCATTTCTCAGAACTGCTGGCTCACTCCCTGGCAGAGTCATCTGACCCTTATTGCATGGCTTGCAAAGTGATAATTAAATTGTGCAACCAGCTGAGTAACATGGATGGGATGTTCTAGCAAAGCCATCAGACAAAGCGGAGTTCCCAGCCTGTTCTTTCCCCAACTCAAATGAAAGGCAATTGCTGAATTAACCAGGCACCTGTTCCTGCCATTCTTCTAAGAGTTGTATTTTTTCCCCCAGTGTGAGAAGATCATAAGCTGAAAATATCCACTGGGATACTGAAGTTACAGAGAAGCCCAGCTTGACAAATTGAAGCTTCATCGGCAGAGGGACTGGGTCATCTCTGGTCGTAACCTCAAAATAGATCCAATTTACTGACAATCATAAAGATAGGAGTGATAGGAAAACTAAAAGGGAAGACCCAGTCCCAATTATTTATTGAAATGCAAATGTACAACCAAATAGGTTTAGTTTGCACATATGTAGGCTACCATTTCTGGGTTGCACAAATCCAGATAATCATTTAGATGGCAAAAAAGAGATGTGGAAAACTTTCCTGCCACCTAGATAACGTGATGATAACCCCTTCTATAGATGGCACCATAGTTGGTCTTCTCTTACTGTATACCCAGCGTCTATCTTCTTTAATCCCCCATAATCTGTGAATCATTGCTCTGGAATAACCCAAAATACCATGTTTTATTTTGGGCATGTGCACTGTGTCAACTGGAATGCAAAATGGAAAAAAGGTAAAGAGTGCCCAGATGCTGTTCTTAGAGAACTGAGTCTGCCAATCTTTTGTCCCCCACAATTCCAGCGTTGCTTTTCACTCTCCATCTCGTCTGTGAAGAATACTTGGCAAAACCTGGTTAGCCGGGACAAAATATACTTGCAGGATTTGTTGCCATCCTCAAGAGCATTCCTGATTTTATATCCATTGGGTTAAGAAGCTCCTAGATGCCAAATTTCCCTGCATTCTAATGCAATCAGGATATCACTTTGCCATTCATTAACAAACACTCAGGAGTCTGGGGGAACCTCTAAAACATCAAAATATAATAATCCAGTGTCTGGGACTCTTTGTTGAGATAAGTGCAGATAAATCAATTGCCCTTTTGTTCTTCACTGAAAATTTGAAAACTGTTTATACAGTTCTTTGTTCTTTTAAGGGCCTTTCCTCATTGCTGAAAAGAACTCCCCACCCATCTTGGAGTTGGCAAAAAACTATCCTGGCATGAAACTGGATGTCAGTCTGCCTCCCGCCTCTCCTGGAGTCGACTGCCTTCCTTCCAGAACAATGAGTGATAAAAGTGTAACAGATTTTTCACCTCTTCTATTTGCCATTAGTTGCTGCCAGAATAAGAGGAAAAATAGTGCAGGCGTAGCTAAAGATGACATAAACTTTTCTCACTCATGGGCTGGGAATAACATGAAGACAACACCACACAGACCCAGGAGCAGAAAATAGTTTTGCTGGGGCCTGTTCAGAGGCTGGTTGAGTACATGGGGAAAAAGTCTAAAACTTTCTGGACTTGGAAGCCATTTGCTATTCATCTTTACAAGCATGAGTGTTTACCATTTTTGGCAAATAAGACAATGTTTATAGTTGTATTTAATTATAAATATTAATAGTTTATTAAATGCGTATGCTACTCAGCTCTCAATGATTCTGGGTGGCTCACATCAATCAAAGATAATAAAGATAATAAAACCCATAAAATGCAAAAAGATAAAAAATGGCAAGTGTGATGAAGTGTCACTCTCCCTAATCAAAGGCCTGGTTGAAGAGCCAAGTCACCATGGCTCTGGTTCTCTGAATTGAATATACTTGGTATTATATATTAAAAACAATTCTTAGCACAAACGTGCTGGTCACAAGAGATGACAGTTCTATTTAGTACAGCAGATGTGAACTCCCTCAGTCAGTAACTTAACTCGAAGCTCGCTCATTGTTGTCAGTTTGCTGAAGTTTAACATTCCTAAACCTACTTGCCTTATCATGTGTACACCTCAGTTAACTTGTTTTCAGCCACAGAACCATGTTTGCAAACATCTAAGCATAGTCCCCACCAATTGGGATCTATTTGTTTGGTGTAGAGGTTAAGATGTGGCCTAGAACAGGGGTCAGCAACCTTAAACACTCAAAGAGCCATTTGGACCCATTTCCCACAGAAAAGAAAACACCGGGAGCCACAAAACCGTTCCTGTGCCTGACTATTTCCTGAGCGGCCACAGAACTAGCATATGTAGTTGAATTAAACATTCTGTTTTCTTCTGAAACTTTTCTTTTCTTGGATTTATCCATGGTTGGCCTACCAGGGGTTGAAAAGCTCAATAAATCGTGTGCTGGTGAGTATCACACATTGGCAGCTGTAATATTTTGAGCAACGGAGCCGCAGCAGAGGGATGAAAGAGCCATATGTGGCTCCAGAGCCGCAGGTTGCTGACCCCTGGCCTAGAAACCAGGAGACTATGAAGTCTAGTCCTGTCTTAGGTGTGAAAGCTGACTGGGTGACCTTAGGCCAATCACTCTTCCTCAGCCCAACCCACCTCACAGGGTTGTTGTCATGAGGAAAATAGGAATATGAAGGAGTATTTGGTTGTCTTGAGTCATTTATAAAAATAATAAAAGCACGATAAAAATTTAATAAATAAAATAAATAATGTTGAGTAGCTGGTGATGAATAAAAGGAGGGGAAGTTGAGGCAGATGGTGGCTAATGAATGTGGGGATGGCATGATAGATTACTATCTGGTAGACTGAAAGCATGGTCCTTTGATCATAGTATAGATGGGGCATAGATGGGGCATCTGCAATTACAGTCAATAATGTAAAAACAGTGGGTGTGTCCAGACAATTGAAGCCCTGCCCCTTTCTATGTGAATCTGATGCATGAAGTCCACATTAAAAACACACAAATCACAAATCATTCAGCTGCATTTTGGCATCACTGACAGTCTCCATGAATGGTTCTAGTTTAAGAATCATTCTAATCTGCATTGAAATTAAAAAATAAAGTGAAGCACCCCAGAGTTCCTTCCTCAGCCTGCTGCTACTTAGAATCTTTACAAATTGTTCTAGGGGATGGCCTGGAAGAGTAATTGGGCAGGTGAGCAGCTGATAAACTGTCCAAATACTTATAAAGAGAACATCACAATTCAAAATGATCTTGACACTCTTGTACACAGGACCACATTTTACAGGATGAAGTTTAATTGTGATAGTTACATTCCTGCCTCAGGGTAGGAAAAATCAAATGCTTAAGTATGTGACTGGGACATTCTGACTCAGGAGTGGACGGCCTAGAAATGCTACTGGATCTCCAGCAGAACATGAGCAAGTAGGGTGGTGCAACAATGAAAAAGGCCAATGTAATCTGGACTGTGTTGGTAGAGTCATTGCATTCTGGTAACTATTTTACTTTATTCTGTTCTGGTTAGGCTGCATTTCGGACATTGGAGCACCCTATCAAGTATTGGGCAATGCCCTTTAAAAGAAGCACAGAGATACTGTTATGAGTTCAGAGAAGAGCTACTAGATGGTCTGGAAACCAAATATATGAAGGACATGGGGAACTGGAAACAATTTGGCTTGCAAAAGAGAAGACTAATGAATGTGGTAAAAGGTGAATGTGGTCTAAAAAAAAGATGTCCTGTAATGTTTTTGAAACCAGGAGAAGGACAACAATCAATAGTTGAAATGAAAAGAAAAAAAGATACGGGCTGGACATTACAAGGAATTTTATGATCATAACAGCTGTTAAGCAGTGGATCTACCTGCCTACATAAAGGGTGGACTCTCCCTGACTTGAAGCTTTCAAATATGTCTGAATAGCCAGCTACAAGGGAGAGTTCCTGCACTGAGCAAGGGGCTACTCAACATTATCTAATTCTAATTCATACATTATATAATACAATGATATGAATATGGACCTGATCATTTAAATAACCCAAGTAGCATTGCTCCTTAAATTGACTAACCTGTATATGTTAAGATCAGAAGATGAGGTCTTCAGATACTTTGGGTAAGAACTGCATTTTATGAAGGCCAAGACAATCATTTTTTCTGTGGTAATCTTTACTCCTAAATCTCTTCCCAGGGATATTTGCTAGGCAGTAACATTATGATGTTTTCTTTTACATTCAACATTTACAGATTGGATTATACTGTTGAGATTGTGGCTTGATGGTATTAAAGGTGTTATCACAGAATGTAAGCTATTCCTAGAAAAGCTGCCTTTTGCAATTGATTGATGGTGATTTTGTCAACACTGAAGGGGTTCAAGTGGTCCCTCCAGAATGTTTTGGGATTGCACCCAAGGCACCTATCGCTATCCATACTATCTTTGCTTTCTTTTGCTATAGTCATTCTATTTCTATTTGCAGGTCATTGTATTTTGTGATTTTTCTCTAGTTCTTTCGCTTCTATTCTGCTATTCTGCTGTTTCCAGGTACTGCCACGTCCAGTATGAGATGTGTTGTTAAGTATTGTTAAGTCTGGAGTGCTGTGTGGCAAATCCTTGCCGGTTTGAATTCTAAAATCTCGGAGTACTTTAGTATCTTCATTTTCTAAGATTTTGTCCATTTTCTGGTCTGAACAAATCTCTTGCTTGCAGATATTTCAATGCACCATTGTTACTACTTTATCACGCTATTTATAGTCCATCTGTGTGATTTGTTTGCAGCTAACTAGAAGGTCCACTGTTTCTTCAGTTTCTTTGCAGAGGTGGCATTTGCTGTCTGTTGCCATCTTCTCAATTCTAATTTTGTATGCATTTGTTCTTAAGGTTTGGTCTTATGCAGCCAGAATTAGCCCCTGTGTCTTTCTTCAACTTTCCTGCACTTAGCCATTGCCAGCTCTTTTTGTTATCAGCTTGGCTGGCTGGTGGGTTTTTTTGTTTTTGTAGTGTACATGCCATATAATACTATAGCTTCCCATGTCTCTTTTCTGTTCTTTGGTCTTTCTTGTAGGCCAGTTTGGTCTCTCCAATACTCAGTAAGCCTTCATTGTATACTACTAGCTTCAATGCATCTTCTTTACTATCCTTCAGATATTCTTCCAATGCTTTTTTTTCTTCTTTAGCTGTATTAATATTATTTATTACTATTCTAGATTTTCTATTAAGATTAAGTCTTGCTTTACTTACTATTCTTATGAATTGTATTAATTTTATTGTTGTGAACTTTACTGTTTGTATATAATATTGAAATCCAATTTTTTCAGGGAAGGACGCTGTATATTTTGAAAGTAAAGTGCAATATCTGTTCAGTGTGTATAGATTAGACCCAGAATTTTTAGATTAGATTAGACCCAGAATTTTTCTTGGCAGATAATTTAAGAGAGAACAGTTCTGTCTCTGCCATTTATAATGAGTATCAAGCAGTTACTTTCAAGAATGAAACTCAAAAAATCAAGAGGCTTTATGAATTCAGAGGAAGAAACTTCCACCAGCTCTTGGATGTTTAATTGTGGCATACAATCAAGTTATTGTTTTGCTTCCTTCTCATCTTAAGGTAAGGTGACCAGACGTCCCGCTTTTGGCGGGACAGTCCCGCTTTTGAGCAATTTGTCCCGCGTCCCGCGGCGTTTTAAAAAAGTCCCGATTTTTCATTCTGCCTCCTGGTTCCCGGCTGCCTCCTGAATCCCCGCTGATGGCTAGAGGGAAAAAACCTGTTTAAACTCTTGCCGCGGGGCTTCAAAGGGCCGCCCTATGTTAATTAGCTCGGCTTCCCCCTCTCAGCTGATTTGCACAGGGCTCTGCTCTTGCTAAAGTGCTCAGTTTTTTTTTCCTCTTTGTGCAAACCAAGCTCAAAACGAAACTGAAAGTAAAACAGGCTGTTGGCTTTGCGGTTTGCTTGCAACGTTGGAAAATTAGGCAGCAGATTTATTTTCCTTTTCCTCACCAAAAAAGGTAAGTGCAAACAATGGAAAATTATTTAGGGCAAAAGAGGAGAGTTCAAGATTTTAAAACACAAAAGAAAAAAAAGCTCTTTTTAACTAGGGAATTGTAATAATTGAGATATTATTAATTGTATACTGTGTTGAAAGCAGAAATGGTTAAGTTGTGGTTTGGAGGAATATATGGGGGAAATTATTTGGTTTATTATTATTGGTAAGTATAATTAATTGATTTGTAAGAAATTGGATTGCATGGAAATAATTGGAATATTCATGTTCATATTGATTAATATACAAAAAAGATAGTTATATAACTAATTGATTTATATTAAAATGTTGAATTTGTATTAAACAACTGTATTACATAATTACATAATTAACCAATGTGAGGATGGATATAAAAATAGATGACAATGGGAAGGGGTATAAAATAGAATAGAAGGGAAAAATTGAATTTGATTAAGATTAGAGATGAGGATGAAGGGTAAAATTGTTTTTTTAAAAAAATAGATGAGGAATAAATATGGCAAAAAGGAAATATAGAAATTGTAAATTTAATTGAAATGACTACACACTGTTTAAATTTGTGAACCAGCCAAATATTCTGTTCAAAGAAAATACATTGTATGTATGTGTGTTTCTAATTATTGCTATTTATTCATATTTGTTCTCTTTTATTCTTTAAAGTTTAACAATTCATTCTTTATCTTAATATCTTTATATTTGTTTGGGGTTGGCTTTCTTCCCTTTCATCTTTTTTATTGTACAGCAATCTTTCTCCTCAAACCTACCACCTCTCTTTTCTTTCCTTCTTACTTTCTCTTCCCCCCCCTTCTTCTCCTCCTTACTTCCTCTTCCTTTCTCCTTCTCCTCCTCTCTTCCTCCCTCTCTTAACCGTCACTCCTACTCTAATTTCCCTTCCCTTCCTTCATCCCTCTCTATTACTGTATCCTTTTATGCATATGGACTACTCAGAGGGCTGAAAAAGTTATTTTTGACTGGTCCTCGCACTTTTGACCAGTCCTCGAACTCACATTTTACATTTTTGCCCTATCTTGTCATCATGGTGAAGAGAAGCAGTTGTGAAATGAGTGACATGGTTGTTAAGAATGCTGCACGGGCATAAATGTGAGGATGGTCATAAGTGTGAGGACCAGTCAAAAATGTGAGGACCTGTCAGAAATGACTTTTTTCAGCCCTCTGGTTAATCCTTTTGTGCATATGGACTACTCAGAGGGCTGAAAAAGTTATTTTTGACTGGTCCTCGCACTTTTGACCAGTCCTCGAACTTACGACTGTCCTCACATTTTACGTTTTTTGCCCTATCTTGTCATCATGGTGAAGAGAAGCGGTTGTGAAATGAGTGACATGGTTGTTAAGAATGCTGCACGGGCATAAATGTGAGGATGGTCATAAGTGTGAGGACCAGTCAAAAGTGTGAGGACCTGTCAGAAATGACTTTTCAGTCCTCTGAGTAGTCCCTATACACATAGCCATGGCCACCCGGTCACATGACTAGCTAGCCACGCCCACCCAGTCACATGGCCTCCAAGCCACGCCCACACAATAAGCCACGCCCACAATGGTGTCCCTCTTACCAATGTTAAAATCTGTTCACCTTACCCTATGCACATAGCCATGGCCACCCGGTCACATGACCAGCTAGCCACGCCCACAAAATAAGCCACACCCACAATGTCCCTCTTTACCAATGTTAAAATCTGGTCACCTTATCTTAAGGGCCTTGCTCCATAAAGCAAACATGAATTGCTATGTTCCTTACTTCCTTCCTGTGACAGACTTAAAAGCCATCACATGTCTTAATTTGCAACAGTGTACTTTTGAATAGTATCTTTATGATACATCAAATTGTATATTAACTTAAATTACTGGTCCAAGATGGAGTTGTTTCTAACTACAGTAGATAAAGAACAATAATCTGTCTCTGCAAAAATAATAATACATACCTGTTTCTGACCTTTTAGTAGAAGTTTAATAAACAGATTTCAACTTCACAAGATGATTGAAAAGTTAGCCAACTCCACAGATTGGTTGCTATTTAAAGGAAGAAATCATTTTTGCAACCAGGACAAGCAAATTCTCTTCTTAAAATAAATCATATACATTGTTCAGGGTTGCATCGTTTAATTCTCCTTATATTTTTCACCCTTGTTTGTGTGCCTGTGCTTGGGTGGCTAGTAAGAGCAGCTTCTTGTCCAGAAACAGAGACCTTGTGAGACTAAAAACTGTCACAGGAAAGATGCGAGCCTTAAAACTACCTGTCTGGTTTTTCAGTCAATTCCATTTCTATCCCTTTAACAGATCTTTGATATGCAGAGCTGCCATTAAATGGATGGCAGACAGATGGTTGGCTTGGCAGCAGCAGCTCATACAGTTTCATACTCACAGATGGGAGTAAGCTATGTTGAAGGCTGTTCCTGAGGTCAGATTTGTGAGCATCAGCTGCATTGCTCATAAATTCAGTCTCATTGTGAATGACGTGCTTGGCCTGGCCAAGAACTCTTAAGTTTCCTGGACTCAACAGATGTAGGCAGCTTTTTAACAGAAAAATAGAATGGAAGAAAGAATGTGGTACCATGACGGCTCCAATTCTGCACTTAAATGCATTTGGAAAATTAATTGTAGCCCATATAATTTACATCCTATTTATATTTTCCATTGCTCTAGTGTACATAAGAGTGTTCAGAGAGTAACAGGAGTCCAGGACCACGGGGCTTAGAGGAAAGGCTGACAGAATAGATGCGAGTCTTGAAAGTAATAGACAGATGGAGGGAGAGAGAAAGGCTGGGTTTATTCATGGCAAAACTATGATTTAGTCACACTTGTGGAATAAACCATAGTTGGCTGTTTTCAAAATCACTCTACACTGTAAAATACGATTTACAGATCATGTTCCTCTGTTTTAACAATTTGACCAGATTTACTTATTTTCTTCTGCACTTTTTGGAAAGTAAGATTTGAATAGGGTGCCAATCTCCTTCCATCCCAATTAAAAAAGTTCAGATCCAGAATTTCTTTTTTGAAATGTGGTCCGAGATAAATTGCACAAAGCCTATTGAAGATCTGTGCAGAAATTCTGCATTCAGCACATAGTCATTAACTGGGTTCATACTTTGTGCTTAGCTGCAAGTAATCAAAACCTACTGCGGTGCACTGCAATGATCCCAGTCAGTGATTAACTGAAGATCACCCAGCACCTCCAGAGTTTATTTATTTATTTATTTATTTATTTAAATTTCTATACCGCCCTTCTCCAATATAGGACTCAGGGCGGTGCACAGCCAAAGTAAAAACCAGACATAGAAAATCTAAAAACTGAGTGACTGAGGATGGCCCCTGTTCTCTTCTGTATTTTGTAGGCCCTCAAATCTATGATATATTTCTCTGGCTTAGATGCTAGCTGAATACAACCCAAAATTTGCATCTATATACTACTAAAACTCTTGTTGTCATAACCTTTAACAGGGAAAAACAATGCATCACAGGGTGACAATTTTTGAACCAAGGTACCTCAAATGAGCTAACTTACAGAATGTGTCCAAAATCGGAGACCTTTGAGTACCAAGGGAATGAAATTTGGAAATGTTGCAGCTGCTTCAGTGCTACTGACTGCTTCTGTGCTGCTGGTGTTGTCACATGATCTTCATTTTCAATGTTCCGTGACAGTTTCCTAGCCAATCTCACAATCCCTTGTTCCCATCCCCCATCCAGCAGCAACCACTTACCAGGGCAGGGAAGGGAAGGGAAGGCAAGCGGATTTCTGATGCTCCTTGCCAGATTCCAACAAGGAAATTCAATGAAGAAGGAAGCCAGAAGTTTCTCCTCTCCTTCTCCTGCTTCCCCCTCCCCTGCAACCCCCCCCCCCCCGTCATTCTGTTTCTCTGTTTAAGTAAGGAAATATCTCTGAAACAATGATCCAGCAGAGCATAGATTGTCTAGTTATTCTAATTCTCTCTGATAGCACCAAGTCTCTTGCAGTAAGGCTGCAATCCTATTACCTTGCATAAAAACACCATTTTACACCATGGAATTTATTGTTCAACATGGAAAGGATTGCAATATAAGGAAAACTTTCAGATCCAATGTTTAGCGCTGGGTTAAGCTACAACTAGGATTTCCTTTTTATTTCAGATTAATGTGCGATAGATTGAAACTAGGCAGAACGTGAGGGGAATGCTTCCACCAGTCCTCACTTATTCTTTGGTTGTGACAGATTTGCTGTGTGTGTCTTGCTCAGAGCCTTAGGGATCAAAGCTGCTGGATCTGATTATGCTTATCCATCCTAGCTATGCAATTGCTGTTGAAAGAATTGGGAATTGTGTGTTTTGATATATTGACTAGGGCTGACAGATATCAGATAAAAACGAGCTCACTATGGGGGCGGAGCTCACAAACTTTTGAGGAATAAAGGTTTCCTCAGCTGCCCCTTTACCACTCATTTTGGATACAGGCTTCACAGACCAGAGACATCCCCTTGCTTAAGAAGTTAAATAAACTGATATTTTTCAAAGGGAACTGTGCTTTGCTGTTGCTGATTAAGGAGGACTCAGACAGGGGAAGCTATTTGAACTTTGGTTCTGGTGTGGACCTGTCATTAGTCTCTGTCTGAAATGTTATTGACCCTGTCTAGCAAGGAAAATCCCAGATAGTTGCAAGCACAACAGCTGAACCCCATGGACCTGATTGGATGCATTGTTTTATTACATGTAAGTGGTGGTTTACTGCTCTTCTATTGGATACCACTCATAATCTAAGTTAAGATTTCAACTGGTATTGTATACAACCATACAACTCTCAAACCTACAAAAACTAAACGATGGAATTGAAATGTAGCACATCCAGAGGACACTATGTGAGGAAAGGTTATGCTAGTATAAGGGGATATGCCTGAAAATCAAAATACATGTACCTTTCTTAGCCTGGGATCTTTCCATCTTAATTCCTGTATCAAAAAAACCAACAGCTTAAACCACTAACACATTTTATTATCAGGCATAAGAATTATAGTATTACTCTATGTGAAGAAATTCCAGATGTGTCACCGTACTGGCAAGCATACATGATTGCTCCCATTGTTAGAATTCCCTGAAAACTCCAACCATGTTTCCTTATATTCAGAAAACATTCCCCTTGAATTCTTCACTGGTGCTCAGCCTCTTGAATGGCTTGCTCCTAAAAATGTTCTAAATGACACAAACAATTTGCAAGCATTTTCTTCTGAGACTTAATTGTTCTTAAAAGGTTTTTCTTAATACCAAAGTCAGGATTACAGCAAAGAGGACACTGGAGTTTAAAGCAACTAAGAAATTTAAGTCCAAGTCTTCCCTTTATTTTAACTGAATTAGAGATAAAACAGGAAGAGACTCTTTGATCTCTTTCACTGCCTATAATTCTACTACTCTACATACCAGTATTTGTTAGTAAGTTGCACACTTTTCTTTGGAGCCAAATAAATACACCTTTATTTTATTAAGATATACTCTAAGATTACAATCATACATCTTTTTCTTGAGAATGAATACACTGAACAGAAGGCAAAGCATTGCATTTTAAACTTGCTCTTATTTAAAATTACAATTAAATACAGTAATACATTATGATTACAATAGGATTTTATGATCCCCCCCCCCCCCCCGTTGTACATTAAAAATTACAGTGTGGCCACTCCAGGACCACATTGAGGGTCCTCAGAGAGTTTCTGTGGTTTGGGCTTCAGGTTGTTCCTGTACCTTTGTCCTATAAAAATACTATGGATCCACGTGAATTTTCCATAATATATTACTGCTGACCAATTCCATTATTTTAAATGGATATGCAAAGAATTTTTATGGCATAGATTTCCCTTTTGTTAGAAGGCAGCATATTTGGGAATGCTACCAGCGTTTTCCCTCCCCCACTCTTCTGAAACACAGGCCCCAGTTTTTGGGGATTAGATGGAACAGATGCATGTAAGATGCTTAAAGCTTTGGTTCAGACACAAGGCTGATCCAGGCAGCTCAAGGAACAAAGATAATTAGATGGCTAGAGAGCAAAATGTGGAATGTGCCTGTTGTTACATAGTAGGATTTTGGTTCTGGACTACTCTTTCTCTTGTAAACTGTCCTACACCTTGAGTTCAGCCTCTGTATATTGGAGTTACACGGTATTATCTTCCAAATACTAAGCAGGTCCAACCCTAACTAGCCTCTTAGATCAGCCAAGTTCTGTACTTTTTTCTGTACTTTTTACATAGTCCTCCACTTCTATTTGTAGTGACCACTCAGAGTTACAGCAGCACTGGAAAAAGTGAATTATGACCATTTTTCAAACTTATGACCGTTGTAGCATTCCCGTGGTCATGTGATCAAAATTTGGATGTTTGGAAACTGGCATGTATTTATGCATCATAAATACATGCCAGTTTCCAAACATCCAAATTTTGATCCTGTTACCAGGGTCATGTGATCACCTTTTGCAACCTTCTGAGAAGCAAGGTTAATGGGTAAGCCAGATTCACTTAACAACTGTTACTAACTTAACAATTGCAGTAATTCACTTAACAACTGTAACAAGAAATGTCATAAAATGGGGAAAACTTATTTAACAATTGTCTTGCATAGCAACAGAAATTTGGGGCTCAATTGTGGTTGTAAGTCGAAGACTACCTGTATAGTTTCTCCTTGTATACAGTATATGAGGTCAATTATAGGTCAGGACTTTTTAGCTAAAACAACTCAGATCACTTAACCGGGTTTATTCAGAGCAACACTTTTTTTATTTGCTATAGATGTCCCTTTAACATGTTCTGGAGATGCAGAAGCTGTTGGATACTGTACCATTTTAAACCACAGTCATACTATTGGAATGTTTTAAAAAGCTAACATGATTTTTCATATACAAAAAAGAATCCAGAGTACCCAAACCTTGTGTAAAAGAGTTTGATATCATTATTCACATTTATCAATGGAGCCAATGCATAGGTGTCTTCATCTGGCGTAGAGAAGGGATCCTGTGCTCTTTTGTCTGAAAACCCAATTCGGTATCAACCTTCCTCAATGTGGACAATGTGGACAATGTGTTACTCTCCTCAGCTGTGGACAACTCCCGTAATTCCTAAGCGGCGGCTGAAAGCTTATTTATTTATTTAACCATTTTTAGATTGCCACCCATCTCACGAAGGGTGACATGGGTACAATAAACCAACAGTTGAAATATCATGCTGATCAAAGGGTGATGGGAATTGTCACTCAACACATCGGAAAGATTTGATCCTGGAAAAGGGCGCAGCACATGTCCATTCAGTGAATTTAACCCTAAATTCAGTAAGCTTTTAGAGTGAAAGCACAACTTTCGTTTCAATTCAGTGAAGCTTCTGACGTCCATGTTTGAGTCCTTGAGGACAACTGGAAAGATTAAGAGAAACAAATCTACCATATGATGTGCATTTTAAAATTTTTATCCCACCTTTATTATTTTTATAAATGACTCAGGCCAGCAAACAATACATAACAGTCCTTCTGCCTCCTATTTTCCCCACAAACCCTGCAAAGTGATTTGGACTGGGAGAGAGAATGGTCCAAAGTCACTCAACCAGGCTAGAAACTGTGAGTTCTAATCATGCCTAAGATGGGACCAGAACTCCATCTCCTGGTTTCTAGACTTATAGGCATCTTAACCAATAGATCATACTAGCTCTAGTAGACATTAAATAACTAGTTCTATGAATAACTCTGTATCTGAAGCAGGCTCTCTTTGCTGAGAAGTAAAAGCAAAAAAAAAAAAAAGAAGAAGAAGAAAATTCTATTTATTTTGTCTGTCCTGCAGAACTTGATGCAGAGAAATGCCTGCATGTAGTGGTACAGCATGCCAAGAGTTAATATTTTTATGGACTATGTCTTTCAAAAGGACTTTTCTGATCCCTACTTCACTCCAAGTCACAGATTACAGAAAGAAAAATCTTTTTTATTTTTTTCACCCAGACCAAACACGAGAGTTTGCTCAATAATTGTTTGACCAGTTTAAGATGTTCTTCCTTCTCCTGTAACATGACTTCCAAACAAACGTCATTTTGAGAATAATGGGGGTAGAAGTGCCAGCCAACAAAACTGGTGATGCATATTAGGGAGGGCGGCAGTGTTTTCTTCTAACTTCATTATTGTGTAACATATAGATTTATATTGCAATTGTTGACATGTACACTGCCTGTTGTTTCCTTCTTAACTAAGGGCAGCTAAGAAAGAAAAAACCTACACTTATATTCTGCACCAGATAATTAGTTTACAATATTGCATGCTGCCTCAAGGACATTTTTTCTAATAAATGTTATGTATAATATTCAGTAACATTTGTGACCTGAAACAAAATGTGGCAATTGGGGAGGGGGAGCGATCTGTTTTTCGAGGAAACCCAATAACAGCCGAGAAATATATTAAAATGCATTTTAGAGCCACCTACCTTTCCCCCCATATATGGTTCAATTAAGAGCGATTACTATGTGTTCTTCTGAAAATGTATGGCATGACTTTTTATTTATTTTATTATTGAACCTTTATGCCACCCAGCTTGCTAAATAATTTGGCCTTGGAAATACAGATTTGTGGCAACAGAAGAATGATTTCAAACATTCCTGTTAATTGATTGCAACGGAGAGATGCATCAATAGAAACGCAATATTACATATGAAGTGAGCATCTGTTGGGGAGCTGATAGGCCTAGATTTCTGAATACTTTCATTGTAGAAAAGTGTATGTGTCTCCATCCTACTCTAACAAAAAAGAAAGTAAAAAACCTTTCTACCAAAATCTACTACCAGCTGCTGTCTGATAAAAGCAGCTACATATAAAAGAACCACTGCCTTGTGGAGATTCCTACTTGTAAGGCCTCAGGCTTTAAGACAGTAGCTTTCTTGATAATTTAAACAGATTGAGTAAAAAAAAATGGTCAGAATAAATTGATGCTTACTGGTTCAAGACGCGAACATACAGTATAAGGAAGCAACTATTATAATCACATATATACATACATTTGAAGTAGTCTGCAACATTAAATCTTATTATCTCCAGAGCATTTGAGTAAATTTCTATCTTCAAGAAACCTAATCCCAAACAAGTAATCTGGCTCATTGCCCTTCTCTTTCCAAACCAATCACTTCTGCCATGCTAGAGGAAGTAATCCTGTCGGCTCCTGCAGGCTGCTCTAGCTCTTTGAACTTGGTTTAATGAACTCAGGTTTGCTTCTAGATAGCCCCACCATGTGGTTTGTCTTGATACTTTGCTGTTCCCAGTAATTGCAGCAAAACATGACCAGCAAGACTCTCTTCCCCATTTCCTTTCTGTTTTTTATAGGTCACCACCTTCCCACACCTGGTGTTCTCCAGATATGTGGGGTTTTCCATACTTCTCAGCCAACATAAGGGAATTATGACACAAATACAGCTGAAAAGGCATCAGAGGTTGAGGAAGAATGATCTCTGGAATTATTTTGATACAGTGATGGGTGATATCAAAAAACACCTAAAGAAAGTTAGAACTGGTTAACATTGGTACTTCTTGGTATAGGTTAGACTGGTGTAATTTTTTTTTATAAAACAAAAGCCCTGAAAGAAATCGAAAAGAATTTGCATACTGTAGCTAAATCTATATGGACTTCATGAATATCCATGACTCCCTGGGTATGTATGAAGTCATCATGAAACAGGCTTGGCTTAGAGACCTGACTTTGTTGTACAGATACTAGTCTACTGTCAGGGAAGTAGGTTAACTTTTTTCCCCAACACAATCTATACAGGTTCAACAGACCAGAGTTATACATGCAATTAATTGGTTTTAATTAGGAGTAATCTTCACATGTAATTGTTACATCAACTTTTTCAGGAAAGTTATGTGTTTTGTACACCTAGAGGGAAAATTTAACTCTAAGAATAGACAACCTAATTTAGCTCACACATTAAATTGTCCACATATGAATACAAGGCAGATGACATTAGTAGGCAAGACCTCTTGAGTAAAATTTATCCACAGAGTTCTTTCCTTAACACAAAGTAAGATATGGAGCAAATCATTTTCTCTATGCCCAAAGGAGCAAAGATATGCAAAATGGAAGTTTGGATGGAACCTGCTTTACGCTGGTAAAACTGTATCCAAAGTAAGGCTCCACAGTATTAAACAACAAGGCATGTCCTGTGGGTATCTTATTACCATTCTTCATTCCTGACAGGAGCTTGCATCAGTAGCTAATTCTGGGAACCAGAAAGCAGCAATGATAATCATGCAGTAGATACAAATTCTTGTGGGAAGCTATGTGGGACACGCTATTAAGAGTCTTCATACTGTGAAATAATCTCACTCCATAGAGCCGTTTTGTAACTCCAGTTAAGTGGTAGTTCAGAGAGACAAATCTTAATAAGAACAAAAGTACAATATTAAGAATATTTGATTTCTTCCAAGTACAAGCATGTTGTTAAAAAAAAACCATCTGGTTTGTATGAAATTTCTGTGTAATATTTGTGTAATTAAAGACAGGGGAATCATCTGGAAAAGATTTAAACATTTAAAGCCATTAGACTACTGGTGTCAACAGATCAAGATTCAGCTGATTAGTAAGTTATATTGACCTCTAGCCTGCATGTAGGGTACACAAAGGATATTGGAAATAGTAGCATGTCAAGTTTACAACACCGTAAGTAGGTACTTCCTCCAGCTTAAATATAGTTACTTCATGGTAAGGCTTCAGTTTAAATTCCGAAATGATGTAAAAGCAATAGTTGTATGTAACTTTTTAAAGTAGCTGCAACTTTTGGCGTTGTCTATTACTTATCTCAATTCATTTTAAATTAATAGTGTTTATAACTATCATGCAATTTTGAGCATGTAAGTTACCAGTGTTGTTCAAAAAAGATTAAACAATTTAGAAATATTAAGAAATGAGAGTTAAAAAGACTGTTCTAAATATGCTCTTAAATAAGGAAACATTTTATATGTGAACCATAAATTAAAACTTCTACCAGTATTCCACAAGTAAAACTCTATCGAACTATGCTTAATAGTTCACTCTGGTATAATAATAAATTAATAAGTGTATTATGATTTTTGCCTGATGCTTTCAACTGCAGAAACCCTGCTAAAACAGCAAGAAGAATTTGACAAACAAGATTGTTTAAAGTAGATTGGTATAAATCCAGATTAAGTTGCATTAAAATCAATAAATATGTTGATTTTAATTAGACTAATGGGACAGTTGATTTGATTTTAATGAGACTAAAACATTCAATCCCTTCTGTCCAGGACAACTGACAGCCTAGTTTATCCTTTTTGAAAAGAAAAGCAGCACAATTTCATATAAACATGTAACCTAGACTTCATATAGATTTTTAAAAAAATCTGTAAAACAAGACACTGTCCATATGCCACGCTTTCATCCACTTCACATACATGCCTGCCTAAGTTGCTGTCCCAAGTATCAAAATGTCACCCAGACCTAGACTAGATAATTATCATCTTAGAGTGAATTGACAGATCATATTAATGCAAAAATAAATGAACAATTCAGCTTAATGCAATGTGCACTCAATTAAATTTGAGTGGGATCTTCTTACCCACAATCTTGCAAAATTCTGGACACGTACTTTTGTTATTATAGTCTGCAAAAGCTCTCTACTAATGGAGAAATAAATAATTCCACATTTTAGTGTAGTTAACAATAACTATTTTTAATACAGAAAACTATCTTACAAATTCAGTTTTTTCACCAAAAAGGAACTTGAAAATATTTTGTCCTATTCCTTCATGAGTAATTATTTCAGAGATGGACAATGCATAGCTTCTAGTCAGGAGAGCTCTCTCATTCCTGTATTTGCCTTACCAGTTCCTTGCTAGCAATAGAGAATGATAAACATATCTCTCTGCCTCTGTGAAAACTACTAATTTGACAGAACTGTCAACTTTGTTCAATAATCCTTAGTGGTAGACTGTTCATCTCATTTACTATGCACGGTGAGCAGTTTTATTAATACAGATAATTATTCTAATAATTAGAAGTAAGCATTTTGATAATATATAATTAAAATGCAACCTTCATGATCTTAAGTCCATTCAGTAAATTTCTCTGAGCAATAGAGAAAATATATTGCTAAATGGAACACTGAGCAATACAAATTATTAGTTTTAAAGTAAGTACCTCTTCAGAGGAGAAGAGTAAAATAGGGATAACCAGGGATTTTTGGCTATTTTATGTAAGTGATAAAATAACTTAGTCTTCCAAGATTTGGTTGAGTCCTTGAAGTATCTTCTGAGAGGATGATACAAAAGTATTAGGTCTCAGTGTCATATCCTGAATCCTTGCTTGCTTTCTTGCTTGCTTGATTTGCTCCATGGCCAAGGTTAAAAGAATCAAATACAGTGGTACTTTGGTATTCAACTATTTTGAAACTCATCAGATTTGGTACTCAATGCACTAACTAGAACTTGTCAGTGTCAGCTGCCTTGTGACTCACTAATTATTCCTTATGGGAAAAATTGTTTGATACTCATTATTTTTGGTACCAATCACACCTCCTAGAACCAATTAACTATGAGTGCTGAGGTACCACTGTATTAGGAATTAACACATTGCTTTAATACTGCTTCTAATCTTCTATCCTACTTTTAGGTACTGAATTGTATTGGTATAACAGAATATTATATTTTAGCTGTATTCATGTTATTACAGACCAAGGATATCAATATTAAACAATACAAATTATGGAATTAATGTAGCTTCTGGTTCTCAAATACTCAAGATAACTGGAAATTAAGACTTCAAAAGAGAAGAAGCACCACAAAATACAAAAATAAAACGTAAGTTACATTTTTACTGTCATTTCAAAACTTTTTTCATATACAATCAAATATGGGAAACAGAAGAGCACAATTCTGCTGAATGGTTTACAAGTTGTTATCTAAAGAAACTTTCAGGTATGTCAAACCTTATATCCAGCTTTATCTATGAAATTTGACAGACTTTGTTATCCATGATTGTGTTTCTGAATTGTGGGAGAATCCCTGAATTTATACTGATGAGGCTCAATTTTAAACAATTTGAACTAGCATTCAAAACTCACCTGGTCAAACACTTGACTGAAGTAATGTTTCCAACATTTACAAATGCACAGTTATATTGCAATCAAAAGAAGACAGATTTCAAAAACGAGCACACAACCCAAATTTCAGAACTGCAGCTGCTGTAGAAAGTATTGGACATATATGCAAGGACATTTGGGATCTCAGATTCTGTGCACTTTATCACATCAGCAGCCATTAAAAAATACTGCTAAAAGCAGTTATTCCTGCTTGTGCCTTTAGAATACAAAACTGTGATTCAGTGCTTTATGAGATTCAACATGCGTACTGAAAATAGTTACATACATGTAGCAAAGAGTGAGATCAATGACTCAAGTACTAAATAAGAAAATGCATAAAGACCTTGTATAACAGGACACAATTAGAACAAGATGGGAAATGACAGTTTCATTTGTGACAAAGAATCAGAAACAAAAGCATGCAAATGACAAATCAGCATTATGAAGAGACTCTGAAGGCACGTTTCAGAAAGCACAATGATTTGCAATTAAAAGTTTCTTTAAAAGGAACTTGAAGTGCATTTTTAGCAATGTTCTTTGAACACAACTAAATGCTTAGTCCAAATATTTCATAGTATTCTCCTCAGTCAATATGGCTTTCAGCATATTTCAACTCCCAATTCAAGCCAAACACTAGAGAGGGTTTTGATGGCTGGGTTAGTAAAGGTTGACTGGGCTAACAAAATTTACTCGTCGGAGCCCACTGATCTTTTCTGTGTCCTCTTGCGTGGCAACCGTCTTGGGGAAGCTTTATCTGTAGTTTTAAAAAAATGAACAGCCCTTACTTAATGCTATGTGTTAAAAAAACATTCTTTGGCAGACAAAAGATACAGTATTTATTTAAAAAATTATTATACAAACATCACACTCAAAAATATGGTATGCACTTGTTAGGAACATGCAACTGCTATCTGATATATACCTAAAATAATGGGAAACAAGATATCCAGTGCTTGCTCTGGTCTGGAAATGGGACAGCACTGAGTCAATGGGACAGCACTGAGTCAAGTCTTTTTGCCCAATTCATTTCCTCTACCTTCAACAGGGGTAATGTACTTCTATGTTAAGTGGCTATCAGGAAGAAGAATGCATGATGCCCTATTTTCCTCTGTAGCTCAGGGCAGCCAGTTCTAAAAATAATCTTCATAACCATATGTTTGAGAATATCCTATCTATACTTTGCACTAAGTAAAAAGGATGCTATAATACAGCAAAATATTATTAGTCACTTGGAGCAAACAAAATGTACGCTAACATATTACACTTTTTTAGAAAAGCCAAATTAATATTCAAGGAGTCTATAGAGATTCTCAGTCATTCAGGTCATGGTTGTCCCAAAGGTGCTTTTTCAAGAGGCAACTGGACTTTCTGGTTTTTCTTTGAAGACGTTTCGTTTCTCAACCAAGAAGCTTCTTCTGCTCTAAGCTGAAAGCTCTGAGAAGTGAAACGTCTTCAAAGAAAAACCAGAAAGTCCAATTGCCTCTTGAAAAAAACACCTTTGGGACAATATTCAAGGAGCCACATAACATTTTGAACACAAGTCTGAATGCAACCAATCATCTTATAATTTTGTATTTTTGTTTATCTAGCCACAATTAGTTTTTGGGCTGAGTTTTTCTTAAAGTTGGCAATTCACGGTGCTGCAATAATAGCAGAATTTGTAATTAGCAGAATAAATCATGCTGACTAAATATGATAGCAGTCTTTTTCTGATAACCTGAGGAAAATTGATGCATACTGCAGGAGTAGCAATCTAATTCCATCTGTTAACTCCCAGAACCAAATTGCTCCAAACCTACTTTGACATTGCATTATGTCAGTTTTTATAACTCTTATCTATTACCCAGTATTTTGCCTAGCCATATACTCAACTTCATCACTGCTTGTTAGGATTCTCTTACAGAAAATGCTGTGCTAATTAATTTAGTTCTGGGAGCAACCAATTATTTGATGTTTGCACCAATTAACGCAGCGTTAGAGACTTTTCTTCTGTGTTAATTGCCCACATACTAGCCTAACAAAAACATAAATACCAAGTTCAGTCAACCTAAATCTTTTCTATAATCTTTCAAAATGCATAATGAATTTCTACACACTAACATCCTTGATTTCATAATATAGAATTAATGTAAGATAATAATGTTAAATATGCCACAGAATTTCTGAAAATTGTTAGTGATTTTATTTAGTTTTTTTTAAAGAAAATTTTGAATTTTCTTTAGGAAATTATATATTGAACACTGTAGCAAACTAAATAAAACATTACAGACGGGATTTCTAATTCTGAATTATGCTCAGGTGGTACATTAATACACTTAAAAATTAAATAAGGGAATCCTGCCTGTTATTTTGCCAGTAAGTATCACTAAGCTAGCCTTCCCTAAATTGATGCCCTCCAATTCCTATACCTTAGCCATTTCTGCCAGCACAAGAAATGTAATTAAATACATGTGAAGAGCACTGCTGATGAAACCTTCACTAAGCTATCATCCCTTTAGTTAACTTATACTTTATTTAAGAAACAGTAAGTCTTACAGCAATACATATTACTTTCCCTGCAGAAATAACAACTTCTCTGTCATTTAAATTCTAATACAGTATGTAAAATTCAGAAATGAAAGACTACATTAAGAGATACTTTTATTATTGCATACTATTTATAAGCTTTGCACTGAATGAAAGCATATAGCAGTCTATATTTAAAATATTTTATATTTTAAAACAATCTATTCAGGGCATATGCTGCACTTACGTTTAAGTTCCTTTACCTCCTCTAGAGAAGAGATCTGATATAACATTTTTCAATGTATTTTGCCATTTCTGATTTCCAATAAAAATGCTCACTGGATTAGCCAATTCAAATTTATGACCATGTGATTCACTTTAACAACCACATATTTCATTTAACAGACACAATGACTTACTTAATGACCATCATAAAAACAGTCATAAAATCAAGACTGGTACATGGTAATTCAACTAATGACCACAATGTCATAACCACGTATTCCAGGCTAAATTGTAGTTATAAATTGACACTACTTGTAAAAATAAAATTTTGAACTATACAATTTGTGAGTGTGTTTTTTAAAATACAAATAAAAGAAAGAACATGGCTGTCAGCCAGTGAAGTATGCAATTTTCCTACTATGTACAATTTCAGAGAAAAGCAAAATAAAATACTGGTGTAGGCTTTCATAACTGGTATCTGTTGGACTTCAAGATTTAGTGACCATGTTCTAGACCAGAGGTGTCAAACTCAATTTCATTGAGGGCCTCATCAGGGTTGTTTGACCTCGGGGGGCCGGGGTGGGTGTGGCCAGCTCAATGTCACTCATGTCGGGGTGCCTGTGGTGGCCCGAGTGCTCGGCCAGCGAAAACGGCTCCCGAGTTCAGTTTTTGGCTGCAACAGCCTCCTGCAACTCTCTGCCAGTGAAAACAGAGCTCGGGAAGGGCCCTTCCAAGCTTTGTTTTCACTGGCAGAGGGTTGCAGGAGGCATCACAGCCAAAAACTGAGCCTGGGAGCCTGTTTTCACTGGCAGAGGCACTGCTGGCCGATCCTTCACTGTTACCAGGGCGGCCCTGTGGGCCAGATCTAAGCATCCCATGGGCCGGATCTGGCCCCAGGGCCTTGAGTTTGACACCCCTGTTCTAGATAACAAATTTCCTGATATTTCACCAGCAACAATAAGCAAGGTGCCTGTGAAGATGCCAGTTGCAGTTGCTGACAAAATGTTAGAAATCTGTTAGCTAGAAACCCTGAAGTCCAACACTGTCCAAGGCAAAATAGTTTGGATGTAATTGATACATCTCAATCAGTGTAGTTTTAATACAGCCCAGAAAAAAATTGTAGTGGACTGTAATATCAGCCTTATATTTTACGTCCTTGGGTTATTAACCTATATATTTCTTGGCCCTTTCCTTCATCATATTAATTTCTGATGCAAGTCTGACAAATATCTATGGAGGTTCTCAGTCATCCAGGTCATGATTGTCACAACGATTATTTTTCAGCTCAGAGTTGAAGAAACTTCTTGGATGAGAAGTGAAACATCTTCAAAGAAAAACAAGAAAGTCCAATTGCCTCTTGAAAAGGCACTTTTTGGTCTGACAAATATAGTTTCATCTTAAGTAAGCAAGAGGCTTACTTAAGTAATCAGAAATTAATGGGCTGGCATATATCAAGCATGTAATTCATGGCCATGCTCAAAAAAACACAGAAGTAAATCTCATATTATATAACTTCTAGAATGAACAGAAATAATTTTGAAGCCGAAAGAATGGGATGGGTATTCCAAAAGCATGCTGAAAGTAGTCCAACAAGACTGGAAGTGGGAATGATCTACTTTAAGGTCAAAATATTTCAACGTCTAATTGGATAATAAGATTTATTTAATACTCCAACAAAATATGCAGCAGCTATTTGCCAAGCTTGTATTAAAGTTGATGAAATCCATCAAACTTTAGTATTATCACTGCATGCAGTTATTATCTAATCAATCACCAGGAACAAATTCTCTGTGAAATTTTAAAAGCCTCAACCCAGTAAAGTGTATCTTACCTCTTCTACTTTGCACTGAAGGCAGAGAAAAACAAACAAAACAACATGTTAACAAAGTTTATAAGAATTTTAAAAATGTAATGTATTTGAATTTATCTTTGAGTTAAATAGAAGCAGCAAAATTTAACAACCCACAATGTCCTCAAATCTACAGAGACTACATCATCAATAGTTGTGGAATTACAGAGATAGACACAATGCCACTAATGATGCCTTTCTGACTAATGGAATCTTAACATTCTAAATCTGCTCTTGACAGAAGGGAAATCTCCAAAACACAAAGGAAAGGAAAGGGGAGGAAAACAGGAAATTCTGTTGAATTTTTTCAACACTGAATATAGTCTAAAGCTTTGCCCAACTGCACTTGCCATTAAATACATTTACTGAAAACAGTCTAATGTATTTAAAAAGTCAATTTGGAAGTCAATTTTCCACTGAGAGATACACTTTTTTATAATGTAAATAAATTTACCACAGAAAACCTGTCTTGATACTTACTGATCTGATTTAAAGTTTCTTGAGGAATCCAACTCATGTCAACATCATTCTGATTAGAGGTTCCCATCTCTACTTTTTGAGCTGGTCTTTTTCTCTGAGGGGATTAGAAACAAAAGTAATAAATAAAATATTATCATCTATAAAATCACTAACAAAGACTTAAATTATTTGGGCATGATACCCAATAAATAAATCAGTAAATCAATAAATAAATGAAATAAGCATTATCCAACCATTAAAACAGATATATTAATTAGAAATCCACTTTTATAATATCTATTTTATTAATTGTTTCCCTTTCATCATTTCGTTATCATTTAAAATATCTTTCAAATATAAAAAGGCTTCTTTGAAATGCTGTGGCTATTAAATTATTGATGTCAGTGGAAGATATTCAACTTGTAATATTTTTTACAGTTCTAGTAACAGTTAATTTTTAGACAAAAAGGTGTTGACTTGACTGAATTTTTCAGTATTTTCAGCACTGAGCAGCATAGATACAATTAGTTCTCTAATTAAGCCTATCTTAATTTTCCTGTATGTACATTTTATTAAAGATTTGTTAAGAAAAGCACTAGCAAGCCAGATGACATCATCATTCTTCTATGGAATTTGGAGTAAGGCAGAATTCTCCAATGTTTACAGCTTTGCGAACTTGGAGGTGGGGTGGGTGGGGGGAGAGGGGATGGTTTGTATGAGTGAGGATGTGTCATGCGTGTGCACTCATGCTTGCCAGCCATTTCCACGGCCCAGTTACAAAGTGGGCCATGGCCCACAGCTTGGGGATCCTGGAGTAAGGAATACAAATTTCACAGTCCTACACCAATCCACATAATGCTAGAGACCATCCTCTCAGCTCAGAAGAAACAAGGACAGTATTCTATGGTCAGGGGAAAGACTAATTAAAAATAGCTACTTACCTTCCTAGATTCCAACAATTGATGTAGACCAACAATGACAAGTAGGCCAAGTCCCGCCAGGAACATATACATAAAGATCCTTATTTAGAAAGATGAGAAAGTCTAATAAGATTTCAATCCTTTTAAGGCAAACATTTTTAATGAACTCAAAGTCCTAAGGACCTTATTCACTTCTTAGGTCCAACAAGTTCAAATTATAGTTGGAATGCCTGGATTATTCTATAATAAATTAATATATGATATCACTATCTAAATAACCTTGGTGAGACAACCAGCTGCTAATCGCAATCAGTGTTTGATTTAATATACAAATAATGAAAGATGCACAATGTTATAGTTTCTTAGTGTTTGTGATAGCAAGTTGATTTTTCTCTCTCTGTCTCCAGGGTTTGGTGATTAAAAAACAAGGAAAATCTTAACCTTTTCAAAACCTAAATGAATACGTATGTTCTTTTATAATAGCATAAAAAATCTGGTTATCATCATTACAAAAATTAGTTAGCAGAATAATTAATCTTACGTTTCACCATCTAATCCATCTTCTTTTTCAATAATTGTAACAGTTTGATTGAAAACAGCATCTTGAAAGAAATTCCCCTAAAATGAAACATATTAAAAAGGCTATCAGATTCAGGCCATCAGATGGCATTGTTACTTAATCTTATCCAAAACAATTTCTTAGTAACTGCTGTGGCTTTTTCTGAGTCACTGCTGTGACTCCAGAAAAAAAGTGTATTCCTTACACTTGTTTCTAGTTTTTCTGCAAAATAAATTGTATGCCTATATTTATAGTATAAATATACCTATATTTATACTTGGATATATAGACAGACAGACATAGATACAGATGCAAAGTATGAATAATATTTGTTAACTATTCAAGATTGCCAATCTTTTTGCAGTCAAACTTTTAAAGTTATTTTTTCAGCTGTCAAATGTTTCAATGAGAGAATTACTCATATCACTATAGAAGATAAGATTTTCAGATCATTTTAATATTTCCCCTAAATATTAAAATACAATAGTTATTTTTGGTGAATGGAATAGGTTTATAACTACATTGACCTTAGTAGATGTTTAGTATTCTTAATTTAGTGGAAGACTGAACATTATTTAGCAACTTACTATCAAATTCTAGTGATGTATTTTTTTAGCCTGAAGAGAAGCTGAATGCTGAATGAGGCTTACAGGTTGTACAGTATTGCCTTATAATAGCAGCTCTTAATACCTCAGATTTTGACTTTTAAAACAGTCTTTCTCTTCAAGCCACAGCAGTTACTAAGAAATTGTTTTGGATAAGATTAAGAAAACAAATAAACTTTCTACTGGAATGCTGGTCAGGTGAGGAAAATACAGTAACAAAGAAGTAATAAATAGAATATGCAGTAAATACTCTCAATAAAATATGCCTCCACAGTGATCAAAAGAAGATATGAAATATGCAAGCATAAACTGACATGGATATTATTGGATGAGGCAAACATGGAATTTTGAAATGCACTGTCCTATTTTCTTTCTCAAAATGCATTGTTCTATGTAGCTAGTATCTAACATAATATCTTTATTAATCTAATCCAAATAGGCTACAAAACAAGTCAAAACCTATAATATTCAAAAATCATCCTAATACATGATAGCAGAACTAGCAGCACAAATCTTTATACAAGACAACAGAACTAGCAGCATAGCTCCCCAAGGATTAAGAGAGACTAACTAGCCGACCAATTTCTACATTAATATCAGGCGACATTGCCACAAAAACACAAATACTAAACGAATATCTTTATCTTACAGATAGCCAAATCCCATATCCTCACTTACATTTTGATCTTTGTAATTCAAATTGATAACCAGTCCAAAGGGACGGCCACCCATAGGCTCTGCAGGAATGAAGGAATATTCAAATGTGGCTTGTCTCTGTGGTGGAACAACTGTGTTCAGAGGAAGAGCAGTGAAATTCTGAATAAAAAACTGATAATCTTGTGGGTACCGGAATGAAGCATCTAGTGATTCTATGATGAAGTCTTCTGTACCCTTATTAGTAAAACCTACTAAAAACTTCACAATGTTGTTTGCTGGAAAATCTAGGAGGGGGAAAGAATGAAAATTTTTAATGTTTCATTTTTAAATTGTAATTTAAAAAACAAAATAGGTAAGATAAGGTGGCATGATGTAGAATTCAAAGTATATTTTACCTTCTCCTTTCACAAACAAAATTGTTGTATCAGCATTAGGTGATGCTTTAGGTTCTCCTGATAGGTCATCTTCCTCTTTCTCTTCTGTCTAATATAAAATAATGTTTGAAAAGCCTATGAGAAACAGTGAAGCAATGAATACCCAGAATATATAAGTTTTATTGTATATTCCCACATAAAAGTACTTTAATATACAAAAACATTAATTTCCATCAAACCTACGTTTTTTAAAGATATAATTACAAAAATGATATTTCGGTTTCAAACTGTGTTCTGGACAACACAAAATTTCCACAAGAATATGACTGGATTTGGTGAAAACCAAAGGATCCCTCAAAAGAAGTTTACCCAAAAGTAGCCAATTTTCAATAACAGTGTTCTACTTGGTAATCAGGGATTCTGAGAAATTTTGTTTTTGACAGGTTCTTTGGAGAATGTTTGAAAACCCTTGGCCTAGCCCTAGATGATGAACTAGGTACATATTTTGTAATGAAACAGGCATAGACTATAACAAAGTCAAATATATTTAACAAATTGATTAGATACTCCTAAACCAGATGACAAGATTGTTAAAACTGAAAATTTGCTGCAGTTAGCTCAATAACATTGAATATATTAGCATTTAATTGAGCGGTTCCTTAAAACTCGGTTGTAATCCAAATTGAGTAGCCAGTGGTCTAAAAGTAGTATTGATGTCCTGAACCAAATGGGATTAAATTAATTATATTTAACTCTATTAAGAGGTATTTATTTTATGAGTACTACCTACCTCTGTATCAGAAATCATTGTAAAGTAATTGAACCCAAGTAGTTAAACTCATAAAACATATTTAATGCTGTTTCATCAAATCAGACTTTTAGATTTACTACATTATAACATTTGGCATTATATGTATAATTATATTTGTCTCACTATAGCTGCATAATGCTTCTTAATAACTAAGTGACATATTTCAGCTAGGAAAACTACTTAGTACAGTATATTCTATTTCAGTTGGGGCCCACAAACAATTGTGACAATATTAACATTCCAAATAACTGTTCAAATAGTGCTGATAGTTCCTATCAGCAAATAGTGCTGATAGGAAACATCAGCATGAAATTTTAAAAATGTTGTAGCCATACCAATTCTGTGGGTTCGTCTTCTTCAACTTCAGCTTCATCATCTTCATCCTCAACTACTGTATCTTCTATCGCTTCTTCATCTTCAGTAGCATCTTGGGCAGCCACAAGCAAGCCAGAACCTAGAGACATGAGAATGAAAGTTTGCTCTAATTGGAAAAAGCACTAGAAAACAAACGTTTGCTCTAATTGGAAAAAAGCACTAGAAAATAATTCAAAAGGAGCAACAGGTTTTTTTTTATCAAACTACTCTCAAAAGTATGCAACAATTAATATATATTTAAGTAGTAATTATTATACAAGATACCACATTATTTCATTTATGTTACTGTAGTTCTATTGCAGTTTGAAATTACAGTACTGAAATGACTTCACAGTACAGATAGTCCTTGAGTTAGGACCATTTGTTCAGTAATCATTCAAAGTTACAACAATGTTGAACAAGGGGGGCTTATGACAGCTCAAGGGTTCTGGCTGTCACAGCATCCCAAGGTCACATGTTTGTGATGTAGGGACTTGGTGCCTAGCTCACGATTATACTGTGGCAGTCAGCTATGGTCATGAGATCATTATTTCTGACATTCCCTGCCAGCTTCCCATAAATGACAGCAACCAGGAATGCCGGAATTTGAATCTGGAGCTCTGTTATAGGCTGCAGATACCTTCCAGCAGGCATCTGAAGGCAAAACGGAAGCCGGGGCGATGCATGCAAGTGGCAGCAAGCAGCCACAAAAGGCGAGGCAGGTGTCAGGGTGTGCGAGGCCTAGTAAGTAGGGCAGCTCCCCCCCTCCATTCATACCCTAACTTATTTTTTTACCTGTGTGCCTCGCCCCACCCCCTGAACCCCCGGGTGGGTGGGATCTTAATTAGGGCTAATGTTGTGGGTGGGGCTTAATTTGATCGCATGCGCTAAAAAACACGATAGGGCTTCTTTTCAAGGTGGGTCGTCTTTTTGGAGAAACACAGTACTGTTACTACTATTATTGGAAATTTTATATGGGCTACCCATTTTACATATCCAATTTTGGATAGCAAACAACAACCCACAAAATTACCCAATAAAACCTCCAGCAACAAACAAAAAGCAAGAATACAGTAATGATACAGCAACTGAGATACCATACCCAAACAGTATCCATAACAAAACCATACCTATATAGGCTTCCTCTGATATCCAAGCTCAGTACTTGGAGGAATAGCCAGGTCTTCAAGGCCTTCTAGAAGACCAGGAGGAATAGCCAGGACCTCAAAGTCTTCTGGAAGGTCTGAATCTCAAAGAGGCGGCTTTTCCAAAAAGCAGGCATGTCTCCCAGGTCCCACCAGATGAAATTGTTTACTGTATTTTCCGGCGTATAAGACGACTTTTGAACACATGAAAATCTTCTCAAAAGTCGGGGGTCATTTTATACGCCGGGTGTCGTTCTCCTGTAACCAGGCAGACCAGCCCGAAAGGCTCTGACGAGCCTTAAATGGCTCTGACGATCCAAGCCCTGACGATCTGCTAATCAGGCAACTCAGTTGGGATCGCCAGAGCCATGGAGAAGGAAAAAAGTTTTCCCCCTCCAGCTTGCTTACCTTAGCTGCTTGCCTTGCTTTGCTTGTCTTAATCCATTCCATCAGCAGGCAGGGAGTTGAAGTCCACAAGTCTTAAAGTTGCCAAGATTGGAGACCCCTGTTCTATTGGGTTAGTTTTTTTCCCCTTTGGGAGCTTTAAAAAAATGTTAATTGGGTTTTTTTTTAGTTGTTCTTTTTTAGACCTAGCCATTTAAACTTTAGGAAGTTTTAAATTTAGCTTTCATATAAAAATAAAAATAAAATAAAATAAAATAATATTTGTGCATCTTTCTGAGATTTAGTATGTTTTTGTAGTGTTTCACTCTAACTACACAAACACACAAAATCTCACAAAGCTGTATGTGGAATTTTGTATGTGTAAAGTGTGAAAGTTGGGTTTTTGGGCTTTTTGTGGCTGTGTGAGGTTCTTGCTTGTTTCAGGGGCCATTTTGGGTCTAGCACAGCTGCTTTTACATTGTGGGTGAGCCAGTTGATGTTTTTTAATTTTTATTTGATGTGCGTTGGAAGAGGGGTAGTCTTATACGGCGAGTATAGCCCAAACCCTATATTTTAATAGGAAAATTCGGGGGTCGTCTTATACCCCCAGTCGTCTTATACGCCGGAAAATACGGTAATAGAAAGGAGCTAGAGTATATCTAGCCTATCAGATCTGATGAAACCGACTGAAATGCACAGAAATAGGCAGTCCCACAAGTAATCTAGTCCTTTGTCAGCTAGGGCTTTAAAGGTGACAACCAGCATCTTGAATTCCACCTAGACACATACTGGGATCAAATGGAGTTTGCGCAATAGCTATATAGCATGGATTAACATTGCCCAGAACAGCTGCATTCTCTGAAATTTCAGAGTATTTTTTAGATAAATTCTATGCAACCCCATTGCAATAATCCAATGTAAAATGAGTAAAGCATGAGAGACAGCAAACATAGTCTTCTGGCTCAAGAATGGACACAACTGGTGCAGAAAGTGGATTTGTGCTAAAGCTTCCCCTCCCCCCCTCCCAAGACTGCCAGGTGCTCTTTGAGAGGTAAAGCTGAACAAACCTCAACCAAATCCAGTGGATGACCTTGCCCAGAAGTTTCATTGAGTATTAAACAGGAGTGGGAAGAAAGCAAAGTTCTGAGGCACCCGTGTAAGAAATCTGTGCCCCTACCAACCAACGCTGACTGGAACTGGCCCTGGAGGAGACTCACCACAACCCACTATTCTGCTGTCTTCTACTCCTAACCTTCTAAGGCAGTCCAGAAGAATACACTAAATAACAAAAGCTGCTGAAAGATCTAGGAGGACAAAGATGACTACATCACCAAAGCTCATCCACCAGTGCAACCAATGCTATCTTGGCATCATAGTCCACTGTGAATCTTGACTAAAAAGACTTCAGATAATCTGCTTTTCCCAGGGACCTTAAACTGTGCACTTAATACCTTCCCAACAACTTTCCCTAAAAAGAAGGCTAGAGAAAAAACAGTACTGTTGTACAGTACTAAACTGTTAGATCCAAGGATAACTTTTTTAGGGGATGGATCATCACCTCTTCAGATCAGCCTCAAGCACAGCTCAAATGACCAATAGTGCTTCTAAGTGCCATATAATCCAGACGTTTTCTTAGAAAATAAAAATTATTTAACATAAAAATTTTAGCTCAACGTTTTTTAAAACTTTCTATTATATACATATCATGTAATTAGGCATTAGCTACCAATGATAACTATTTTGTGAGGGTGTCCTTTTCATGATCTCAAAATGTACAGAAAAATATGATTCCTATGAACTTGTTTGCCAAAATTAGGCGTAGCATTAAATGAAAAAAATGCAATAAAGAATTTTAAGACATCTTCAAATAAGAGGGGGCAAAGCAAATTTGTCTATAGGGAAAAGAAACAATCAAATTTCCCTTTCTCTTATGACATTAATTTGAAAAAAAAATCTAGTCCACCAAGCAGGCACTGCTGAAAAATTTCAGTACATTTCAATTTGATTAATGAAGTCTGAAGGTCAATAATTTAATTTTCAATGTATTGAGCAGAACATTTATTTATTTAAATTTATTTATTAAATTTATTTATTTATTTGCTACCCATCTCATTTGGAAAGTACTCTGGGTGGTTTACAGCATCTAACATATATCAGCAGTAGCTTCAAAATGCTGAGCTTTCATAAAACCCCTAATAAAGCATTAAAGGACAGAAATATGTTGAAATATGTAAAATATTTTATTTCCCAGATTAAACTATTTTATTTATTTACTTCTAGTTACTGTTTGAACCAAATATTCTTTAATGTTTTTCTACAAAGAAGCAGAACAGGCATCTAAATCTTCAGCTCATTTCCGATTTTTTAAAAAAGCCTCTCTAGTATGTATTTTAGAAAGAATGATGATGTGGCATCACAATGTAGGATACTGAACATCTATTAAGGCAGCCAGACAAGTCTCAAAAATTTAGGGTTCTGGTAACTTCTACTCTTCTGGTATAAATAGTTACTGTCAAGGGAAAAAAAGCTTGAATAATGTTTGATGGCTAAAAGAAAATGAAATCCTCTAGCATTCATTTGTAGTATTAAGTTAATTCTCAGTCAGAAGAGCTTGCTTTGGAAAATAACTAAAGGACATAATAGAGGTATTCTACTATAACTACAGTGATTCAAGCAAATCCCTGAGCAAATTTTGTCAGCATTCCTATTTAACCTAGGCAAAACTAAGATTTTTTTTTAATGTGACCTCTACTCCCTTAAGTCTTTTTTTTATTCCCAAAGTTCTGACCCCATAGTCTGACCCGAGAACAGCCAATAACCTTGACATAAAAAATAATGAACCAATAAATGTACATATGATAAATAGAAAAGATGTTGGGCTGTGATGGTTATGTCAATTAAAATATTAACCTGCATGGCAAGTTGGCCATAGTAAAAATATGTATATATAAAACCCAATTTTAAAAGGAGCCTGAGTGGCGTAGGAGGCTAATGCCTCCTACTAAGGCAGCATTTAACATCCAGCTACCTGCAATTACTGCGAGTTCAATTCTCACCAGGCTCAAGGTCGACTCAGCCTTCCATCCTTTCTAAGGTGGGTAAAATGAGGACCCAGTTTGTGGGGGCAATAAGCTGACTTTGTATAAAATATACAAAAGTATGAAGGCTATTGCTTAACGCATTGTAAGCCACCCAGAGTCTCCAGAGAAGGGCGGCATATAAAAATAAATAAATAAATAAAAATTGTAATAATTCTCTCTCTCTGATATCTGATATATAATTCAGCAAAAAGTTAAAATATTCATGATAAGACACCTGCAGCTAACCTAGACAACCCTGGCTGATCTTGAAAAGCAGAAAGATCAGAACTAAGATGGGAGACTGCCAGAAAATCCAAGACTGGAGGCTAGATTGAAAAACAAAATATCTGCAGAGAAAGGAACCAGACACCTTTACCAAGAAAACAACACTGTCACCAAGACTTGAGTTCAACTTTAAGAGCATTTTACTTAAAAAAAAAATATTGAGATCATATAATATGCAGAGTTGCTTTGTCATAAGAAGAAATAACTCTACTGTTTATTAGTCATTGGTTTAGCTCATTCAACGATTTATTACTGCTTCCAGAATGGTGTTATATTATGCTTTTGCTTCTCCATATGCATATACATATATAACACAAAGTCAACTATTCAACATTACAGCACCTGTATGGGTTATTTACTATTTTTAAACAAAAGTGAAGGTCTGGAAGATGTTTTATCTTGTTTAGGTAACTACAAATAATTTGTAAGAGACTACACATAGCATGTAGTCAGCATTTTCAGGTAAGCAATATGTAGTAACTGACACTGTAGCCATGTGGAAAAAGAGCTTAACTCTGACAACAGGGCAAAGACACTTTGTCCTCCAACCTTATTTTCCTTCAGATGTATTACCCTACAGAGTCACAGCCACCATGTTAGCCCAGTAAAATGAAAATATAGTCCAAAAGATCTGGAGAATCACAAAACTACCCTGTTTCACCCAAAATAAGACATCCCCTGATAATAAGCCCAATCGGGCTTTTGAGTGCATGGCAATAAGGCCAAGCGCTTATTTCAGGGTTCAAAAAAATATAAGGCAGGGACTTATTTTCAGGAAACACAATATCAAAGAGTGAATATGAGTTAGTACTGGAATCAGGTTCAATTCACATAACTTCAGCAACTTTTTCTGAAATTTTACCTCCTTGCCCAGGCTACCTCTCAGCATGCCTAGAGTATTAGCTACAAGCACCTGCAGCAATACTGCTTTTCGGTTGATACTGAATAGAATTCTTAAGACTGCCATATTTCATAATATACAAATTGGTGCCAGTTATTAAAATTATTTCAAGAAAACTGGACCGAACAGTGCAAATGCTACAGAAAGTACAAGTTAGCATTTTTTTAAAAAATTCTATTAGGATGAAAAGAATTGAACAAATTGCTTGGGTATTTAATACCTACCCAACAAACTGTTGGCTAAAATCCTGAAAACATTATTTCTATTTGCTATTTGTATTTCAACCCCTCTCATTTTTTTTAATTATTTTTTTTAAAAAAACCGACAGAAGCTATTTGATAGCTGCTCAATAGCCAGAACGGTACGTTACTTGAATTACCATTTAAGTTTTCTGGGGCGATTTCGGGCTAAAGACGAACACAATGACTTCAGAGAAACTGCATGCGGTTTCAAGAGAAGGAAGGAAAAAGCAATCACAGCAATATCGGGGCGTTAAGCAACACACACACACTCCTGTCAACAATTAAAGCAGTGTGTTTGTATGTTTGGGCTGGGGGGGGGGGGGAATCGCCTTCGGCTTAAGCACGTGTCACTTTTGTCAGCCCTCAACAAGCGATCAGAAGCCGCACCAGACTTTTAACTACACTTAAGTTCCAAGTTACTCATGAAAATCAGGGGTGTCGGCGGAGAGATCTGACACGTCAGCCCCGAGCGGGGGAGGGGTGCAGGGCAGACCACCATCACTACCACCCCCAGACCACGGACAGAGCACCGAGGCGGAGCGAAGTCTTTCCCGCTTTCCGACGATCCACCGCGACTCGAGAAATCTCCTCACGCGCCGTTCCCATTTCAAACTGGCGACCCCCCCCCCCACCGCCGCCCCGTCCCACGCGCCAACGGCAGTCTGCAACGGTCGCCCTCCGACAGTCGTGTAGGTTCAGCCCTCGCTCCTTCTGTCTCTGTCTCTCTCTCTCTCACCTGGGCCAGATCGGGCGCCGCCGCCGAGGAGGAGGACGGCGGGGAAGGCCAGCAGCACGAGGACCAACAGTTGGGGCAGGGACCGCCTCATGGTCGCGAATCAACTAGCGCCCTTCGGTGGCAGTTTCTACTTTTCTCCTGCCACTAAGCAATGGCGCTAAGCTTCCATCCGGCCGACGTCCCGCCTTCCTTACGCCGCGACGTCCTGACGCCACCGGGCAGGCACGCAAGACCGGTTAAACCCCGCCTTTTTCTTCCAGCGGAACGGGGTACGGCAGACGTGTCTTCCCCTGGAAGGAGGAGGGAGAGGCACGTGACTCAAAGTCTTCCCCCCCCCCTCCTACCCCGGTAGGAGGCTTCCTCAAGAACGCGTGGCTGTCCGCAGGTGCTCATGCGCAGTGGGCTCTCTCGTAATCTTCCTCCGTTCTTGCTGGTTCCTTTACGCCGCATTTCTTTTCCTTCGGCGATCTTCGTGCAGCGCACGCGCGTAGCTTTGCCCTGTGCTGTACTGTAGAGGTCGCGGTAGCATTTAAACTTCGGGGCTTTGGGAAAAAAACCAACCACCACGCTGGCAGATTTGTTCCACGAAAATATATATTTATTTTTGTATTTATTTATTTACATGCCGGTGTATATATCATGTAAGCCACCGTTGAAAGGAAGAAAAAAGAAGTTTAATACAACAAGGTAAAGGTTCCCCTCCTACATATGTGCTAGTCGTTCCCGACTCTAGGGGGCAGTGCTCATCTCAGTTTCAAAGCCGAAGAGCCAACGCTGTCCGAAGACGTCTCCGTGGTCATGTGGCCGGCATGACTAAACGCCAAAGGCGCCCAGAACGCTTTACCTTCCCACCAAAGCTGGTCCCTATTTTTCTACTTGCATTTTTTACGTGCCTTTGAACTGCTAGGTTGGCAGAAGCTGGGACAAGTAATGGGAGCTCACCCTGTTACGCGGCACTAGGGATTCGAACCGCTGAACTGCCAAACTTTCCATCGACAAGCTAGGTGTCTTAGCCACTGAGCCACACATATAATACACACATACATATGTGTGTGTATATGCAATTGCGATGATCTAATCCCCATTGATTTTACTTAAGATACCTTCAAAACTAAAGCCATCTCTATCTATTGGTCCTGATGGAATATGTGCCTACTTTCTAAAAAAGCTCTCCTCTGCCATAGCTGAACATCTTTTTTTTTTAATTTGATTTGTATGCCGCCCTTCTCCGGAGACTCAGGGCGGCTTACAATGCATTAAGCAATAGCCTTCATTCTTTTGTATATTTTATACAAAGTCAGCTTATTGCCCCCACAAACTGGGTCCTCATTTCACCTACCTTAGAAAGGATGGAAGGCTGAGTCAACCTTGAGCCTTGGAGAGATTCGAACCAGCATCTAAGCACCATCTATGAAGTATCTTTTAGAATGAACTCCTTGCCTGACCTATGATGATTAGCAACAGTCATACCTATCTTCAAAAAAGGTGAGCCCGGTCTTGTTGAGAATTATAGACCAATCTCCCTTTGCTGCATCACCTGTAATGTCATGGAATCCATCATAAACCAATACCCTCCACTTAGTGAGAAATAACCTACTCTCTAATAAGCAATTTGGTTTCAGGAAAAATTTCTCATGTAAACTGCAACTCATACACTGCAAAAACTCAACCAGGGTAAAGCAATAGATGCAATCTACATAGACTTCTGCAGAGCCTTTGATTCAGTGGTACATGACAAACTTCTGTTAAAACTAAGTTCTTACGGCATTTCTGGATCTTTGCACAAGTGGATAGCTACATTCCTATCAAACAGGCAACAAGTAGTTAAAATTGGAAACGCTATATCAAACCCTGCACCAGTTATCAGTGGTGTTCTCCCAGTAGGCTGCGGAGTGGGTCAGGAGTGGGAACGATCCAGCTGGTCTGCCAGTCACTGAGTCGAGTAACTTTGGCCACGCCCTCTCTTGACTCTCGCCAGTTTATTCGACTCAGTGGATCTGACCAGTCAAATTTCTGGGTCGTTCTCTCTCTCCTACTTCAATTTGAAATAAGGAATCCATACCAATTATGTTGTGTGTGCCGGACACTCCAGTTTAAGGCTGGAAACGCCGCCGCCTCGTAACGCAGCCACCGCTGCGCCGCCGCCGCCTCCGGACGCTTTTGCTGACGCCCACGCAGCGCTCTACACCTGATCGGCGCTAGCGTGTGGCTCCTAAACGTTTCTAGCGGCCGAACTCAAAGCGGTTCGGGCGCTTGCAGCAGAGCAGGAGCGCAGCGCCTTCTCCAACGTACCGCTCGACTCCTGCAGCTGAGAGGCGCGAAACAGCGAGCCTCAATACTTCCGCATTCTCTGCTGTCGCCGCTCGTGAAGAGCTCAGCCTCCAGGTACCTGCCTCGTAACCTTTTCCAGCCAGCCGCCCTCAGTGCTGCGGTTCTCTTTACAAGTGACAGCGGCGGCCATTTTAGGAGCCTAGAAGCTCAGCGGCCATTTCTCTCCCTGTCAACGGCTGGTTTTAGGCGGGAAAATTAGCGGTGGCCATTTTGTGAGCTGGGAAGGCCTAATCCCTCCGCAGCTATCACAACGTCCCGTTGGGAGGTATTTTACATTGGCAGTCCAATAATCAACAATATGGCCAATCAAGACCATGATGATAAGGCCCATCGTAGCCACAAGGCCACTTCTAAGTCTGCCTCTGGCAAAAGGTCATACCATTCTGATTTGAAAGACCTTCAACACAAACAAAAATCGCTTGAACAGCATTGCCAACTAGCTGAGCAGGACAAGCCTGATTACGTAGCTTCCTCCCCTGGACCCCATTCTGAGGATTTAGAACAAGAGAAGGAGGAAGACTTAAATCTGTCCAGGGCTCTTTCTCCGGAAAGGCCACAACATCATTCCACTAAGTCTTCACCTTCCAGGGGCCAGTCCAAAGGGGATCCTTTCGACTGCTCAGTGGCGCCCCGCAAGCTTCCACATTCTACTCCAGCAGGCACCTCTGATTCATTTACACTTGAAAACCTTCCGGCTTCAGTACAACATCTAATAGCTAATGCCATTTCACATGGGATTGCAGCGGGGCTTAAACAACATCATTCTACTTCCATTGTATCAGAAAGCCTGCACTCCAGGAGAACCCGCGTTTCTCCTTCAGCGAGCCTCACTGGGTCTCCTGACCACTCGCCCACAAGATCTAAGGACAGTGCTGACTTGGGATTGGAAGAAGAACCACAGAGAGATACGGAGCTTTCCGATGATGAAGGGGCTTCGCCAGATGTTCCGGCCTTCACAGGCCTCTTCCCACAAAGCCTTTTCAAATCTCTTTTACGTAAAGCCAAAATGACATCGGGCTTAGTAGACCAAACCCCTGATACTCCATCTTCTTCATCTGCTGGACAGGGCATATTCACAGAACCCGTGGCCGAGAATTTCTTTGTGCCAGCACCGAAATTGTTTACTGACGTGGTTCAGAAACAGTTATCAACCCCAGCAGTTTTTCCGACACCGAGTGGTACGGATCGTCGCAATTATAACATGGAGCCGGCGCTCACTAATCTTCTACAGGTACCTTCGATTGATGGCCCTATAGCTGCCCTGGCATCCCCTTCCCCGTACGTATCTGGTGATGCCTCGGAAGGCCTTAAGCCTGAGGACAAAAAATTTGATTTGTCTTTCAAGAAGGCGCACCAGGCTTCTGCATGGGCGATACAGGCCGCCTCCGCGGCCTCATTCTTTTCTAGATCTACCTTATTGTGGCTCCAGCAGCTCCAAGATCGCCTGCCTTCTCACGAGGTCCGGGTCCATCAGGACCTCAATAAAATAATTGCGGCCACTCAATTCGTTTCTGACGCTACGCTCAATGCGTCTAAATACGCATCCAGGGCGATGGCGGCCTCAATTACCTCGCGGCGGCTATTGTGGTTGCGCCAGTGGCCCGCTGATCTCAGGGCCAAGTGGCGACTAGCCGCGAGTCCATATACTGGGCCCAAGTTATTTGGGGAGGTTCTCGAACCCCTGTTAGTTGAGGACAAGGATAGGAAGAAGGTGCTACCATCTGTAACTAGACGAGCAGACAGGAGGGCTACCCCTTACTATCGCAAACAGTCCTACAGACCCTTTTCTCAGGAAGGCTCAGGGCAAAGGCAATTTCCTCGGGACTCCTTTCGTCAACAGGAAAGGGGTTCCTTTCGAGACAAACCCAAGTCCTTTGGGCCACCTAAACAGCCATTTCGTGGGACTGGCAGCCGCCAGTTCCGACGCCAGAAATGACTCAGTCATCAGTCCTCCCATCGGAGGCAGACTGAGTCTATTTGCAGACAAATGGACCCAGATCACAACCGATCAATGGGTCCTACATACCATTCAATTCGGCCTGCCGTTGGAATTTCTCTCCAGTCCCCCGACTCGTTTCATACCGTGCCCTGTCTCCACCTCCCATCACAAGCGCAGCCTCATGGAGCTCGCCATTCGCCATCTCTTAGATATAAAAGCAGTGGAGGAGGTACCCATCAACCAATGGAGACAGGGATTTTACTCAATCCTGTTCGTGGTTCCGAAACGCTCTGGGGACTGGAGAGCAATACTAAATTTAAAATCCCTAAATTCTCACCTGGTTTATCGGAGGTTCAAGATGAGCACTCTAAAATCAATTCTACAAGGGATCAGGTCAGGGGATTTCTTAGCATCCATAGATCTCTCCGAGGCCTACCTCCATATCCCAATATTACCGGCCCACCGACGGTTCCTGAGGTTCAGCTACGCGGGGCGGCACTATCAATATCGTGCTCTCCCATTCGGCCTGGCGTCGGCCCCGCGCAGCTTCACCAAGGTACTAGCAACTCTGATTGCTCACCTACGGTTGGTTCCAGTACGGCTCCAGGCCTACCTGGACGACATTTTGATCCAGGCCCCATCATTCTCAAAGGCTCAGGCGGACCTACAACTGACCATCCAGTTCCTTCAGGAACACGGCTTCTTAGTCAACTTCCACAAGAGCCAATTACTTCCTCAAACTTGCCTCTTACATCTGGGGGCAGTGATCGACACAAGGAAGGGACAAGTGTTCCTGTCTCCGGAAAGGAAACACGACTTACGACTAATCATTCGTCAACTGCTTCTAGAACCGACAATGTCCATATTGGCACTATCTCAACTACTAGGGAAGCTGGCATCGTGCATAAACATTGTCCCTTGGGCTCGCCTGCACGCGCGCAGCCTTCAATGGCTGCTTCTCCCACATCAACGGAACAGGAATGCCGCTTCCAAGACAAGGATCAGGGTTCCCCTGGTCGTCAGACGATCGCTCCACTGGTGGTTATCCCCAGCACTGGACCAAGGTTGTGTGTTCACGGACATTCATCCGACAGTCATCACCACGGATGCCAGTCTGCAGGGTTGGGGGGCTCACTTGGGGCAACAGGTAGCCCAGGGTCTGTGGTCGCCCCAAGAGTCTCAACTCAACATCAACCTCCTAGAACTCCGTGCAATTCGCTTAGCTCTACGATCTTTCCAAAGGACTATTCATCAACAACACATACTGATACTGACGGACAACGTGGCAGCGAAAGCTCACATAAACCGTCAAGGAGGAACAAGGTCCCGAAAATTAATGCAGGAAGCTCTACAGATAGGGCGGTGGGCAGAAACCCACCTACTCTCTCTGAGGGCCGACCACATAGCCGGCAAAGACAATCTGCAAGCGGACTTTCTGAGCCGGACCCAGATAGACGGATCAGAATGGCGCCTGCACCCCAACCTCTTTCGGGAGATTTGCCATCGATTCGGAGTGCCTCTGGTGGACTTATTCGCGACCAAGGAGAATGCTCAACTCCCCCGCTTCTTCTCGCGATATCCGTCTCGAGAGGCGGAGGACACGGACGCCCTTCGCTGCGCATGGCCGACGGGGATTCTTTATGCTTTCCCTCCAGTGGCCGTAATCCCACAACTGATAAGGCGCATAGTGGCAGAGGGGGCCGAAGTCATTCTCATAGCACCTCATTGGCCGAGGAGACCCTGGTTCTCGGACCTAGTCGCACTCTCGACATCGCGACCTTGGCGGATTCCTCCGGACCGAGTAGCACTCAGCCAGGGGTTCATCAACCATCCGGAACCGCAATGGCTCAACCTGACCGCATGACCGTTGAAGGGGACCTCCTGAGGGCTGCATCATACTCGGAGGACGTCATTGGTATCATGCAAGCGGACAGGAAGCAGTCAACCATCAGGATTTATAACATCACCTGGAAGGTATTTATTGGTTGGTGTGCCGCGCGCGGACTTAACCCTCTGTCAACGTCTGTTCCGCAGGTCCTGGATTTCTTGCACTCGGGGTTCCGGAAGGGTCTAGCGCTCAACACTCTAAAACGCCATGTTGCCGCTCTATCAACGGTGTTGCCACCCAGGGACGGGGTACCATTATCTCACCACCCGTCCGTTCACAGGTTCTTACGGGGGGTGCATAATCTTCGTCCCCCCGTAATCCACAGATACCCTTCTTGGGACCTACCTAGGGTGCTGAAGGCTCTCACGGAACCACCATTTGAGCCCTTGCGCACAGCCAGCTTAAGGTACCTTTCTCTCAAGGTTGCCTTCCTGGTAGCAATTACTTCTGCGCGCCGCATTTCGGAGCTAGCGGCGTTGTCCACTAGGTCTGACTTGTGTATCATTCACTCAGACAGAGTGGTTCTCCGGCTGGACCCCACCTTCGTGCCTAAGGTGAACTCCCGCTTCCATCGGGAACAAGAGGTCGTCCTTCCTAATTTCTGCCCCAGCCCTTCACATCCTCTGGAACGCAGATGGCACACTCTGGATGTCCGCAGAGCCATTAAGATTTATATCTCGCGGACAGCGTCTTCACGGCGCTCCGAGGCTCTGTTTGTGTCGTTCCCACCTACATCGTTGGGATCTCGGGTGTCTTCGGCCACTATTGGCCGATGGATCAGGGCTTGTATTGCAAAGACATATGAGGCACAGGCGGTCCAACCTCCAGGACGCATTACTGCACACTCTACACGCAGCGCTGCTACCACCGCAGCTTGGGCCACGCAAGCCTCTATCGACGAAATTTGCCGAGCAGCCACATGGACCACTCCTGTTCCTTTTATTAAACATTATCGTGTGGACGTCTTCGCATCCGCGGAGGCCTCTTTCGGCAGGAGGGTCCTTCAGCAGGTGCATCTTGCCTCGAGGTCGTCTACTTCGCAGGCTTCCCACCCATAAAACCGACGAGCTTGGGTACATCCCACTCCTGACCCACTCCGCAGCCTACTGGGAGAAGTGGCGTTGGACTTACCGTGAACGCCTTTTCTCCGGGGGCTGCGGAGTGGGTCAGCCCCACCCGCCTGCGTCTTTCCTACCTGTTATTAACGGCTTGGCTGAGACTGTTTTGTAGATCTATCTTCGTCGAACAAACTGGCGAGAGTCAAGAGAGGGCGTGGCCAAAGTTACTCGACTCAGTGACTGGCAGACCAGCTGGATCGTTCCCACTCCTGACCCACTCCGCAGCCCCCGGAGAAAAGGCGTTCACGGTAAGTCCAACGCCACTTCCCCAAGGCAGCTTTCTAGGACCAGCACTCTTTCTGCTTTATATAAAGGACCTTTGTGATCATATTATAAGCAGCTGCGTCCTCTTTGCCGACCATGTAAAACTTTTTAACACTACAGACAATTCTACTACCCTACAAAATGACCTAGATTATGCATCTGAATGATCAAAACAATTGGCAACTCCAAATCTCAGCTAATAGTCCTGCACATTGGCAATAAAAAACAGAACATCAAATACAAGCTGGGCGGAAACGATCTAAAAGATGACCCACACTCTGTCAAGGACCTAGGAGTACTCATTTCAAAAGATCTAAGCCCCAGAGCTCACTGTAACAACATTGCTAAAATGGTATTAAGAGTTGTCAACCTTATTTTACGAAGTTTTCTCTCTGGTAATGCTATACTTCTAACTAGGGCATATAAAACCTTTGCCAGACCTATCCTTGAATACTGCTCACCTGCCTGGAACCCACACTGTATTTCGGACATTAATACATTAGAGAGGGTCCAGAGGTATTTTACAAGAAGAGTACTCACTCTGCTTGCAATAAAATTCCTTATACCACCAGGCTTGAAATTTTAGGCCTGGAAAACCTTGAACTACGCCGTCTACGTTCTGACCTAAGCTTAGTACACAAGATTATCTACCATAACGTCCTACGTGTTAATGACTACTTTAACTTCAAACGCAATAACACAAGGACTATCAATAGATACAAACTAAATGTAATCCGCTCTAATCTTGATCGCAGAAAGTACCAGTTCAGCAGTAGAGTAGTAAATGTCTGGAACTTACCTGATCCTGTTGTTAGTTTCCCTAACCCTTATACCTTTTACCTTAAAACTCTCTATCGTGGACCTTACATGTTTTTTAAGAGGTCCCTAAGGGGGCATGCATAAGCGCACCAGCGTGCCAATGCCTACCGTCCCTGTCCTACTGTCCCCATTTATATGTACTTGTGTTTATAGCTATGTTTTGCTTATTTATATCCATTTATTAGTACCATTTTTTCATATGTCCATGTCTATACTAATACTTGTTTTGTTGTACTTGTTGACAAATTATATATATATATATATATATATATATATCGCACACAAATATATATACATATATATACACACATATATACACACACGTGTGTGTATATTTGTAAATGTGTATTGTATTAAACTATTTTTAATACGAGGAAGAAAAGGAAAAGGAAAAAAGTTTTTAATACAATACTTTTGTATATGTATAGTATATATACATGTACTAATATATATATGAAATTCAGTAGTATCCTGAGCGAATTTGATTGGAAAATCAAACTTCAACACCAGCAAGTTGGCTTTGGGGACAGAGTGCCCTTTCTGAATACAGGCTACACTTAGTTGTAGGGTTTTTTTCTTAAATTCTATTTTTAATTTTATTTTTAAGTTGCTTTATTATGAGCTCTTGTGAAGTCTTTAAAATTTCTATTCTTAACCATTTTAATCTAAAAATTTAATAATGGTGCATGTGCTAATGCCCTAGGTATACTCTGAGCTGCCCTGTGGCATGGATAAGAAAATACCTCAAACGTTTACTGAAATACAGGTAATCCTCAATTTACAACAGTTTAATAAGTACCCATTCAAAGTTACAACGGCACTGAAAAAAGTGACTTATGAATGTTTTTCACATTCGTGACCATTGCAGCATCCCCATGGTCATGTGATCAAAATTCCGATGGTTGGCAACTGGTTCATATTTATGACGGTTGCAGTGTCCTGGGGTCATGTAATCCACCTTCTGCAACCTTCTGACAAGCAAATCAATGGGGAATCTAGATTCACTTAACAACCATGTTTTTTACTAACTTGCCACATGCAATGATTAACTTAACTGTGGTAAGAAAAGTCGCAAAATGGGGCAAAACTCACTTAATAAATGTTTCATTTAGCAACCTAAATTTTAGGCTCAACTGTGGTCGTAACTCAAAGATTATATGTGAAATTGTTATCCCATGACCACTCTTTCAGTCTGGTCATTCCCCAGATCCTCCATTGGACTTATTTTCATCAGACCTCAGTGACTTGGCTGTGAAACGCAGTAGAGTGATATATAGAAAACAGGTTGGAGGTTCATGATTGACAGATTATGTGCCATCAAATCATTTTTGATTGCTAGCAACTACATAGATATTCTTCCTGACAATCTATCCCAATCACCAATTATTATTTCTCTTTGTCTTCTTAAAGGGGAAATGGTGCATTTCCCATCCTAACTTTTAATCTATAATTTTTCCTCGCATTGTACATATATATATCCGAACTAGACTGCGTTGTTTCTCTGTATCATATAATATATATGGGTATATACATAATTTTGTATTTATTTATTTTGTCATGTTTATGTAGTGTATATTGGAGGTGGTGACCCTTTGAGAGCTATATGCAACGAAATTTCATTTTAATGTATGCTGACTAGTATACATTCAAAGTGACAACAAAGTTATTAGTCTATTCTGTTTTCTATTCTATTCTAGTATTTATTCTTCTATTATAAAATGCTAAGACCTCTTCCAACTTCCAGTGGTACATAATATATTCTTTGTGTCCTACTACTCTTTATTACTGTTATCAATTGCACTTGTACCTTTCCTAACTTTCCTTTTGGAGATTTGTAAACTATTCTAGTGCTTCATTTCTTGGATGGAAATCTTCATACTTTTGAAGTGTGGACATTAATTGCTTCAGTTTGTTGCCTTTGTTGTTGTTTTTTCTTAAGGATTAGGTTTTTGTAAGTGTGAGCAACTGCAAATATACACCAGGATGTACTTCAGGGAAAAAACCACAAACATGCCACAAGCATTGCTGGTCATTGATTCATCTTGGATCATCACTAGTATAAAATCTTATTTTTCCTCTTGTTTACTTTTGTCTCTTCTGTTACCCAACTATAAGCAATTAATTTAGAACATTTTATCAGGACTGCAAGTCTCTTACCAAGCTCTACAAATAGGTAAATGTCCCTATTTGCTCATTTTTTAAGGGTTTTTCCCCTATTGATACCAATCTATCTTGTATTCCTCTTACCATCTTTGTTTATTCAACACAAACCTCAAAATTGTCATACTGGATTCATTTATTTAAACCAGAATGTTTCACACACAGCTAGACTTTTAACTATGAACACTACCACATGTCACATTTGCATCACTCCTGGATTAGCTTTTCATCCATGTGAACCCATATTCCATTCTTTTTCTTTGGCAGCTGAGTTGATTCACTTTTGACCCAGTTGCAATGTAAAGAAATTACTTTTAAGTCAGTTTTCTCCTAGAAATGCTTGACCCTGAGGGATTTTATTTCTCTGTTGAAGATAACTATTTCTTCCAGGCTTTTAAGTCAAGCTACCTAGCAGGTTCTGTTAGAAAAGATGAATTTTCTTGGTATTCTCCTGTGGTGACAAAAGTTCCTTGTGATGTCACAAAGTGACAGTCATGGTTTTTGAAAAGAATCAGTTAGTGACTTCTTCTAAAGAAAAGTATATACACACAGCTGAAGAGGAGGAAGAGCAATAGTTAGCAGACTCCTCTGAAAAACCTGGGACAGTCTCAATGGATCCAGAAAACAGTCTACATTTTGGTATTAAAACCATTAGAAATAATGACAATAAAAAAAGCTATGGAAGGGCATGAATCATTCCCCTCCCCATTTCTGTAATGATCAACTATAATTGGAATCTGGGACACGTGAAGACAAAATTTGGGAAAAAGGAAAAAGTAAAGAGTATGTTTGAACTTAGTGCTTTATGCATTTAAGTGGCAGTAAATTTCATGGGACTTGGTACTCACACAGTATGCTCAATCAATTAAGATCAATTAAGAAGTGATAGCCACATTTATAAACACACTAGGTTAACATTGGTTTTTTTGTATCTTAATCTAGTGGAAAATCTAGTCCAGTGGATAAATTATGGTTCGACTTATTGTGTAGATCCAAAAACATGTTAATTCAATCATCAAGTTAAGCATGGAGGCAGCCTTATACAATTCTGACCCCTCTCTTCAGAAATTCTTATGATGCCAAATAAAATTGGGTTAGGGTTAAAAAATTAACAACTGGTTGAACATGATGGGTTCCTAATTCCAAATCTCATCTGCATATTGTTCACAAATGTTTGAAAAGTAGAAATGCAAGTTTTAATCATTTTTAAACCTTCAACTGTCATATGAAAACTGACACACCTTCCTCAGTTATTAGTTGTTGCTTAGGGAGAAAGGACAGTGGCTGAATTTTCTTTTTGTCTGACTTGCACAACTCCTGAAGTATTGAGTAATTCTCATAGATATAACTATAAGTTAAAACCCCTTTGTATAATTACTGTTTAAAAGATGAAAAACTGCTGTAAGGGGTGTTGGGTTATGGTAATACTTGTAGACACCATCTTGACAGCCAGTATCTAGAAGTGGAATCTAGTGAACAGAGGGTATATTGCTATATTTTGTCCACACACACAGAACATATGTGTATTGTTCTTCTGCTTTTCACATACTCTTGTTCCAACTCACTAAAGCACTACATAGCCCAATACTTTAAACAAAAAGTGTGCAGAAAAGAAGTCAGAGATAAACTGAATTTACTTTTCTACTGCTATTGAATGCATATCAGACACCAAACACACAGCAGCAATTGATTTCCTATCAACACCATTTCTGAATGTTTAAATTAATTATCTGCTCTCAGAACTGAGACCTTCTTGTGTTTCAATATGAGTTATTGATTTTTTTTTCACAGGAAAGATGTCAGGGCAGAATTATGCCTTATGTAGAGAAGATGATGACTACCTCTTTCAAAACTGAATTAAAAGAAAAAATTGTACTTCTGCTTTTCACATACTCCTGTTCCGACTCTCTAAAGCATGTGTTTCTCTGATGATGTGTGGGTTTTAACCATTTTGAAACATCATACTTGTAAATAATTTGTCTGGAAATAAATCTCCAATTTGATCCCTCAGGACATTAAGTATAAGCAAATAGCAATATAGGATATCCCAGTCTGGGTGACATCTGTATTGCATAAGAAAGAATTGAAATATTTTGCCTTTCCTTGAGTTCTTGGCCTGCAGGAGGTCTAGTATACTCACAACTTGCATGGGGGGTGGGGGGAGGGCATCCTCTCACAGTAAAGCATATTAGAGATTTTTGTCTACTTTAAATTGCAAACAAGTGGAGGCAACAGGATTCCCCCCCTCCATCCACTTAAAAGTCTTGATTTGGATCCAGCCTTTAGTCCCTGACTTTAATGCCTTGTATGTTGGGCAAAAAGAGTAGCTATTCCTTCATCACTTGAAAATCATGACATAAATAATTAGTACATTAATATTGTGAGTATACTAGATGAACCATAGTTGGAGGTTCCCTAATGCTGAGCAAATGAACATTAGCTATTTTCAGTTCAACATGGCAGTTAATGAAGTGCTATACTAGTTTCTGATTTCTTTCTCCATGGATAAATTTCTTAGTATTCCTTTTGGCAATAATCACTACAATGATGAATTATACCTTAAAGAGGATGTAAAATATCAAAAGATAAAGTCAACAATGTACTACAATATTTTGGTTGTATAGTAAATGATGGGAACAGGACAATTAAATGCTCACTAAAAGAGAAGTCAATGATTTAATTAGAAGGAAATTTCTAGTGATAGAGATCGTGGCCCTGAAAGGACTTTAGAGGCCAACAAGTAGTACTGTATCTGGTAGTATCACAACTGCGCTATTGAAATTCCAGAGTAAATTACTAACGTTGAAGTAACCCTTGAATACCGGGGCTCAGTTTGCCCTAAAAGTGCCCTCACAGAATTGCCGAAGAATGAAACTATTGAAAAATTCTACAGATCTGGTAAAAATGCATCAATTATTAAAGGACTTATTTACCATTATTTCTGATCATATGCAGAAATGCAAGATACACCTAACATTTTGGAGGAGTCATTATTGGAGTCCATTGTAAAGGAGTCACCAATGATAGCAAGTTTTCTTACTACAGGGTCTGGTGGTGATGAAAGCAATATGGTAAGTTTTTCTATCGTGTGCTTAAAAATGAAAAGAAAGTGATGAATATTTTAGGGCTGTTAGAAAATAATGGATTATACATATTACTTGATCTTCAGTTGATTGGTTCTTCCAGATGAATATAGATATAATAAGGGACTGAGATGAATCCCTCACTGACTGGATAACCCCATGACCAGGCACTTATTATTCCAATACTTTGTAGCATGTCCCCATATTGGTTGCAATTTATTTAAGGACATCCTGTTTCCTACAGTGAATGCTGAAAGAGCAAAAATCTTGCTTTAGTTTCCAATGTGAGATCTATGCCAATATCTATATACTATACTATATGCTATGTCTCCCAATATCCAATTCCTAAGATCTGGCTACATTAAATCTATAAATCTATATATTAAATAGGATAAGAAACTTCTAAGACAGTGGATACACTAGCAGGTCAATTTTTTTTATTATAGATAGTCCTCAATTTACAACCACAACTGAGCCCAAAATTTCTGTTGTTCAGTGAAACATTTGTTAAGTGAGTTTTGCCCCATTTTATGACCTTTCTTGCCACAGTTGTTAAGTGAATTACTACAGTGGATAGGTTAGTGACAGGGTTTATAAGTGAATCTGGCTTTCCCATTGACTTTCCTTGTCAGAAGATCACAAAAGGTAACCTTGGAATTACAGCAACGGTCATAAGTATGAACTAGTTGTCAAGCATCTGAATTTTGATCACGTGATCATGGGAATGCTGCAACTGTTGTGTGAAAAATGATTATAAGTCACTTTCTTCAGTGCCGTTGTAACTTTGCCACTAATTGACGTGTTGTAAGTTGAGGATTAGCTGTATTATAAATTCTATCAATACAATGATGAGAAAGACAAACTGACAAGGGGTAGCCTTTTCCAGAGCAGCATACATTAAAATAATACATTTCTAAAATCCTGCAATGCACCTATCTTCAATATCCTTTTTTTCTGGAGTATTAGGACTTATTATTGGTCCCACAGGCATTCTTAGGAAATTAAATTTCTAAACGACTACATAGCCCAATACTTTAAACAAAAAGTGTCCCCAAAAAAAAGTCAGAGGTAAAATGAATGTCAGCCCTGGAGCCCATTTTTTTCCTTTGGATCTTCAGGGCTGCCACGCTTAGTGCTGTGGCAAACTGAGAGGGGGGATTGCATGGAGTAGCAGAGACATCTAGCCGTAATAACATTCCTTTCTCTGAGAGTCAAGGACAGCCAGCCTGCACCTGGAATGGTATGAATGGGAGGCATCTCCAGTTGGGACAGTGCATTGATTGGACCATGTAATGGACATGTGGGTGCAGGGAGAAGAGACTTGGACTTTCTTTTGGGTGAGGAAAACCTGGAAACTTTTAGATTTGGGATTTTTCCCAGATGTGCCAATATGACATCTCTAATAAAATGGAACTCTGAGGAACTTCTGGCCTCGAGACTTTTTTCGTTGGGGGTGTTACTTGGAACCCTGGCAGTGAAGGCCATGGTAACTAGTTTATATTCCACAAATAAACTTTCTGGCAGCTATTTTGTGAATGGGCAAAGGCAGCTCAGCTTGGGAATGTACTTTTCTACTGGTATTGAATGCCTATCAGACACCAAACACAGCAATAGATTTCCTACCAACACCATTTCTGAATGTTTAAATTAATTATCTGCTCTCAGAATTGAGACCTTGTGTTTCAATATGAGTTATTGATTGTTTTTGATAGGAAAGATGTCAGGGAAGAACTATGCCTTATGTAGAGAAGATGATGACTACCTCTTTGGAAACCGAATTAAAAGAAAAAATGAAGAGACTGATATTTAAAAAAAAATTATTGGCAAAAGAGGTAGGGGTATTTGTTACTTATGATGTTAAGTGATCTAGGTCCATACAAGTAGGCCTCGCATTAAACAGTTCATTTAGTGACCATTTAAAGTTATAATGTCACTGGAAAAAAGTGACTTATGACCATTTTTCACACTTATAACCATTGCAGCATCCTCAAGGTCACATGACCAAAATTTGGATGCTTGGTAACTGATTCATATTTATGACGGTTGAGGTGTCCCCGGATCATGTGAACACCTTTTTGACCTTCTGACAAGTAAAGTCAATAGGGAAGCCAGATTCACTTAATAACTGGTTTGTTAACAACTGCAATGATTCACTTAACAACTGTGGCAAGAAAAGCTATAAAATGGGGCAAAAGTCACCTAACAAATGTCTCACTTAACAACATAAATTTTGGCTCAATTATGATCATAAATCGAGGACTGCCTGTAATCGATACCTTATGTTCACATGTGTCTTCTAACACTTCAGTTGTAGCCTCCATAACTCTTCCAGAACTCACTACCAAATTCTAATTTGTAATGCCACTAAAGTCAAAAATGTATTAAATGCATGACAGTTAATATTATTTGTAATTATCTTAATTTATATCATAATTCAGATTAAATCAAATTTTCGCTGTACTGAGACCAATTCTATACTGTGGTTTTGCCTGTTTATTAGAAAGTACCCCAGCAAGCTCCTTCTGTCTTTCAAGCATTATGTCCTTCTCCAGAGAGTTATCTTGGCTTAGTGTGTCCAAAGTAGGATAATTTGAGCACCTTGAGTGATAACTCTGATTTATATGATGGTCCGTTTGCTTGTTTACTTTGCTGTTCACAGTATTCCCAGGAATTTTCTCCAACACTTTTTCTCAAAATGTCAATACTTTCTATCTTGCTTCACAAACTTCTGCTTCCATGGAATATCCCAAGGAAAACCAATGGTTGCACTATTCTGATCATTCTCTTATGTATAACATTATTAATTTCTAGTTACAAGAACATAAAAAAGAGATAGCAACTCTAAGAGAGATGATTATTAATATGAAATCATCTGAAGAGCATGATTTTGAGGTGAGTTCATAATGGGTATTTAATGAAAAAACAAAATAGAGGAAAACCAGGGAAGATTGGGATGTGATTTCTGTTTAACAATATGCAAAATTTAACATGATAGATATGGGAGGGGGGAGATGACTCTTTTTGTAAAAATCAACAAGACACTACAGCCTCTGTGTTTTCAAAATCAGATCTTTGTTTTTTAATAAGGGGCAAAAAAGTAGGAGCAAACAGCAGAGATGCTGTAGCAAAGCAAATCTACTTTGTGGAAGTTTGTGCAATCTTCTGAGAGGATTCAACTAGCCATGATATACAATATTGAATATTGAAAAACAAGGTTTTTGTTAGTGAATAAGGTGTTCTGTGTTAACTTGACCCCTTTATCTGAGTTCAGAGGATATGGTAAACCAACTATAAAGGTGGTTTAGAGTATTATCAAATACAGTAATTGGATTGAAGAAAGTAGTGAAAAAAGCATTTAGGACTTGTGCAAATTGATAGAAGAGACAGTATGCTGGGAAAATAAAGAGAGAAAGTTGAAGAACTTGCCCTTCTATTATAATTGATAATTTTAAAAAATCAATGTTCTCAAGTTAATACATTATTATTCATTACATTTATATGCCATCTGATTTTCTACAACTATATTTTCATGTTTTGAACTTTTCCAAAAATATATAATAATTTAAAAATAGTCTTTTTGTACACACAAAAGATTAGTCTGAGTACCTGTTTTTATTTATTAACACAATTCAGCACTGTTTAGCAGAAGTTATAATATTAGCTATAATGAACCATAAACTTGTTGATGGTAAAGATTATTTTTTATCTTTCTGCTTTAGGTACACAAGGAAATAACTAAGTTCATGCATTCTCTAAATAGTAATGTGATTTGTCTAGTTTTGGCTTATGCATTATGTAAAACTGGACAGTTTGGTTTATAAACTATGGGCTATAGCTAGCATGGGTTATATGTGAACTCAGTCATTGGGGATTACTTGGCAAACTTTAGTTAAAATAAGCCATGATTTAGCACAAATGTATGAACTCAGTTATTGTTTCCTTCAACAGCTGTGTAATACAGTCTGTTTCTATTTTACATTAAATGAATGAAATTGGGTAAAAGCATCTTACTCAAAATTGGATAAAGACATGTTACTCAAGATTGCTTAATTTCCATAGTACATCTAAGAGTGAATATGAGGGATTCCCATTATTTCAGAATATTTATTTACTTATGTATTTAAATGATTTGTATAGTATGGTTGCCCCACTTGCAAAATATAACTCTGGGTGACTATGTTATGGTTAAAAGCAAAAAAGGTAAACAATAAACATAAAAGAACCATAATACAGTATGAAAACAGGGCCCCAAAGGGCCCAAAATATATTAACAATCCTAAAGCAATTTTCCAGTTGGGGTCATCTTTTATCCTAACTAAGGGAACAAACAAACAAACAAAAACTAAGTGTTTAAAGACAGCACGGACACATCATCCAAAGTGAAGAGTGAAGGTACTTTTTTTTTTTATTGAAAAGTTTTACAAAAAAGAAAAACAATTTTTTTCAAATATTTCCCCTTCCCCCTCTTCCTTTCCCCCCCCCACTCCCCCCCCCCAGACTTCCCAGAACAAAATACAGGATAAAACAATTAACAATCATATGCTAAACTAAGCTAACTAACTACAGATTTCTATCCCCCCCTCGACATTTTAACTCGCCTTTTACTTAACTAAATATACATACTCTTAACTTTTCTATTCATTCATAAGCTATTTGATACTTTTTAGTTCAATATTTGTTTTGAATATAATCAATCCATCTTCTCCATTCCGATATATATCTTTCTTGTGAATGATCTTTCAAATATGCTGAAATTTTCGCCATTTCTGCCAAATTTGCCACTTTTAATGTCCATTCTTCAATAGTAGGCAATTCTTCCTTCTTCCAGTATTGTGCCACCAAAAGTCTAGCTGCAGTTATTAAATTTAAAATCAATTTAGTCTCTATAACAGTACAATCTGTGATTATACCCAACAAAAACAATTGTGGAGTAAACTGTATCTTCTTTTTAAGAATATTTTGGATAATCCACCATATTTTAATCCAAAATGCTTTAACTTTTTTACAAGTCCACCATATGTGATAATAAGTAGCATCATCACAATCACATCTCCAACACTTAGATTGCAAATTCGGATACATACAAGCCAACTTTTTAGGATCTAAATGCCATCTGTAAAACATTTTATAAAAATTTTCTCTTAAATTTTGTGCTTGCGTAAATTTTACATTTCTAACCCATATTTTTTCCCAAGTTTCCATCACAGGCATAACCTAGATGAGCCCTCATTTAACCAACACTTTCTAACTTTAGAAGTGTGGAAGGGCTTAAATATCCAGAGTAAGCCACATGAAAACATTTGTTACTTTGATCATTTTCCCAAAATATCAGGATGACAGATAAAGGGGAAAACATGGAGGAATGAGTTTGTTACTATACATGCATCTCTCTCAAGAGAAGGGGAAAACCTTTTACAGATAAGTTACAAACAGAGAAAAAGGCAAATAAACAATTTGTACAAGAAATTTAACACGTTCTGTGCAGTGTCTTCACTTTGCTGTCATCATTTGTACAAACACTTCATAGTTTACTTGACCATCACCATCAATATCTGCTTCTCTAATCATCTCATCAACTTCTTCATCTGTTAGCTTTTCTTCGAGATTTGTCATCACATGACGAAGTTCTGCAGCACTAATATAACCGTTACCATCCTTATCAAATACACGGAATGCTTCTCTAATTTCTTCCTTACTGTCTGTACTCTTCATTTTTCTTGCCATCGTCAAAAATTCTGGGAAGTCAGTTATGCCATTACCATCAGCATCTACTTCATTGATCATGTCCTGTAATTCTGCTTCTGTGGGATTCTGACCAAGTGACCTCATCACTGTCCCCAATTCTTTTGTTATTGTGCCATCTCCATCTTTGTCGAATAGTGAAAAGGCTTCCTTGAATTCTGCGATCTGCTCTTCTGTCAGTTGATCAGCCATTTTGGCTTTTGCCCAGCCTGGCGGCGATTACTGCAGGCTAAGGATCACGACTGGTGCCGCCTTGTTCGGCACAGAAGACAGGAGTGGCGCGCCGTCTGCTGCCTCTTCAGCTCCTAATACCCAAACGCCTCGGCGATTCACCTCACACATGTGAAGGTACATTTCTTAGGTCCCATTAGATGGTGCTATTTCCTAGAGGCGCCTAAAGTATATTCTGTTTGTCAGATCTTGTGGGATGGGAGACACAGAAACTATAGCTCATGGCCTTGTACCATGAAGGGCTTAATAGATAATAATCAGTGACAGGAATTGCACCCGTAAGTCTATAGAAAGGCAGTGCATCTCGCAAAGTAATGGTACGGTACTACTCGCACCTCTGCATTCTGAAGGAATTACAACTTCTGTCTTGTCTTAAAAAATAATTCCCATACAGTGTGATGCAAATACTGTGTGGAAGTGAATGACCATAAGCAGAAACGCTCCCATCTAGGAATAACAAGATGAGGCTGTGTAAAAGGGTCTTTTGACTTCAGTTGCCATCAGTTCTTCAAACAAATGGATTAAGGCTCCTAATTGTACATCAGATCCATCTGAGAGAGTGCTACTCTATTCAGAAGTCAAGTAGCCAGTCTGTCTTGCTTGAACTATCCTTTCCCATTAAGACCTATATTGCCAACCAGTCATTGGAAAAGAACTCTGACAGCATCACATGATTGTTCTGGTGTAGAAATATAAAGGTTTTTTTTTTTAATTTGATTTATATGCCGCCCTTCTCCAGAGACTCAGGGCGGCTTACAATGCGTTAAGCAATAGCCTTCATTCTTTTGTATATTTTATACAAAGTCAGCTTATTACCCCCACAAACTGGGTCCTCATTTCACCTACCTGAGAAAGGATGGAAGGCTGAGTCAACCTTGAGCCTTGGAGAGATTCGAACCAGCAGAAATTGCAGGGAGGTGTGTTAATAACAGGGTGCATTAAACCACTGTACCATCAAGGCTCTTTTACATATATTTGTTTTACATATAGGTTACATATATTGATGATACTTAGCCCCGTGCTGATGGGCCCTAATTTAGTAGCTTCCTATAGAAGTTAAATAATAGTAAAGAGAGTAGAAACCTGAGGAAACCACCCAAGTAGGAGTCTAAAGCTAAATCTCTCTCCCCTCCCCGCCAAAACTCAACACAAATTAGCCATAGAAAAATGAAGAGAACCACTTCAGCACCATGCCCTACACTCCCAATTCTAGAAACTAATCCAGAAAAACACCATAATTAATGGTACTAAAGCTACTAAAGAGATTAAGGAAGGCCTGGATGGATGCATCACCTGCTCTGATGCAGGTCATCTATCAGTAAAAAGAAACGTTGGACAAAACAAAAATTGTACAGAATTGTTGGATGTGGAGATGGTTTCTTGAGGAAGAAAGACTGTACCATCTTTTTAAGATCCAGCAAAATGACTCCTTCCTTCAATGATACATTCATTACCCCCTGGATCCAATTACATGTCAAAGGCATTAACATGTAATTAAACAGTCAAGGGAGACATTAATTTAACAGAAAGGTGGCCATAATACAACCCGAGGACTCTGACCACTTTCTTGGAACTGAGAAGCTCAAACTCTTCCCAGGTAATGACAGTTGGATTCATGCTCAGTTCAGACCAGATCTAACATCAGTTACAGAGCGGGTCTTCTACTCTGGCTGAAGTGGAAGGCCCACTCTTCACAGTTCTTTCAGCTGTAACAAAACTGCTGTGTCAATCCAAAAGGGATTCCAAGACGTTCCAAATCTTCCTCAGGATTTTGCAACTTCTGCATATCCACATTGATATGCTTATCCAACCACTAAGACATATCCTGACTACATGCTTGAGTGCCATTACAAAAAATAAAAGCCCTCTAGTCATTCCATCCACTGACATTATGGGTTTTAAAAGTCACATCCTTTTCTTTCTTTCTTCTGTAAAAGTTTAAAACTACAATTGGTTTATTTCTTTCCATATTACTTTTTCTTGTTTATTTAGAGTGACAGTTGGCCTCAACATCATAAAAATTCTCTTCTTTAATTCTTTACTTTCTTTCCATTTTTGTAAACTCTGTAGAATTGTTCAACAGGACACTTATACTATTGTTATTAGTGATTTAGGATTGCTGGTATATGAATATGGTTAACAGTGACTTAATTCTCCGCCATGACCTCCACCCCTATGTTCTGCTCAGTCTTTTTCTGATAAAATAAGTAGGATATACAATGATTTCAAATTCACTTCATGCTAAGTAAGAGAGTTTTTTTAAAGAATATAAATATTTTCTAGAATGTAATCTGAGAAAAGTGTAGAAAATAATTAAGTATTTAGACATTAAATCTAAGATATTTAGATAGTAAGATATTAAATAATTGCTGTTGTTTTTCATAGACAAAGAAGAGATCAGTAGGATCAGATGAGTAAATATTACAAGAAATATCACCCTTTACAAACTTAGTTATTCCGTTTTTTTTCTCTTATTTTTGCTTGAATTGAGAGCTGCGCTGAGAAGCAAATTGACTGAGAAGACTATGAACTGCTATGCTATGCTATGCTAAGTGGGTTCTGAGAACATTGCTAAACTGCACTCCTACCTCCTTTTGAATAAAATTCCTTTTAAACTATAAAGCATTATACTTTTTCAAAAATGCTTCCATATGCTTTCCATGATGTTCACTACTTTTGTTTTTTTACATTTTGTTAAATATGAATATGGCTTTTTAAATTTATCCTGATTAGAACCTCTCATAAGGTCTACACAATGTTCTGTGAAATATTCTGAACATTAATTTCATTCTTTGCTACATATATGTGGCTTTATTTAGGACACGCATTGACTAGTTTATAAAGCACTGGGTCACCTAATTTAACTAGGGCTCAAGACACAAGATGGACTGCTCCAGATAGAAGGCAGAAACAATTCATCAAAGGAACCTGAAGATGTCCTCATTATATCAGAAGCAGTCACGTCATTGTTCAGTAATCTGGCCTTTCTTACTATGTTTTACCATCTACTGGATATTTTTGCAAAATGCACAAGACATTATCGTGTCTTTAACTAGAAGAAGAAATACACATAGACACAAAGTTTATTTTTACTTCAATCTGCATTAGAGCTTTGTTTCTAGTCTCCCCATTAACAGAATCTGGATTAGATTCACGGAAGAAAAATGACAATTACCAAGGTCTGAAAACCAAGTATCACAAAAATAGTGTAAAGGAATTGGAAATATTTAGTGTTTAAGATAATAAAACTGAGTGGGGCTATGATAATATCAAGTATCACAAAAAGAGCATCATAAAAAAAGATGTTTCAGTGTTCCAGAATGCTAAATATTTTTGTTGCAAGAAGGTGGATTCCACTTGAATGGTAGGAAAAACTTCCCAACAATAGGCAGTTCAACAGCAAAGATAATTTACCTGATGGAGTGAGCTCTCTTTTGCTGGTATGTTCAAGTGGAAACTAGGAAATCTTTCGCCAGAGATACTAAAATATGGATTACTGTACTACACACTCAGTGACCTAAATAGCTCCTTCCAAAATTAAAACTTTACTCTATTTATTCTGTCCATGGTGTGGTGGATAACTTAAAAATCATGTTTGAATACAGGAAAAGGCTGGCATTATGAGGATGTATAAATCTTAGTGTTGCCAGTAAATTCTGAGAGATGCAGAAGCCAAACTCTCTCTGAAGTATGCAAGTAAAAAGGTTCCTTTAGTTCTTCTGTAGCTGTCTAGTACAAAAACCAAGTTCCAACCCCTTCTTTCACCATTAGACCTTTTAATTCAGAATCTTTGGAAGGACTGCAGCCAAGGACTCTCAGTAGAAACAAGATAGGGACTGAAAAAAGGACAATGACATTTCAAGGCAATATAATTTTACCACCCAGTTTGGTGGTAGATTGATAAATCCTTGGTTGCACAAAGTTGTTCTCATTTTATCCCCATCCTGTAAGTAAGAAAATCTTAAATCATCAGCTGTACCAGTATAACAGTGGTATTACCTTTCTTATTTCATTACTGTCCTATTATAGTTTCAAGTGTGTAAAATCTATACTATCTTAAAATGCATAGTAAGGGAGTCCAGTTTTTATTGATGTGTAAGTTTGGATATATCAAAGAAACGTCTACAAAAATTAAATATTGATTTGCCATAAAATCAATCTGAGAGAAGCAAGCTGGCAGAGGAAAGGTTTTATTACCTATTTTCTTTTATTTTATATCTGCCCTATCACAGCTTCAAAGGCTGTAAAACCTACAATGCTTGGTCATCTATTATCTCAGTCTGATGATTTTTTTCCTCATCAGCTGGAAGTGAACGTGAGGCAACAAAGCTAGAGGAAAACTCTTTCCTTGTCCACTAGAAAACAAGAGACTATCAATTGAAGGTGTCATGCCTATGGCAGCATAGGGATGAACAATGGAGGCAACAAATAATACACTAGTATAGTTTTATGTTGGATCATGGATGGGTGGAATCAGGCAGCATTTCAAGGAAACTTCAAGCAAAAAGCATTACAGTATCATGGAAAAGCCATCAATCCAACCAAGAGCCTTTCACTTGTGCAATCACACACTGCGGTGTGTCCTTTTTCTGTGATCTGTGATCTGCAGCCAGAGAGAGGAGCAGGCCTTGAGGTAACTGCTGTAGTTTCCTCTCAATGTGTTTTGGTACCAGCCATTCCACTCTCCTAAGCACTTTTGTCATACAAGTAAGCCTCGACTTACGACCACAATTGAGCCAAAAATTTATGTTGCTAAGTAAGACATTTGTTAAAGTCAGTTTTGCCCCATTTTGTGACCTTTCTTGCCACAGTTGTCAAGTGGATCGCTGCAGTTCTAAAGTTAGTAACACTCTTGTTAAGTGGATCTGACTTCCCCATTGCTTGTCAGAAGGTCACAAAAAGTGACCACACTTGCCACCGTCATAAAGATGAGTCAGTTGCCAAGCATTTTAACTTTGATCAAGTGACCATGGAGATGCTGCAACCGTCGTTAAATGTGAAAAGCGGTCATAAGTCACTTTTTTCAGTGCCATTGTAACTTTGAATGGTCACTAAATGAACCGTTGCCGTCGAGGACTATCTGTACTCTCCTGGAAATTTAAGGGCCTGATACCCCATCAGAATAACCTCTTGGTAATAAAGGCCAACATATTTCACAGGAGAGTGGAAATGTAGGCGGGGGAGTTTCCTTTGGCATCTTGGGGTGTTGCTCTGCAAAACACAACACAATGCCACAAAACACACCCAGAGACTTCCTGACAGAGGTTAAGGGCGGAACTGGAGGAGGGAACAAGACTCAAAGATCCAAGGGGCTTCTGTGCCCGTTCTTTACCTAATAGCCAGTGTTTCCTGGCCGGCCCGCTTCTCTTCTTTCCAAGCTTCACGAGGTAGATCTATATGGCTTCGGGCGACCTAGAGGGAGCGCTCTCAATTCAACGTCCTCGGCTTCAAAGTTGCCCTGGGAACTTGAGAACAACAGCGGGCTCAGGAAAAATGCCGCAACTTCTTAACAGGCGAGCCTTCCCGGGATCTGAGAGCGCCTCGGCTGCCTGCGCGAGGCCCACTTGCTTACCTACCGCTGCTGTGATCTCTCCGGCTTCCTTCCCCGCTCGCGTTTTCTCAAGCGATCCGCAGCTCACCCGTCCGCCAAGACCCGCTTGGATTTAGTCGCCAGTTACAACGGCGCGCAAAGGCCAAACCGGCCAAATGGCTCAGAGTCTGCGGCCTCGGTGTTTCTCAACCTTGGTGACTTGAAAATGGTGGACTTCAACTCCCAGAATTCCCCAGCCAGCCAGGATGCTGGCTGGCCATGCCCGATTCCCTCCCTTTATCGCAGTGAAAGTTAGCAACCCTCCAGCCCTCCCCCCCGCCTTCACTTTGGGAACCATTTTCTCCGAATGTAGGCTGGTAGGTGGACCCCGCTTCCAGCCCTGCTGCGCTGCTTTTCCTCTTCGGGGTTTCCCAGCTTCTATAGGCGGCTGGACCTTCTCCTGATTCGTTTTCCAACACTTTCCTCTTGGCCGAAGTTTGACCCCGGCATCTGGGTAACCGTCTCCGCGAACAACAATGACACCCCCCAACCCCCAGTACCACAAGTTATTTCTGTTGTGTTGTTGGTTTCAGCTCCGAGCTGGGCGATTTGGTTGCAAACGTTTCGTTCCCATTCGAGGTGACATCTTCAGGGCGCACTGAAGATATCTCCTCATCGAATGGGGTCGAGACGTTTGCAACCAAATCGCCAAGTTCGGAGCTCAAATCAACAACATAACTACCAACCCGAGCTACTACTATTCAAAGACAGCTCAACCAAGTTATTTCTCTTTGGCTAACTTCCTCTCTCTCGCTGCTGAGGTGAGGAACGAGGTGTATCTGTAAGCAGCGAAAGACGGTGTCGGAGGAAATCCAGCATCCCGGCATAAGGAGACATTTGCCTCCGATCCATTTATCCTGTGGGCTGGCGGACCCCCGAAATCCTACGTTGCATCCTTTCTATAGCCTAAATTATACAGTATAGATAAATTGACTGTGCAGAGGGTGGGTCATCGCCATCGTATTACAGTAATGGCAACTGCTTTTTCTTTTTTGGATTGCTTAAACTCCCGATGTTGTCCCAAAGGTGCTTTTTTTCAAGAGGCAACTGGACTTTTTTTGTTTTTTCTTTGAATACGTTTTCCTTCTCATCCAAGAAGCTTCTTTAACCCTCTTGAAAAAGCACCTTTGGACCTGGATGACTGAGAATCTCCATAGACAGCTCCCGATGTTGTGCAAATTGTCGATCGCAAATTAGCTTTATCGAATGAATGAATGAATGAATATCAAAGATATTAGTTTAGTGTCAAAGGTTCCTATATCAATAGGCTGTCTTTAATTGTTTCAGTAAACAAGTTTTAGAAATTGCTTAATTCTTTAATTGGTTCCTATGTCAATAAACTGCCTTTTATTTCTTTGTGGTATAAAAATTCCCCTTCTATCTAAAAAACATCCATTGAAAACTGACTCCCTTTTTCTGGGAGTATTGCAACCAAATCGACAAGTATTACAGTATTATCTTTGCTAGTAATAGCCCTCTATAAGTTTTGACGGAAAGATTTTGAGAATAATGAGATGTGGGATCACAGGACTTGGTTTATTGGGAATACAGATATTTTCTTCCTCCCCCTAAAGCCTTTTTGTATAGAAGTGTAGTTGGTATACTGTAGCCAACTCACCTGCAACCCATTTCTAGAAAAAGATCAGACAAGATTTCCCCTTCAAAAGACATTTCTGCCATTTCCTCCTGATACTCTCCTATGCTTCCTTCTCATCTCCATGAAATTTATTTCTGACAATTCTATTAGCACCAAACTGATCCTGTTACAAATTATGAAGTTTTTGAAATACCTCTCCTACTGGAAATACAGCTGAAAATACAGAAGTCTGTAGGTTTTTCATCTCCACTGTATTCTGCTTCTCTGTTTGAAGTAGCCGCAATACTTCCCCCCATTTCCCCTCCTCCAATTTCTCTTGTGAAACATAGCAATAGTATTTATACATTGCTTCATAGTGCATTCTCTAAGCAGTTTAGTTAGTATATTGCCCCCAATAATCTGGCTCCTCATTTTACCAACCTCAGAAAGATGGAAGGCTGAGTTAACCGTGAGCTGGTCAGGATCGAACTCCTGGCAATGGGCAGAGTTAGTCTGCAATACTTGCATTTTAATCACTGCACCACATCAACTACTAAAAAAGGCACAGTAGTTAAATTGCTGGAGGAAGATCAGCGAGATCCAAGTTCAAGCTTCCACATCATCACAGAAACTCTGTGTAACTTTGGTCCCGTCACTCTCTTTCAGCCCAGGTTATTTTACAGCATCACTGCTATGGTGGGATAAAATGAAGAGAGTTCCCTGTGTAAACATCTCCTGGAGGAAAGGTGAGATATAATTCTAACAGACTTTTAAAGAATTATCTTCAGTAATGTCCAGATATTGCTAGCACTCCATTGTTTCTTTCCACTTTGTAATCTATCCCATTCTAGAATGCACCAAGTCTAATACTAGGCTCTCCCAGCTAATCCACAAAAGTCTTTGTACTACAACACCTTCATTCTAGGTGTACTGTTATAAAATGAACACAAACACTTCTAACTGCCACATCTTTTCTTATTCAAAATTTCTTTTTTGAACATCTACTTTGGAACATGAGCTCCATATTCCAAATAATTAGAATTCACCAATGTAGGAACATTGGGAGAAGCTCTACCAGCATAAGCCCTGCTTAGAGGGATGCCTGTTATTTAAAATCCCAACTGCAAAAAGTGATGGTTAAAAGTTCCTACAGTCCTTTGTTTAAATATGTTTGCCTGGATATTCCAGAAAATGCTGTTATAAGTAATGTGCTTGAGATAAACTTACTGTCGTTGAGCTAGGCTGATCAAAAACTACATTTTCATAATTAGTTATTATCAACAATAAGTTGATGGGAAGTTATAGGAACCCAGTCATCATCTTACCATGTTGTGTGAATCAGACAATTATCTTTAGCCATGATATGTTTTCTCTGAGTATTGCTGTTATTTGACTCCGACTATTTACTCTGATTAACCTGAGTTTAAGTTTTACAATGTTATGCGAACCCAAGTATTGCTTTTGGCTTAATTTGCTTAAGCTTTTCCCAAATTCTCTAAGAAGTTGCCATGCACAGTCCCAAACAAAGGGCATACATTTGAGCCATTTCATTCATACTGCCTCGAAAAAACAGCAACGGGACTCCTCTTCTGCAAACTGCCTACCCACATCAAGATGACAAATGTTTTCTGCCCCATTCAGAAGCACATGCAGTACTAACAACAACACAGCAGAACAACTTGGAACATTAGACAGACACCGAAAAAGGCTATTGCACCTCTTTTCCTGTGCTTTTATTAATTTGTTGTAATAATGAAGACAGATTCAACAAGGGAGAGAAAGCAATGGAAACAATAGTTTGCACAACAGTGGAAGTAGAACCAGCTCAGAAATTAATGGTGGTGGATGACATTAGGGTGGTTGATAAATCATCCACACCTTTAGATCTTCAGTTGCTCAGTCCCACTGCAGAGAGCTCAGACTTTGGCTTGGTCAATTCAGCTGCAGGGCAACTAGCAATTCAGGCTCCAAGGAGACACCCAAATTAGGGTTCCACAAGTGAACCCCACAGAGCAGAAGACATGCAGGCAAGAGATGTTGGCAAGGTTATCCAGGAAGTTGGAGAGAGACCGGAGAGGAAGAGGGCCATTATTTCCGAGCACAGGCAGGGCGTGCACTTTCCTTCTAGCGGTACCTGGACACCAGCACCTTGGCGACTTTGTCAAGGAATTTGTCAAGGGCCAAAATCAGATCGGGTTTGAGGGGCCCACCGTTGTGAGCGGCGATGGTTACCTCGAGGCAGTGGCCCAGCAGCTGCAGACAGGAGAGGGGTGCCGTTAAGAGAGGCAGAGCATAGCCCGCCCCGAGCCGCCGGGCGGAGAGACGACTCCCCCGGCCCCCCGAAGGGAAAGGTGAAAGAGGCGGGAGGCGGGCGCCCTCCTTCGCCCCGATTCCGCCGGGAGAAAGCCACTCACCTTAAAGTTGACGGGATCCACGCGGAGTTTCTGGGCGTGCAAGTCGCTGAGCTTGGAAAGGGCTCCCGCCACATCGTCCAGGTTGTTGACGGCTTCGGTGATCGCGTCGATCACTTTCTTGCCGTGACTCTTGAGATCGCTGGAGCCGGGGCTCAAGTCGAAGTGGTGGAAGTAGGTCTTGGTGGTTGGGTAAGCGGCGAACAACCTGCGGGGGAGAAAAAGGGAGAGTGAAGGGAAGCCCCGGGGGCAACAGCAGCAGCATCGCCCAGGCCAGCTTCGCGCAAGCCGCAAGTGGAAGGAAGGGAGGGGAGCGGTTTACCTAGTAAGGGTCTCAGATCCGTAGAGTTCGGCATTTTTGCTCACAGGGCCCCAGCAGGCTCGCACCCTGGCCTTGTCTTCCTCGGTGAGCACCATCTTAGCAGGTTCGTGCCCTCGACAGCCGGGCTGCCCTTTTATCAGGCCGGGGAGGCCCAGCCGAGCACGCCTTCCCCCTCCCGCCCAAGACACCACACCCCTCCTCACGGGGTGGGGGTGGGGGTTAAGGCGCTGGCGAGCTTTCTCCGGAGGGGATGCCAGCCTCTCGCTTGGCCTTCTTCCCCCGCCTTGTCCTAAACCATCATCCCACCCCGTCGTGCCCCTCTGTCTGGAAATGGTGCGGTTTTCCCCCAACGGGGAAGCCCCCGTGTCTACCCTGAAGTGTCCCCCCCCCCACGTCAGAAGAGATCAGGAAGCCCCGTCAGAGACCGCGATGGGGAGTTGCTGGAGAACGGGGTTTGGGAAAATTAGGGGTGGGGGACGAAGGAGGAGAAGGAGGAGAGCAGGTTTGACAGAGCCTTAGTCTCTCTCAAAGAGAGGGATAGTTGAAGTGAGTTCAGGCCATGAAGGCAAATCCAGTTTGGGGGGTATGGACGAAAGTCTAGTTTGGAGACAAGTCATCCTATTCCTCACCCCCCCACCCCCTACCCCCATCTCCAAGTATTCTACAACCAGCCATTGCAGAGCTGGAATTATTGAGACATTGTCCATTGAGTATGGGTCCTTCTACTATTGATGAGAAAAAAATATCCTCTCCTGGAGCTTTTTTTTTTTCAAACTACTCACCACCCCCTCCCTCAATTGGGGGGGGGGGCTTTGCTCATTCGGGGTGATGAAGATGCCCAATTCCAGCAGCAGCCAAGAGATGGGGAGAGGCTCCTCCTCTTATCTACATAAAGCAGCTGCAGGGACATAGCTGCCCCTAGGCAGTGGCTCTGGGTGGGGCAGCTGAGCCTGATAAGCAGCACAGCAGCCTTGAAGTCTCTTTCTAAATACTAAACCCAGAATGAATGGATGCCACTGGCTGGATTCGCCTATAGCATGGAAACCAGCATCGGTTGCCTCGTATACTGCACTAAATAAGTCACCACAAATAGAAATATATTTCATTGAATATAGTGTCCCTATTCAGTAAGTTACAAGCAACATAACATTGAGCACAAAACCCAAACAGTTACATTATGGTTCAGCATTTTGCACGAATGAAGCCATGATGAGTGTGTTGGGGGATACATCGAAAGAAGTTTCTTTATCATTAGGTATGTGACGTCCTTCAATGGAAAAGTCAGGTCTTTTCTTTGGAAGGGGCTACCTTATCTGATGGCGTGATCCTAGGAGGAAAACAAATGCTCACTTATAGTGGAAACAGAAACTTGAACTACCAGATCTGGACTGCTGAGATGCTGACAAATGACAGCAAAGAAACCCTATTTCTTTGTTGCCATCTAAGAGTCATTTGGATTTTTGCAGCCCAGGTATGATAGCCCTACTTTTGCAAAAGCAGACATGCCCCATTACTTCCAAATACAGTAATCTGCCTTGAATTTGTAGTGGGCTTCCATGATTAACATGGTTTGGAAACATTACACTACGGAGCTCCTAGAGCCTAGCTTAAAAGGACTAAAGGAGAATTGTTCCTCTTTGCCTCCTACTCTGTATCAGGGTATGAAATGAAGTGTGCAGCTGTTTCTTTTTAGCATTCTTGCTGGTATAACTTCAAATGGCCCACACATCTTATCCTCTTTTGGGTTGAGTCCTTTAGAACCTAGGCATTCTTTGCATCCAGTTTTGCTTGCCACAATATAAAAAAGATGTTGAGACTCTAGAAAGACTGGAGAGAAGAATGACAAAAAATTTGTTTCAAAATAGTGGAGTTGAAGTTAGTTGAAATACAGTGCAATTTATTAAGGACCAAAGGAGATTCTTGTATATAGCTATCTGCTGTTAAACAGAAGGGTACAAGTTATTTCAGGGGTAGATTGCCCACTCTCTCTTACAGCAGCTTTCATGCTGTCTCTGTAGGGCATGCAGCTACTCAGAACTTAGTGAAGGTATTATATGTATAAAGTAGTACATAAGTAATTTTCTGCATATTCAGAGAAAAGAGCATAGAAGGAAGCTAAAAAGTGTCATTACGTTGTTAAAAGAAGCCAAGGTATTTTTTATTTACATCCTAGCTGTCTCTTCAAACTGGCACTCATGGCAATAAAATCCCTTTAACTAACTAATGGAAAATCCAAGAAATGCAAAACAAGTGTTTTGTTTACCTTATGAAAAAAGTTGTAATAATAAATATGTCTATTACAACCAAGTCCATGGAAACTTTTAGTGGACCATTCAGCGCCTCCTTGGCTTGCATTCAAGTCTGTCATCCAACCTGTGGCTTAGAAGAGTTGCATCCGAGTTGAGGATTACCTGCATTTACCTTCAGTGCTCTTTTGCCTTGCAGGTTGCTCTCGGAAATAATTGTAGCGCCAACAAAAAGGATAAGGGGAGGTTCTTCTCAGCCATTATTATTATTAGTCCTTCTCAAGATTAATGCATGTGACATTTATTTATTTTATTAGATTTTTATCCTGCCTTTATTACTTTATAAGTAAGATAGTGAACTGCATAATATTCCTTCCTCCCCTATTTTCCCCCACAACAACAAGCCTGTAAGGTGTGAGAGAGAGTCACCCAGCCAGTTTTTCATGCCTAAAACAGGACTAGAACTCACAGTCTCCTGGTTTCTAGCAGCACCTTAATCAGTAACTGGTTCTCTTTCGCTATCATGAAAGGCTTCCTTATCCCCATAGCCATTTTTATATAATGGAAAGATTGTCAGGATGATTGACATCAGGCATGTGATTCCAAGGAAGAAGACAGCAATACCTAAGCATGACTAGAAGATGGTGACACTACAGAAGAAAGCGAGGGCGGACACAAGTTTTGAAAAACCTCCCCTTGGTCTGGTTCCTTCAAAATATTACAGGCAGTCCTCACTTAACAACTTGCTGCTTAGCGACCATTGGAAGTTACCATGGATCTCCCCAGAGCTACTTATGACCTGTTTTCAAAGTTCTGATGGCTGCACCCTCCATGGTTTTCCATGATTGCATTTGAGGGGGGATAACCAGCTTGCATTTATGGCCGTTTGCAGCATCTTGCAGCATATCTTTTTAAATGGAATTTTAAATTTGGTTTTAATTTATTGGGGTTTTAAAATGGTTCAGCCAAATTTATTTAATTAGTTTTATCTCTATTTTAAATTTTGTATCTATATGTTTTATTTTATGGCTGTTCACCGCCCTGAGTCCTTCGGGAGTAGGGCGGTATACAAATTTAATAAAATGAAAATGAAATGAAATGAAATATGTGACCTTGACTTTTGGTGGCTTTTGCTGTTTCCAGCATTTACTTCCAGTTTCTGGCAAAAAAAGGTGCAACTGGGGAAAACAGACTATTTAATGCAGGGATCCCCGGTCTGTGACCTTGTGCTGGGTCTCAGCCCATTCAGAACAGGACCACGGAAGTGATGGGCCAGTGCGTGCATGTGCATGTGTGCTCACAAAGCTGCATTTATGAAAGTGGTGTGTGAAACCATCCCTCCCTTCCCCCCCCCCCATCGCCACCACTGCCTCTCCTCCACTGGAAATGTTGGAGATTGTTGATTTAATTAACATGGCATTTGGTTGATACCTACCACAAAAAAAAAATCATAAAACTGGTGGAATCACATGGTGACCCCTTAAGGACTGCGAGGAGGGTTCAAAGAGCAGTAATGCAAGAGACTCCAGAGGCGAAAGTCAGTCTATGGGGATGCAAATGTGATTCAGACTGGAAGAGTTAGCACCTCTTGCCCTTCTGATTCTTCTCCCATAATCCCCTTTAGAAACTTTTATCCATTACTGAGGAATAAAGGGCTCTTATTAAGGCTGGGAGGAGGTCCCTTGGCTAGCGGGGGGGGGGGGGAGGGATAAACTATCACTTCCACAATCCTATTTTTCCTCTCTTTTCTGCACTAATCCCAATTCAATTATCTAAGATATTGTGAGTGCAAAGTATGGAGTGGAAAGAAGAGAATCTCACTTGGGAAGTTTCATCTATACAGAGGAGGAATGCTTCTTTGCATAAGCACCATTGCCCAGAGTCCCTCCTTGAGGGAGATGGATGGTTTAGAAACCTGAAATATAAATAAATACAACAAATAAATACAACAAGGAGATATTTCTGGGGGACAAACTTCTTCACCTGCCCACATATCCCTAACGCCTGTCTTCAGTCATCAACAGAGTCCCTACAACTTCATGACAAAATGTTAGTATTACCTTTTCCCCTGCCTTATTCCCAGTTCATGATCATAACACTTTATAAGCTGCCCTCAGGGCCACAGATAACACAAATGGCTCCCCCGTCACTATTTCTGTGGATACGCATGTGCATGATCTGAAGGGCACCAGCTATAAAGCATACATGATGAGGATGAGATTCAGGACTATGCTAACAAGGCTGAATAGAAGCAGAGTTCCCCTAAGAATTCGTAGCAAGGGGAGGCTTGTCTCAGTGCCTGGGCAGTGGCTTTGGGTTGGGCAGTTGGGTCTCTGATAAGCAAGCAGAAGTCTATTTCCCAGGCATGAAAGGGTATGGCTGCCACCGACTAATTTCATGCATCATACTAAACCATCATTAAATGAAATAAACTACAGCTAGCTGGGTTCATTCTACCTGAAATCCTGAAATATACTTTAGATTATATTAGGACTGTCCAACCTTGGCAAATTTAGGATCTGTGAACTTCAGCTCCCAGAATTACCCAGCCAACATGTCTCAGTCTTAAAGATTGGACACCCCTGTATTAGATTAAACCTTATGGTACATCTCAGTATATTGAGTGAACACATCTTGGGAGAGGGGGTGGTGGTCAGGGAGAGAGACTGTGAGGGAAAAAACACCTACATTGGGTTTGGAAGTTGGAATCCTGGATTAAATTTTCTTTCTGAAAAGTTTAACATTTTTGGCACTTGTTGAAGCACCCTGCTTCAGTCCCATGGAAATTAATGGACAAAAGTACTCTTTAAGGACTGGGAATACTTGGGATTTCTATTTCATTTGCTGACCTTATCCAAAAATAAAAAATAAATTTAAAAAATCCTATTTGCTTCTAAAGCGTCATCTTTTCTCCAATCAGCCTATCTGATATTTCTCAGTTTGCTTTCTATTAGGCACTACCACTGTCAAAGCTGTCTAGCAAAATATGGTTTTCTTCTGTGCTTTTCTAGCTTTGCAGTTGCTCTAGGAAATCTCTTATGGTGAGAGTCAAACATTGGGATGTGGTAGCAGTGCCAGGTTCCTGCTCCTTTGTATTCTTGATATTAACAATTGTCTATAGGGCTAATGACAATAATGCAAATATTTTCATGACTTTTTTTTTTTAATTTGATTTATATGCCGCCCTTCTCCGGAGACTCAGGGCGGCTTACAATGCGTTAAGCAATAGCCTTCATTCTTTTGTATATTTTATACAAAGTCAGCTTATTGCCCCCACAAACTGGGTCCTCATTTCACCTACCTTAGAAAGGATGGAAGGCTGAGTCAACCTTGAGCCTTGGAGAGATTCGAACCAGCAGAAATTGCAGGCAGCTGTGTTAATGACTTCCTGAACTCTGGAGGATTTGAAGGTTCCTGACATTTACAGAAAGGCAGGCTAAATTGTATTTTCTTGCAACAGTTATATTTAAAAAAACCCACTCCAGTACAGTACTGAACATTTTACATTGCACATTTCTGACATCTTTTATGGTCAGCTGATGTCAGTATAGCAAGTGACCTAAGATAGATCTTAGACTGTAAATTAATTCTTCACCACTGTCTTTACTTAAATTGCCCCATCTAGCTCTGGATTGCAAAAATATAAATACCCATTAAATGGTGAACACAGAGATACTGAAAATTTTGCTATCATCTAGCCTAGTGGTTCTTAAACTGGGGGTAATTTGGACCTCTCCTGACAGTAATGATATAATTTGTAATTGTGCTTGTTTCTAAGTCTAGGATCCAGGTGGGATGCTACTGCTAAACCACTTGTGTAAAATAACAGAGTCTGTGATTGTGTGTGTGTGTGTGTGTGTGTGTGTGTGTGTGTGTGTGTGATAATAACATTTGGGCTTGGGGGAAAGGGGTCATTGGTTCAAATAGTTTAAGAAACATTGATCTACTGTTTCTATTCTTACTGTCATCTAGTATCATCCAGATTTTTGTAGTCCAGATTTGATAGTCCTACCTATGCCGGAGGGATAGTTTTTTTAGGCAAAACCACAGGATAAATTCCAGAATGTGCAACCATTTCAATGAGAAACAGAAAGAATTAAGAGCAAAACATGCATTGGAAGATTGTAAAATAATGAAATAGTAAAATAATGAAATGGTAACAACTGTAGAAATGACATATTTATGAGGTAATTTTTCTTGAGCAGAAACTCCTCTGTAATCCCTCATCCCCTTCTTAATATCCCTTCAGATAATCTGCAGACTATTGTTGCACAAGAAAATTCTGAGATTATTTTGAGATGGTGGTCACTTTTGTCTTTCTATCAACTAGATAGAGATTATGCCTACCAAACAGAAAAAGGCAAAGCAACATTGTTCATCAGGAACAGGATTTAAGTGATTTGTCCACCTTCAGCAGGCAGGAGTTGGTCAATCCAGCCATTTGTGATTTAGTCAATTAAACCATAGTTAGTTATTATGTATTTGACATGGAACATGTCAAATACAACTTATGAACTATGGGTTAGGGTTATTGTGCTGAGTGAAACCAGTCAATTGTGGCTTTTATTTAGTTAGGCAAATAGGTCTAAACTTGGCTGATGACAGCCATTCCTTCTTCAGCCTCCAGACAGTAAGAAAGATACTTCTAGGCCCCACCTGCTTATCAATGGCTCAGTTGCCCCACCCAGAGCCACTGCCCAGGAGTAGCTGTGTTCCAGGCTGCTGCTGTGAGCAGATAAGACAAGGAGCCTCTCCCCCATTTTTTGGGCAGTAGCATCAGTGGGGCACCTTTTCAATGGAGCAGAGCCCCTAATAAGCCCACTACTTGTACTATGAGAGGGCCTTAGAATGAGATTCAAAATTATTAAGGCTTAGGCTTTGTGTTCGGTCTAGACACAACCCCAGATCTGCCTACTCCATCTTGGAGAAGGGAAGGAAGACAGAGGAGGGCAGATCCCCTCCTAAAGCAGAAAATGCTGAAAGTGGTACATATTCTAAGTAGTTTCAATTTAAAATTAATATAAATACATCATTTAAAATTAAGCATAGAACATAACTATTTCTCCGATGAGGACATTTTACCCACCAAAAGAAACAACAACAAAAGAAAATAAAAATGATTGTTCTCTGCACAGGAAAATCTCATTCCAGTCAATCCATACATCAATTAACCTTTGCCACCCAAGATATTGCTTTGCACAATTAACTTCAGGGCCACCCCAAATCATGCACCCACAAGCTCGATAGACTCTCTTGAATGTGGCTGGGCTGCACCTCAGCGTAAATTATACTCTTGACACATTCCAGTCAATTCCCGGCGCTACCGGTTCGCTACTGGGAGTACGCTCATGCTTTGCGCATGTGCGCTTTGTGTGTGTGCGGTGCTTCTGTGCGTGTGTGGTGCTTCTGCACATGTGCAGAAGGTTCTGCGCATGCGCAGAGCATTTTTGATGATGGATGGGCGGATGGGCGGAGCCTCCCACCACCGCCACTACCAGTTCGCCCGAACTCAGGCGAGCTGGTAGCAACCCACCACTGATTCCAGTGTGGAACCCTTAGTCAAACAATACCTTTGGCTACCCAAATCATCTGCTCATTTTTATTTTATTTATTTGTATTCTGTCTTTATTATTTAGACATATAACTCAAGGTGGCAAACATATCCAATATACCTTTCTTGTCCTATTTTCCCCACAGCAACAATCCTGTGAGGTGGGTTGGGCTGAGAAAGAGTGACTGGCTCAAAATCACCCAGCTGGCTATCCAGATGATCATCCTGAATATATCCTGTCTTTCATTCAGGCCAAACATTTGCAAAATACTGTAAAGTTACCAGGCTATTTTCCCTCCAAATAAATAAACACTAAACAAATAAATGGATTCTTTCCAGTCAAATCTGGTTCCTATGACTTCAAAGACATTGGACCTTGTAAAATTCTTAGCAGAGATGTTTCCTATTACTGCTTCTGGATATATATTTTTTTCTGATTTCCCAATCTTGGCTATAAGTTTGGATTTTCTTGTTGGTCTTCTATTTGCATAGTCCTGAGATCTGACTTTGTTGAGCTTTTCAAAATTAGCGGGATGCAATCAAGAAATGGGCTTTTAGACCTTGAAGATCATTGTAGTGCTTGGATTATAGAAACATTATAATGATGATTCCCAATATTGACCAAGTTGACTCTGAAATTAAGGTCTGAGCCTTGGCTGAAGCACTGGCTGCTTGGAAGTTATAAAATTTGTAAGAACAGAAGATAAGCAATGCCCCGCTGGAGAGGTGCCTATCTAGTCCAGAAGTCTGTCTCACAGTAGGCAATCATCTGCATAGGGAAGCCTACTAAGTCTTCCAGCAGATGACCTTCAGAGGGTTACACCACCTCCATGAATTGGTCCAACCCTTTTTTGATGCCAGCCAAAGTGATAGCTAGCACTACATTTCATGGTAGCAAATAGTGAACATGTTTGTTGCTTAATTTTTGAGGTGCTTTTATGAGGCTATCAAATTTGAATCACCCCTAGATAAAAGTTCAGACTGAGGCTTCTGTAACCTGTATCATTTTTCTGCCAACTAGTATTCCAAATTTTTTGCAGCCCAGAATTTCACCACTCTAGTTTATGTTTAGGCCACAGCTGTGAAATCTCTCCCTTAACACCAATATTTAGCTGGACTGTCTGTTAAGAAGGAGCTTCTCTGAAATCACAATGGTTACAATCCTCTGTTCTTATTTATCCATATTTGCTGCTCCAGTTTGGCTTCCTTACCAGATGGCAAACACAGGTTTTAAAACATTTTTTTAAAAATAGTTTTGATGCTTGGCAATTTTCCATACAGTTTTATGCTATATATTCAACTCTATTCTACTGGGCGTTGCTAATAATGCCCGGGGGGTGGGGGGAGGAATTGAAGGGTTTCTAAAACGAGGGGAGCGTGGAATTCTTAACCCATGTTGAGAAAACTTTCCAAATTGTAAATTTCCAGATACTTCTGCAGTAGTGTTCCAAGAGATAGTACAGCCAATTATCTGACTAAACAACAGTTGACTGGTTCCTATGCGGAAAACAGAAGTGTCAACATGTGTTCAGCTTTGACTCCCTGAACTACAATGTAACCAAGTAAATCCAGTCCATCATTGTTGTCAATTATGATTCTGATTGTCATGCAAACCCCCAAATAGGGTTGAGTAAATTATGGCTCAGTAAGGATATTAACATCACAGATGACATATGCCATGATGGTCAAACTATTGTCAACAAAAAATATTTTATAGTATATTAAATATATTTATATATATGTATATATGTATGTGTATACACACACACAGTATGTATGTATGTATGTATGTATAATTTATATTGTATCACCCATAAAATATATTTATTTCACACTGCACTTATACCCAAAACAATGTAATCCTGAATTCCGTTGAGTATTCAAAAATTAAAGCACTCGACGTTTCATTAAAATGTTTTCCCGTTTTCCCGTTTTTTAAAATTTTTTATTGAAGTGTCATTATAATAATAATTTAATAACAGGCATCTATATTCTTCATCCCAATTACGTCGGACTGCAAAGCCCCAGATGACCACGAGATGGCAAGAAATAACTCTTTAGTCCATTTCGCGCTCCTTCGGATATTTGCAATCCACATTTGGGGGAAGCTCCCTAATTTTAAGTAATCCAGGATGAAGGGTCTTTCGAAGCTCTCGCCAAAAATAGTGAATGTGTCATCCGCAAATTCAACTAAAGCATCCAATACGTCTCAGCGGCGGTTCGGGAAACGCGTTCGTAAACGACTGCGCGTGAGCCTCTGGAGGAACCGTAGCTCGCAGGTTGTGACGCTTGGAGTCCGAAAGGCGTGTTGGTTCCGACCTCGTGGGTCGGAATCTTTCCGGGCGAGCCAGTCCCGAGGCTGGTGAGTACAATGCGCTTTAGCGCTGGTTTAAAATACTTGACAGTGTGAAGAGCGCAGGGAGTCCAGCAGCGAGCCTGCTTTTAGAGAATGGTCGCACTGGCTTTGGCACTTTGGGATCTGTTGGACGGTAAAGTTATTTTGGGTCGCTCTTAGGCTTTTCCTTTCATTGGAAATGAATGAATGCTACCCTGTAGTTTAATTTCTTATTTGAACTCCCTTGGAAAGCTCCCCCCCCCCGTCCTGAAAAGCGGAATAAACATAATACTATGTCGATCAAATTCGTCTCTTGGTGACAAGTCTTATTGGCGGAAGTGATTTGCTGCCTTCCAGAATGGTTTTTTCCCCCTGCCTCCCAATTTAGTCTCAACCCGGGGATCCCCTGATAGGATCCCAGAGCTGATACTAAATTGGGAAGCATATGTATGTATGTATGTATGTATGTATGTATGTATGTGTATATATATATATATATATATATATATATATATATAAGCATATGTATGTATATATGTGTGTGTGTGTATACACACACACATACATTATATATATATATATATACACACACACACACATACATATATTTATTTATATATACATACATACATATTTTATATATATATATATATATATATATATATATATATATATATATATGCACTGCTCAAAAAAATAAAGGGAACACAAGCAGAAGACATCCGAGATCTGAATGAATGAAATAGCCTTATTAAATACTTTGTTCGTTACATACAGTAGTTTTGTGTTCCCTTTAGTTGTTTGAGCAGTGTATAAACTACTGTATGTAAAAAACAAAGTATTTAATAAGGCTATTTCATTCATTCAGATCTCGGATGTCTTCTGCTTGTGTTCCCTTTATTTTTTTGAGCAATATATATATATTTGTTTCCGTAGATTTTTAGGGGTACAGGTATGGAAGTCTTGGCGTATTTGGGTCTTTTCCTGTGTAAGATTGAGAGTATCTTGGCGACGTTTCGACGTCGAAGCCTGAAGATGACGAGTGGGACCTCGTCGAAACGTCGCCAAATACTCTCAATCTTACATGGGAAAAGACCCGAATACGCCAAGACTTGTGTGTGTGTGTGTGTGTGTATATATATATATATATATATATATATATATATATATATATATATACACACACACACACACACATACATACATACACACACACACACACACACACACACACACACACGCTGTGATACTAAGAAGTCTGGCTAATTACAAGTCACAATAGCAATGGCCTGTAAATCACTAGCGCAGAGAACCTCAACTTCCAAATATTGTATGCGGGTTAACACTGTTCCATACATTATGCTGTGAAATGCATTTTATTGGAATCCAGGTGCAAACAATATGAATGGCATAATGGTTTTATGATACAGGTCTCCATTGTACACTGCTGGAGATATTAAACATTGGCTTGTATTAAAAGGAATGACAAGACTGCCTTTGGGACATAATGCCAATTCTCTGAAGACCCGCGCTGAGTATTGGGAGCAGAGACAAAAAGTGAACTTTGTTGAAATCGGTGCAAGCTGATCAGCTTGAACTATGAATGAAGTATGAATAGATTTGGAAAGGAGATGGAATATTGTAGGCCAGAGAAAAAGAAATTAATTTTTTGAAAAAGTGGTTTATGTTGCTTCTCCTTCAGATTTCGTTAAAAATAATTTTTATGGTTGCTTTAGTATGATTTCAGTATATACCGGCATTTATTCTTCCTGAAGAAAAAATGAAGGAAGAATAAGTATTTCCAGTGCTAGAATAAAGTTGGTGAAATATAAAGGGAAAACATGATCATCTCTATGCCTCTTGCAGATTATTGTTACTGCTATTATCTCACCCAAATGCAATGGACACTGAAAAACTGGAAGTCCTTAATCAAGTCCTTGAGCTCCTTAATTATCATATCCTGCCCACCAATCTCTGTTATGCTTTCTTTGGGAATGGCTTCCAGAATGAGAGGTTCCTGACGCCAAAGGCTGGTTGGAAGGGAGGGGGGAATTTCATGTTGGGGTTTTTTCCCCTTGAAGAGTGAAGCCACTTCAGACAAAGTTTAAACATAGTCAGGGTAAGTTATTTTATTGCCTGAAAAAAATGCCTGAATTTCACTTGCATAAAATCCTCTTTAGTACAAATTAAACATATTAAATGTTTTGCATTAAACTTCGTGCCTAATAGGCAGCTTATATAGTGAGTTACATTCAACTGGTTATCCACAGATATTGTGTTGTAGTTACACATAACTCAGAACATGCAGAATTAGGATCTGCTGTGTAAGGCATCACTTGCAATGTTGTGTAATCCATATATATCCATATACCATATACATTATAATGTACAATATGCTTCTATTTATAGCATCCATATATAAAAATACTTTATAGAAGACTGGGAGTACAGCACAGGAGTGTATCGGAGATCCTATAACAACAGTAATGAATTACAGAGAAGAAATTATGAGTTTGATAGTCCCAGGACAATTTGATGATGCTGACACTGACACTTCAGACAGGTAATGCAGAAATGCTTTTCAGGTTATACAAGGCAACTGAGCTTTTTTAGATAAACCTTACTCACTTTCTATTTGTTATTCTGGTCCTTTATTATCAGAAACAGGTCCCAGTTTTTTTGTGCGCATCTAAGAAAATAATTACTTGATTTGCCATGTTTGCAAAGTGTTATTACAGTGATTTTAGATTTAAAAAATACTATGATTGAAACAATGATCTAGTAATCAAACATGTTTGCACTTGTCATCTCGGTGTTCATGCCATTTGCATTTTTTGTCCTTTATGTGAGGAAGTTAGTTATTGCTCTGTTCTTTATTAAAGATGTTCTATTTTTCATAACCAGAGATAATGCGTACACAAATAAAATCCCCTAAATCAGTGTTTCTCAAACTTAGGCCCTGTTAACAGATGTGGACATCAAGTCCCAAATTCCCAGCCTGCAATTTTCAGGAGTTGAAATCCACACCTCTTATAAATCCGATCAGTTTTGAGCTGTACATGGAATGAACTATATAAATGGAATGCTATAAAGCTATACATCGAATGGAAGATACAAATGGAATGAACTGGAAAACAAAGAATAACTCCCTTTCTATTAGAAGAATCCAGAAACCTACATGAAGAATGTGTTAAATCATGGGTGTCAAACTCACGACGTCACGTCGTTACATGATGTATTGTGACTTTTTCCCCCTTCGTTAAACCAGGGATGGGCATGGCCAGCGTGTGACGCATCCGGCCTGTGGGCAGCAAGTTTGACACCCCTGTGTTAAATAGTCAACTGAACTGAATTTTAATATCTGATACACCATCAAAACTAAGGAATTATGTAAAGAGGATGTCATTAGATCTTAAGAGTATCAATCCACAGTGCCTCCATCTTGTCAGAATTCAATCTTAGGTTATTGACTGTCATCCAAATACTGATCCAGTCCATGTACTCACCTGATTCAGGTGGAATGGAAAGAAAATAAGTGAGGGATGGATACTGTAATATACAAATGATATCTTCTTCCAAATCTTGAAATGACAACCTCCAGCAGTTTCTTATAGATCAATTGTGCACAACTTAAAGTCTAGGTTGGCACATAGTTCCTGAAAGTCTTGGATATTTATAAAAGTTGCCACTAAAATATGGGTGGCTATAGTACGGTAAATTAAATGGAAAAAAAATGCTATTCATATTATTATGTACCTTAGAATTGTAGAGTTCATCACATCCCAACTTCCATCAGCCTTAGCCAAGTTAAAGGTTGGGGGAGTGGGAGCTAATCTCCAGCAAGTCTGGAGAATTCTGTTACACTGTAGGCCTGATACATCCATGCACCTTCAGACCCATCCCTTGGTGACCTCTAGGCACTATGACTTATCTGCCCTTTTAAATGTGTTTTTAGCTAAAACAAAGTAAAAAGGAGACTAAAAAGGTAAAGGTTCCCCTCGCACATACATGATAGTCATTCCCGACTCTAGGGGGCGGTGCTCATCTCCGTTTCAAAGCCAAAGAGCCAGCGCTGTCCGAAGACATCTCCGTGGTCATGTGGCCGGCATGACTAAACACCAAAGGCGCATGGAACGCTGTTACCTTCCCACCAAAGGTGGTCCCTATTTTTTTACTTGCATTTTTTATGTGCTTTCGAACTACTAGGGTGGCAGAAGCTGGGACAAGTAACGGGGGCTCACCCCGTTATGCGGCACTAGGGATTTGAACCACTGAACTGCCGACCTTTTGATCGACAAGCTCAGTGTCTTAGCCACTGAGCCACCATGTCCCTTATAAAAAGGAGCCAAATATACTGTAAAAACCAACACCACTTTATGTATTTGCATCAATACTTATGAGTTTAATAAAGTTCCCACTGGGATTGTAGAAAGTATCCCAGGAGAGTTAGCGTCTTCTGGTAAATGGATGTTTTGTGACTAGTTATGCTCACTATAGCAGTGTGTCCACTGTATGCTGTCTCCATTGTTTTGAAACCATTATAGAGTCAGCCTATTAAGCCTTTACTAAATATTCTTCTTTTTTAAAAAATAGCGAAGCCTCGCAGGTTGTTCAGCCATCTCAGGAGGAGAAGGTGATGGTTAAAATGCAACAGTCCCATCTGAATGAGGAAGCTGATGCGGATGAATCATATGAGAGCTCTGAGGATGAGGAGGATGGATGGGATTGGGATGATGATATGGGAAAGCTGACAAAACGGAATCCAATGGCTGGTGGAAGAAACCTACAGGTGTGTAATAAGTGGATTTTTATGTATTACTTTTAGATGTATTTGCCCTGGTTCCTATAGACCAGGGCTATCAAATGTGCGGTCTGGATGCGTTACGCGCTGGCCATGCCTATGCCAAGTATAGTGAAGGGGGAAAAAGTTCTGATACATCATATGATGCTGCCATGGCGATGTGAGTTTGACACCCCTGCTATAGACTATTGAATTATATGACTGTGGGTATAGCTTGTTTGGACCTAGTAGCAAATTGTAGTATAACATGACTATAAAACCAGGCCACTATCCATAATGAGTGGATTTAGTTTTTATGTGACAATGTATTCAGCTGTAAACTACACTTGTGGGCATTTTAATTTGAACCTTTAAAATTATTTTATAGGAAAGTAGTCACAGTGCATTGGGAAAGTCAATAGTCTGAATGCTTAAGTATTCCATTTTGTTTTGAATAACAAAAAAATATCCTAGCCTCTTGTAGAGACTAGCTGATAGTTTCTGGAGTTTTTGCACCTAATACTACCTAAGGTTAATTACTGTCTTAATGTGTGATGGTGAGCCATAGTTTAGTGCTACTTGCATAAATGACAGGCATGCAAAGTATGAGGCTTGAGCATTTCCTTTTCTTTCCTATTCACACAACCCAGAGGAAGAGTAAACCAGAATTCTGTGTCATTTTAGCTAATTCAGCTTGTTATGCGCAAACCAAGTTGTAGTTTAAAATAAACTCTAGCCAGCTAAAGAATCTAGGAATTTTGGTGGTTTAGTGTATGTGCCTATATTTTATTTTAAACCCCAGTTCTTTGATGTGCATGCATTGCTAAGCCACCAACTAATTAAAATGGAATTCTGATCTGTTTTTTTCACACAAGGACTAAAAAAGGAAAAGGAGGTGCATCAGTTAAAATCTTTGGGTTCTTTTTCACTGGTGCATTCCGTTATGCTGTGGCTCAGCACAAAACTCAGTGCAAAACTCCCACTGTCTTTAGCCTTCTAAAAGTCAAGTTACATGTCTTACTATACTTCCTGAATTTGATGAAATGTGTTTCTTAGGCTAGCTGGTATATATGCTTTTGCTCCTATGGCCTTAATCGTGACTGATGCATTTGGAATGGGCCACAGGATTCTGCATTCCCTCTTGAGACTCACCCTTCAAACTTACTCATGGATAAGGTTATAATAGCACTTGACTATACATGCTAACTAGTGTTTGCAGGCCTGGGGAATTTGCACATAATACGGATAGTACTGGGGGACATAATCATGCAACTTCTTTTTTATTGTTTTTCAGATTAAGAATCTGTGAAAGTGTGCCTTTAGAATGGTTTTAAAATGGAATTTGACTTAATAACATTTTTTTCAGCCAAACAAACAGATTCCCAGCAGCAGTGCAGCCAAAATGTCTACACCTACAGACAAAGCATTAAGAAAGTTTGAAAATAAAATCAATCTAGGTAAGTAGACCATTTAGAATTCCAGGATTCCAGAAGGGCTGAATCAGGTGATAGTTTTTAAAAGATGACATTCAATGGATTAATGAGTTAATCTGTCCTGGAAAACTATTAAAATGCCTCTGAAAGGTGTACGAAAATTGGTTTTATTTGTTTCTGTGATGGAATAAAGTTTTGACTCATCAAAAATAGACTTATAGTCCCCTGTTCCACATTTCAAATCAGATTTTACTAACAACTATAGCAGGATTATAAGATTATGAAATGGTGAAGGTCATCCTGTATAGGTGCCTTTCAGGGTAGGCCAGTCTACATGTGTCTCAGCTTCTCTTTTTTCTGTTAGTCATATCTTTCCCTAAAGAGAAGGAAGGGATAGGAAAACACTACGGTTTGCAAGTTGTAGCTGAAAAACAAACCACACCTGGATTTCCTGGATTCTACCACCATTACCAAGCTGTCCTCACTGTCATCTAGTCTATTCTCAGAAACCATTCCACCAGCCAACTAACTTAAGCAGATCCTTCTTTCAGGTCCTGGCTACTCTTGCTGGATCTCTAACTACAGATTTTTCCTCCTTGGTAGACGCAGTATCATCACGTCATACAAAAACAACTCCAGAATACACAACAGACCTACTCCTCCATTACATAATGCTTCCTTTATAGGTTTACAGCTAGAAAACAAGATGTTTTATTAAGCCATCAAGCTTATGACATTAAGCTTGATTTGGGCCCACAAAAAAGAGTTTTGGTACCATTGCATCATCCCAAATTCACTGGGGCAATTCAACCTTCCACAATCCCCTCCAGATTTCAAGCAACCCCCCAACTCTGTTCTCTGTTAAATATGTCTTGAAGACCTGACTTTCTCTTAGCTTCGGGCCAAAGTAGGATGAGGACTTCCTCTAAGATGGTATTATATCCGTTCCCTCAGGATGACTCTCTGTCTCTGTGTCTGTCTCTATGTCTGTCTGTCTGTCTGTCTCTCACACACACATGTTCCTTTATATTTTGCGGTTTTTAATTGTGCACATTTCCCAGAGACATTGAGAAGTTGAGTGGTTTCAGAAATATAAGGGGGGAAAACAGCTGACAGACATATATATGAATGGAAAACAGTGCTTACATTAAACCAGGGGTCAGCAACCCACGGCTCTGGAGCCGCATGTGGCTTTTTCACCCCTCTGCTGCGGCTCCCTGTCACTCAAAATATGCGTCACAACCGCCAATGTGCAACACCTGCAGGCACACGATTTATTGAGCTTTTCAACCCCTGGTAGGCCAACCATGGATAAATCCAAGAAAAGAAAAGTTTCAGAAGAAACCAGAACATTTAATTCAACTACATATGCTAGTTTTGTGGCCGCTCAAGAAATAGTCAGGAAGGGTTTTGTGGCTCCCGGTGTTTTCTTTTCTGTGGAAAACGGGTCCAAATGGCTCTTTGAGTTTAAGGTTGCAGACCCCTGCATTAAATGTTATAAATGCATTGCTTGTTTTCTAGAAGTATGTTCACAATGAAATTATGCATTTTATTTTTGGACAGCAGTGTTGAAGCAATTTTTAAAGAGTGGGATGTGTGTATGTGTGTTTTCCAGACAAGCTGCGTTTTGCTGATTCTGTTATAAATAAAGTTACAGAGAAGTCTAGGCAAAGAGAAGCACATATGTAAGTAATATGGATGTGCAGAAATGTTGTAGAGAATATATAGCTGTTAATTGATTGAAATGGGTTTGTAGTACAATTAATATAATAATACATTATGTTTTGATATAATATTACATTCTAAGAGAGCCTTGCAAAATTAACATCACAGTCCTGCAGATGCCTCCTCAGACTTTGTTGCCTGATCATTTAGGACTAGGCATTCATTCCTAAAAAGTGAGGTTAAGATTGGTTTGGTAAATTAAGTTATTTCCAATTTTGTTTTGGCATGTTCTTATCTAATGGTGATACTGTTTTATGTTCCTGAAAACCACTCTAATGTTGCTTGACTGAAGTCTCTGTGAGTTGCATTATGAAGCTCCCTGGTTTTAATTCCTGGAGAATGTTTTAGGTTTTCTGTCCTGTTTCTTGGCCCAGAATATTTTCATATTGCTGGCATGTAGTTTTAAGTGTTGAGATATTTGTATTTTATTCCAGTATAATGGATCAATACAATGTTTTGTTTCTGCTAGGTACCGGGTAAAAGATAAATCAGACAGGGCAACAGTAGAACAAGTAAGTGATGTGAATTATCAGTTGTAAAAAAATGTATTGTGAGAATTCAAAGTATTTATCCTTTAAAAGGAAACTATTCAGCCAGCTATATTCTTTAATAGCAGTGCATAACATTGTAATGTCAATGTGAAATCTCCCTTTTACATTATACAGTTATGCTTTATCTAGATGGGTTTTCTCCATTTCATCAGGTTATTCCAAAATCCTATCTGAGAATGCTTAGAAACTTTTACTGCACTACTGGTCTGATGTTGGGGGGGCAAAATATAGGTGGAGACACGTTTGCTTCCAGATCACATTGATGGATGCTTTTGGATTACATTCTGTCCAAGTTAATTATTATTTGGGTAGAATAATAATAATAATAATATAAGATTTCTCAGAAAGGAAGTTTTATTCTCCAGTTATATTCTCCAATATTTCATGATTGTATCTCTCTGCCTTCAGAGGAAAAAAAAATCAGTAAGATTTCAGGTGCTCTATCAGAGAATTGTAGACTTCCAGTAATATAAACCATGATTAATTGGCTTCTTTAAAGAATTGCTTCAGTTGAAATAAGGTAGTCCTTAAGACCCAACACACTTATATGTGTACAAGTGGCCCTCATTCTCTTGGGACTGGAATTATAGTCAGTAAGCGGTGTGATCTTAAAGCACAATATCACATGACTGTGTTGCTTACTGATGGCAGTTAATGTCATTTCCTGCTGTCATATGATGTCATAAGCAAACCACCACAGGTTGTTTAGCAAAGACATCATATGGTTGTCATTTGTAGCCTCCTGTCAGCTTCCCCATTGACTTTGCTTCTTGATAGCTGGGAGTGAAGTTGCAGATTGTGATCACGTTACTGCAAGGTCACTGCAACAGTCACAACTACGAGAACAGTTCATAAGTACTATCCTTTCAGTGTCGTTGTAAGCTTGAATAGTCACTGAATGAGTGATCATTAAATGAGGACTGCCTGCATTGATCTGTAATTTCTTAATCAGACAATAATGGATAGAAACACATATTCATTCATAAAGTTGATATTTCTCAGATGCTTCATGAATCCAGCAGTGTTGGCCTCATTCTATAAAGGCTTATGATGTAGTCATGTTTTGCTTCTACATTTTAGTGAAATGTCATTTAAACTTTTAAGCATTTGCAGACTAAAAATTTGCAAAAGAAAACAAGTTGGGAAAAGAATTGGTATAAACTTTGTAGGAGAAATATCTTGGCTTTGAACAAAATTCTTAGATTTTAAACTTGAAAGTGATTTATCCACATCTTTGTAAGGATTGGATTTGATGGTGTTTTGTCTTTCTAAGGTCCTGGATCCAAGAACACGAATGATTCTGTTCAAGATGCTTAGCAGAGGTGTGATATCTGAGATCAACGGTTGTGTCAGTACTGGAAAAGAGGTTGGCTGAACCTATAGTTTGCTAAAAGTAATCTTGCAATGCATTTTTAAAAGTCTTCTGATTTGTATTACATGCTTTCTATAATTTTTCTGAAAAGTCATTTTGGAACAAAGAGGCTCCATTCTTCTGCATCGGGACTGGCAAGGTTTCATAGATACCTAAGGTTTAGCTTTGAAAAGCTAAGATGCAGTAAGGCTTGGACTTGAACACACTCAGTTTCAGTTGTCAGATGTAATGGTGTGTAGGAATGTCCTTGGGAGATAGGGCAAAGAGACACAGCCAAGGGAGCAATCAGATGCCAACTTATCCTATAGTAGAAATGTGGGTGAGTCAAAAGGCTCAGAAGAAACCCCCCCTAGTTTCTTAGGATGTAAAGGGGATGGGATTTTTGGGGGGGGAGATACTTTCACACTTGAAAGAATCTGTTAATATTATAATGTACAAAGTTATAATTAAGAAATATAATAAAGTAGAATTAGCTCATTTGACCATGTTTCCTGTCTGGTTTACTTTACAAGACTGACATGAGGAGAGCAAATTTTCTACCTCCATACTTTTCCTGTGATTAATTAAACACCTTCTAAATCACTTCTAGTAGTGACTGTAGAAGAGCAGGCAGCAAGCAGGTTTTGCTATAATTTTTTTTAAGAATTTTTTTTTAAAACAAACAAACACATAATACATCAATCCTTCCATGTGTCTTCTCGGTGTTTCTACTACTTCTTTTTATTACTCCTCCTATCTTCATTTCTCCTTGATAGGTTCCATTTCTCTGTTGCAATATTTTCCCCAAATTACAATACATTTAATATAACATTCTCCTTATTTAATTATCGCAATCTTTATATCTCCTTTTTAACCAATCATAAAATTTCCCCCATATCTTATAATAGTCCAGGTTTTGCTATAATTCTTTTTCTTAACACTTAACTATAGTTTCACGAACTGGGTCCTGGGTTGAGTCCTCATAAGCCAGAGCTTAATGTAATCTGACTGTATTCTAGGCTTTTTTAAAATAAAAATCCTGCTTTGATGTCAGATTAGACTTGAGGGCTATCCAGGCAGACTATCCCTTTCAAAAATAATAGATATTAAAATAATGCCTGAGAAGACCGATGTGGAATGGAGTGACATAATTTGCAGAATTACAATTTGCAGCTGTCATTAAGTGCCTCTTTTTATTCAAGCAGTTCTGCGCCAAATTGAGGACACAATCCAAACAACTTTTTGTACATGTGGACATAAGCTTACAAATACAGAGAGCCATTTTCCCCTCCACACATAGATTATGCATGGTAAAGAAGTATTTATTTCAGGTCATTAATGCTATGCATTATTATTATAGGAGTGGTATATCTCTGTGCAAAATGATTCAAGTGTGGGCACCTTTTTTTTTTCATTCTGTTCAGGATTCACCTGTTTGGAAAGGAGTAAAGTCAATTTAAAATATGAACAGAGTGTGGTTTGTACCCCTGTGATCTATAGATTTAGCCTGGACGGTTATTAGATTCATGGGTCATGCATTTGGCCTTTGACAGTCCTTCTGTTTTTGTAGCCAGAGTACCATATACAGTAGATCTCAAAATTAATGCTAAACCTAATAATAAATCATGTTTAATAAACTATAGTGGCTAGGTTCATTAAACTCAGATATATCACAGTGTGAACACAGCCAGTGATCCAAAATAAACTCTATTGCGTTTATTAAACTCTGTGCCATGTAGTAGTTAATTAAAACAAAATAATTTTAAAACTATTGGTCGACTTCTCAAATAATATATATCAATCTATATATTGACACATTTTTGTTATATTTCTTTGCATTTTTTCCAGGCTAATGTGTACCATGCCAGCACTGCAAAAGGCGAGAATAGAGCAATAAAGATTTATAAAACTAGTATTTTGATGTTTAAAGATCGGGATAAATATGTGAGTGGAGAATTCAGGTGAGTCTGTATTGCGTACTTGCTTCTAGATTTCACTTTTCAATTGTTTTTTTTTTTTTTTTACACAAAATAAACATTCAATCTCCCTCTTGCCATTCCAAGGTTTCGTCATGGATATTGTAAAGGAAACCCAAGAAAGATGGTCAGGACATGGGCAGAAAAAGAAATGAGGAATTTAACCAGGTGAGAATTGACATTCTTCCATTTTCAGCTTGACTTCAGGGAATGATTTTAATATTCCAGAAGTTAAAATAATAGCATTGCAAGTTTTTAAGAAGCAAAATGTTCAGGAGATGCAATTCTTTCAACTACTCATTTAGGCCCAACATCAAAGTGCCTTGTTCAGGGATTTCTGCTGAACTCCAGAACAAATTTGTTCTTTTAAAAGCAAAATAATTTAAATACCTGTGTTTCCAGGTTTAGAACATTTTTTAAAAAAAGAAAGCCATGAATTTTGTTTTTATTTTCTAACATGTACAAATGATCCACATTCAGAATCAGAAATATGGCAATGAAAGCAGGAAAATATATATATTGAGTGATCACATTCATATGTTACTCATCTTCAAAAACTGATATCTGACAAACCACTCCAGGCAAATGCATTTTTCAGTCATCTCTCTTTCCCAGAGTAAGGAGAGCTTTTGATCTTTTTTTTTTAAAAAAATAATTTTTATTATTATTTTTTCTTTAAAAACAAGAACAGAAACAAACACAAAACATAAATTTCCATTTTACAACAGTTTCATATCAGTCTTCTTTTAAATTCACGTTTTTCCCCACCCCGTCTTTAGTTATATTTATATTTGTGGTTCCCTTGTTCCTTATATATGTATATATTTCTTTATCATCATTATTATTATTATTATTATTATTATTATTATTATTATTATTATTTATTAAATTTATATACCGCCCTACTCCCGAAGGAGCGGTGAACCACCTCCAGGGCGGTGAACAGCCAGAAAATAAAATACATATAATACAAACGTTAAAAACCATTTAAAATACATTAAATCTTTTGGCCCAGAAAACAAATTTAAAACACCCCAATTTATAAGACAAATTTAAAATTTAAAAAAGCAATTTAAAAGAGAGGTTAGGCCAGGCCAGCCTGCTGGAATAGGAATGTTTTGAGGGCACAGCGGAAAGCGCCCAGATCCGGAATCCTCCGTATCTCCGGGGGGAGCTCGTTCCAGATGGCAGGTGCCCCCACAGAGAAGGCTCTCCCTCTGGGGGCCTCCAGTCGACACTGTTTGGCCGACGGCACCCTGAGAAGCCCCTCTCTATGGGAGCGTACTGGTCGGTGAGAGGCTACTGGTGGCAGGAGGCAGTCTCGTAGATACCCCGGTCCTAAGCCATGGAGCACTCTAAAGGTGGTAACCAAAATCTTGAAGTGCACCCGGAAGACCACCGGGAGCCAGTGCAGCTCGCGCAGGAGGGGAGTCACATGGGAGCGCCACATCACTCCCATAACCACCAGCGCGGCCACATTCTGAACCAACTGGAGCCTCCGGGTGCTCCTCAAGGGGAGCCCCATGTAGAGAGCATTGCAGTAATCCAGATGGGAAGTGACGAGGGCGTGAGTGACCGTAGTTAACGAGTCCCGATCCAGAAAGGGACACAATTGGCGAATCAGGCGGACCTGATAAAAAGCCCTCCCGGCCACAGCTATCAAGTGCTCTTCTAAAGACAGCTATGAGTCCAGGAGGACACCCAAGTTGCGAGCCCTCTCCATGGGGGCCAACGAGTCGCCCCCAGTAGTCAGTGATGGCACCAACTGACTATATCGGGACGTCAGAAACCACAGCCACTCAGTCTTGGATGGGTTGATCCTGAGTCTGTTTCTCCCCATCCAGATCCGTACAGCCTCCAGGTACTGGGACATCACTTCAAGGGCATCATTGGGGTGATCCGGGGTAGAGATGTACAGCTGAGTGTCATCAGCATACTGATGGTACTTCATCATGTTATTATGTTATAATAACATATTATTGGCTCCAGAGCCAATACAGAGCTGGCTCCAGAGGATTGTTAACGCTTCTTTGAGTGAGGGGGTCCTGCCGGCTGCTTTGAAAGAAGCGGTGGTGAGGCCCCTCCTCAAGAAGCCTTCTCTGGATCCGGCTGTTTTGGCTAACTATCATCCAGTCTCCAACCTTCGCTTTGTTGCAAAGGTTGCTGAGAGTGTGGTGGCACGGCAGCTTCCCCGGTACCTGGATGAAGCTGTCTATCTAGACCCGCTCCAATCCGGCTTCCGACCTGGGTACAGCACGGAAACAGCATTGGTCGCGTTGGTGGATGATCTCTGGAGGGCTCGGGATAGGGGTTGCTCTTCTATCCTGGTCCTGTTAGATCTCTCAGCGGCTTTTGATATCATCGACCATGGTATCATGTTGCACCGGTTGAAGGGGTTGGGGGTGGGGGGCACCGTCCTGCGGTGGTTCTCCTCCTACCTCTCTGACCGGTCGCAATCTGTGTTTACAGGGGGGCAGCGGTCGACCCCGAGATGCCTTGCGTGTGGGGTGCCACAAGGGTCGGTCCTCTCGCCCCTTCTGTTCAACATTTATGTAAAGCCGCTGGGTGAGATCATCCGTGGCTTTGGGGTGGAGTTCCATCAGTACGCTGACGATACTCAGCTGTACATCTCCACCCCAGGCACCCCAACGATGCCCTTGAAGTGATGTCCCACTGTCTGGAGGCCGTGCAGGCCTGGATGGGGAGAAACAGGCTCCGACTCAACCCTTCCAAGACCGAGTGGCTGTGGCTTCCGGCGTCCCGATATAACCAGCTGATGCCATCGCTGGCTATTGGGGGCGAATCACTGGCCCCCACGGAGAGGGCTCGCAACTTAGGCGTCCTCCTGGATCCACGGCTGTCTTTAGAAGAGCACATGACGGCCGTGGCCAGGGGGGCTTTTTATCAGGTTCGCCTGATACGCCAGTTGCGCCCCTTTCTGGATCGGGACTCCCTATGCATGGTCACTCAAGCACTCGTCACTTCTCGCCTGGACTACTGCAATGCTGTCTACATGGGGCTCCCCTTGGGGTGCACCCGGAGGCTACAGTTAGTCCAGAATGCGGCCGCGCGGGGGATTATGGGAGCGACGGGGCGCTCACATATGACACCTCTCCTGCGCGAGCTGCACTGGCTTCCTGTGGTCTTCCGGGTTCGCTTCAAGGTGTTGGTGACCACCTTTAAAGCGCTCCATAGCTTAGGGCCGGGTTATCTGCGAGACCGCCTTCTGCCACCAATAGCCTCCCACCGACCGGTTCGCTCGCACAGAGAGGGCCTCCTCAGGGTGCCGTCGGTCAGACGGTGTCAGGGGGAGAGCCTTCTCTGTGGCAGCACCCACCCTCTGGAATGACCTACCCCCTGAGATACGCATGATATCAGACCTCCGGACTTTTCGTCGGGCCCTGAAAACACACCTATTCCATCTAGCTGGGCTGGCTTGATCCCATCCTCTCAGTTTTAATTGAATTTGGTTTTAATTGGGTTGTTTTTAATATTTTGGGCCGAAATTATTTAATTGTTTTTTAAATTGTTTTTAAACTTTATATGCAATATTTTATCTTGGCTGTACACTGCCCTGAGTCCCGCAGGAGAAGGGCGGTATAGAAATAAAATAATAATAATAATAATAATAATAATAATAATAATAATAATAATAATAATAATAATAATAATATTATAACAATAATATGTTATACATATTATTGTATCTATGTATTACTTTACATATATTGTCTGTTTAGTGGCATATTAGTAATCCTTCTTACTTGCTGTTCCTGACCTCTAGCCATTTATACCATTTATTCTATATTAAATAATATTCCATTTCATCTTTTTCTTTTATCTCTTTCGTCAGTTTGTCCATCTCTGCACAATCCAAGACTTTCCTTATCACCTCTTTTTCTTTTGGTATAGTGTTGCTTTTCCAATTCTGTGCATATGTTATCCTGGTTGCCGTTGTAATACGTAAAATTAAATATCGTATTTCTTTGGTAGTTTCTGGAGATATTCCCAATAAAAATAGTTCCGGTTTCCAGTCTACATGGTGTTCAGTTCTCTCTTCAAGCCACTTTTTGATTTTAGTCCAATATTTTTTTGCAGATGCATACGTCCACCATAAATGATAATATGTTCCATAAGATTTCTTACATTTCCAGCAAATTGGTGACATATTTGGAAACATCTTGGCGAGTCTCGCTGGTGGGAGATGCCATCTATAAAACATCTTGTACTGATTTTCCTTGTACACTGCTGACATGGTCAATTTCACATTTGTTTCCCACAATTTTTCCCATTTCTCCAGTTCAAGAGCTTTTGATCTTTAACAGCCAAGCAGTCTCAATGAGTAGAGGAAGGGAAGAAGGATATTCCCTCCTTTTTTTTTTTTTTTTTACATCTAAGCCTAAAAGCAGCATACAGTTGACAAACAAAACATGAACAAAATCTTAACTGACTGGGGAACCACATCGATGTGTTTTCTCACTATTTGACAAGTAATGGATATTTGGCCATGGAATCCAAAAACTCAATTATTGTTCTACAATAGGCCCTTCTTAGGAATTGAGTAAAACGTAACAATGGGTATTTTTAGGTTTAGTTCTCAAGTGGATGTCTGAATAGAGGGCCTTAATTTGGAGTAAGTATCTGAGCTCCAAATTTAAATTGGCCAGTTTTTTTCACAGAATATTTGTGCTCAAGTCAATTCATGTTAACCCTTGAAACAAAAGGATTGTTTCTGTTTTTAAATTGAAGCACATATCCCCATTTGAGATTTTAAAAATAGTTTTACACTGAAAGGAAAAGAGGCACCTCTATCAAAGACTTTGGGAAGAAAATAATCATTTGTTAACAATTTACATACAATACTTAACATTTAGCTTCAAGACATGAGAATGAAAATGAAAGGTGTCAGCAAGATTGGGAGAGCTTGTGAGGCTTTCTTTATATATTTTCTTGCTTTATATACAGTATTTCCTGACTAAATAATTATGAAGGTAAGATCAATATTATTGGACTAAATGATCTTCTGAATTTTTGGAGTTCTTTTCTGCACATAGGACTTTTTTTAATAGGTGGCAGCAGATATATCAAATAACAGCAGTTTTGTCTTTTTGATTTCTTGTTTGGTAGGTTACATACAGCACAAATCCCATGTCCAGAACCCATTATGCTAAGAAGTCATGTTCTTGTGATGGGCTTTATTGGCAAAAATGATATGTAAGTATATTCAAGTGCTGTGCGGCTGGATTCAAATTTTGTGTTAAGCCAGAATTTATTTTAATTATGGTATACTATGCAAACCATAGCGGCCAAAGACACACAGAACATCTATAAACACTTATGATTTATAGATTCACATATTTAAACACATTCTTGCATACTTCTATAGGAGTTATTTAAGAAGTATAGCATGGGAAAGGGCTATATAGGAAGTCAAGTACTAATTTATTAGTGTTTTCCATTGCATTGGTCAATGTTTTATAAACCTCAACAACTTTAAAATGTGTGCATTTCAACTCCAAGCATGCTAGCTAGAAGAATATGGGGAATTGAAGTCCACATATCTTAAAATTGCTGCAATTTGGAAACACTGGCACAAGTTTGTAGAATCAAAGCTTCAGAAGAATTGTTCCTCTAGTGCAGTGATGGCTAACCTTTTTGCCATCGCGTGCCAGGAGGGGGGGGTCGCACGCGCATGTGCCCAGGCACATGTGTGCGCAACCCCCTCCCCCCCTCCTCTCCTGGCACATGATGGTCTGGTAGGCCTGTTTTTCTTTCTTACCTGGCTCCAGATCCTCTCTGTGTATCTGGGAACGGCGAAAACAGCCTTTCCCACTCCCTTGGAGGCCCTACGGAAGCTGAAAAGGCCCATTTCCCGACTCCCGGTGGGACAGGAAGTGACATTTTTTGCTGTCCCCAGCCTCCAGAACCTCTCTAGGAGTCTGTAGGAGCCTCTCTAGGAGTCTCTGGAGGCTGGGGACAGGAAAAAACGTCACTTCCTGTCCCACCGGGAGTGGGGAAATGGGCCCTTTGAGCCTCCGTAGGGCCTCCAAGGGAGTGGGAAAGGCTGTTTTCGCCGTTCCCAGATACACAGAGAGGATCTGGAGCCAGGTAAGAAAGAAAAACGGGCCTTCCCCACCCACCCCCTAGGCCCTCCAGAGGCAGGAAACAACCTGTTTCCCTACTTCTGGTGGGTCCAGAAGGCCCGAAAATCAGCTGGCCGGCGCGCACATGCGCCCCAGAGCTGACCTGGCGTGCCCACTAATATGGCTCCGCGTGCCACCTGTGGCACGCGTGCCATAGGTTCGCCATCACGGCTCTAGTGCATTTCTCAATTCTAGCAAAACTAGTTAGATGGCTGATCAATACAGTACAGTCTGTGAAAGCAGTAGCAATGTGCAAAATGTTTCGACTCTGAATTGTCTCAAAGTGAAAACATTCTGCTTCAAATTTAAGAGTGTTATTTTCAAAAGCGGAATAGGTTGATTCAGTCAGCCTGAATCACTTCTGAAATTATTACATTTCTAATGGGAAAGAGCTGCTTTTGGCTTGAAATATTTTTTTCAAACTTGAAACCGGATGTTTTGAGTTTGAAACATTTTGCACTCAACTGGAGAATTATTGTTGTAATGCTATCCATGTCATGGAAACCTTGAAGCTGATTATTGTTATCTGAGCAACAGAAGCCTCCAGTGTCGAAGTTGGATTTAATTTGAGCACCCTAAATTAAGCATTGTTCTCTGCAGGAAGATTGCAACCTTTTCCACAACAGGTTAATTGTTCTTGTTGTGACCTAGGCCTGAGTAGTGATTACCAAACACAATTCAGCCCAGAACAAACTTATTTTATTAAAACAGCTGAGAATTAATTCATTCTCAGCTTAGTCCAAAACAAGTTCTTCATAACCAGTCCATTGGCCTTATCATCAACCTTTGATGTCTTTGGTAACCTGCCAAAGGCTTTTCTTGGCAAAACCCCCAGAAAGTTCAAGAGACGCTGACAAGCATTGGAATCAATGTTGCTTTTCTACAAAGAATCCAACCACTCGTTGCTGCTCTTTTAAGCCTAATGGGAGGGGCCAATCATCATCTGGCCTTACTCCCGAGTCGTCCTTTTTGCTTCAGATGCTCTTGCCTTCTGGCAGCTCTTCGCATGTGTGCACTAGGAACAGGCTCTCTCCAGAGTCCGTGCATCGCTCCCAGATGGTGCTGGCCCCATCTCTGCCTCCGATGCAGAGCCCTCATCCAGGCCTTCCACTGACTCCAGGACTGGCCCATTGTTCTCCCCAGCATCCTCACTGACCAAGTCCGCAGGCTGCTGGCGGACCACAACAATTCTTTTTCTGAAGCCAAAGAAAACAAATCAAGGATACTCAGTTGCTAAAGTGCATTTTTGTCCTGGAAACTAGATTGACCTTGGCAGCTGAGCATCTTTAATTTGTCTTTTAAGCTACCTAACACTCAATTAAATAGTGCTGATGCTTACTTTTAAATTAAAATGCTAGTTGAAATATTAGTTTAACAGGTCCTTTGGAGGTGGGGGGAGTTCATCCTTGATGTCCATTTAATATCCTGTTTTCCCCAAAATAAGACATCCCCTGATAATAAGCCCAATCGGGCTTTTGAGCGCATGGCAATAAGGCCAAGCGCTTATTTCAGGGTTCAAAAAAATATAAGACAGGGTCTTATTTTCAGGGAAACACGGTAAATTGTTTTCTTCATTTTGTTGTACATTGTGTAATAAGATCTTCCCATGCATGAATTAAAGTACGACATATAAGCAGAATTTTTTTTTTAAAGTGCATGTCTGAATTACTTTGGATGCAAGTGCAAAGCAGGTAGACTGATGCACCACGCTTAGATGCAGGCATGCGAAAATTGGGAAAAATAAAGAGTTTTTCACTTTTCCTCCTAAATGTTTTGTTTTTCTCGTGTGATTCATATTTCTGCTTCTGTGGGAATTTATTTTGGCCTTATGTAGTTCTCCTTACAGAAAGACAGCGATTGCAGTATTTAAGGAAAGGGACAGTTGGAGAGATATATAAACACTGTATTCTTTGTTTCTTTTCTCCAAGGCCTGCTCCTTTGTTGAAAAATGCCCAGTTATCAGAGTCAAAAGCCCGAGAGTTGTACCTGCAAGTCATACAATACATGAGAAGAATGTACCAGGACGCCAAGCTTGTTCATGCAGATCTCAGTGAATTTAATATGCTGTATGTCTTATTTTTGTTTTTCAACTTTAACATTGGGACTTGAGACATTTACATAATGACTATGTATGTGTGGGTTACAATCCTCCCCTTAAGATAGGTATTGTTTAGCAGAAAGCATATCCTCCAGTCAGTATCTCTCTGGGGACCTCTTAGGGCTACTCTCTGGGACACTTTCTGGATTCCCAGTGTAATTTAAGCCATCTGCTGCTGAGTTGTGAATTCTCTGGATGCATTCTGACCTGAGAGATGACATATTTTCCTCTGCCCAGACAGGACTGCACAGAAATTAGTTCTTGCATTGCAGGGATGAAGAACAGTTGATAACTGAACTGTTGCAGAAATGAAGAAGCGTTTGTTAGTTATCCAGCCTGATCAAGTTGTACACCATCTCACTTTGCAAAGATCTCAATTTTCAGGAAAATTTTGGAAGTCGCTCCAAATCTAGGTAGCCTTGGGTTTCAAAATCACATACTGGATATTGGTAGAACAGAGTGATAGGGAAATAAGAGATGAAAGAGTTGAAGAATTGAAACACTGCATATTTGCTTCCTGTCTGTCCACTTTTTCTGTCAGGGAATTGCGCAGCAGGTATCCAAATGAAGTCAGAGACACTGACACAAACTTATACAGGTAGTCCTCGACTTACAACAGTTCACTTAATGACCGTTGCACTGAAAAAAGTGACTTATCACCATTTTTCACACTTATGACCTTTGTAGCATCCCCATGATCATGTGATCAAAATTCAGATGCTTGGCAGTTGACTCATATTTATGACCGTTGCTATGTCCCGGGGTCATGTGATCACCTTTTGTGACCTTCTGACAAGCAGAGTCGATTGGGAAGCCGAATTCCCTTAACCATGTTACTAATTTAACAACTGCAGTGATTCGCTTAACAATGGTAGCAAGAAAGATCATAAAATGGGGCAAAACTCACTTAACAAACTTCTCACTTGGCAACTTAAATTTTGGGCTCAATTGTAGTCATAAGTCGAGTACCTGTAGTTTTATATAAATAAATAAATTTTACATCAATATTTACAGCAGATAAGATAGTCAGGCAAACAGGAGCCTCATGAAATGAACCACAGAGCATGCCGGGCGCACACAGAAGAAAAAGGCAGGAAAACAGAGAAACTTTCCTTCCACATCTCCAGCAACTAATCACAGCACAGATTGCCTCACACAGGAGCTAGCACTCCAACCTATCAACCACAACTCTGTGTTGTGGCTCACTGCACAACCCTGCTGCTCCAGCTGCTAAATTTAAATGTCTTAACATCTTCTTTCAAACTGACTTGCTAGATTGGCATTATTTAATTAGAATGACAGCTTCATTACAGCAATTAAAACTCTGTGGCATTCATTCGTCCAGATGTCTCCCAAAGACTCTGATGTTTTCTGAAAATGCCATAATAGATATAAGATACGGTATTTGGAAATAAATGTATTGTGGTTTGTTTTTTTAAATCAAATTTTATTGATTTGTTCTTACACACACACACAGACACACATATTTTGTGAACAGAGTATTGACCGTATCATAGCTTATACAACTTGTCATATCCAAATATGCTTTACATAGTTACAGTTTCTGCCAAAATGTTCTTTTTCCCTACTTTTCTATCTTATCTTAATATTTCTATGCTTATTATATAAACCGCATTACCATACGCCCTCAAATCCTAATTTCTTAACATTATTTCAATTAGTTATCTTATCCATTATTAATCATATATACAGTATTCTCTTTTAACTTTCATATTAGTTCGTTCTTCATCCTAATAAATTTAAACATGGTCGAGGTTGCCTTTCTACCACTTCATCTCCCTTGTTTTACAACAATCCTTCTTCTCCTTCTCCTCTCTTTCTCTTCCCACCTTTCTTCTATCCTCTTCTATTTTCTTCTTTCCTCCTCTCCTATTCTTCTCTACTTCCCCTTCCTTCCCCCACCCCCTCCTTCCTTAATACTAATATATTGTGGTATTGGTTTCCCTTTTTCCAGGTATCACAGTGGTCAGGTATATATTATAGATGTGTCCCAGTCTGTGGAGCATGATCATCCACATGCTTTGGAATTCCTGAGGAAAGACTGTGCCAATATCAACGGTAAGGAGGAGATAATATTCCTTGTGTGATTTAGCTATTGAGTAGAATTGATCATATTTAAACTGCATAATTGGATATTTCAGTCTTAAAAATAATCCTGATGGTTACAACCAAGATCGTAATTCTGATGTGCTTGGAGTGGGGGTGCTTAAAGATGGATTATTCAGGAAAGCTTTTTGTAGCGCCATCCAAAGCATCTGCCACATAAATGAACTTCTAAATCTTGTGGGACAGTTTGGAGGCTGAACTGGAGCCATCAAAGTTTTTTGTAAGTAATAGTAACTTTATTGTCATCTTTGTCCTTTCTGGCAGATTTCTTTTATAAGTACAATGTTGCGGTGATGACAGTGAGAGAGCTCTTTGAGTTTGTCACAGATCAATCTATTACGAATGAGAATATGGATGCCTATCTTGAAAAGGTAGGGCTTGGTTTATCTTTTATGAAAATATATTCATATTGAAGGTTCAGGCAGGTAATTCTCACTTAGCAACCACAATTGGAAGCAGTAACTTAGCCATTAAGGGAAGGGTCACTAAGTGAAACCATTCTCATGATCTTACCTCAGTGTTCCTTTGCTTTACATGCCTGCAAGTCATAATTACAAGGATTGATCATAAAATTACTTTTTCATCACTGTCATAACTGAATGATAACTAAATACAGTTCCTAAACAAGGACTATATGTTTGCTACCTTGAGTTATTTGTAAAAATAATAAAGGCAGGATATAAATAAATAGGACTATCTGTATTGATATTGTACTTAAATCACTATTTGTGAGGGGAAAGTATTTGTTTATTGTGGGTAAAAGAAGCTGGCTCCTTTGAGACTTTCTATAAAGGTAAAGGTTCTCCTTGCACATATGTGCTAGTCATTCCCGACTCTAGGGGCCGGAGTTCATCTCCGTTTCAAAGCCAAAGAATCAGAGCTGTCTGAAGCCGTCTCCATGGTCTCATGGCCGGCATGACTAAACACCAAAGGTGCTGTTACCTTCCCACCAAAGGTGGTCCCTATTTTTCTACTTGCATTTTTTACATGCTTTCGAACTGCTAGGTTGGCAGAAGCTGGGACAAATGACGGGAGCTCCTGTGGATGGGTTCCTCCCAGTTCGGCCCTGTTCTCCCGAGCCAGTAGCGGTGACAATATGACATAGACCAGTACCTCTGCTAAATCATAAATAATTGTCACATGACCATCAAGACATGCCCACAAAATAAGCCACGCCCACAGAACCAGTAGTAAAAAAATTTAGTATAGTATAGTTTAGTATAGTTTATTGAATAGCCCAAAGGCCTTTTCAAACAAAACAGAAAAGAAAAAGGGAAAAAGATAAAACAGTTACAAAAATAGCTATCTAAAAATATATGATAGATGACATTAAAATTTTACCATATCAAATTTCAATAGCTAAGTTGCCAAGACTAGAAGACTAGATAACCCAAATAGGATAGCTCCTCTCTAACTGAGCTCATCTTTCTTACAATCAATAAAATTTTCCTTGATATAACTGGCTCGTATTGCCGTCAACCTTTTAAGGTATCGAGTGATCGCTCTTACCAGGGGAGGAGAGTCAGCCCTCAACAGAAATGCTAATTTTTGGCTTATATTCCAGTGGGGAAATTTATTTATAATTGGGGACAGATATTGATTTCTAACTTCCTGATAGAGACTACATTCAAATATTATATGCGCCGTGTCCTCCACGACATTTACCCCACATATGCATATTCTTTTGCCATACGGGATTTTCCGATAACGGCCGAATCTAACGTTAGTATCTAGAAGTTCGAATCTAAACTTAACAAATAACTGTCTCTCCACTGATGGCATTTCTAAATATAAATACTTTTCCAGGGTGAAAGTTGTTTTAACTGCTGTCAGCAGTTTAAGGGAATGATTAGTTGAAAGGGTTGCCATATCCATTTGCCCATGTATATCTTTAATCCGTTGTTTAACTTGGTTCAGTGTGTCACACAACGGGAACCCTACGCCATATCGGTTCAATATTTCTGACAGCCGGGTTAGCCAGGAATACCTTTGAGGATTTGAAATCTGCTGTTCCTCTAGACATATTTTAGGGAGTCTGCTGGCATCCATCTGGGTCATTTTTAGCCAGTAGGCTACCGCCCTAGTGATTGTATAGGTGTACAGTGAGAAATGTCCCAATTCAGCTCTGACGGCTGCAGCTGAAGTGGAATTGTTTACCCCAAGCATCCTCCTTAACAGATTATTTTGAGTTCTCTCTAATATGGGGGCCTCTGTAAGACCCCAAATTTCAGCACCATAGAGCATGATCGGAACAAGTTTAGCCTGAAAGACTTTACGAAGAGGTAAAATGGAGGTTGGTTGGATTCGTTTACTTAATTTAGATACAAGGCTTGCTCCTGCTCTAACCTTTTTAGAAAGGTATTGATGGTGCGGAGTCCAACCTCCTGCACCGGAAAAAAAAAAATTTAGAACCCACCCCTGAGCTCACCCCATTCGCGGCACTAGGGATTCGAACTGCTGAACTGTTGACCTTTCAATCGACAAGTTCAGTGTCTTAGCCTCTATAACATGCTATAAAAACTGATTTCCCCATCTTGTTTATGAGATCTGAAGGAAGTGAATCTTTTGAAAATGTCCTTTTTCACCTGCAACCAAAGCCATTGTGTAAGAACAGTAATGAAACATGTCGATAGCTGCTACTATTACTACAGTCGTGTTGGGAGACCAAAGCACTTCTGGGTTGAAAGGATTGAGTGATGACACTACCCGTTGCAGGCTCCTTTTGTGTCCCCGTTAAATTGCCCACCAAAGTGGTACCAATCTATCTACTATCTACTATCTGTAGCTGCTGACTTTATCAAAAGTTTATGGGGCTATCTGGAATCTAGCGCCATTCTAGATTCCATAAAGATGATTTAGAGGACTGATGAGCTACAGCCTGCCAGCTTCTCATTTTGTTTAAAATTAAGTGAAATTAAGTTAACTGCAGTGGATCAGGCAGTCTGGTGGACTTAAGGAAGCTGTGCAGTAGCTCATTGGTGCCCATGAGCAGTGTACCGAACATAACACATTAACAGTTTTAAAGGTCAAAAGTGGCATTATCTATTAAGCAAAAGCCACTTTGGGCAAGATCCAATGAATCTGGTATAGAATTTAAATTATGTGTCCTGATCTGCCGCTTTCAGAAAAGATCTAACTTCCACATTTTAGGCTAGTTGAAGTTCACGGACCACTTTTAATGTACTGCAGTATTTTAGTGTAGAAATGATAAGCATGGTTGGTTGGCTGACATCCTTTCTATCTGCTTCAGAAAAGACATAGTAGGTAAGTCAGCTCAAATTAATACATTGCACTCCTAGTCATGTACCGTACTAAGAGTACTAGATTCTCCAGTAATTGCAAGCCAACTCCCCCCACCCACCACCCACCCCCAATCTGTCCCTTCTGCAAACATAAGATCCATGTGCATTTGCTTCAGACTGAGCAATTGATTTCCATTTGCCAGTTTTGGCTTTTGTATCCTGAGCATTCTGATATAAATGATGCCCCATAAATGAAGCAGCAAATTCCTTCAAATACTGTTCAAAGGTCCTGTTTCTCCAGGTCTGTTATGGAGCCAGTGATGACCTAGTAGTGGCAGTGAGCTATACAACATCAGAGCTTTTTTAAAAGAGGCATTAACACTTGGATGGAAGAATATGCATCATTCTCTAAGAATTGGTTCCCAGACTGATAAACAACCAGTTGCAAATTTCATTATTATTGGGGAGGAGTGGAATTGGTTTCCTTGCGGAAGGCAGTTAGAGAAATAGAGTATCTCCATCCCAGTGTGCATGGAGATATACTGCTTCCAAATTAAACACAATTAGTTGCTGGGAATTCTTCTAACCCATCCATCTCAATAAATCTTGCTAAAAAGAACTTGGTAGAAATTGTGCTTAGGGGGAAAAAAAACACTTTGGTAAAGGCAACTGTCAAAGAACCTAACTAGCTCTTTTGAATGAATTTTCTGATGTTAAGAATTTATTTGTCAATATTTTGTAGGTAATGGAAATTGCATCGGAGAGAACAGTGGAAGAAATATCCAATCAGAATAATGTAGATGAAGAGGTAAGCCAGTGGCCTAAATAAATACATCATGTCTCTTCTGAAAGAACCTGAACTATTCCTCTGTATTTTGATAATATTCAGGAATATGTTTATTTTCAAATGATTCATCAAAGGTTTTAACAGAGTCTGTATTTTTATAGCCTTCAAATAATTGCAGTAATTTATTCCACCATTATAAATTTTATGTTTAAGCAATTAATAAAGTGCAATGAAGATTCCATCACGGAAGTATATTTTATTTAAGTCTCTTCTTGAAAGCCATAATTTTTGTGGTCTTTTTTTAGTTCTAAGAAAATACCTTTAATTTGTAATAGAGTTAACATGATTAAATGAAAGAGTGTAATATGGTCAATATAGGATGTTGCTTTCCATATCGGAATGGTTCCAACTACACTTACAAAATGATTTCAAAAAAAAAAGCCATTTAAATATGTCCCAAAGGTACTTTTCAAAAGGCAACTGGACTTTCTTGTTTTTTTTTTTTTCTTTGAAGATGTTTTCGCTTCTCATCCAAGAAGCTTCTTCCGTTCTTAAACATGTTTCTGCTTTTTCAAAAATGAATCTGAATTACACTTTAGTCCATCCTGGCAAGCATATGAGTGAAAGACCTCTTATCTCCTCCTCTCTTAGCTGATCAATAATAACTAGAGAAAATATAACGTGATTTATCAGATTATGCTTAATTCGTATTCTAGGTGTTTCGGAAAGCCTATATCCCTAGGACTCTGACAGAAGTTAAGAACTATGAGAGAGATGTGGACATAATGATGAAGCTGAAGGAAGACGATTCAGCCCTCAGTGTGCAGCAAGATAATGTAAGCAATACTGGATTGAGTGGAACATCTAAAGAAATATGCTTATTTATGTGTGTGGAATTGATTAGTGTATCACATTACATATTGGGTTGGATTTAGACTGGCCTGAACATAAGGGCTATGCTCCGAGTTGTTGGGAATCAGGCAGCAAAGAAATTATTATGGTTGGCCATAGAGACAGGCAGATGTTTATACTGGATTTTGCAGGATATACGTATTAAAAAGGTGCTTCCTTCTGGAGGAAAAGTCTCCTTTCTCCCTGTATTCCCTGTATTTGTTTCTCTTGCTGCCCCAAAGGGTCCCAGTGTTGTAGAGATTTTCATGAGACATACAAAGCTGTGGGATGAGGAAGAGTTGTAACAATTATCTTTTCTTCTTGGATAGAGATCAGAGGTGAAATCCAGCAGGTTCTGACAGGTTCTGGAGAACCGGCAGCGGAAATTTTGAATAGTTCAGAGAACCAGTAGCAGAAATTTTGAATAGTTAGAGAACCGGTAGTGGAAATTTTGAGTAGTTCGGAGAACTGGCAAAGACCCCCTCTGGCTGGTCTCAGAATGGGGATTTTGCAGTGTCCTTCCCCTGGAGTGGGGTGGAAATGGAGATTTTGCAGTATCCTTCCCCTGCCACGCCCACCAAGCAACACCATGCCCACCAAACCATTCCCACAGAACCGGTAGTAAAAAAAATTTGAATTTCACCTCTGGTAGAGATCCTCTGAACACCCCACTGGAGTCACTTTAATACTGATAATGAAAACAACAAATTTGCTATAAAGAGTTTTAAATTAATCTCTTCTCATTTCTCATTTTTTAAAGAATCGTTTGGTCTAAAAAAATATTAGAGTAATAATTTGAGGGTTTTTTGGACAGAAGCTCAGAATGCAATGGCTGCAACCCCAGAAGCATGTTGAATGGTAACAGCAACAAATACTTTTTTGGTGAAGTAATTGGTGCTTTCCGTCTCACTAGAATGTAATATAGTGTAATGCTGTATACAAGTCTGATCTTTATTATGATCATCGACCAAAGATTTGAAAAATCCACATTCAGATTGTTTTGCTATTGTTCTTTGTTTTGCACAGATTCTCTACCAGACAGTTACAGGATTAAAGAAGGATTTATCTGGTATTCAAAAGGTAAGATGGTGATATTTCAGGGCTGTGTTTTTCAGTAATAAAGGTAGTCCTCGGCTTACGATCACAATTGGGCCCAAAATTTCTGTTGCTAAGTGAAACATTTATGAAGTACGTTTTGTCCCATTTTACGACCTTTCTTGCCACAGTTGTTCAGCGAATCACTGCAGTGGTTAAGTTAGTAACAGGATTCTTGCGTGAATCTGGCTTCCCTGTTGACTTGTGTCAGGAAGTCACAAAAGGAGATCACATGACCCCAGGACAGTGCAACCGTCATAAATATGAGTCAGTTGCCAAGTGTCTCAATTTTGATCATGTCACCACGGGGATGCTACAACGGTTATAAATATGAAAAATGGTCATAAGTCACTTTTTCCAGTGCCATTGTAACTTCGAATGGTCACTAAACAAACTCTTGTAAATCGAGGATTACCTGTATTCAGATTACAGTGAAACCTCTCCTGACTAGAGTGTAGATTCAGGATCATGCTAAACCCAACCTTAGTGTGACTTCAAATGATGTGCAAATATAATCAGTGTTTGTAAATCTAGACTTATGACTAGCTATTTTTAATTCTTTAACTATGTTTTTGGAATATCCTTGCTGGTCACCTGTCTACAGCTACGTTAATGGTTCAAACATATAGATCCGTGATGGCCAACCCGTGCCAGAGATGGCACGCAGAGTCCCCTCTGTGGGCATGCGCGCCATCGCCAGCTGCTCTTCTGGTTTTCAGCGCACGCACATATGCTGGCCAGCTGATCTTTGAGTTTCCGGGGCTCAGGCGCACGCACGTTTCGGTTTGAGCACTTGGTGTCAAAAAGCTTTGCAATACTGATACAGATTCTCCTTTGACAGTCCTTGCATTCTTAAAATCCAACTTAGAGCAACCTTTTGGAATTCTTTGTATGTCTTAGACATTGGCTTCCGGTAGTATTCAGCTCTTGGAGAACATTGTGAAGGCTGACCTTCACATATCCAAAGAATTTCTGATGGAGGGCAAGATTGAAGAAAAAAATGAATCTTTTGGTTTGTTGTAGGTTCCTGCACTCCTTGAAAATAATAATGATGAGGCAGATTCTAATGATGAGGATGATAGCTCTGACAATTCAGACTCATGTTGTAAGGAACAGGAAGACTCGGGGCTTCTTAAAGACCAACCTGCTGAAACAGATGTTGACAAAAAGGTTAGTGGGACAGCTTTCTTCAATTGGAGAAAATATTTTTGCGTGAAGGGGAGGCTGTTCTGAGTGCCGTGTTCATCGCTATAGAAACGTCCTTGCTGTTCTTTTGTTCTTTAAAACAGAAAAAAGTTGATTAATTGATGTTTCTTACTTGGGTCTACTTTTCCAGGAAAGGAAGAAAATAGTCAAAGAATCTCAAAGGGAGAAGAGAAAACACAAGATTCCAAAGCACGTAAAGAAGCGAAAAGAGAAGGTAGCAAAAATGAAAAAGGGCAAATAAATTCTGGTGATCGTTTTTAAAAGTTTTTCTTGTTTTAGTGAGTCACTATTTTGGAGCAGAGTCCATTTTGATGCATATCAACAGAGCACCGTGACGGGCTAAATTGTTACCAGATTGACTTGCTCTTGTGTACTCCTGCAGAATCAGAAGCTCCCACTAAGAATATATTCGTGTGGAGAAATGAAAACAATTTCACAACCGTGTTTTTTAAAAGAAATCCAGAGAAATTGATGCGACATACAATTGTATATTTTGTACTTGCATAGTGACCCCAAGATGTAAATAATTCCTTTCTTGTTCCATGATCAATTATTTGGATAGATACATGGGTAAATAATGTGTGGGAGGAGTTTACATAAGTCTCGTTCATTTAAGCCAGGGATGTGCAGTGGATGGTCCTGCAGACATTGGACCCCACCTCTTAAAATTTCTCTTTCCATGCTGATGTGAAGGATGATGGGAATTGGAGTTAAGCAACACCTAGAAGACCAAACAGTAGCCTGTTTGTGATGAACACTCTTCATTCAGTTTCAGTGAATTGTCTGCATGAAAGATCATCTTGTACTAAGAGGAAGAGTTAATGAATATATTAGCAAATATATTCCTAGCAAATATATTCCTTCTCATCCTGTCCCTCTGCAGCTTTGACACTACATTTGGGAAGGGGTGGGGTGGGGGGAGTTGTTTTCAGAGGAAAACCACACTTATAAATAACATGGTTTTTATCACTCTCATCTCTATCTGGATCTGTGGCACAGTGCTCCACATGTTACTTCTTGGATTCTGTTTGTCAATCAGTCTTGCCTGTTTGGCTACATGGTAGGGAGCTTCAGTAGAGTCCTGTTGCCTAGGTAACAGACTAACAGATTTCTCTTTCTCTTTCGGGAAATGTGATTGTTCTTTCTTCATTGTGCAAGTTTATGAGTAAGAGTGACCTTTCTGTGATCAAGAGAATACTTCTGTAACTGTTCTTGATTTGAGTTCAATTTGCTTCACTACGGATTAAGCATTGTAAGGATACTGAGTTGATACCAAAGATCAATAATTTACATTCATTACTCAATTGTTTTTAAAAGTTGAAATCAAGTTCAATGACGGGGCACTACCATCTCCAAAACATTATTAATGAACGTTCTGAACTATTAATGGAATCACTGAACTTTATCAAATTGGTTTTATTCTTATTAAAAACTACAAACTACAATTCATGGTTCAGATGTTTAAGGGGTAGCAGTATTTTAACAGCTGTCAGTGATATAAATCCATTGCCACTGGTGTCATTTTCTTTGAAAATAAAACTCAAAACATTCTGCATTATGTTTGTTGATTTATAAAAAAAACCTATTACTTTCTGCCCAGTTTTATAGGAATAATAACAAAGTGGTTTCATATAGAAATACATTTGACAGCATTGTTTTCATTTTAAAAAAGTTTGAATCCCCTGGTTTGAGAATAAATATGGGGGACTGTGGCATTTTGGATGTTGATGTTGAACGAATACCAGAAACCCAGCAGCCAACATAGCCAATTCAACGGAATGCTGAGAATTAGTTCACCAATATCAGGTATCCCACTCATTTTTTAAAACTAGCATAATATAATTGTGATGCCAAACAAAAACCAATAGTGAAACCTATGACAAAGAATATTACTTCAAACATTGAGTTATTGTGCCTTATTATGAGGCGTGGTGGTTAGAATGCAGTACTGCAGGCTACTTCGGCTGCCGGTTGCTGGCAGTTTGAATCTCAACAGGCTCAAGGTTGACTTAGCCTTCCATCCTTCCGAGGTTGGTAAAATAAGGACCCAGATTGTTGGGGGCAGTATGCTGACTCTGTAAACTACTTAGAGAGGGCTGTAAAGCACTGTGAAGCAATATGTATAAGTGCTTTTGCTATTATAGATTATTGTTAAGTCTATTAAATATAGTTATCTAGAGATTCTTGGTTTAAAACTATTACAGCATATTTCATTTGGCTGTTCTGAGCTTAATGCTGCACCCATTCTATTTCATGGGTACCTGGTGTAACCTTTGAATAAGTATCCAATTTGCAGAACAATAATAGGAATAGTTTATCCAGGCAGCAGAATTCCAGAGGACCAATAGATGGCAGCAAAGAGATGGAGATATTTTATGTTTCCTACCATCTATGGGTAGTGATGCTTTGGATTTTTGCAGCCCAGATGTAGCCTGCATATAATAAAAGATGTCCACTAGAACCATCTTTCCAATTCAATGTTTTAACCAAATTTTATATTCAGTTCATTTTACTGGCCATGTGTCAGAGCCAAAACTAAGAATGGTATTTCTTCCAGATTGAGTTCTTTATTGTTTCACACTAGGCAAAATCTTGCCAGACTGAGGATTTTACTAATTGCATCTACAATATACTCTGTGAACTACAGGGGCTGTGTTCACCCTCGTTCTTTCACACATAAATAACTGAGCTGTATTGCCACTTATTCCTCTGGAATGTGCCCCCTCCCTCCTGGAGAGCCACCTCCTCATTATGCCATGTTCTCCACAAAGTAGAACATATGTTTTTATGACAATCAGGAATCACGTATGATTCACATATGTATTAAATGCCATTGAATTGCCAACTAGAATATCTCCTCTTAACAAATGCATCCCTTTTGCCTCTCCTCAGCTTCTGCTGGCACTAATTCTGCTAAATCTCTCAATTGAATGGGATTGGATCATACAGCAGGGTCATCATTCCTCCTTGTCGGAAGATTGCTTTGTCAGAAGGTCGCCTCTGTTAATTGTTCTGTCTTTCCTCTTTCACTTTAGAAGACCAGCTGAGAATAATTATTCTGAGCCTGGCTTCAGATAGTGTATTATAACAGGGCGGAGGGAAGGTTGTTTTTTTTTTTTAATTTGATTTATATGCCGCCCTTCTTCGGAGACTCAGGGCGGCTTACAATGCACTTAACCAGGTTAACCATGGTTTGCCAAAATGAAATTGGATTGATTCATATAGAACACTAAATTGACGTTACAGACCTTAATTGTAGGCTTATCAGTGAAACAGAACATTTTGTTCTGTATTCAGAATAATACTGCTGCACTCAAACTGTTCAGACTGGTATGCTTTGTGCACCCCTGCACAATTCCTCATATACCAGGGGTCCCCAACCCACGGGCCAGGGCTCTTTCGGAACTGAGCCATGGCCCGTTCAGAACCAGGCCGTACAAAGGGTGGGCAAGTTCATGCATGCAGCTCCACTTGTGTGAACGCAAGCGCACATGCTCGTGCATGAAGCTCCATTTGTGTGAGTGGCAGGTGTGTGTGCCTGCCACTTGTGCAAGTGGAGCTGCAGGCAGTCGCACGTGCCTGCCACTCACGGAACCATCTCCTCTCCCCTCCCAGCAGTTTGCCAAGCCGGAAAGTTTGGGGACTGCTGATGTATATTGTTACTTTGTACCTGTTCGCATCTGTTACGGTGTTTTCCCGAAAATAAGACCCTGTCTTATATTATTTTGAACCCTGAAATGAGCGCTTGGCCTTATTGCCATGCATTCAAAAGCCCGATTGGGCTTATTATCAGGGGATGTCTTATTTTGGGGAAAACGGTATTTTTTCCATGAATCCATGCAACTATGGTGAACATCTCCTATTTTTTCCATGCATACTCTCCTGTTTCGGTTATGAAAAGGACTGGATTAAGATAAAGTGAACTTTGGAGTATAGAGGACATTAATTAATTAACCCAACAAGGATGATTTTTATCTTTCCTGAAGCGCAAATAGTCCCTCTGTTTCAAGGCTACCTGAATGAATGTGCTTGTATTATTTACCAGCCATAGACACATTTTTTAACCTGATCTAATACTCTTATTAGCAAGCTGGTGATCTTCAGAAACACAGCAGGTGGAGCCTTTGTCATGTTTTTATTAGGTTGCTACTGACTGAACTCTCAAAGAGTTGAGACCGAACTGATGTCTACTTTAACTAGAGAACATTTTCTTAGGCTATTAGTGGTTAGTGCCTTCCTTTTCCCATCCACAACCAACAAGCCAAGGACAGCAGTTTTGTGGAAGCAGTGAACAAGGAACCTTACGGGCACTTAACTGGAGGTAACACTGAAACGTACCTTTTGGAAGCTATGCACAAGGTTGGGCTGATGATAATTTTTTAACAAGCCATCAAATGTTTTCTCATATTACTTTCCAGAAAACGCCCTGGGAAAATCTGTGAATGATTTTCTTCCATGTGAGAAACTGAAGAATCATCATATTATTTATGTATTAGGCGAGAAAGGAAATTGGAGCAGAATCAGAAGATTTAGAATCAAGAGATTGAGATTGCTTCACAATCTTGTCTGAACTAGCAAAATTACCTTCAGAGATAGTTAGCTTATTTATTATTCCTTTATTTCTTTTACATGGAGCTAGCTCTGAAGAAAGGAATCTCTGGATGAACACAGGAAGAAAAAAAGGCTCATGGAGAGAGATTATTTATTTATGATATCCGATCTTTATTATTTTTACAAATAACTCAAGGTGGTGAACATATCCACCACACCTTCCTCTTCCTATGTTCTGACCCAGCCTTAGCAGAAGCAAGAAACAGACTCCTTGTCATGAAAAAACCCTCTTTTTTTACCTCTTGTGAATTAATTCCATTCACCCATCGAAAAGTCCAGGCAATAGTCCTTCAAAGAGTTAACTGCAGTAACGGACCTTATCAGTTCCTTGTGATAATTGCAAGGCCATGAGCGCCCAGCTGAAAGGCTGCAAATTAAATTCTGGCAAGCAGTCTTTGTGGCATGAAACCCAATGAGCAAAATCTTCAGAAATACGAACTGTTGTCTCCTATGACAACTACTCCCCTTTCCTTCTATTTATTCCCCAGCCAGGGAGGGGCCATTCAGCGTCCATGTGTACTTTGCTTCCCGAGTTGACTCCTTGTCCTCCAATTGTTCCCCTCTCCTAACTGCTCTGCGCATAAGTGCATCTGGAATAGGCCCAAGCTATTCTTCCTCCTCACTCTTATCAGCCTCCCAAGGCAGCTGCCTCTCTGGTGGCTGGGAAATGTCGGATAGCCCTGACTCTTATCTCTGCGTCCGACACAGAGCATCCATCAGAGCCTTCCCCAGATTCCAGAACTGGCCTAAGTTCCTCCCCAGCCTTCCTCATCATTCGAATTTGCCGCCAGCTCTGCTGGCAGCTGGCAGGCCACAACACCTATCTCCCCACAACAACAACCCTATGAAGTGAGTTGGGCTGAGAGAGAGTGACCAGCTAGGTTAACTAGCTGGCTTTCATGGCTAAGGCAGGACTTGAACTCGTAATCCCTTGCTTTCTTAGCCTGGTGCCTTAACCACTAGACTAAACCAAGAGTGTGGCTTTATTGAAAAATCCATCTAGGTACAGCAGAAGCAAAGTCAGTTCTGGGATTTGGCCACAAAAACCCACATAGGTAAAACCTCTTTTCCCCCTCCTATAGTTCATAGTTCACCAGTTGGGTTCAGTATTTTTTAAATAGTTTAAATCGTTTAAAATAGTTACAGTCTACTATGAAATTAATTTATGGCATCTGCTTTATGTCTTACTCTAAGAAGCACAGGGACATATAGATGTTGTTCTCCTCCTCCATTTTATCTTACAATATCCAGGGAAGATTAGCTTTGGCTAAGAAATATAAATTTTGGACACTGGAATACAAATTTTCCCAATCTTACTCTAGCATTATGTTTGCTAAACTATCACTTATAAGGGTAATAAATAGAAAATAACGAATCAGAATAAATTATTAAATAAATTTTACATTACTAAAGATGGAAAAGAGCAATTATTATTTTCGTTTGTACATAGCTCTTCTTTCCAAAAGAGGATAAATGGGATATTTTCAGCACATATAGTTGTTCCCATTGCTGCATTGCAGAGGATAAAAAAATATATTTAACACTGTATTCCTATTCAACTCCAATATTTCTATGGAAGTCAAATTATGCCATGAGCTTGGACTTGCACATGAGAAAAGCTATGAATTTTCCTTCCTGCTTAAATTTAAATGCAAGCCTGATGTTGAAATTTACCTCATAAGCAGGCAAAACATGTATTGGAAGACTTTTAAGAATAAAATAAAATAAAGTTGGGGTCAATTCTTTTGTTTTGAGCAAAGATTGTCAGTGTTGCTCAAACATTTCATAACATGACCTTGGTATCTAAATGTCTCGCTGGTGACAGAAGGTTCTCCTGCATTCCGGAACTTCCCTCCCTCCTTAAGAATTCTCCCACTCACTCCTGTTGCTGTTTGACAAACTGCGGAGCGACAGCAGGTGCAACTATGGAGTTGAGTCAGGTTTGACATGCAAGCTTGCTAACCTCCAACCCAGCATCCTAACCACACGAGCCACTTTTGAATTGGAGCTTCAAAATGCAGCCATAATTACATTTGTAATTGGCTAGGATAGGGAGACTCCATTCCTGCCCTCAAGAAAATGTGGGCAGCCTCTACTGGTAATAGAGCAAACAGAAAGATCCAATGTGTCATTTGCATTTGAAGGGTTCACGTTTCCTGCTCCCCTGCTATAACATAGGACATGTCAGAATAATGATTAATCATAAAGCAAAATAACAAAAGAAAGTTTGAAAGAAATAGGAAAGAGTCCTGAGCGTATTAAGTACAAAGATACCTTAATGGTGCCTAAACATGATCAGATTAGAAAACCTGGCTGTTTAGAATGATTATTGGCTAATGACAATATCAAGTATCAAGCCTTATAAATAGGTGGATGGTTAAAGATTGGAAATAATTTTAAAGCAAAGGTCTGATTTGCAAATGAATGAATGAACAACTGAATGAAGTTGATATCCGCCACTTATTAATTTTAAATAATTCAAAAACAAGACAAAACTGCTAAGCACTCTCCTACAGACATACACACCCATTTCCAGAATGTACTGTGTACATTTGTCTGGCAATGTGGAAAAAGCAAAACAGGAAATTGATAGAAAAGGGTTGCTTGTCATGCCATCATTCCTTGGTTGCATTTAAATCGCCTATTACAAGCTCTGATGATGAAAAGATTGCATGCTGGCCATTTTGCAATGAGTTGTGGCTTTCAGGAGATATTAAGGTTGCTGAAATAAAGAAAAAGGGGAGAGAGCTTTGGAAACATCCAGATAACACCAAGAATGAGATACTGAAGTGACTCATGGGGCAGAGGAGAGAAATATCCTGCAGCAGCAAAAAAAAAATCTCTGTACAAAAGTTAGAAAATAAATGGTTGCTAATACACCTCCCCAATCCACAAAGGAGTCATAAAAATTAAAAAAAACACAAACAAATCCTCCCAACAACAGCCCAGTTCTTTACAGTAGGTAGGTTCCCTGTGATGAGAACAAGAAAGCTGTCTGAATTCTTGCCAGCTCCGGACTACTGTGGGTGCAGGCATAACTGCAGGCACTTGCTACCAAACAGCTCAGATCCACTGTGATTGCATTGCAAAGTAGAATAAGTGATTATCTGCAAAATAATTTAAGCCACTTTCCCCTGTGAAGACCTGGGGACCTAAGAAGTAAAGTGAGAAGGGATCACCCCAATAGGAAAACCGAACTTCACAAGCTTTGCAGAACTTCACAACTGCAAATGGTAAGGTAGTTTTCTTGCAGCTTGGGATACATTACACCTGAGAGATTAAATCAAGATGGCTGGTGAATACAGAAGACACCAAAACCTAGAGGTCTGGAGGTGATTCTGGAGTGGTGCAGAATCAGAGAAGCCTTCTATAGCCCCACTGCTCATTTTCTTTTAATCTCCTTGCTTGCACAAGCAGCTGTGCTGAGGACTGCATGCAATTCTTTTAGTAATAGCTTTCCCCATCTGCAATGTTTCACTCACAGTTTCATCAGAACACCAGGTGTAGGTGTGCCCCAAGCTATGTTAATTGCTTGAATTAAAATTGCTGCCTAAGTAGTTTTGGGCAACACCAGATGAGCTGGTACAGCAGCTCTGGACAAGGTGTGGCCTGTATCATGCTTATCCTATGGCCTGTGAAGATTCTGATTCATGAAAAGTATTCTACTGTATCAGGGCTGGCTGGGAATAACTTTGTAAATTCAGGTAATATTGTAATAGAAATCTTGAAAACAAAACAGTTAAAGGTTCACTTTTCCCAAGTGGGCCCTTTAATGTTTTTTGCTATGTCCTCATCTCATCCCTAGTTTTATCTGTGAAGAGCTTAAAGGTGACTTTAGAAATTGCAGTGCCCTTTTCTCCCAACAAAATATTACTATGGATAGGTACCTGGTATGATGACAGAGATTAGGATTGGCTAAAATCCTGTGGCTGCTATTCACACAACCTTCCCTGCAGAGAAGGAGTGAGGACAAGTGGCCACTGCCTTCCATGTCCAGTTTAGCATGGACTGCAGGAAGGATTGGACCTTTGCTTTTACAGAGGCATCTGCCTGCAGGATATCTGACTGGCACTTTCCAAAGCATTTGCTAGTTCTAGTCAAGCTTCTTATAAACCCAAGTTAGAACACGATATCTGTTTTTTTTTTTTTAAAAAAAAAAAAACAACCTCACAATTTTAGCACTCTTCTGGAACAGCAGTAGACATGTCTTTATAAATCAGGAAAGAGTGCTAATCCTGGGCTGCCTAGAAGATAGGTTCTCGCCAGGAAAGAGGACTGGATTGTGCCAGCTGCATATTGCTAATTCTGTCACCATTGGTTACATTACAATTTTCCATGTTTTCTGCTGACAGGGTATTTTATGCAGATTTGTAAAGAAACTTTGTTCATTACTTTTATTACTTCTGAAGACTCACACATGAGCACTGCAACTGCTACCCTAACTGGTTAAAGTCATCATGGTTACTTACTTAGGTATCTTGCCTAAGGCAGGAGGGATCATACCATTTTTCCTACTCTGTTCCAGATTTAGTTCTACTGGAGTCAAGATTTGGTTTTGTTTCTCTACTGCAATAAATAAACCAATATGCCCAATGATTAAACAGCAGATGGTCAAAGAGCAGATGAAGGGTACTAAGAACAGAGCTTTAAAAATTAGGCTTTCTCCAGACTTTCTTTCTTCATTCTCCACCGTTCAAGCATGCCCAACTCTTGACAATTTTAGAGGCAAGTGCTCTCCATGCTTCCCTCTCGAGCTTCTTTCAATTGTTGGATGTTCATCTTTGAATCAGCTTTGATGGAATCAAGCTAGTGAGTTCTTTGCTTGCCCCTTCTTCTTGATTCACTAACCATTCCTAGCATCAGTGATTTCTCCAATTAATTTGCACACATGACATTGGCCAAATTAAATCAGATGTAGCCCTGTGATTTTGGCTTCTAATGATGTTTCTGGTATTATATGATTCAGCACCTCTTTGCTGGTTGTTCTGGCTGTCGATGGTATATGCAATAATTTACACCAGGACCCCAGGACCACAGTTCAAAGGCATCAATTCTTCAATTAGCCATTCTTAGTATCCAACTCTCACACCCATACATCATTATAGGGAAGACTATGACTCTAAGTAGCCTGGTTTTTGTATTTATATCAATATATCTGCTTTCCCAGATCTTATGTTAACCATCGCAGTGCAGCCTAAGGTAATCCTGAACACTTCCACCATAAAATGAAGTCCATCTAATTTTGATGTTGTCCATATGGTGCTGTCCATGTGTATAAACATTGCTTGTGTTGCATAAACCATGTGTTCATTATACTGAGATGATTTTCCTGGCAAAATTGCACTAGGCGATCACTAGCTTCATTCCATTCACCTAGTCCAAACTTGCCTACTAAGTCTTGTAACTTCTCCTTGGCCTACTTTTGCACTGAAATCACCCGTAATATACAAAATATCCCTTTGGTACTTGTTTGAGAGCACACTGAAGCTCACTATAAAAAGTTCAATTTCGGAGAACATTTGTAGCTCAGGGTGGAAATGAGGGGTCCTTGAAAGTTCAATTTCATCATCATCTGAATCTACAGTTGGAGTGTAGATTTGTACTACGGTGATTCTGAATGGCTTGCCTCGAATTTGGATAGATATTATGCGATCACTGTGACTCTCAGCACATTTAGTTACTTCTCCGTTTATGCAGAATGCAACTCCTTTTCCTCTGATATCGTTTCCAGAAAAATAAATCATAAACTCATCTGATTTAAATTGACCACTGCCTGTCCAGTGTAACCCACTGATGTCAAGGATCTCTATGTCCACTCTAATCCTTTCTCTTTTTACAATTTCGAGTTTCCCAAGAGACATGACTCTAATATTCCATGTTCCAATTTGATATAACTTTGTACAATGTAGGCAACCTCTTTCGTCATGGGTATTATCAATTGTTGGGCTTCCTGAAGGCTTTCCTCCAACAACATCATAAAAATCTTGATGTAAAAGCTAGCCCTTGCTCTTCTGTTTGAGGGAAGGGGCCTTCCCGCAACCATTAAAGGAAGCGGTTGTAAGGCCCCTCCTCAAGAAGCCTTCCCTGGATCCAGCAGAATTAAAGAACTTTCATCCAGTCTCCAACCTACCCTTTGTGGGAAAGGTTGTAGAGAAAGTGGTGGCACTTCAGCTCCTGCGGTCATTGGAGGAAACAGATTATCTAGACCCATTTCAGTCTGGCTTCAGGCCTGGTTACAGCACGGAAACTGCTTTGGTCACGCTGATGGATGATCTCTGGCGAGCCCGAGATGGGGGTCATTCCTCCATTTTGGTGCTACTTGACCTCTCAGTGGCTTTCAATACCATTGACCATGGTATCCTTCTGGGACGACTAAGGGAGCTGGGAGTGGGAGGCACTGTGTTACGGTGGTTCTCCTCCTATCTCTCTGGTCGGTCACAGTCGGTGTTGGTAGGAGGACAGAGGTCGACCCCTAGGCCCCTCATTTGTGGGGTGCCTCAGAGCTCGGTCCTCTCTCCCTACCTATTTAACATCTACATGAAGCCACTGGGTGAGATCATCTGACGACACAGGGTGAGGTATCAGCAATAGGTGGATGATACCTAGCTGTATATCTCTACCCAGCGTCAATTCAGTGATGCGGTGGATATGATGTGCCGGTGCCTGAAAGCTGTGAGGGTCTGGATGGGAGTCAACAGCTCAGACTTAACCCAGACATGACCGAGTGACTGTGGGTATTGCCTCCTAAAGTCTATGTTGATTGTCCATCCTTGGTTCTGTGGGGGGAGAAATTGTCCCCCTCAGAACGGGCTCGCAATTTGGATGTCCTCCTAGACTCACAGCTAAGATTAGAGCAACATCTGACAGCTGTGGCTAGGGGGACCTTTGCACAGGTTCGCCTGGTGCACCAATTGTGACCCTACTTGGATCAGGAGGCTCTCCTCACAGTCACTCATGCCCTTGTCACCTCACAGTTAGATTATTGCAACATGCTCTACATGGGGCTACCCTTGAAAAGTGTTCAGAGACTACAGTTGGTCCAGAACACAGCTGCGTGAGCTGTTGTGGGTGCACCTAGATACACCCACATTACACCAATTCTCCGCGAGCTGCACTGGCTCCCTATTGGTCTCCGGTCACAATTCAAGGTGTTGGTTATTACCTTTAAAGCCCTACATGGCTCAGGGCCAGGTTATCTTCGAGACCGCCTTCTGCCGCATAGCTCCCAGCGACCGGTAAGATCCCACAAAGTTGGTCTCCTCCGGGTCCCATCAGCTAAACAATGTTGGCTGCGGGCCCGCAGGGGAGGGCTTCTCTGTAGCTGCCCCAGCTCTCTGGAACCAGTTACCTCCTGAGGTCTGGACCATCCCCACCCTATTGGCCTTCCGAAAAGCGGTGAAGACCTGGCTTTTCCGGCAGGCCTGGGGCCGTTGATCTCGCTCTTGTGATCTGGCAAGATCCAGCCATGAATGGCGTGAATGAGTCTTTAATGTTTTTAATGTTTTTAATTTTGAAATGTTTTTTTATAATGATTTTTAAAAATGTATTGTGAGCCGCCCTGAGTCTTCGGAGAGGGTCGGCATATAAATTGAATTAATTAAATTAAATTAAATTAAATTCTCTGGTAGCTTGCAGGCTACCATCCAGCCTGGAGAGTCTGCTGTTGGTATTCATATTTGAGTCATGTTGAGTTAGTGTCATAAAGTGTTCTAGTGAGACATCTTTAGCTCTTCCCTATTATTACCTGACTGCTTTGTCTAGAAAGGAAGCTTATAATTCACTGAGACAAGACTGGCCCAAGGCATTTTGCTGCCTGAAGGGAAGAAGCAAAATTCATCTACTCTAAAAGTAGATTAATACTTAAGTCCAATCAAAGTGTTTTGGGACTTGAAGCAGGGAACACTCATAGGCAATCTTTTCCTTCTTAGTATTAAAAATGGAATAATAATATTGACTCTTGATTCGTAAGATGGAAAATCAATAGTAAGCGCCTCCATTTGCCTTGTGACTCCTCCAAAAGAAACAATAATCTATTACATTATGGTTTAATGTAAATTCTATCTGAAATATTTGTGGTTAATTTCACGCTGTAGGAGGCTACTGTGTCACCTAATGATAGGCCACTGTTTCTTGTGTCTGCAGCCTTGGCTACTGTAGATTTTGTACCTTGTTTGTAAAGGGCCTAAGGTTGACACAATAAGGCCTTAATCTGTATTGAGAAAACTTTACTACCATAAATATTGACAAGTAGATGCTACATCCTATCAACACCAACAAGTCCAGGAAATTATTTTCAAATGTAGACACACCAAGATCTTTTTCTGAGCGAACTGATGCGATAAGGAGGTATACTGAAAAAAATACTATTTTTAGAACTATTTCTGTGATCAATTTAAGGTGATGATTCAAAGTCCTAACTAACTTGGAACCAGATTCCCTCACAAACTACCTTCTTCCATATGTATGTATCCATCAAAGCAAGTAATTTGCAAAGAGGTGAGAAAAACAAGCATTAAAAAAGCTTAGCGAATAGGTAGGCAGGAACGCAAAACCATGACAAACCTTTCAGAAGAAAGGAATTTAAAATAAAATTTTAATTTAATTTAAAAGAAAATAAAAAAATACTTTCTGTAGAAAAAATTATATTTAGTATGTTAAAGGCTAAATAATTTCTGCGTAATTCTATGCAAAGAACTCAAATCCAGACAAGCTTCTCCAGTGACAATTGTGTTCATCACAAAGGTATCAGAAAACAGCTGTTTTTAATCAGAAAATTCTGGCTATGTTCACACATTGTACCTAAACCATAACTTACATAACCATAATTTCTTAAAGAAATCACACTGATTTGATTCACAAAATACACTGATGTAAACAATTGCTTACAATACACAACAGCTAGATTCATACAAACCAAATTATACTAATATTTGAAACAAATCATTTGAATTATTTCCTTTTTTTTCCCCCAAACCAAGGCAAACCATTTCCTTTCAAAAAACAGTAAACTATTTTTAAAACATATTAAGGTGTCACCAGATAAAATTGCAAGTGACAACAATAAGAGTTTTCCTGTTGGCATTTTCTCTTGCTTGTCTCGCTGGCAACCTGTGATCAAAATTATCATTTTGACATATTTAATTAGAACTGGGACTAATTTTAAAGTAAAGCTCAGAAGCTCAGGCATATTTGCATTCATTGTATTTTGAATGGGCCACTTAGCTTACAATATGCAATGTCTGCTCTTCTTTGTTTATTTAGTAAAGGTCAAAGAGATAAAGCAGTCTCATTTATGAGTGAATCCCAGGATACTCCTACACACTTTTTTTTTTCCAATCTGACAGATTACTCATTTGGTCTAAAGAAGTTTACTTTACTTTGAAAATGCAGCTGTACTGCTCTTCAGTTAAAAAAAACAAACACAGGCTGGCTCACCCAAGGCAATGTAATTAAGTACACTATCGAATCTAGCATTTAACTCTTAGAAGTCAACGTCGCATAGTCAAGAAATAAAAATATCAGCAGATTCATTCTCTAAAAATAGTGTGTGTAACATATTGGTAAGAGGTCTACAGGCATTCTCAATCATCCAGGTCATGGTTGTACCCAAAGAAACTTTTATCCAAAAGGCAACTGGGCTTTGTTTCTTTTCTTTGAAAACATTTCGCTTCTCATCGTAGAAGAAACTTCTTGGATGAAAAGTGAAACCTTTGCAAAAGGAAAACAAGAAAGTCCAGTTGCCTTTTGGAAAAAGCATCTTTGATACATATTGGTAAGATGGTATGCTTGGTTCTGAAAATAAGAGATTCCACATGTGGGATCAGCAATAAAGGCATGTTTTTGTTTCGGTTTGCTTCATTTTAGGAAATGTGAAAACTTAGAAGTGCAGCTTGGATGCTGATTGACCAGCATAGACAACTCAAGGGAGAGAAAGCAGGCATTGGGGACCAGGCAGACTGGATGATTGTTATTGGCATGTATAGATGGGCAAGGCTCACCAATACAGTCTTCCAGTGAGGACATTCATCCACCCTCAGCCTCTGTTCAGATGAAAGCATTTAAGAGAACTTTCTGTAGTTTGCGGCTCAGTCTATGCATTATGTTAAGCCCTGGTTGGTTTTCATAATGACTTGAACAAGCCACCATGTCTAGGTTTACACATTGCCTTAAACGCATTGTAACGTATTGTAAGCCGCCCTGAGTCTCCGGAGAAGGGCGGCATATAAATCAAATAAAAAACAAAACAAAAACAAACAAACAACAAGCCAACCAAATAGGCGAATGTGATGAAGTATGATGATAAGGTGCAATGAGATCATTTAAATCAAATCCATCAAAAAAATTAATAATTCTCAAATAATGTGAAGAAATGTGAATTTTTGTTACGACAATGAGTTAGATAATCATGTGTAGATAGAACCTGCGTGCTCTGTTTCAATAATTATCACTAGCTGCCTTCAAACAATGTGGAATTTGAGAACAGGCAGACCTCAACAAGAAGCAAATTGCAACCTGGGAGAAAAAAAATGTCCACATTTTGTGTTGCTGCTGGAAGAAAGAGCCCAGAAGTTGTCTGTATTTTCTGTATCTCTACGGTATGTAGCTCAGCTGTGGGAACGGCAGAGATAAGAAGCTGCTGAAAGCTACAGCAGCAAAGAGAAGGGCTGGGAGCTGCTCTTTCTTTGGAATGAGGGTGTGGTCCTGGAAGGAGTCCAGCGTCAGGGGCAGGGATTGCAAGACACTGAGATCACCAGCCCGGGAAGACTTCTACCTGTGTTCTCCTTGGATCTTATTATGAATGATTCCGACCATTTGCTCCCCACCAAGCATGAAATGAACTGGTTATCAGATCTTCTGTTCCTACTTGGGATTGAACTAGAAGACCTCCAAGGTCCCTTCAAACTCTATTAGCCATGGTGGCGCAGTGGTTAGAATGCAGTATTGCAGGCTAATTCTGTTGATTGCCGGGGGTTCAGTCCTTACCAGCTCAAACCTTCCATCCTCCCGTGGTCAGTAAAATGAGAACCCAGAGTGTTGGGGGCAATCTACTGACCCTGTAAACTGCTTAGAGAGGGCTGTAAAAGCACTTTGAAGTGGTATATAAGTCTAAGTGCTATTGTTATTCTGTTGTTCTCTTTCTGATGATCCTTCCAAGCCTATGGAATGAACCAAGTACACTGGAACCAAGTACACTGAAGCAGTTCAGCTTGGAAGCTGATAACCTCCTTCTTCTTCAGTTTGGGGCTTCCAGACATATATTGGACAGAATAGCTATAAAACACCACTAACTGGGAAATATTGGAACTGCAATCCAATATTTGGAGGCTACTGCATTGAATTAATATCCATAGCAATATACTGAAATTTCCTGATGCTGTCTTTATTCATATCATATCATAAGAATGAGTTCACATAATCATTATTTGTTTAGATTTTGTCTATTATAGTGTGCTAATCCATATTTTTAAAAGTCATGATTATGACTTAGTTTTGTTTATTTAATAAACCATGGTTAAACAACTGGCACCACCTGGATTTTTGTAGCCCAGATCAGGTAACCCTAGCTGAGCCATTGCTTAATGGTTTACTGAATAAACAGAATGAAGCCATAATCCCTCATTCATAAATATATGGATTAGCATAATATATAACCTGTTTCACAATTGCCAATTGTTAGAGATAAGCAATGTACACAAAGTAGTCTACATTGGTTTGCAATTATTTTCAACTGCCTTACAGATAGTCCTCGACGTATGACTATAATGAGACCAGAATTTCCATGGCTAAACAAGATAGTTGTTAAGTGAGTCACACCCGATTTTTTATTATTTTTTTTTGCCATGGCTGTTAAGCGAATCCCAGCAATTAAATGAATCATACAGTTGTTAAGTGAATCTGACTTCCCCCATTGACTTTGCTTGTGAGAAGCCAGCTTGGAAGGTTTCAAGTAGCGATCAAAGGATTCTGCAAAGCTGCAGCCTTTATAAATACATGCCATTTTACAAGTGCCTGAATTTTGATCATGTGACTATGGAGATGCTGCAACAGTTGTTAAGTGCGAGTACTGGTTATAAGTCACTTTTTTCAATGAAGTTGTAACACCAAGAATTATTTCTGCTCAAGCATTATTTTTTGCACAGTGAAAGATGATGTGGTACCTGCTAAATTTCTTCCTGAAACTATTAAAATATAAAGATACACTCCATGATCAGAAAGTTGGCCATTCTCTTACTCCATCTGGTGCAATATCAGCTGGTGTGACCTGTAGATAAATTTTTATCATTGTGCAATAAAATATACCATATTGCAGCCACAGTCTGACACACTTTAATACGCTAGGTTTGAATTTAGACCATTATTCAAAGGTACAGTACTTCTAACCCTCTTATCCACAAAGTTAATATGATTATTCAGATACCCTTTAGTAATGGGAAGAAGACAACAGGTGCTGATTTTAGATCTGATAAATACATACTATTTAATTCTATATTTACCCCCTTCATCCTTTACTGAGGGATTCCTTTCACTCCAAATTACAGGGCAGAATAAAGACAAAAGGGAGCTCATCTCAGTTAGAAGGTTCTTTAATAAATGCATCATTTCACATCCTGTTTTGCAAGTATCCTTCCATAATGCATGGACTGAAGCCAGCTTAATGCTACTGACTTGAATAAATGGCTTGCCATACATTCATTTCTAGCAGACCACCCTGTATAGAGCTTTTAAATCAAGTGTGATGCTTCAACAAAAACATGTTCATGTTTTTCCATGAACATGTTTTCCATGTTCCATCCTCCACCCTATGGTATCTTGGTTTTTAATTGATTTAATCTTGGTTGATTTTAATATTTGATGTTTTAATGCTGCAAGCTGCCCAGAGTTGCTTGACAAAGATGGGTGACATATAAATTTAATAAATAGAAAAAGATAAAAGAGTCTCTGTGGATTTTATTCCACTAGTCATTGCTGACTGTTAGGAGTGATGCTTATCTCCATTTCAAGGCCACTGAGCGGTATTATCCTAAGACATTTCCACAGTCATATGACCAGCATGACATCACTGTCATGCTGATCATGACATGGTCATGATGGAGTGTTGTTACCTTCCCACCAAAGTGGTACTTACTTATCTACTTGCATTTGCATGCTTTCTAGCTGCTAAATTGTCAGGAGCTGGGGTGAGGATGGGAGCTCACCCCATCGTGTGGAGCTCGGGTTTCTAACCTGAGCTGCCAGCTTTCTAGCCGACAAGCCTGGCACCTTAACCACTGAGACACCACCCCACCCAAATTTAATAAATAAAAAAGCAATAATAATAAATGAATTTTTGTCATATCATGGTTAAAAGGGTATGATTTTTAAAAAAGTCAAAAGGGTGCCTGCAATAGTGTGACTGAAGCTTCTCCAGTTTTTATATGCACGCCCAGAGTTTTGATCGGAGTTTTGTTGGTTGCCATTTTAATTTTTTTACCACGCCCTGCAGGCATCCCTGAAGTGAAATCCTTTACTATGGCAGGCTTGGATTTAATTTTCAAAGATGCAGTAGCCCTTGCAGAGGACCAGGAAGAAGATTTTAGGAAGCTGATGTTCTTCCTTTTCCTTCTTAAGAGGGATAAATAAAGCAATATTTACACTTGCTGTAGTTCACACTCTTTGTTAGAAAGAAATAGAGATGTTCCATGTTATGAAACATACACATTTTACTATGACACACACATAATACTTATGTGTGATATACGCCTCTAATATAGTAGACCACAAATAGAAATCCATGGCCTGTTACTTGGCTTGTTTTAGTTTGTTTGTTTAATTTACATGGCTGCCCAAGTTGCAAATAGAGATTTTGAGCAGCTGACCTTGGATTAAAAAGACAAAACAAAGGGGCCAATAAACATAAAAAAACACAACATAAACCAGCCAAGGCCAATCATATCCATATCTCTAAAAGAACTTCAAGAGAGGCTCATCCACCAATTTGAGGGAAACCAGGTTTCCAAGGGCCAGAGTCATCTGAATCTTGCCTCTCTACTGTCTACCAATAATAATGTGCTGAAAATGTAAACAAAATGTATAAAAAGGATTGATGTAGAAATCAGATTATGAAAAGACTTCATGTCACATGCTGTTTAGTATGATATCATTTTGGAAAGAACTTCGCTCTCTTTAACACTTCTCTGATATGAATACACTGTAGGGGTAGGGGTATACTGTAGTGTGCCCATAACCACACAGGCAAATGCATTTTTGATCAATTGTAGCTTCTAGGTGTCTTCAAGAGCAGCTCTGTACAGAATGTATTGCAATTATCCAAGCAAGAAAATGTGTCTGAACGGGAATTCCTGAGTCAGGAATGGGATGTGCAAGAGGGATTTGTGCAAAGGCTGCCCATAGTCACTTTCATGTGTGATTGGCTGCTATTCAAATATGATAGATAGATAGATAAATAAATAAATAAATAAAAGGCACTCTTGGCCAAGGCTGCCAACCAGTCTTCCAGTAGGAACCTTTAAGTCCAAGAGGACCCTAAGGTGCACACCAATCCTATCTGATGAAGTAAGTTCCCATCCAGAACTAAACGTGGAAAGTCCCCAGATCTGTGTGTTTGCATGTGGAGGAGAGGTCAAAATTCACAGCCACTTGCCATCTGTTCAGATAAAGAATCCAGATAACTCATTTCCTCCAGGATCTTCTGCAATTATAAAGCAGTTTCTAAACAGCTCCCTTAGAAAGGGAAGGCTGAAGACAAGAGGAAAATTGTCCAATATCCAGATAATATTTCTTCTGAAGGAACTAGACCAGGGGTGTCAAACTTGATTTCATTGAGGGCCACATCAGGGTTGTGTTTGACCTCGGGTGTGTGTGTAGGGGTGCGTTGCCATGGTGAGCATGGCCAGCTTACACTCATATCGGGGGTGCCTCTGGTAGCCCTAGTGCTCTGCCAGTGAAAATGGAGCTCGGGAGCCCTCTCAAGCTCCGTTTTCGCTGGCAGAGAGTTGCAGGAGGCCATCGCAGATGAAAACGGAGCTCAGGAGGGCCAACGTTTTCACTGGCAGAGGCACCGTGGGCCGGTCCTTCGTTGTTTCCAGGGCAGCCCCGCGGGTCAGCTCTAAACACCCCGTAGGTGGATTTGGTCCACAGGCCTTGAGTTTGACATCCCTGAGCTAGACCATCTTCTGGACTGAGCCAGACCATGTTTAAAGCCTACATAACCACTCTGTCCTTCATAAATGCATTCACCATTTTAAACTGGAGGGCATGGAAAAATAATTGTAGGACTCAGTTGCAATTTCCAACCTTCACATGATATGGGAAATTTACAATTCAGTCTTGAAGTTTGCTACTATAAAGCAACTGTAACGGGATTCAGCAATGGGGTTAAGGAACATATGTTTAATCCATTTCTCCAGTTCATGTTCCTGATTTTTGACCTCCTAAAATTGTGTTGGCCTGTGAAACAGAGGCCAACACACAATTAATAAAGGCAGGTGTTTTATTGTGCCTATATATTAACAGCTTTTGATGAGGAGAGAAGTTTGCTGTGGAAAATATCATGGGAAGGGAGAAAAAAATGCTCCCTTCTCCAGCTGTTCTGGGCAAGACCTCCCACAGCTATTATAAAACCTAAAAGAAATCTTAACGGTTTAGTTCATAAAGTCACAGAAGAGGCCACGGGGCAGTGGACACAATTTTTACCAGTAGCAGCTGCAATGTAGCACCAAGCCAAGTGCGAGGGGTTCCTTCCCCCCCCCCCCAAATGAAAGACACTGCAGGCACTATTGTGTGGCCTTTCTTTCTAGAACTTTCTTTCTGTCCTCCCTTATGGTAGCTATTTTACATCCATATAAACCAGTGGTGGTGTAGAGAAAATGAGAAAATTCAAAAATAAAACAAAATGTAGGTATATAGGTTAGAAATGCATATAAGTAAAGATTCAATTTTGCTCAGGCAGGGGGTTGGACTGGATGACTTGCAGGGTCCCTTCCCGCTCTGCTACTCTGTTATTTATTTATTTGCTTTATTTGCTTTAATTTATATGCCGCCTTTCTCCGGAGACTCAGGGCGGCTTACAATGCGTTAAGTAATACCCTTCATACTTTTGTATATTTATACAAAGTCATCTTATTGCTCCACAATCTGGGTCCTCATTTCACCTACCTTTGAAAGGATGGAAGGCTGAGTCAACCTTGAGCCTGGTAAGATTTGAACTTGCAGTAATTGCAAGCAACAGATGTTAATAACAGCGCTTAGTCCACTGTACTACAGGCTCTGTACTGACATTATTCTGCTTTAAGATAGTTGGAGAACATGCTGAAAGCATACCAATATGTAACAATGTTGTGTTAGAATAGATCTTCTTTTGTTTGAGGCCCATTAGAAAGAGGTCCAGTTAAGGGGGACCAAGGCAATAGAGATAAGGAAGAACCATGCTTATGGATACCCATTTTATGGGTAGTTATAGGGAGGTGTTGATGAACATGTAATTAGAGAAAGAGATGATGTTCTCTCTAAAAGGCGCTTAGGATTAGCCGTGATCAGTCACTGGATGTGATGTAGGAGGGGCATGGGGGGGCGCGCGTTGGGATAGGGAACTATAAAATGTAATGCTTTTGAAACTTTAGGTGTGGCTTCCTGGCTCAAACTCCTTGTTGAGATCTGCTGGGATGTCACCCTATTTTGCAAAATTGTTTTTATTATTTTCTTTTAATAAAGTCTCTTTGTTTTCATCGACCCATGCTTGTTGGTTGAATTCATTTCCAACAGCGGAATTCAAAATTTTTTACCCCTCTACTTCTGTGGGCGTGGCTTAGTGGACGTGGCATGGCTTGCTGGGCGTGGCAGGGGAAGGATACTGTAAAATCTCCATTCCCACCCCTCTCCAGGGGAAGGTTACTGCAAAATCCCCATTTCCTTCCAATCAGCTGGGACTCGGGAGGCAGAGAACAGATGGGGGTGGGGCCAGTCAGAGGTGGTATTTATTGGTTCTCTGAACTACTCAAAATTTCTGCTACCGCTTCTCCAGAACTGGTCAGAACCTGCTGAAAACCACCTCTGATATAAACATGTGCTTGTTGCACTGGATGCAGCCAGGTGCGGAAGCAGGCTGCATTTGCTTGAAAGCATTGAACATCTTAAATTATTACTGGGATAATTCAAAGCATTGAAAATAGGCCTGGAAAACGTCAGAGGAGCTCCATTCAAGGTGTAAAACCAAATGGTTTTAACTTTGATCATTCCCCTCATATACTCCGACCTTTCTAATCTAAGGGAGGAAGATTTTTATCAGAGACGGAAAGAACTGATTTATCTCAGATACAACACCAAAATAGGGACTTTCACCCAGGAAGCAGCCAGGACTAACATAACCTTGGCTTCAACCCAGCATGAGATAGGCTTCCTTCCTCCATCAGCTGTTGCCTGCCTCCAAAAGAAAACCTGCCCATGCCCTCGTTTTTCTGTTTAGTTTACTGGAGAATAATAACAGTCAGAAACTTTGAGAAAGTTTAATTAAACAAATACCTTTGTCCGCATATTTAATTTTCACTGTGCCAGGCTTAGAGAGCAAACATTTGCCCTTGAGTTGGATAAGATAGTCACTCTATGGACATTAAAGAACATGTGCAAATAGTTATTTTTTTTTACATTTGGAGGCTGAAACTTTTGTATCAACTACAGAACTGAGCCAGCACTTTTTCCCCCCTCAGAACTAAACTTGAATGCAAAGTCTCAACATTTGCTTCTTATGTGAGTGTGACTGAATAATAATAATAAAAAAAGCAACAGTGAGGCTTTTATACCTTAAAGTTACGTAGAATACTTTTTTGCCAATTAATAAAATTGCAAGAACCCTCTCCACTTCTACATTTGCAGGAGTGAATGCAAAGAGGTGTAAAAAAAAAAAAATCAAGACAGAGGCCAAGATTATACAATCAAAACCCTGCTCCTTGTTAAATGTGAATTGCATAGCTGTGGTTGCTATCTTGATTTTTTCCACCTCTTATTTTAGCGACATGTCAAAGGTGACATGCCAAACATTTTGGGTGACATGCCAACATTCACCAACTCCTGACAACAACTCTTCTCCCTGTTTGCATTGCCAAAGAAACTGAACGAACAAAAATATAAGATATGTGTGACCCTGCACCACCAAAAACTTAAAATGGATTCTCACTGTATCAGTATGTGATTTTGGCATCTTCAGAATTGTGGTTTGTGGGGACATGAAAGAGATCGTGGCAGCCACACAATGCAGTTGTCTTCCAATCACTGCATAAAGTGGTTTTTGGACATCAAACCTCATTTTCAAAGTGCAAGTGCAGAATGTATCTGTGATTGCAATCTCCAAAATGAGGTACTACTGGTATGAGTGATTGTGTGAAAGCGCCATTTGCCTTTGTGTGAACAAGAATTACATTGAATTACAAATGAATATGTACAGAATTGTTTCTCTTTTGTTCAGGGAAGGAGGAGGGGGCGGTGATTCACCAGCAGAGTTACATTAGGTATTTTCCAAATTTTTTGACTTGCCAAGCCCAAAATGTTTGCTATCACTGCCCTACTTGCAGACTTCCCTTTACACCTGGCCTGCTTATTGAAGTTTCCTGGCCTTAATTCACATTGTGGATTAGGTAATCCCTACATTGTTCAAGTGGGGGGAGTGGGAAATAAATTCATTTTGTAGTGCAATATTCATATCACTCATTTACTCAGACATATCCCATTATGTTTAATAGGAACTGCAAATGTTTGCAAACTATAGGTGTCCTTTAAATATTTAATGACACTGATCAGCTCCAGCCAGAGTGATTCAATGGGAAAGGAATGAGGAGTTATTACTAAAATGTCTGGAGGGGACAAGGTTACTCCCCCCACTCCCCACAGACACAAGATTGCAGCCTCAGCCCACAGTGTGGACTAAAGTTACTTTTTTCTTTGCAATTGTCTGACAGGATTCCTTTTTATACTTATAAAACAGCTGAAAATGACCAAATTATACTTTTAAGGTCAATCATATTAAAAACACAGTTTACTGAATAAGCAACTATTCTCTTTATATAATTAAACTATAAAATTATTTAAAACCAGACTGACTGGCCTTACATTAAATTCACACATATTTCTTTTATTAGATTTCTATTCTGCCTTTCTTTTGTACAACTAAAGGTGGTCTATATAATAATGTTCCCTCCTCCTATTTTCCTCAACAGTCCTTTCAGGTGGATTGGACTGAGAGAATTAATGCCTGGCCCAGCTGACTTTCATGTCATGAGGTAAAGCAAAACTTACAATCTTCTAGTTTTTTGTTCAGTACCTGCTACTATAAGAGATTGGCTAATACACCAAGCCAGTGGTGAAATTCAAAATTTTTTGCTACTGGTTCTGTGGGCATGACTTGGTGGGCATGGCAGGCAAAGGATACTGCAAAATCTCTATTTCCACTCCACTCCAGGGGAAGGATACTGCAAAATCCCCATTCCCTCCCCACTCCTGGGGGAAGGATATTGTAAAATCTCCATTCCCACCCCCACTCTGGGACCAGCCAGAAATGGTATTTGCCGGTTCTCTGAACTACTCAACATTTCCGCTACCGGTTCTCCAGAATCTGTCAGAACCTGCTGGATTTCACCCCTGCACTAAGCCACAAATGGGTAAAACACATTTTGGCATTGTTGTTGTTAGTTGCAAAGTCATGTCCGACCCATCGCGACCCCATGGATAATGTTCCTCCAGGCCTTCCTGTCCTCTACCATCCTCTGGAGTCCATTTAAGCTCACACCTACTGCTTCAGTGACTCCATCCAGCCACCTCGTTCTCTGTTGTCCCATTCTTCTTTTGCCCTCAATCTTTCCCAGTATTAGGTCTTCTCCAGTGAGTCCAGTTTTGGATTTTGGACTCAACATTTTGGCATAGTATGTGTGAAACTAGCACATCATACATTAAATAGGTAAAGTAGTACTGTAGTTATAAACTTGGTTTATATGTTGTGTTGAAATACAAGTTATTTAACCATAGCTAAATAAATACAATTACAATAGGTGAGCTCAATGGCTGGGTTCATATTGTATATCATATTTGGCCAAATTAAAGAAATCCATTTATGGCTTGTGCTATATTTGAATGCAACAACAGATTCCCCCATTGGACTTTTATTCTTCCTACCTTCCCTACTTTTTAAAATTACCCTGAGCCTTGCCTCATAGACCACTTTAGAGAAGAGGTGCCATATTTTCATCCTATTTTTATATGCAATTTTATAAGAAAGACAACTGTAGTAACAACTACTATAGAAGACCACTGAGCTTGTGATGTCTGCTATCCAAATATTGCTAATTACTGACTGGCAACTCCAAGGTCCCTATTTTCTAACATTCTTTTAAAAACTTGGACTACATAAACCTTCAAATAGCAGGCACTTTTTTACAGAGGACCCATAGTCCACTTGCCCCATTATGCCAAATTCCAACCAGACAAATAGCAGACGTTGGATGAAAAGGACAGCAAAGGAAGGTTTTAAAACTTTAATTTCCCATGAGCTTGTTCCGATTTAATTATTTGTATCTGTAGCCTGTTAATTTCAGAATTAATGCAAATCCAGTCCTAATTTAAAGAGGAGACTCACAATGGGGTTTTTTTGGGGGGGGGAATGCTTTTGACAGGTATATATATTTCACTATTGAATGCTGAATTGATTATCTTTTTCCCGCCTTACATTTTCAAATACTATAGACTGAAATGTTTGTTTTTAGGTCATCCCTCCACTCAATGTTAGTCAGAGGCAAAGATCTTGATGCCCTCCAGATGGTTTCTGGCTATTAGCAAGTCGAGTGGAGCAATGGGATAAACTTTTAGACATCTGGCATTCTTCAAAATGCCTACTCTTGACTTAAAGGGCTGAACAAATAAAAACAAAAGGAATGTGCTTGGTTTTTTGTTTTTTTTTAAACATGCCTTGCTCCTTTACCTAATTTAATGTACATGATGCAAGGAAGAACGCAAATCACCCACCCATTAAAAAAAAGAAATAAAAAAAATTGCTCCAGGGATATTAGTGTGGCTATGGAACTGGTTTTTCTCAAGCTCAAATTTTGGGGAAAGATTTCATTGATAGGTACACTATGCAGTAGCTATATAAATATTTTTTTATGGTAAACTCATACAGCCATTCCTTCCTGAAAATATTTTTGCATGCTCCTTGGTTTCTATTTTGACAACTTTCTGCCTTAGAATTCTCCAATTTTTAAATCTCTGCTATATCCTTCAAATTAATCTCACTCCTCCAATGGCCCCCATGCTTTGTCCCAAAATTAGTGCCCCTCAGCTTGAAACTATCTCTTCGTTGTTCTGGAAGACTGTGATTTTTCTTTAAACTGCAGAGCTTAACCTCAAGAGTTCTGTGGGTGCCTTTGATGTTGCTCCACCCTGCTTAATTTCTTGATATTCCTCACTTACTTTTCATTCCTTTGCCTTTCCCAAGATTGGTGTTCAGAGGAGGGAGGAGGCATATCCCACAGGGAGGACTGATTATTCTTGTAAAATGAAAATTTTAACTCTATATCTTTTAAAACTTGGTGGATTTTGTTTTCACCCCAATTAATCTGCTGTTTCTTTACATGGCTATACATGGAGGTTATTTTTAATTTTTTCAGAGTTTAAAACATTTCAACAACAGCCTAGGCAAAGTATCAGTGTGTTTTGTTGCTGTCTCTTTTATCAACTGCTTGCGCCCGTGGGGGTCTGTATGGCTTATATCAAACTTTCCATCTGCCTTTTCCAGATTCTTTCTTTGTTCACACCCATTCGTGCCTTCAGAAAACTTCATTGCAGACAACATCATTTCTATCTGCAACTTCTTGGGGGTGAATAAAACTTTGGATCTGAATGTGCAGATTGGAGGCATACAAAAAACCACTTTCTAAGTTAGGTGCTTCCAACTTTGAATTCCATGCTGTTTATCGATTTAAAAAAGACACACCTGACATCTAATTAAAACTGGGAAGTTGCCCAGAATCAACTGGCAAGCTGATGTTACTCAAGACTGGGAATTATCTACCCCATGTTACAAATGAGTTCAAAGCACAGCTTTGATCTTAAATCTTTAAGCCACAGTAACAATATTGACAACATACGAATGCATTATAACAGAAGCTGCTGGCACGCTTTGATTAGGATATGTTTAAGTGGTAAAGTTATGGATGAAACTGTTTTAGCAAAAAAAAAAAAAAGTAATTAAAACTTATATGCAGCAAGGAGAAAAAAAACAGAAGCACTGGCACTCCTTAGGGCAGGACCCATAGCTTAACTATCCAAGTACTGTAGGTGTGACTCATTAATACTTGTTTTAAAAAAGACACACCTCTTGGAAACAAGCTCCGAATGCCAAACAGAAAATTGCTTGTGTGAAGAAATGTAATTCGTGTTACAACTAGCAACTCTGTGGATTCCTGACAGTAAAGCATATACACCATTTACAGAATGATTACCATGAATGAGTTACACACTATGTTTTGTTTTGAGAAAGACATCTGATAAGGAAGCAGAATCTTGGATTAAATAGCTTTTTCATGCATGTGGCTCTTTCCTGAATGGGTTATTCACCTGCATGGGAGGAGCAGATTTTCCTGAATGGGCAGTTCTCCTACAGAAGTGGAATAGGGGAGGAGATGAATAGTTGGAACAAACCACAGTTTTTGCCTTGAGAATGAGAAAGTACAGAAGGGACCAGAACTGGGAGTTGGGTGAAGAAAGAGCCCTTGGGCTACAACATCTAATGCCTCTCTACTACATACCTCCTGATTCCAGCAGTATCATTTGAGCAGAGCTCTATTGATGCCCATCTCAGCAAGATGAGCAGAATACTGTAGGTGTACTCTGTACAAATACAAGACATGTAGCAGGTATGGCTTGGTCACATTTTGCTGGACTGACCACAACTTGAACCTCTAAATAGAAATGATCCTTGGCTCCATTAGTTAAGAAAGGTAAAGTTTTATTAGTCATCAAGTATATTGCAGCATCGCATAGCCAGAACTGAGAATTGCATGCCAAAATCTTTTAAGTTCTACTTCCCCTTCCCTTGGTCTTTCATTGCCCACCTCAATGTAACCAATCAAGTCCATGCAAGATGTTTTCACAATGGTCAGTCCAAGCGCATTTTGGTATGCGGCTCTCTCCTCCTTCCAGCTGAGTGACCTTGAGGCAGAATCTGGAGAAGGTAAAGGACCTACTTTTGATTTCCCAAGCATTCCTCCTCCCCAGAGTTCATGGAAGTCTGTCACTAGCTGACACATTTTTAAGCAAGTGAAAAATATATACACTGCCAATTACAGGACCCATATCCATATAAGAAATAAGATTTATTTCACTAAGTTATTAGCTCCATTTTGGTAAATAAAGAAAATATTGTCAATGTGCCAAAAGTCTTCAAAATATTCTCTGGACTTCCTTGGCTATGCAGTAAATAACTGCAAATGAAGGAGAGTTGAAACTGGAAAGGAATACAAATAACACTGAAAGATTAATGTCATTACATTGTCACAGATTGCTCAGATATAGGCCACAACTTTTTAAAAAGTACCATAAACTTTCTTCTTGTTCTATGTGTAAATATATTGGAAATATTTGTAGACAGTAGGATTTTACTGATCTTTGGTTCAATGTTTTTAAAACATTTCTTTTTGTTAATGTTGTTTTTATAATGTCAGGATATTTTAACACCATATTGTCAGATCTAACATAAAGAGTTGTTGGAGAAGTCCTATCGGAATCAGTTATTTCTGGGAGAGGATTTCTTAATGGCGAATGTACAAACAGAAAAAGAAAATATGTATGCACAAATAATTTAGTTTGCCAGTGAATGTGCCAAAAAATGTTTAAAAAGCAGATGAGCTACAAACCTATCCTTGATTTTTGTGACTGCCAGAATGTCCACAAACCTCATAGTGTATGATCCTAAACACATGCTGCTTTAATTAAGGTTGTGCAAGGAAAAAGAATATAGAAACACATCTTTGCTCTTTTTGAAATTGAGATTTTACGCCTGGCAATCCCCCACCTCCCATAAACATTGCTTACAGGGGCACCAAAGTTATTCTTTCAGATGAGACACTATTATTGAAGGAGTATTTTTTCATAATGCACCCAGGTATATTCTTTGAAACTACCCTCTTGAATCTTTCTATTGATCAAGAACGTCTGATACATTATTTGCTCCTTTGGCAAGGCTGTTGGACATCTCACAGTTGTAGTCTTTCAAAAAGACATGAAATAGATTGTTTTTTACAAGTATTTATTACTTATTAATAGCTACGTCCACTGAGCTCCTGCAATAACATATAGGCTTATGGGAGAGATGGTTCAACATTGATTGCCACCTTGTCTTTCTATTTTACTTTTCCCCTATTTTTTTTACATATTTTATAAGTTCTAACTAAGCTGTGAAGTGTTCTCTCTAAGCAATATCTCTAGTTCAGGGGTCAGCAACCTGCAGCTCTGGAGCCACAAATTTCAGAAGAAAACAGAACATTTAATTCAACTACATATGCTAGTTTTGTGGCTGCTCAAGGCACGCGAAGGGTTTTGTGGTTCCCGGTGTTTTGTTTTCTGTGGGAAACAGGTCCAAATGGCTCTTTTGAGTGTTTAAGGTTGCAGACCCCTGCTCTAGTTTATATCATTCTTTTCTAAACATCAATTCTGATTCACTTTGCTCTTTGCTCCTCACTGTATAGTATTATAAACTCTGCAATCTTTGCTTTTTTGCTAATCCTCTAGTCATGGGAAATAATTAACTATTCAGAAAGAAAAGTCTTTGGGTCCAAATAGTTGTTGTCTAATAATTTATATAGGGTTTTTTCCCAAGCTGCCCTAGAATTTATTTTCTTTCCTTCAAGAGCACATGGGTAATACAGTTAAATCAGTCTAAAAGCCAAACTATATTCTCCCTCTTAAAAGAACAATATCTGGCTTACTTGCAGACAACTTCCAATGTATTCTTTTAATGCTGGCTTGGATGCTGCTATCGTCTACTTCTTGACAACTTTTTATGGATGTTGTAATTTATATGCATTAATCAGGAAAGGGGAAAAGAGGGAAGGAGGCCTATCCACAGGTCTGAAGTAGTCCCTTGACCAGGGGTGTCAAACTTGCGGCCCATGGGCCGGATGCGTCACGAGCTGGCCACGCCCACCAGCATTTTAGTGAAGGGGAAAAACATGATACACCATGTGATGACATGACACTGCGAGTTTGACACCCCTGCCCTAGACAGACTATTTGATCACACCACCAATGGAATGGTCGGTGAATCACATGAAACACCTTGAAAATGTCATTAATTGCTGTTGGCGGAAAAAGGAAATCAATACTGATATACATAAACATAATTTGGGGAGTAAATGAAGGCAATGTCATGGAAACAGAAAAACAAGAAGGGTTGTCAGAACATGTTTGTTCCATCATTAGATGCAAGTTGGGAAAGGCCAAAAATAAATGATGTTATGTAGTTGAGTGATATAATGAGTGATAGCTCCTTCTGCCACCATCAGTAATTTGGTAGTTTTTTGTTGAAGGGAAACACCTTGCTACTGCTACTTAGCAAGTTCAAGAAATTAGGTTTTTTAATCTGTTACACTCATACTCCAGGAGAAATGGACATTTTTGTGTTTCTGTTGGGGATGCCGAGTCCTTGTTCTGTTCCTCAGCTCTGCAGCAATGTGAGTGACACATCTGAGGAGAACATCTGAAACCAATGAGTGGAGATGTGGTAAGGCTCATGGACTAGACTTGGAAGATATGAAGAACCATTACACTGAAAGTGAGCTATTATCCCTCAGAAAGATAATTATAATTTTAATATAAGTGTTCTGCAAACAAAATTGCTGGCAACCTCTCAAGATTTCAGGTGGCTTTGTTCTATTTTGCAAGCTTTTCTCAGGGTTTATTTGAATGCAATTGTGTATTTGACTTTAGTGTATTGCATGAATCCATATACTGGTTCTTTCTGTTTTCTTCAACATCACAATCAGGTGCTTACAAATTGCTAAAAAGAGAAATTCAAGAGAGCAATTACTCAGAAAGCAGCCAGGTAAAAATCATGTAAGCAAGGAGAAGCACTTAGACATCAGCTTAGTCCAGGGGTCGGCAATCTTAAATACTCAAAGAGCCACAAAGGTCTTAACTGGAAGCCCCATTCAATTCTGGAGCCAACTGGAAGTCTGGTTCCCACATCATAGTCTCCTCCTAGCGTGGCGTCCTTTTTCCTCTGCTAACCAGAAGTCCAGTTCCCCCACCATAGAGTCTCCTCCTAGCGCCTATTCCTCTACCTGTCCTAACCCAAGAGCCCTATCAATTGTGGAGCCGACCAGCAACAGGGAGCTGCAGCAGAGGGATGAAAGAGCCACATGTGGCTCCAGAGCCGCAGGTTGCTGACCCCTGGCTTAGTCATATAAACACAGCATGGTCAGTTCCCATGAGGAAAGGGAATTTCTTTCTTAAAGCATCCTATAGTTTAATCACGACACCCATTGTTTACCCAGTTGCAATGAAAACTCCAAAAGTTTTAATTTAGCTACTGATATTAGTGCTGCTGCTATAGTCTAAAACAGTAATGACATTAAAATTGTTACACATATATTTGAGGTTTTGTAGATTTAGACTATGAGAAATGACTTGACCCAACCCATAATTTTTTAAACTCTTGTTCAATGCCCCAGCATGCTGTAGAGATCAGATGCTTAGCAGTATATAGTGAGTCACCATTATATGTCAGATACTACCAGTAGATTTATTGTTAATACTAATAGTTGAGCCATGTTCTGCATGGCAATCTTAATTTCCTGGTCAGTTTTGGAGTATAGTTTTCAGCATATCACACATGGTTTTGTGCAGCCTTCTTCACAACTTCTCTTCATGAAGGCACAGTAGGCTTTGCTTTTTTGGGGGTGTAATACATTGCTTGCATGCAGGAATTGTTCCTAAATCTATCATCAATAACAGAGAAGACTTCAAGAAAACACCAAGAAAAGCAAAGAATTTAACTACAAATAATTATGTTTGTCTCACTGCTGAAAGGCTCTGTTATGAGATAAGTAACATACAGCTTTGAGAAAAAGTGCCTGCTGCGTTGCTGTACTCCACCTGAAGCAAAATTGCTAAGCATTTCAAGTTTTTCAGCTGAGCTGTCAATCAGGTCTGGCAAGCTTTAAGCATGATTTGGCACACCCTCTGTGAGAAACATTTTTGGATGTTTCGTTGAAGCATGTTGAGACTTAATCCCTGCAAAATGGAATTGTTGTTGGTGGGAAACTGACAATGCTGGATGATTTGTGGCCAATCTTAGATAAGATTATATGGTTCCTGAGGAACCAACATCCAACATATTAACTAGACACTAAAAGTGCAGTGGACATAAGACACCTAATTTGTTTGGGATATCTGTGACTTAGTAATAAGGCTTATGTTTCTAAGAAAAATGCCCCAGGTACAGCAACCAGCATCTCCAGAGAGATCTGGAGAACCTCTGTTCAAATCGTGTTTCTGTAAGCCAGTGTGTAGTATATGAGCTAGTTCAAGTTCATGGGTTGCCTATGTTATCTCAGCTGAGCCTACCTTACAGGATTGTTGTGGAGAAAAATGGGAGGAAAGACTATGTGCACCACCCTGATCTCCTGAAGAAGAATATAATTCTAAGGAACAAACAAAAAAATGTGTAATTATATTAGAATTGAACTGTGGTTTGGCTATAAATAAGGCAGCTGCCATTGTTTGGTACCCAATTCAAACGTTAAAATGCTAACTAGTTTTAGATCCATAAGGGACTTTTTTTCAGATCAACTGGTTTGCCAATGCTTTGAGATAAGCCCAGGGGTATAAGGCACAGTAGTATAGCTCTTTCTTTATACACCTCTGAATTCCACGATGCCTCATAATTGAAACCACTCCCGTCACCTCTAAATGTATAATTGCATAATTGTTTAGAGGTTTTTTGGATAGCTGTGTGTATCATAGGACGATATTTTATAATTTTATCATTTGAGTTTATAGCTTGTAATGAGCTATGAATTGTAAAAAAGTGCTGTTTGTGATTAGTATTGTTATTTTGTTAAATATAATTGCAATTTCAAGATTCATCATGCTAAAAATGAGCTGTTTTTATACTGTGAACCTTTATGGATAAATATTTATTTAAACCCTCTTATTCATCTTCTAACATTTTAAAATAAAAACAATCATATCAACTTAAATCCTATTTTCTGCAACAGGAGAGTTAAACACGTGATGGAACCTTCCTTTAGATTAGAAGAACTTTAGAATAGCAATAGCATTTAGACTTATATACTGCTTTACAGCTCTCTAAGTGGTTTGCAGAGACAGCATATTGCCCCCAACAATTTGGGTCTTCATGTTACTGACCTCATAAGGATGGAAGGCTAAGTCAATCTTGAGCCGGTCAGACTCAAACTCCTGACAGTGAGTAGCAAGTTAGCCTGCAATATACTGCATTCAAACCACTGCACCACCACACCACCACAGTTCTTAGTCCTCGCTTACTGGCCACTCATTCAGCAACTGTTCAAAGTTATGACAGCACTGGAAAAAGAGAAGCTGTGATCCCTGAAGTTGTGACCAAAACAGCATCCCTGTGCAGTCACACGATTGTGATTCTGGCACTTGGCAACCAGCATGCATCTATGATAGTCAAGTGTGTTCTGCAGTCATATGATCACTATTTGCAACATTCTCTACCAGTTTTCAACAAGCGAAGTCAATGGGGAAGCTGGTGGGAACTTATAATTCATGATCATGTGATGCCACACATAATAATCACAGATTATTTGTTTCACAGCTACAATCAGAACAGACATCATAAGCCAGTAAAGCCTTGTGATGTTTCACTTTATGACTGTGTCACGTAGCAAGAGAGGTCCTAATCCCACTTGCAATCGTGAGGACTAGTATACTTAAAACTTGTGGAGCTTTAATAAAAAGCATTTAAAATGGCCTTGTCATAGGGAAGGTTAAAGAGCCAACAGAAGCAAGAGAAAGGGTAGAATTTCATACAGTCTGTAATTTACGTGCAAATGTTTGCAAAAGTTTGTGCAGAAGCTCTACTTGTGCACCAGGGGTGGGTTCTACATTTTTTTACTACCAGTTCTGTGGGCGTGGCTTATTTTGTGGGCATGGCTTGGTGATCATGTGACAAATATTTAGGATTTAGCAGAGATACTGGTCTACCAGGCTTTTAACTGCTTGCAGAGCTGTACCGATCTACCCATTTATTTTTTGCAGGCACTAGTCTACCTATTTATTTTTGCAGGCACTGGTCTACCCATTTATTTTTACAGGCACTGATCTACTCATGTATTTTTGCAGGCACTGGTCTACTCATTTGTTTTCTTTTAACACTGATCAGCTGTAGGGCGGCCCTTTGAAGCCCTGCGGCAAGAGTTTAAACAGTTTTTTTCCCTCTACCCATCAGCTGGGACTCAGGAGGCAGCAATAGATTGGGGGGTGGGGCCAAATAAAAGGTAAGAATAATGTGGGTGGGTGGGTGGGTAGGCACGGGTGGGTGGGGGGCGGCAGGGGAGCAGAACCGGTTAGGTGATGTCATATCGTCACCACTACTGGCTTGGCAGAACTGGGCCCAACCAGGAGGAACCCACCACTGTTGTGCACCCCCTTTTCATTTCCAAGGGTTAAGTATTAACCAATATATCCTACATTACAAGTAATCCTCAACTTACAATAGCTAATTTAGTGACTGGTTGAAGTTATGACACTGAAAAAAGTGACTTATGACCATTTTTCACACTTATGACTGTTGCAGCATCTCCATGGTCACGTGATTTACATTCGGATGCTTGACAACTAACTCACATTTATGATGGTTGCAGTATCCCAGAGTAATGTGATCCTTTATTGCGACCTTCTGATAAGCAAAGTCAATGGGGAAACCAGATTCATTTAAGAACTGTGTCACTAATTTAAGAACTGCTGTGATTCACTTAACAAATGTGGAAAGAAAAATCATAAAATGGGGCAAAACTCACTTAACAAATTTTTCACTGAACATAAATTTTGGGCTCAATTGTGGTCGGAAGGTGAGGACTGCTTGTATCCTATTTCAATTATCACCCCCCCTCCCCAGCGTGAACATAGGAGCTAATGTGACGATTCTCAGAATTGTGTATGAAGACACTCGGATATTAATGAAAAAGTCAGTCACAAAGAATTGCCAACTTCAAAATATTGCAAGTTTCTACCATAGTGCGTTGAAAAACTGTGAGTTAATAGATCACATACATCACTAATGTAGCTCATAACATCAACATTTGCATTACATCACTAGCATTTCTTATCTTGTCTCAGCTAACTTGTTTCAGTTGGATTTTCTTTGTTTGTTCTGCATAGAAAAGTCTGTCAAAAAATAATGTAATTAGACAATTGCATGTAAGACCACAGACTATTCATAGCGGGCAGTTACTGATCTAATTAAAATATTTACTTTTTCATTCATTTATCAAATTACTGGTAGTTTATAAACATTTGCTATCTAGTGAAGCAAAAAATGGACTTTAGAATTTTTCTCTATTACTTGGAGTAGAGTGATATAAAAATATCAGTTACAAATAAATTTAATTTACAAAATAAGATTTGTTCGCAGCTACTTTGAAATCATATGGACTGCAGCTTGTATAAAATTTTAATATTGCAAAATTTCCATGTATTAAGTTCTGCCTCTAATTAGACAATCACTAAGACCTCTTATTGGTCTAAGTCCATATTTCCTTCCAATCCTTTAATGTTATTTGCAGATTTCAAGGAAGAACAATTTAGATTATGGAAAAAGCATGAGAAGTCACTCTTCCAATAGAATGTTTTCCTGATCTTTAAAGCACTTCAGGAACGTTATATGCAATAGCAGTAATTCTTATATGGAAAAATAATTCGCTAAATTAAAATCAAAAATCCCAACTAGTTTTATAATTTCACATGGCAATGTTTTACTGCTTTGTATGAACTGACAGGCTTCAACAAACAAACATTCTGCAAATTGTTTATAACAGAAGGGCAACCAAAAAGCCTTCAGATCTGGAAGTGTCTTAGTTTAGTTAAGGACAAGCTCTGTCCTGAGAGGCCATTGTCCTTTTATTGTGAAGCAGAGGCTCTTGAACACAGTATTTTATTCCTTTATTTATCTCACTTTCCCATCCCAGCGTATTCCAAGGAAATAGGGACGATATTACCTATTAAAAATAAAAGCCTAGGCGTCACTCAAGAAAAGTGATAGCAGCTACTTCCTAAATAGGGAATCCACATTCCTGTGCCTCAAATGGGATCTTTGTGACTGCCTGAGGCATGGTTAGAGAGTATGTAGCAACATAAAATTTCCTTTTATTGACCTCGAGATGCGGGCAGGACACGTGTTGGCGGGAGAGCTGCTGAGGATGCAGCAGAGGAAAAGGGGCTGTGTGGATGCGAGGCTCCCGTTTCCACTGTGGGGGAGCTGGCTAGCCAGGGGTTTATAATCCCGCTCCCTTCCTTGTGAAGAGGACGGGAATTTTCTCCACCGTCTTCTCTCTCTTCCCCCACTCCCTCCCCCCCCCGTTTTTGGTGAAACTCTCGCCTCGGGATAAAAGCGCGCGCCAAAGGGCCACCCACTCCGCCCGGAAGCCCAAGTTATATTGCCAAGCGCTAAGCAGAGCCATTATTCCCCCCTCACCGGCAACTTCAACCCTCAGCGGGAAGAGTCCCCACTTTCTTTTAAGTAAGGCTTTCTCCCGCGGGAGCCTAGTGCTCCTCACTTGGCCCTCCCAGCCAGGCTCCCTTGTTGTGTTGTCAAGGGCAGAAGGCCACTAGGGGGAAGTCGCAAACGAAAGCGAGGACGTAGCTGCGCGCGGGGCGTTGGCTTCCACCTAAGCCTTTGGGTTGGGTAAGCCAGGTAAAGGCGTAGAGGCGGCGGCCCAGGAGTCTCTTTCTTTCTTTCTCTCTCTCTTCGGCAGCCTCTAGTTTTATTGTCTGTGGCTCGACGGGAGAGGGGAGGGTGGAGAGGGAAGAGGACCGGAATGAACCAGAGGGCGGTGGTTCCACGCCCAGGCTTGTTAGTTCAAAAAGATTCCCAAACTTTGCGGCTTTCGTCCTTCCTGTGCCTGTAGGGAGGAGACTGGCTGATCTCCTCCTCCTCCTTCGCCGCCACCACCACCAGTAACGCCGCCGCTTGGTTTCCTTCTCACCTGGACGCTGCTGCTTGGACGCCACTGGGACCTGCCTTCTCTTTCTTTCTCCCTCGAACAGCTAGTCTTTCAGCTTGCTTCTCCTTTGCCTTTAGCCCCCCCTCATCTCCCCTCCTCCCACTTTTTGTATACCTGTCCCTGTTTCCTCTCTCCCACCCTGACCGCCCCCCACATCGCCCCCCTTTCAGACCAGCTGCCTCTCCTTTCTGCATTCCTTAAAAGGGAACTAATTTGGGGTTTCGCGCTGCTCGCTCGTTTGCTTTTGCCAGAAGTGGGGAGAAAGGAAGAAAGAAAAAGAAAAGAAAAGAAAAAAAGCAACTAAAATACAGCCCTTCTCCAGGACAGCTTTCTTCAGTTCCGTCGGTGCCGAGTTGATGCTTTTCTTGTGATCTGGCTCTTCTCTTCCTTCTCCGAGGCTTGAGCTAAACACAGCTTTTCAAGATGAGCATAAATGGATCCCATCCCAGGCTCAACACCTTGGGCAGGATGGTCCGATCGGAGTCCGGCCCGGATATGCGCTACGACATGAACTCCCATATGATGATGGGAGGAGGCGGCGGCGGCGGCGGGGGAAGCAGCCATACTCATAAAATGTATTACGTCCAGAAAAGCTATGTCGGGGACATCAACTCCGAAGGATATACGTAAGCGCAAAACAATATCTCGTATTGTTTTTCTACGTATTTCTACGTCTCCTGGTGTATACCTATGTTTAGATTTTATTTTTCCCTCTTTCTCTTTGCAAGTAAATAAAGTGTCGCCCTGTTAAGGAGGAACGGGACACGTCCCATCATGGGCAGCTCTAACTGGTTGCCGTTGCTTCCTGGAATATAAATTAACCTTGCTGATTAAGCTATGTATCTGTGTGTAGAAAGAAGATCTAGTTGCAATTCCTTGTATCCTCTTGTTTCCGAACTCCTCCTCTTATGCTCTGCATTTGGATTTATAGGGAAGATTATTTCCTATGATACCTTTAAAAAAAAGCTCAGGACAGAGTTCAGAGGTGTTCTGGTTGCAACTTTTGATAATATAATGGCTCTTGGCAGGCTGTAGTTTTGGGTTATGGCTATTGAATTGTAGGACAAAGGGGGGCTCAGATAGATGATTCATCCATCAGTACAGTATCTTGTGGGATTAAAACTAATAGTTTTAACTTTGTGGAGAGCATAAAGTTTTCTGATGAGTAATGTCCCTTTTGCTTGCATCTTTGTGATTACTACCCTTTTGATAATGGAACTGCTGCAGCCTTTCTTTATGTCAAACACCCAACTCCTAAGTTTAAGGCCGGAACATTGTTTTGTGCTTTCAAGAGAGAGTCATACAAAAAAATAGTTCCACTTTTGTTGATCCACTAAGAAGGATTTTTAAAAATTATTTGTATCCTTGAGAAAAAAATGTGTAACACTGCTTCACATGCCTTATTTTTCCTGTTGTGGAAACTTATTTATAACTGCATGCTGGCTAAGGAAGCTGCATGCAGTTATAAACCATTTATAATTGAAAAGCACAATACAGACTCTGTTGCAAGCAAACATATCCTACTTACCAGGAAGAGTTATTGACATTGGCTCTTCCTTCATTGTACACGTTGTACATATTACCCTCTCTAGATAGTTATTATATGATCACAAGGAGTGTTTACATGCATATGAGATAGGGCAAGCATGTGTAGCTTGCCTGTGCATGTATAAGTAACATATATGAGATTCTGTCTGATATCTGACACCCAAACTTTCTAGAGAAAGATTATTATGAATAGTAGCCCATCTGTCTGGTTTATGTACTATTTATTTCACTTGCTTAGCAGGGCTTGTTTTCACTCGGGTGACACATTGGCAAAACTAGCAAAGAATACTTAAGATTAAAAATTGACTGCCTTTTATAGAGGTGTGAATCTTGGCTTCTGTCTTTCCAAAGTAGTTGATTTTATCATCAAGGTTTCTTTTCAGAACCACCATCTTTTTTGTATGATGGGGCTCAGTAAAGCTTTTCTTCTTTCTTTGAATAACAAAATTGGAAAGTTTCTTTTAGCTACTTCCATTTTGTATCTCGTCTATCTCATAGCATTGCTGTGGTTTATTACGTGATGTAGTGCTCTAGCAGTGTTGATAAACTATTAAAGGTAAAAAATGTTGATTCTTAATTCCAACTCTGTGAACCACTAAACACAAATGTACAAAGTCCACTTTAAAAGAGACCTATTTATATTTCAAAATTAAACCTTCCCTTTGTGGATGGCATACATTCAAAGGCAACTGATAAAACATGCTTGTTCTTAATCTCTTATTGTGTTTAATGTTTGGGAAGTAATTCCTTTTGCAGCCCTCCCTCCTTTTTTTGGTAAAAAATTATTTATAGTACTCAGTATTGTTTTTTTCCTCCATGGGACTAGGTGTGGACAATTTACTAACTATGTAGACTCTAGATTTATTGTTAATTTACCATATATTAGCTTTAATTGAATACTTACCTTGGTATGCATTGATAGTATGGTTATTGAGAGTATCTTCTGATTATGTTTGAGCATATTGAGACCTTGTAGAAACCTTAGATTTGGAGTAATGGTTAAGGCATCAGGCTAGAAATTGGGAGTGGGAGTGATTGTGATTTCTATTCCCATTTTAGGCACAAAGACAGCTGAGTGACCTTGGGCTAGTGACTAGTCATTCTCTCTCAGCTTTAGAAAGGAGGCAATAGCAACTTCTGAAAAACTGCAGGAACTAGTCCTGGCAGTTGTCAGGAGTCAAAACTGACTCGAAGGCACACACAAACACACACAATTTACTCTAGTTAATCATCATTGGTAATAGCCTTATCATTGGTACAATAATATTTATGGCTGTGCTCTATATTTAATACTCTTCAGAGTATTAACCCAGCCTTGTTTGGAAACATTCAGCAAAATCAGTACATTTTATAAACATCTCCATGGATTCAGAATAAGTAGAAATTTAATAGATTTAACATCCTTCCAGTTTCAGATACAGTGGAGAAAAGTTTTTCCTCTGCTGAATTTCTGTCATTTAATTGTTAAAAACCAAAAGAGCTCTGCAGAAATTGTGTGAATTAAATTAAAATTAGATGCCAGAAGTTGTGAATGGAGGCAGTACACCTGGAAAGAGAAACCAGTTTTTAAGAATGCAATTTGAACAACCTTTTTTCATGCAAAAATGAATGGAATTGCTTAGTTGTGTACAGTAATATAGCCTTATTTCAGATGTTAATAGTTACATTTTTTTTCTTTTTGGTTATTTTCTTAATTTTCCTAAGTGTCTTTTTTGCCTGCAGCAATATCAGTATGTAGTTTTTGTTACTGTGTTCATCTTCTCTGGCTACCATATTTTGCTCAATTCTTAGGAATGTATCACTCTTCAACATTAGGTATTTACAAATAGTTGTAACATCTGAGAAAGTTTGTATACTGAAATTTAGAAGTATTGGTACATATATTTCTGAATGCAAACGATTTCTTCATCAAAGTTTTAGCAGACTTGCCTGTGAGGTTAAGATCTGGTTTTGTTAAATTTTTGACTATTTTGGGTTGTTCATCTTCCAGCTTGTAACTTACTGAAATGACAGTGTCAGCCTCTCCCTCCCCCAAGGGTTGAGTAAGCTGTCTGTTCTCAGCTTCTCAGTTGTGGGAATCTAGGAATAAGTTGGTTTCTGTAGCAGTTTCATTGATAAGGAATGGAGAATGCAAATGAAATGGCTAGTGATTAACGCCACACTTTGCAAAAAGGTTCTCACCAGCCAATGCTCCTTTATCACTCTCTTTCTTTTTCATTGTAAAGCATTTTATCTCAGAGGAGCCACTATCTAGTTTGCTTTCTCCAGTATCAGACATGAGGGATGGGTGGTGTGCACGGTTCCCATGTCCTCTCTCTTCTCCTGTAATTGTGTTTTTCTTTTCTTTTCCTTGTGCAGAGCAGGGAGTACAAGCTTCCTTCCAGGCAACATTGCCACTCTCTCCTTACCTATATCAACTTTCAGAAAGCCAATAGAATTTGCCAATAGAAACAATTTCCATTGATGGAATCAAGAGGAAGAGGATTGTTTCACCTCAACTACTGTTTTTTGTGTTTGCCTACAAAAATTTCATATGGTCTATCAAGCCCTCTGTAATAGATTTTGAGAGCTTTCAAAGGAGGGGGTAGCAGGGGAAATTTAGTATCACATAAGTAGAATTTTTTCAAGCAATATTGGATGTTGCTTTTTGAAATTCTTACATCTTTATATGCAAAGTCATTTTCATATTGCGTATTAAGTAGTGGTAAGATTTAATTTGTGATTAAATCTGGGTTGCATTTATTTCAAAAACATAATTTCTAATTCCTTAATGTATCAATGTTTAAAATAAGGTAAGAATTATTGTAAGGCAAGGTTGTTTTTTAAAATGTCTTTTACATACTTATGCATTTAAATTTATTTGTCAGTGAACTTACTTGCAGAGACAAGTAGAATACAAGTAGCAGTCTGTACAGTCATACAAAGACTAGAATTACAACTTCATATTTTTTTTAAAAAAAAATCCTTGTTATTTCTTCTTTTCCTTATTTCCAAAGGCTTGTTCTTGGGGCAGGGCAGGGCAAGGCAGGGTAGGGCAGGGCATTGCAGACTATGTGAACAAATGCAACCAGTATGTTTGTTAATGAAAATGACTGCTACACTATCACAATTCCAAGATGAGAATAAGGAGTGTCCCATAATACCATGACTAATGAAAAGATCACTTGATAAAAAACAGAGCATGCAACCTGATTGCTAAGATATAAAGAGCCAATAATTCTAGGTGGGTTTGTGCAGGTAGGGGAGACTAAAAGCAATTAAAAAGTAAATAAAGAACTAGGATATTTCAGCTTTTCATTAAAAACGGTACAGCTACTTTACCCCTCTTTGAGAGAGTTAGGAGATAAGTGAGATATTGTACAGTTTGGTGTGCAGAATTGGCACGTCTGAGCAAATACAGATGTCATACCCCAATAGCTCTGCTGATCCTTCATAAATTGAGTTGTGCAAGTGGCACATTACAAAATGAATGAATCAAATCTGTTATAGCTGATTAGGTTGCTATGCAAAGAAGTCATGCCCAGATATTAATCTGCTGATTTTAGACCATGCTTAAGGGGTCAAAAGTTATCATGGCATAAATTTTCAAAATGATACTGGTTCAGTATTATTTTGATGCTAATCTTGGCTAGTATTAGAAGGTTCTGAGTCTGTTTGCATGTCATTCTGATCCAGGTCATAGCTTAATTCTGAATGAATCTATTTGCGCGCGCGCACACACACACACACACACACACACACCCCTTATCCCTATTATATATTATCTGAATGCAGAATGTACATTACTTCTAGCTTCTGCTAATTAGAAAACCTGTCTTTAGAAAAATAATTATGTCTCAGCATAATTATCTATCCCATCATTTTCATGAGCATACAATTATTAGTCTTTGTTTTTTTCTTCAAAAAAGCTTAATAGTTGCTTCTATGATTGCAAGTCCTTAACATATAAGGTTGACTGGGAATAGTGCTATTAGACTCTGGTTTGGCAATCTCAGGTATCTGGATAATGCCATTTTGTATTTGTAAAAGGAAGCAAGGTTCTAGTCCTCCTTGCTGTAAATTCAGAATTCTATTTGTGATAATGGAATGGATGGCAATGTAGGAAACTTAATAAGAAATATATTGAGATAAATAATATATATAAACTATGAGAATAAATACAGTAATGAATGACTCCAAATTTGAGGCTGATTTTATTTCATATTTGCATATGCATGGTAACAAACTCTGAAATTTAAAAGAACAAACCAAGAATAAGAAAACAGTTTATAAGCTTTGAAAGGATGTTAAAGTCTTGCAGGAAATGGGGTGAAGAAGGTCTTTGCCTGGTACTGAAATGTGACAGTCAAGTAAAATATTAGAGACTGTGCTTTTGGATGGCTACAGCCAACCAGTGGCACTTCCCAAAATTAATGTTTTGTCTTCAGGCATTTGAGTAAATTACAAGTTCACCTCTATCCATTTATCTTTCCTGATGCCACCTCTTATTCGTTTGTCTATTACTGTACTGTAGATGATAATGCGATTTGGAAGAATAGCTTGTAGTTGTAATGAGATGGCTGCGGTATCATTTGCAAAATATGATGAAAGTATTAAATAAATATTAAAACATGTTAAAAGTTTTAGTATTAATGTGATGGTAGATAAAATGATAGATCTGCAACAGGTGTTACACCTGCACTATTTATCACTTGATGTCTATTCTTTAATAAATGCAATATGTGAGCTCAGATGCTTTCTCTGGATAAAATTGTTCTGATTGAAAGGCTGAAGATTCATTGAAGAAGTTTTCTGGTTAAAAAAAAAAATCCAACATATACTAATCCAATCCTTTCCAGTTGTTTGGAATTACCAGAATTCCCAACTTCTGTCATTCATTTAGTACAAGTGGACCTTTATTTTTAAGCCACAATACAATGTAGTTTAATAATACAGATGAATATGATGGCTAACAGGCTGAATTAGATCTGGAAAGTAAATACTTTCTTAAAAATTAGAGAATTTTTCTATGATAGGGAAAGTTTATTTATTACAGTCAATGACCTATTCATAAAACACATTGCATACCAAAAAATATTAATTAGGTGAAGGTATCAGTCAAACTGCTGCATATCTTGTGCATTACATGACAAAATTTGGCTACACTTAATGCAGTGGACTCTTTTGAGTCTGAAAATTAGAGGTTGTAATAAAAGTATTCAGAATGACCAGGGAAGTTAGTTGAATATAAAGTTAAGGGCTCATAGTGTCAGTGTAAAACGAATACTCTAATAAGACACATTTGATGTTTTCAATGGCTCATTTACATTGGTATAGTCTTGATTTGAATGAGGTAGCCTTGATTTGAATAGCATAGTCTGGATTTGAATCCTCTGTAAAACCACTGAGGAGAGTTCAACGAACATGCCAATGTTAACTTTCACCTTAGTAAATTAGTTTAGCTATCTAGCATGTGTGAAAACTGCATAGAAATATGTCTTTAGGGAGGAGCCTCAGGTCTGAATGGCTATCAAGTTACCTTGAGGCACTGCCTGGTTGCTTCTACTGTACACTTATGCCCTAGCATGTGTATTTGTATTAAAAGAAGAGTAGCAGTTTTTAATTTATTGCTTTGGCTCAAAGGAAGTGAAATTATCAGAAAGGACCGGAGGAGTTAGATCTGCCAGGGAGAAGAAAAGTTTAATTCAGTATGTGAAAACATGTACTGAGGCATTGGAATTAATCTTACTGACCCCAACCTGGTGATATTGGACTATATTTGAAATACAACATGAGACTTAAAATGTTGCCTGAAAGAACTTAGTCTGAATCTCTCCCAAGGTGGCAGAAGAAATATATGGATCTATTTGGATGCCAAATAATAATACTTTCTTAGTCTTGGCCTGAGTGTTTTTGAAATGAAGTGGGAATATACAGTGTTCTCTTGTAAACGAAAGTTTGTGGGGTTATAGCAGGCCTTTGGGCTTTTCCACATGTGTATATATATATGTGATCCATATATATATACACAACCTACATGCAGTTGTGACATGAAACCCAATACTGTAACACTTTAATGAGTAAAGTATCTTCTCAATTGGATGATGGTTTATTTTCCAATGTATGTTTTAGGGTGCTTAGCACACACAACAGCATCTTGGATTATTATAGTGAATTTCTAGGGTTTCAAGTGGCAGTATTCAGCCAGGACCTGCAATGCTCTTTTTAGATTACTATAGGTTTGGGCAAACAGAACTACATCATCTGTATGTAAGAGAATTGCTATATATTTTTCTGCCAGTTGCAGGGCACTTTCCTGCATTAAATGTCTTAATAACAAATTCTTCCATTTGGGAGATGCCTGAGCCTGTTTGAGAGCTCTGATCTTACCATGGAGGTACTATATGGTTGTCATTTGGAGCACCTCGCCTACATTCAGCTAGTGCTGACTTGCAACTCAGGATGACTGTATTGTGGAAAAGCAGCCCAAGCAAGTGTTCTTTGTTCTTTGAGCACAACAAAGTATATGATTTAAATAAAAGAGCTAGTGTCTTTTTGCCATTATTACTGTACTAGACAGCGTTCTACTTTATTTAACTTTTCTAAATAAAAATTTAGAATGGCATCCAAAATATATTTTTAAGCTTCATAGCTGGGAATAATATTCTAGTGGATAATTCCAAAGGATGGCACTCTGGTAAATGTGCTGTTCTATTTTATCTCCTTTGCTTCGTAAAGCAAAGAAAAAGATTAATATTACTCCAGCATTTGCATATATAACAATATGGTATACAATATGGTAGATTGAATCTGAAGGTAGGATCCACAGTTGGGTGAATTTTGGGCACAGGACTACAACTACAACTCTTGTTTGCAAATTTGACTATGTCAATTTTGCAGTCAAAGTCAGTTTACTTGGGAAATGGGGCACAGTAAAATCCTTTCCATGTTATTTTAATCTTTATGAATATGTACATTCCTCTCAAAAGCATTTTAAACTATGTTGTGCCCTTCAGAATCTCCTTCGTATCACAACTTTCTGGATGGTGCTTTGGTCTCCTAATATAGCTTTTCTTAATTGGAGTCCCTTAAGCTCTCTGGATCTTAATTCTCATAATTCCCTAGCTAGCATGGCTGGTGGCAAGGAATTCTGGGAAGAGAAATTGCTGGCTTATATATTACATTTTTACTTGCTGATTAGGCAAGATTTTCATTTTTAGAAAAGAATAAATGACAAAGTTCCTCATGAAAGGATCTCTACAGTGGTGGGATTCAAGTAATTTAACAACCGGTTCTCTGCCCTAATGATTTCTTCCAACAACCAGTTTGCCAAATTGCTCAGAAAGTTAACAACCGGTTCTCCTGAAGTGGTGCGAACTGGCTGAATCCCACCATTGGATCTCTACCACATGACTGTTTCACTAACAAATAAAATCCAAAACAATCTATAGATGGTTAAAAATTCCACCATCAGTTTATTTTGCGAGCTTGCACGGGTGTGTTCAATGTTGGCAAATTTCTGATGGCTGTTTCTTTATAATAGAGCCATGATGGCGAACCTATGGCACGCGTGCAGGAAGTGGCACACTGAGCCATCTCTCTGGGTATGCCGGCCATCGTCCATTGTTCTTCTGGGTTCCAGCATGCACATATGCACTGGCCAGCTGTTCTTCGCATACGCATGTATGCCAGAAACCAGAAGACTATATGACTGGCGCTCATGTGCATGCTGGAAACCAGAAGCTCAGCTGCTCTTCTGGTTTCTGGCACTCCCGTGTGTGCGTGCTGGGGAACTGTTCTTCCGGTTTCCGGTGCTCCCCTGTGCGCGCGCACTCCCGTTTCGGCATTTGGTGCTGAAAAGTTTCGCCAACACTGTAATAGAGCCTTAGTCTCTTATACAAAGTGCCCTTACCAAAAGGTCAATTATCAGAGTCTGGAAAGGCAGTCTGATTTTGGAGATTGCTTAAGACAAATTTCCAGATGAGATTCATAATATTTTTTAAAAAGTTGAGATTTCAGAGATCTGATCTGATCTTCCATCATATGACGTGAGGCTTATAATATACCTATTTTGTCCCTAACATTTAGGGCACATACGTACCCAAAGAGAGTATCTGAACACATGGCCAAACTAAAAATTCATTTGCAGTAATGGAACAAATGAATCTTTTGCTCCTGGTTCCTCACCTTACTCTTTTGTAACATGGAGTTGTACAGTTTTCAGGAGAAAACTGTACAACTGGGAGTAGGAAAATTGATAAACTGCAAACTATTCAGGAATCTGAAAGTATATACAGTATAAACTTGTCTTCCATCTGGGCCTTGTGTCAAATGTGTACTTTGGATGGTGTGACCTTGAAGTTCACACCAACCTTGAAGTGACCTTGAAATGGAAATATCCTCCATTTATTGATTAATTACATATTGTTTTATGGATAGCTTTAATTGAGTTAATTGGGAATGAGTAACAAGATAAAAGGAGAAACTATCATTGGTAACGAGGTATATATATTTGAAATGAGAAGCAACAGTTCCAGCCAAAAGGTTCACAAAAATGCAACTTTTGAGATAGTAGTGACTGCTGGAAATATTCTGGGAGGGATTTCTAAAATGAAGCTTTTAGGAAGACGGGCAAAGAAAACTGCATTTTATACTAGGGATTTAGCTATCACACCCTATATGTCGGTCCCCCCACCACCCAGCTGATACTTAACCCAGTTTTCTTCAGCCCATCGTTCTCTAGACTCTAATTCCTTGCAATTCTCTCGCTACATTAACTGGCCAAGTAGGAGTTAAAGTTCAGTGCATCATAAAGATGCCGATTCAATGGTGAAAGCTGTTTTAAGAACTTTCTCTTAAATTTGCTCATCATTTGTATAGATTTGATCTATTGAAAAAAAATCCAATTCACAGCAGGTTAGCTGCTGCGACATGTTCCCACAGTAGTTTCACAGAGTGCAGACTCAGCATTGTAATACCACAAAAAGGAGTGACCCAAGTATCATCAGGATCTTTCTGAAGTCGAGCAGGTTACAACACCTTAATTTAAATAAGGTGTGTTGTGTTCTTTCGGAAAACACATTTATAATTAATGGTTGATTTCAACAGTGTAATTGGTATTCTCTTTCTCACTCTTGCTCTTTCAGTCAAAATGGAACTGCTACAGTGTCCCGGCGTCAGAACACCATTCAGGACCTTCTGCAAGCTTGCTCGGATTGCCTCATGCGCGCCGAACTCATAGTGCAACCTGTAAGTTGGGAGATGGTGTTGCTTCACTATTTTTAATAATAAGTGAACAATGGCACATATTGCAGAAAGTAAATCAACATGTTAATAAGGATGCATAAAACGATAGAACACTTGCTTTGTAGTGAAAAGGTTTAGGGTTCATTTTCACACAGAGAGTAGCCAAATTCATTGCCCTGCTCATTTTGGGTTTTAAAAGGATCAGGACCCCATTGGGAGGAATCTTGGTTAGTGTTATTGCCAATCAAATAGGCCACAAATAGTTATGTAGCATTCTTGTGCTTGATTACTGAATAAATCTGAGTTGTATAGGTTCATATAATGCACAAAGTGGTCAACAATGCTTGTGTTACTTCATGCTTGTAAAACCAGTCACAAATTATTTTGCTATTGACTGCTTCCTATATTAAACATGAATTTGTTTTAGATTCCTACATTAATTAACATTAAACATGCCAATTTGTCATGGCATATACATCTTTTGATAGCTGCTCTTAAGAGTAATTTTATTCAATACCTGTTTATTGCTATAGAGATGCATCATGAATAAAAATTTTAGGTGTGGCTTCTTTTTGAAGCACCTTCATTGTATACAGAATCCTTTTTTCATGTCTCATTTTCTTTCTTTTTGTCCCCTGAATTCAGTGTTCTGCCAATTAGAACACTAAGAGAATGGAGAGAGAGAGAAGGGGGGGAGAGGAATGAGAGAGAGAGAGAGAGAGGGGGGGGGGGGGGGAATGAGAATGAGAATAAAAATTTATATAGAAAAGCTAAATATGACCCAGTTGTCTTCACAGTGGCAAAAGCAATCTTATACAGGTAGTCCCTGATTTACAACAGTTCATTTAGTGACTGTTTGAAGTGACAACAGTACTTAAAAAAAGTGACTTACAACCATTTTTCACACTTAAGACCATTGCACCAGCCCGTGATCAAAATTTGAATGTCTGGCAATTGATTCATATTGATGACGATTGCAATGTCCAGGGGTCACGTGATCACCTTTTGCGACCTTCTGAAAGCAAATTCATTGGAGAAGCCAGACTCATTTAACAACTGGGTTATTAACTTAACAACTGCAGTGATTCACTTAGCAACTGTGGCAAGAAAAGTAATAAAATGGGGCGTAACTCACTTAACAAATGTCTCACTTAGCAACAGAAATTTTGGGCTCAGTTGTGATCATAAGTCAAAGACTTACCTGTATAAAGACATTATTTCCAGTCTCCTACTGTATTTACTAGTGATTCACATTATAGAAGTTTTCATAGAGTATTAGCTACATTTTGTCTTGAGTTTTTCATTTTCTTCATACAAACCCAAGAACACTTTCCTCATCAGTCCCTGCTAGCTTTCAACCTATCTATATATTTATGAAGTTAAGATTGGAGCGAAGTCTGTTACTGTATTACAATATTACAGACTTTACAACTTGTGGACTTCAACTCCCAGAATTCCTGAGCCAGCAAGTCCACAAGTTAAGTTTTCATAGTTGCCCATTCCTGCTCTCTACGTTGTTCTACCTTTAATTGGTTTCAATAGTCCCTTCGGAGAGAAGGGCGGGATATAAATTTAATAAATAATAATAATATCTTCAAACAACAAGTGTAGCATTAAGGAATTGTAGAAAGAAATATTGAGAAGCTTGATCCAATTTCTTACACAAAATACTGATCATTTTCTACATTTAGAGTCTTTTGCTATCTCTTAGTTTCTGATTTAAATATATATTTTGGAAAGTAGTCTATTTAGTGCAAATTGCAGTAGCTATAGTTGTCCAAATTCTGTTCAAAGACATGTAAAGGATGTCATAGTAGTCTTTTATTTTTCAGTAGTATTGATAAATTGATCTGTGTCTCTGTGTGTTGATAGGGTGGTTTATGCTTTATTTTAATTGTTTTAGGAACTGAAGTATGGAGATGGTATCCAAATTAGCAGGAACCGAGAGCTGGAGGACTGCTTTGGTCAGGCAAATGAACACATGGACATCCTTGATGGGTTGATCAGAGAAATGAGACAAATGGGACAGCCATGTGATCTCTACCAGAAAAGGTATATTTGTACCCAAGTGGTATAACTTGGGTACTGAAGTAGTAACCTCTGTCACATTGAATAAACAAGTAGATGCATATGGATGATTACATATGGATGATGGGAGTTATTCTAGGTGATGTACAACTAGAATCATGTGATGCAACCTTTGCTAAATCAGGGGTGTCAAACTCAAGGCCCATGGGCTGGATCTGGCTCGTGGGGTGCTTAGATCTAGCCTGTATGGCTGCTCTGGAAAAAGTAAAGGTCTGGCCCACGGTGCCTCTGCCAGTGAAAATAGGCTCTCAATCTCCGTTTTCAATTGGGACGGCCTCCTGCAAGCCTCTGTCAGTGAAAATGGAGCTCTGGAGGGCCGCATGCTCTGTTTTCACTGGCAAAGGGTTGCAGGAGGCCATTCCAGCAGAAAACAGAGATTGGAAGCCTATTTTCACTAGGAGAGGTACCGCAGGCCACCACAGGTGCCCCTGACATGAGTGACATCAAGCTGGCCACCCCCCCCCCAAGGTCAAACCCAATCCTGATGTGGTCCTCAATGAAATCGAGTTTGACACTCCTGTGCTAGATGAATAGTAAATAATTCAGATCTCATCTAATGTCAGCCTTCCTGGATAGGAAACACAGCTAGATAAACTAAATCTACTTAATTGTAAGGCTATATTAATGGAATGTTGCAAGTCTGAAAGGTACAAATTTCCCTCCACTACTTTTAACTGTTTGATCAGTTAGGACACAGGTCCTTAATAAGTTTCTTTCTCTGACCATTAAGTGCCTATGGGCTCCTCCCCCTCTTGTCTGGTCATTCCCTTGGCAAGATCTCTTTCCCTCACGCCCTAAGGTCATCCACACAGTCTATTACATTTGTGTGAATATCAACACTTGAGTAAGACATGATGCAATGTCTTTCCCGAATGTTATAAATTTGTGAAGCTGGACCTCAAATGCAATTCTAAGATTATACCTGTTTATTTTCACTTTGATAAAAGCTATCACAGATGGGTAACCCAAATGTAAAACCAACTAGAAATGTCAATAAATTAAAAAAGGTGTAAACTAATCATCAGCAGAGGCAAACAAACTGTATTTATTATGACAGCTCTTAAGCGTTCATAAATGTCATTAATACAGTTAAATTTTTATCTAGGAATCAATATGTTAATGAAGTTGGTAATTAGTGTATTTTTTTCACTAGGCACCATAGAGAAGGCTCTGTTCCACCCAATATTCTTTATGAATTCAATAATGAATTATTATTCTCTTAATTATTTCAAGCTTCTTGCTAAGATAGCTCAGAACCTGAAAGTTCACCCCTCCCTTCCAACCTTTGATATTCTTCTTCCTCACTGTTACATTTTTCCTTTAGACTGCTTCAACTTCAAGAGCAGATGCGTGCCCTCTACAAGGCCATCAGTGTACCTCGTGTCCGAAGGGCTAGTTCCAAAGGTGGTGGTTACAGCTCTCAGAGTGCTTCAGGTTGGGATGAATACACTAGGCGTGTCACCAGTGAATGTCTGAACTGGATGAGACAGCAGAAGGTAAACTTGAATGAATATAGAAGGACTGTCAGAACCAGGGGGAGGAGTTAAAAGAGGCATCAGTTTAGAATCCTTATGTAGACACAAGTGAACTAAGTCAACCCCCCTTAAATATTGTTGACCCTTATCTAACTCTAACCAGGTACTGACTGTTAGTTGAGAAGATTCCTGTGTATTGGCTTTTAGCAATAAATCAGTTAACTTGAACCTTCATGGTGCCTGATACTGAATATTAAAAAAGAGTTGTTGGAATGCCTTAATCAAAAAGCTTGCTTTTCACAATGCATGCATGAAAAGCAAATTAAAAATTATTATTCATTCCTTCACTGCGGCCAATTCTCTACAAGATTAGAAGTAGCTGAATATGGAATCTCTGGTCAAGTGCAAGCAGGGGATGAGGGAAGGACGTAGATAAGCTAGATGGTGTAAAGAAAGAAAGTCAGTATGTCTGTCAAGAGACTGCAGAGAAGCTGCAGAGAAGGAGGGGCTTCTGATAAGAGAGGAATTACAGAAACTCTTCTGGAATGATTACAACATAGTGGTAGAAGAAGAAAAAGAATTCAAAAATGCAATGTCCCAAAGAAAAGGTGACTTAAATATCAGTTCATAGTAATTTTATAAAAGATGCTCATTGCTTAGAAACTGCCTTTTTGGTCCAAGATAGAGATCTGCTAAAATAAAACACCAGATTTAAGTAAATGTGATGTTTTTGATAATCTGAATAGTCTTCATAGGAGACTATGTAGTAAAACATTGATTTTCTTGTTGCTGCTTTGTTAAGATATAGATTCTGCCAAAGCCTAGGGTTGTGATATAATTATAGTTCTCCTAAACTTGGAGTCATCTACATTAATATAATGGCTGGAGATAGGGAAATAAGTGTTCCCACACTAATCTGAAATCTCTTTAATGAAAGGATGCATTAATTCATCTTTATAAAACTCTACCATCTGTTCTTCTTACATTCTTATAAAGATACTCTTGATGAAGGAAAAAGAAAAACAGTTTCAACTTTGTGTGTGAGAGAATTTTCATCTGAAATTTAAAGGAAGAAAACATTAAGTTGATACATAAGAAAAATCTTCCTTTCTTCACTTAAAAAATTTGAGGGAAAAAATGGGGAAATTTATTTAACAATCTATTGGAGCATTTCAAATTTTGTAGCAAAAGGAGACTTTGCTTTTCCTAGTGTTTGGAAGCCTGTTATAAATAGGCATTTTGAGCCAGTTGCATGTAGCTTCCTTATCTTATCTCGTACTGATCTTCTCTGGCTTAATATTCTGTCTGCAAAGCTCAGCTCCAGTGAGCCAAAGTAATACTTTCTCTTGTAATGCAATACATGGGAAATTCTTCCCTGTAGCCCTAGCAGGCTTGCTGGTGTTTAGTTTTATTTTCCAGTTGGTTTGCAGATAGGAGACCTTTGCGCTAAGCAGCTGGATCAGATTTCTCTGGGAGGAATGGAAGCTGGAACAGAGCCACCCTTTTGTAGTTCTGCAGTAATGCTTGTTTTAACTTGCTGCTACTTTGACTAAAACAAAGCTGAAAAGAAGAAGGTGAAAGTCCTGTGTAACTTTCAGGAGGCTAATAACCTAAATTGGCATTGCTTGTTGTAATTGTTCCAGCATGAGTTAAGCACAGGTGTGGCTCAAAAGAATGAACATTGTAGCATTTCACTACTGGCATGATGTCTCATAAAGCCTTTTTTTTTTAAAAAAAAAAAGTTCTTCTATTATTTTAGAACAGCATCTCCTAAATGGCCTCCAAATATAATTTATGGAAAAAGAATACACATCCGCTTTTGGATTTCTTTAAATATTTGCATACCTTTGTCAGTGAATGTTATCAAAACCTCCTGTGGTCATAGCAATATATTAAAGGAGTCTTATAGAGCCAATGATACCAACATTTTGTGTTTTATTTCTTTTGTATAATAAATAAAATTATCAAAGAAGGGATAAGCCAATATAAGAAAGTTACCGTTCCCTATTTCTGTGATTTAAAGTAAGAGATACCTGTAACTGGTAGGGTTCATGAAGTTCTCTAGTTCTTCACTGAGCAATCAATCAAAATATACAAGATTGACCCAGATCCAGTACTGACCCAGATCAACTACAGGACTACCTTTAATTGATGCCCATCAGTCTAGAAAAACTGACCAAAAATTTCTAAAACTTTGGAGCAACACAGAGCTATAATAAGGGACATAGTCTTGAAATGGAAAAAAATTGGGCAGTGGCAAATCTTTTCAAGGTTGACTATTTCTTCAAATCAAGAGCATAAAATCACTCAGGAAATCACAAAAACAAAAAAAACATCCAATGATTGCAGGTTCTCATTAAAATGATTATGGGAGAGTAGAAGCCATTGCTCACTAAGAACATGGATGCCCATCTCAATGAAGTTGATCCTCATGAAGTTTTGATAATATTCAACAGCAAAGTTTTGCAAAAATTCAGAAAATCTAAAAGGGTATTTGAGGGAGCTCAACCAATCTCATTGTACATATGTTGTGCACTGACAATAAAGATTTGAATTGAATTGAATTGAATTGAATTGTTTTCTCAGATCTCTATTTCTTGCTCTCACAAACGGTCAAAATAACTGAAGACTAAGAATTATTGGAGTAATTGTTCTCATACTAGTTAGATCTTTGATTTGTTGGATGGCATTGGAAATGGAAGCATCTGTTCAGAGAGAAGCAACCTAAAGATAAGGAGAAATTTCCAATTAATCTGTGGAAAAACTTGCCTACAGAAATTGTGAATGCTCCAACACTGGAAGTTTTTAAGAAGAGAATAGACAACTATTTGTCTGAAATGGTATAGGATTTCCTGCTTGAGTAGGGGTTTAGACTAGAAGTCCTCCAAAGTCCCTTCCCCAACTCTGTTATTCTGTTCTGTTCCTATAGCATGGTGTTTCTTAACTGCTGCAATTTTAAGACAGGGATATTAAACCTGATCACATCACGGGCTGTATTGTAATGTATTGGGATTGTTTTTGTCCTTGCGGAACTGGGGTAGGCGTGGCCGGCACGGGCTGGATTTGACCTGTGTCCCATGTGTTTGACATGCCTACTTTAAGTTGTGTGATCTTCAACTCCCAGAATTCCCTCTGCCAGCATGTTAAAATCCACGCATTTTAAAGTAGCTGAGGTTGAGAAAAGCTGTTGTAGCAGATTGACTGAACCTGAAGGGTAGAAGGCCAGAGGTCTCAAATTATTTTTCCCAGAAGTCCTCTGATTCCTCATAACCTGTTTCCTGATTAGGAGTAGTAGCAAGTGCCTGCTGCCACTTCCTGTTATCTGGCATCACCCAGGTGAATGAAAGAGATAAGGCTCTTGCAATGTAAACAAAGAAATAGTTCCTGTAATGAAACTCCCTGGCTATGTAGAAACATGGCTAGAGAGTTTGATCCTATTTTCTTGCCTACAAAAGGAAAACAGTAAAATTTTATTATAAAACAGGACAGATAAAATGTAACTCTTTTTTTTTTAAACTATAAATATCCAAAATGAAAGAGATTAGTTACAGAGTTACTTACAGGAGAGCAGCAGATTGATTAAACAAAAGATAAAAATGTTTTATATACTTCTGGCAGACTGCAATATGCTGTTGCTCTGCTACAGATAGGATTTCTCTGGCCTAAAGTCATAGTAAAGAGATGGGGAAATTCTAAATATTTTTATTATTATTAGAAGGTTTTTCAAGAGAAAAATACTAGATTTTTGGAATGTGCCTGAAGTATGATTCAAGGCTGATATAAAGTACTTTCCTATTTTCTACAGAATGATAAATACAGTGGTTCTTGATCATGCAATCATCCACAGAAGCAAATTTCCAGAAGCAAAATAATTCTCTGCTTCCCTTACTGATTTTCCCTTTTTTGTGAAAATTCCAGACTTTAATTTGAGGTTTCAGATCTTTGCCTTGTGCTTTTTACAACTTCTTCTGTTCCCTCCTTCGGTCCTGCATCTGTTCTTAAAAAGGAATAATAAAACTTTCTGTGTCTGGCATGGCAGGAGAGAGTGGAGTATCTCTCGGGCAGAAAGGCAGAAATTCTAAGTCTGCAGTCATCCCAAGGAGATGTTTACTGGGAATGTACTGAGTACTGAGTTCTGCCTACTAGCAAAAAAACTATATTTTTTTTTAAAAAAAGTGATACGTAGGTTGGCATAAAAAGGAATGAGATTGTAATATGCTTACAACATTACCAGCAATGAAGTATTTGCTGAGCTGCTTAACATAAGGTGCAGTGCATATATCATGTAGCAAGGAAACAAGATAAGATCTCGGTCTGTTTTTGGTGTCGAAGCAAAAGAGGCTTCACAGTTTAAAGTCCTGTGATTTTGCATCACTTTACATTTAAAGAACAAATTGTAACTAACAACTCTGTTAGCACAAGCACCATCAGTAGGAAGTTAGGGAATCAAATTCAATTTGGAAAGTAATTATGGGATTTATATAATTTTTGGTTGGTGCATTTATGAATGAAGTACCAATTAATGCATTTTTCTTTTCAGACTGAAATGGAGTTAGTAAAATGGGGATTTGATGCTGCAGCCATTGAACAACAAATTGCTGAGCATAGAAGGTTCCATAATTCTATTGGAGACTATCGTTGGCACTTGGATAAGGTGAAAACTGATCTGGTAAGTTACTATGTGTATTTATTTTTTTAGACTGTTGAATGTATATATTATTATCAAGTGCCTATTATTGCTAATTTATTTAACAATAAATATTGCTAAAATCTGAGTCTTCACCTTTGAGAAAAAACTTTAGCTTCTTTACCATCACATTTTCCTCACACACAAATGATGATGCATACTTTTTCTGACTATTGCTTTTTTATATTAAACAGGGAGTTTGAAATTAATGGAAAAGGGGTGCAAAACGAACATTAGACATTTTGGTATCCTACCAAATTATACCCATCATTCTCTGCTCTATTCTTTCCACTTCCATTCTCTCCTGGATTCTCATTGGCTGGATGGATAAATTGAATAGTGTTTTAAAAAAGATTTTTGTTGGATTGATATGTGGCCATTGGATAGTCCAATATTGGTTGGATTAAAAAAAAACATGGTATAATCAAGTCTGGATAATCACAGATTTCCAATTCTGTGTCTTGCATTTAACTCAGCACTCATCTGTATTTGCTTACAGAGTTATGTTCCCTTTTTTCTTTTATAGTAAAAAGAATGTCCCAAATACTACTGCCTTAAGTTCTCCTATCTTTAATGGAAATCTCCTATTTCCATCTGTTTTCCCTGTTTGCTAGACACATGTTTTCTTTATTCTTTACTTAACAGCGTGAGAAGGCTGCTGTTCATCAGCTGGAAGAAGAATATGAATATCTCTTGGTAAGCTATTTTTTATTTTATTTTTAAAAACACATGTTTTGCCTAGTTATTAAGGTAAATTTCAGCATCAGGTTTGCATTTAAGTTTAAGTAGGAAGGAAAATTCATAAATTTTCTCATACGATGTGTGATTCCAAAACCGTGGCATCATTTGACTTCTATAGAAATATTGGAGTTAAAGAGGAATACAATGTTGGATATATTTTTCCTCCTCTGCAATCCAGCAATGGGAGCAACTATGTGTACTGAAAATATCCAATTTATCCTCTTTTGGAAAGAAGAGCTACGTACAAATGAAAATAATTGTGTTTTTCTATCATCAACAATGTAAAATGGTTTTAGAAATATACTCTGATTCATTATTTGCCATCTTTTACCCTTATAAGTGATAGTTTAGCAAATGTAGTGCTAGTGTCCATTATTTATATTTCTTAGCCAAAGCTAATCTTCCCCGGATTTTGTGAGATAAAATGGAGGAGGACAACATCTATATGTCCCTATCTTTCTAAGTGAAAGACATAAAGCAAATGCAATAAGTAAATCAATTTCATGGTAGACTGGAACCTTTTTAAACAGAAATCTGCATTTTGTTAGAGCTCTAGACAGAAAAGTTTGTTAAAAGCTTTTTCCTTAAAAAAAAACAAACTTCAAAAATACTGTAAAAAGTCCAGTCAGTCAGTGATTTTATTTCAATCACTGACCAGCAAAACAAATATATTCATGTGAGGGGCAAGGAGAATCCCATTTAACTCATTATAACTCATTAACTCATTAACTGTAAATACAGCAACTCTGTGTCTAAAGTCTGGTAGCAATACTTGTTGAAATTTCTACCTGGCAACTTGTCCTGTCTTGGAAAGATGGAACAGAATTTTGATTTTTGTTGTAAAATGTCAAGAATTCACAGTCTAGACATGGCTGGGGTATATTAAGCATGTTGGCCATTTGTTTTTCAGTATGTGATAGTTTCACTGCCCCCTCTACCACATTTTCTGTACTCTTATGCTTTGATCATTCAATGAAAAGACTTATTATTTCCTTGATGTTGTTTTGTAGAGGTTCTCCTTTGAAAGAATGGATCAGCTGCGTCAGCTGCAGAACATCATCCAAGCCACTAGCAGGGAAATCATGTGGATCAATGACTGTGAGGAGGAAGAACTTCTCTATGATTGGAGTGACAGGAACACTGACATTGCAAGGAAGCAAGAAGTCTTCTCTGTGAGTTAATGATACTCACAAATAAAACTCATTCAAGAACTTATAGTTCGTTATTTTTCTTTTTGAAAGATTGCAAACAATTTTGTCTTTTAAAATGCAGAATATAAAAGCTGGTATTAGTAGAAGTTTTAAATTCTGCAATACTTCAAAAAGTTTCACTAGTTTCAAGATAGAAAACTTCTTTAGCTATTCTGAGAGTTTATAATGATTGATACTTCATTTTTATACACTTCTCTCAGAAAATATGTCCTTTCTAGCATAGGGGAATATCAAGGCTTTCATTGGGAGATATGCTTCTCTTTCTTTTAGGGAAGACGAAAAAATTTAGGAGAGGAAATTGTCAATCTGGGAATCAGCATAAATCCATTCAACTTTATTGTCCATGCTAGTGTGATAAACCTATTGCGGTTTTAAAGGAGATTTTAATTTTTTAATTAAAATTTCATTTGGAACTTCCCCTGTAATGTTAGGAGAAATTGGACATAGGCAAAAAATAGAAAAAATAAAAAATAGAAAAAATAAAAAATAGAAAATAGAAGGGACACCACAGTGAAATAAAAGAAAGTCAAGTGGAGGAAATGAGAGCAATGAGAGGAGAGAGGAATGAGTCCTAAACATAGGCTTGGAGACAGATGATGTTGTTAGTTGCAAAGTCATGTCCGACCCATTATGACCCCATGGACAACATTCCTCCAGGCCTTCCTGTCCTCTACCATCCTCTGGAGTCCATTTAAGTTCATGCCTACTGCTTCAGTGACTCCATCCAGCCACCTCATTCTCTGTAGTCCCCTTCTTCTTTTGCCCTCAATCTTTCCCAGCATTAGATTCTTCTCCAGTGAGTCCTTCCTTCTCATTAGGTGGCCAAAGTATTTGAATTTCATCTTCAGGATCTGGCCTTCTAAAGAGCAGTTAGGGTTGATCTCTTCTAGGACTGAATAGGAGACAGATAGGATGCAACTTATAGTTGAAGATGATTGATAGATATAGGTGATATTTTGAGTGCTTATTTCAACAAAAGTGTTCCTATGGTCATAAAGAAGAAATTGCTGGGATTGCAAACAGACAAGTCTTAAGACACAATTATGTAAATACTTAACTTAATAAACACTAAATGTACTGATCCTTTTTTCCCATTGAAACTGAGTTTAAATCCAAGTCCTTGCCTACTTACAGAAACGCATGAGTCAGCTTGAAGTTAAAGAAAAAGAACTCAACAAACTTAAGCAAGAATGTGATCAGTTGGTGCTCAGCCAGCACCCTGCTTCTGACAAAATTGAGGTATATTTTCAACTTCCTACATTTTTATCCTGACATTATTTTTGGAACAATATGACATTTCATTGAAGTGAAAGCTGGTAATGAAGTATTGTACCCAGAACTGTACTATCAGACAGCCTCTTCTGATCAACAAGTAATCTTGAAAATATGCAAAGCTAAATGCAAATACGAGGGGCCCAGTGCTAATTTTCAAAAGCACATTTTAGAATCAGCTACTGTAACAAAAAATGTTAACCTATTAAATCATAATCATCAGGGATCCTTAATGTTGGGCCATTTTGGATTTGTAGAGGAGGCTTACATTCTCCACATAGTGACCAACTAGAAAGCGTAAGATGAACAATAGGATAAGAATGCTAAGAAGAGGAAGACATTTTCCTTTGCTTGCACATCCTGTTTTCATTGCCTTTCCTCGGTGGGGCTTCTATAAGCAAACTAGGAGAGAAGGAGGAATCGGATTTTATTAATAAGCAATGCAGAAATTTGGTCATCACCGTAGACTTGATTTTTGACTCTTGAATCCTCCGAGTAAGGGTAGATAGTTTTGAAGATTAAAAAATGAGTTGCTAGCTGAAAAATATATCAAATTACATTATCAGAATTCAGAACCAATAACAATTTGTTTAAATGTGCAGGCCTATATGGATACATTACAAACTCAGTGGAGTTGGATTCTTCAGATCACCAAGTGCATTGATGTTCATCTCAAGGAAAATGCAGCCTACTTTCAGGTATGTATTGGTGTACAGAAGCAATAAGTAATTTATAAAAGTACTTTTTATCATTTAACCCAATACTGGCTCTGTGTGGTTGGAAAAATACAGATAAATTAGATTCCAATCAATAATTGTGCATACTAACTGTTTTAACATAAGCATTTTTAATTTTGCTTGCAGTAATGATTTGTAGAATAAAGTATCTAAAGGTAGATTCAATTCTTAAAGATTATACAGTGGTACCTTGGAACTCAGCTGCTTTGACACTTATCGAATTTGGTACTTAACACATTTTGATGTGAAAATTTTATCCCGGTACTCATTATTTCTTTGGTACTCAACACACATACTAGAATTTGTTGGTGTCGGCTGCCTTGTGACTTATTACAGTATTCCTTATAGGAAAAATTTGTTTACTACTCATCATTACTCAATATATCTCCTGGAACCAATTAATGATGAGTACTGAGGTACCACTGCATATAGATTATCTTCAGTAATATTATTATTATGTATTACGTTCTTATACATCTATATTCTTGAAAAAGCAGTGCATTGACATTCTTAATTGTTGTGTTTTATATAGGGCATCCCAAAAGTCTTAGTGCAGTTTTAATCTGCACTGCAGTAAGACTTTTGGGATACCCTATATATCCCATGAAAACCCAATATATGAAAGAGACTGTTAAATGCGTTTGCTTGTTCTATGTGTAGTTTTTTGAGGAAGCACAGTCTACTGAGAATTACTTGAAGAACTTACAGGATGCCATCAGGAAGAGGTTCATCTGTGATAAAAATATGTCTTTGCAAGTTCTGCTGGAGCAGATTAAAGAATTAGAGGTATGGATGCAACTGTCTGTAATTGTACAACAAACTTTCCTAGGCTCAGCAGTCTGTATTGAGAGTCCTCAATTTATGATGGCAATTCAGTCCAGAATTTCTGTTGCTCAGGGATGCACTCAAAGTGCAACTGCACCATTTAGCATTGGCAGTCATAGTTGACATCATTAACTGGATCCTATATTGTTTGGCACAACCAAATCAGCAGGGAAGCCGGCAGGAAGTTGCAAGTCCCAGGTTGGCAGGGGAGGGTTGGTGAGGGTGTGAGGAGGTATGTGACAGATGCAGGTTAGGGAGGGGATGCCAGGATATGAGGAAGGCTTGGAGAGATGTGTGAATGGTCAGCATTGCATGAGCTAGGACAGGATGCATGGATAAGGCACATTTACTCTAGTGACTTGTCACTTTCCCTGTTGCATTCCCCACTGACTTTCTGGGAAAATTGGCAGGAAAGATTATAAAAGGCAATCACATGATTGAATGTCATTGCACCCAGTCATAAATGTGAACCAGTTGCCAAGTGCATTGTGATAGTGTGACCATGAGGGTGCATGGATGGCCAGAACTCTGAGAATTGGTTGTAATCATCATTTGTTCAGTGCCATCGCTGTTTAGCAAATACCTTATGTAGCGACTGTTTGCACTTACAGTGGTGATGAAAATGTAACTGCACTGGTCTGTAAAGCAAAGGAAAGCTGAAGTAATATAACAAGCATAGCTTCAGTTTCCCTTAGCGAGTTAGTTTCACTTCACTTAGCAACTGAGTTGCCCATCCCAATTATGGTCACTAAATGAGGACTATCTGTGGTGTTCTATATTCCATCACTCTGTCCTCATATGAAACGTTCTGTGTTTGAAAAGAAATCATAGTAGTGCCGTCTTAATTATACATTGATAATACACTCATGGAGTGTATTCATAAAAATAATATGTTTGATTGAAATCTTGTTATGTTAGAATTGTGAATGAAATCTGCCTGATATCTGCCTATAATTTCAGTTAAAATCCAATTTGACACAATAACAATGACAGTTTGGTATTTAAAATTGTTAATCACAACTTTTTTTCCTTCTAGGCTGAGCGAGAGAAAATCCTGGAATATAAGAGGCAGGTGCAAAATTTGGTGAATAAGTCAAAGAAGATAGTACAGTTGAAACCCCGTAACCCTGAGTATAAATCCAATAAACCCATCATTCTCAGGGCTCTGTGTGACTACAAACAAGATCTGGTAAGAATCCTATTATTGTGTTAATGCCACGTTCTGTGGCCTAAATGTATTTTTGTGGCAGAAGCCTTCCATCATCCTGAGGTTGGTAAAATGAGGACCCAGATTGATGGGGGCAGTATGCTGACTCTGTAAACTGTTTAGTGAGGGCTGTAAAGCACTATGAAGCGGTATATAAATCTACGTGCTATTGCTATTAATTATGTGACTTAAATGCAACTGCTGTCCTTATAAACATTATACAGAATGTTTCAAAAATGGTAAAACTGGATCTTTATTCACAAATATAACATAGAATTAGCAAATTCTGGAGGTTGGTGGAGAGTCATCCATATGAATGAACTAACTGTTCTAGAGTAAGCAAGAATGCATTGAGTAGTACATTGTGTTCTACATTAACTATGACTCTGGAAAATGATTAAGAATATAAAACATACTCTAGTAATGTAATTTTATCAGATCTATATAAAAACATTTTTGCAAGTCTTCTATAAGGTGCAAACTTTCAAGCCTTAATTCTAGACCTGAAAAAGCCATGATCTTTGAGTTGTTTCAGAGCTACTGGTATGTTCACTGCTAGCCATACTCATGGGACTTGGAAGGGCTGAATGTTACTCCATTTAAATCCTTTCCCTGCCCAAAAAATGATGGAAGTTGGAAAAAAATAGGGAGTTGTATTTATTTCCAGCCGCAGTCATTTTCCCTTTTTTTCCACAGAAAACAATGCGCAAAGGAGATGAGTGCATTTTAAAAGACAACAGTGAACGTAGCAAATGGCATGTGACCGGACCAGGGGGGCTAGATATGCTAGTGCCATCTGTTAGTCTTATTATCCCACCTCCAAACCCATTAGCTGTGGACCTGGCAACCAAGTAAGTTACCAATTATTGCGTGAGCTATGCTTCCTAATGAAAATCCCACCCTTTCCTCATCAAAAGCCAATGAGCATAAAATTAGTGATTTTATCTTGGGTGGGAAAAACTGCTTTGGACTCATGGTGCACATATTCTTTGAAAATTTACTTTTCCTATGCAGTCATAAGAACCTGCTAGTTTTATAAATAAAAGACACTATTCGGATTTTTTTGTGTATGTGTTTTTCAGTTAGAATGGGAACATATTAAAGACATTTTAAATTACTAAGAAATATACAATAGTTTAGTATTTTCATCTGTTTCTCAGACTCGGGAGATCTGGAGCACTGTTTCTGGATTCAAACATATTTTATAAAGGGGTGTATATATAACCCACATTCATTCAACTTTGTAGTTCTTGAATTATGAGCAAGTGCTTTCCCAGTAGTTACAAGAATGCAGGATTAATACAAGCCCTGTGCAAGTTTGATACTTCTCTTTGTCCTACCTGTCACTTAACAAAATCAGAAGAGAGATTCAAGTCTCCTATCTGAGCAGAAACCTTTTCTGATATTGGGAGAACCCTATTGGAGAAACTAAGCAGCATACCATCTGGCATTGCTTGCCAGAGTTGGGTTTATGCTGTTGGAGGAGCTGTTCCAGATAATATGTCATGTCCCTTGCATGAACAAAGCAGTATGGTTACTTTCCTCATAGAATGAGGGTGCCATGATACTTCCGTTTCAAACGAGTGCTTTGCTCAAACCTCCATCAAAGCAAAGCTCCCCTTCAAGGTGTTGCAATATATCCTCTTGGCATTCCAGATAATAGGGATTGAGGTTGGTTGTAGTTAGGGAGCAGTGTGGTTTATGGGATTCTTATGCATCCCTAACCCTGCCTTCAATCTCTATGTAAGCATGGAAGATACGGTACACATGTAAAATATAATTTTGGTTCACTGGCAAATCACTACAGTCCAGGTTCTTCAAAGCCCAAGAGGCTTGTGTCTTGAATGAATCGAATGTGGATGTTCCTTTTTTCAGACACATTCCCATTTTTCTTTTAGCACAGAGTTCATAAATTGTTATAATTGGAGTTGAGTCTGTGAGCAATCCCTGAATATCTAGCCAGCCAACCAGCCATCTACCCATCCATTTAAAAACCCACCCTTCCAAATAATATAAGTATAATATAAATATGAGAAACATTTGGATTTTCGAATTGAAAAATATTTAGTGTTGGAAATATTACAGCTTTTATGTGTGGGGGTCCCTAAGACACTCAATTATTGGGAGATACGTTGCTTTTTGAATGTAAATAACCTTTTCTTTTACTCTTTAGAATTGAACAATATTATGATGCTATTATGGCTCTCTGGAATCAACTTTACATCAACATGAAGAGCTTGGTGTCTTGGCATTATTGTATGATTGACGTTGAGAAAATCAGGGCTATGACTATTGCCAAAGTGGGTATCATATGTTATGGAGTTGTTGTTATTGTATACATATAGTTAGTGGTTTTCTTTCTGGACAGGGGACCCATACATATGTATCTAGTTTTGAAAATCTATGGTTGAAGTTTCAGTTATGCCATTGCTTAGTCTATGGAGATGTGTGATGTGTGTGTACAGTTTGACAAACAATATGTTCAGTGTGATAGGCTAAAAAAAATAATCAGCGCTTGATATTCTGATATTCATCAGAGCTTGTATTCATTCCATATTTCTTTATCACTGGGCAATGCTTTTGAACAATAACCAAGTTTGTATGCAATTTCCTGTTGCACTCAGGTAAAGCTAGAGTGCTTCTCATCAGCTCTCCACATTATCTGCACTCCTGGGCCAAGTTGCCTACCATTTGTAAGAGACACCAAGCAACAGGAGCAGGCTTTTGGGCTGAGGGATGGCGAAAGAAGGAAAATGGGCTGAATGAAACTAAAACTGAACTCTGCTCTATTCAGATATATAAAGTGCAGATCTAAGCCATTGGCTTTTAAAGGTGATAGAAGGAGTTTATGGAGTCTGATTCTGTGATGTCTACAGTAGGACCAGGTTTTAAAAATCAGGATGGCTTTTGTGACAGTGTGATGGAAGCTCACTTCTTTTTATACATGCACCAATATTGCAGGGGTTCCATTGCATTGCTGCAACCTTTTTGGCCTCCCCTGCAGTCCACTGTCGTTTGATTTATGATGAAATTGTCAGTAAAGATACAGTAAAATATTTCAGCTAATCGAATATATCAACTTTTCCTAACCTGGAGACTGCTGGATGTAATTACAATTACAGACAGCTGGATGTAATTACAACCTTATCCACAATCAGGCTGCCCTCTGGCATAGAAGACTTGGGACTACTGTATTGAAGAATCTGCTTCCATGCTTTGCAAAACCATTTTTTGATACTTTGAACTGACTTAATATATTACAAGACAAGTGTTCCAGATTTTTAAAAGACTGTCTGCCTTTTCTCAGCCCTTGTCTATACTGATAACATAGCTCTTAATTTCTCAAGCAGTCCTGTCTCTACTGACACAAACGTTTTGTGTTCTCTTATCTGCCCATTCTATAGTCTCTAGTTTAGACACTTCATACTAACGTAAACCTACATGTTTAAGCCATTTGTCATTTTTAGTCATTTCCCACTCCTCCCTAGTCTTCAACCCCCCCCCCCCCCACTCAATGCAGTAAGTAGAGATAAATTTGCCATCAACATGTTGGGGTTACTTTTCCTGAAATTGTTTGCATTCATTTTTTGCAGCTGAAGACAATGCGCAGAGAAGATTATCAAAGAATAATTGCTGACTTGGAGATCCATTACCAAGAATTTATCAGGAACAGCCAAGGCTCAGAGATGTTTGGCGATGATGATAAGAGGAATATGCAGACTCAGATCACGGATGCTCAAAAGCATTACCAGACATTGGTAATGACGCTTCCGCGTCAAACACACACAGGACCTCCCATAGGTTAGTGATGTAATAAATACTTGTACCTGTTGTAATATTTCATATCTGCTGGTGACTCACTAATCCAGCCACAGAACATCTGCTAGATATGCATTTTCCTGAGGTTGCCTCTGTTTGGGGTTGAGAAATGTTGAGAGTCATTGAAAACTTTCCTGTTCTCACAGGCCTTGCAGCAGAGTGGTAGTTTGGTCCCTTTATGTTGTTTTGTTGTTATATAGTTTGCCTTTCGGACCCTTCTGATTTTTAAAAAAACTGTTCTTATTTTTAAAGATAGGATGCCCAGAGTCATCTGAGGTTGTGTGACCTCTTCATTGTATTGAACAAGATTACATAAGCTTGCCAAAGATTTGTTAGGCCAGGAGTCAGCAACCTGCGGCTCTGGAGCCGCATGTGGCACTTTCACCCCTCTGCTGTGACTCCCTGTCACTCAAAATATGCGGCACAACCACCAATATGCATCACTCACCGGCACACGATTTATTGAGCTTTCCAACCCCTGGTAGGCCAACCATGGGTAAATGCAAAAAAAAAAATGTTTCAAAAGAAAACAGAAAATTTAATTCAACTACATATGTTAGTTTTGTGGCCGCTCAAGAAATAGTCAGGCACGGGAAGGGTTTTGTAGCTCCCGGTGTTTTCTTTTCTGTGGGAAATGGGCCCAAATGGCTCTTTGAGTGTTTAAGGTTGCAGACCCTATGTTAGGTTATAGTCAGTGGTGGGTTGCCCCCGGTTTGCACCAGTTCTATAGAACCGGTAGTAAAACTGGCGGGAGGCCCTGCCCACCAACCCCGACATCATCAAAACGCTTCTGTGCATGCTCAGAAGAGCGTGCAAATGAAGTGAGCGCATGCGCGTGGCCGTGCTGCGAACTGGTAGTAAAGATAAGTAGAACCCACCCCTTGCTATAGTGTGTGATTGGAGAGGTGAATACAACTTGGAGTATCATAACTTAGGCAGGTGTGGGCCTCACAAATAGGCCTCAGGCAAAAAGCAAAAAGACTTGTCAATAAAAGCATTTGCAATGATGGAATGCTGACAACTATAGGAAAATATATTTTAATTCTATATGGTGGTTTCTCACATCCGCCTAATATTGTCTCTTGCATTTTATAACGGTAGAGAAGGACAAGGATATTCAGCATACTGTTCAAATTATACCTGATTGCCTTTCCAAGCCATACTGCTGATGGAAATGTGACACATGTCTTTATTGTCCATATATTCAAATGTGTTTCAAAACAGCTTTCTTTTTTCAGTGTAAAACTTGTTTTTCCCAGTTCTCTTTTTTTCCCATTTTTCTCCCAATTTCTAGTAACTGAAGTTATAACTATAGAAAAGGAAAAGCAGGAGGCATGGCTGCTCATGGAATTGCAGAAACTTCGTCGCCAGATTGAAAACTGTGAGTTCAGGATGGTGCAGCGTACTCCCTTCCAGTTGGATCAAGGGGCCTCTCATAACTTGTCTGTCCGAATCAGTGAATTAGAGGTACATGTGATTTGCAATGAATAAATTCATCCATATCCTCTCTCCCTATAGCCCACGTTACTCTTCTTTACATTTGACATATTCTTAGGGCCTACATTTTCAATCTGATACTACTGAAGTTAGTGGCATGGGATTGTGGGTAGTCCTCAAGTTATTACCATAATGGAGTAAGTGACAGTCGTAAGTCAGGATCGTTGTTAAGTGATTGATCACCTGAGCCTTTCCTTACTCCTTCTCTCCTTGATGTAATTGTTAAGCAGAGCACTGGGTGCCTTGGGAAACTTAGTACAGGCCCAGACCTGCCTTCCCAAGCTTCTCTCACCCCCTGAGGCACCTCGTGTGCTGCTTCCTGCCCCTTTGGATTCCTGCAGACATTGAGTCTGCTCCCCCCTCTCCGCCTTGAAGCGGACATTGGGGCTGCTTCCCACACCCTCCTCACCACACTGATTGCACACTTACCTTTGAAAGATCTCTGGAGCTCCAGAGTTCATGTTGGGAAGGGAGAGCAGGACACTCTGTCCCGTGGCATCCCTAGGCTGTACTCTATCCTGGAAGTGGGCATCATTTTTGATGTAATTGTGACACAATTCAGTTACAGTATTGTTCAGGGAGAAGCAGTGTTAGATGTTTTGTTTTGCACTGTGTGCATATGTGTGTGTCTGTATACGTGTGCGTTCAAGTTAGGGTTGATTCCTGGCAGCTGCCTGGAGAAGTCCCTGAAGTTTTCTTAGAGGACCCCAAATTTAGTTTCTTCCATTTCCAGTTAGAATCGAAGAGCGAGTTTCAGATTGTTTCTTTGAATACAAGAAATGTGCATACATGCAAACAATACTTGCTTTTCTTTTCAGAGTATACAGACTGAATCCCAGTCAATGGCAGAAGCTCTCAACAGGCAAAAAGATTACCTTCCAAATTTTAGAGGCTCTGAAAAGTATCACTATTTGCAGTCTGAAATCAGTGCTTTGTTTCAGAAGTTGGAAAATATTAATGGGGTTTCTGCTTGCTACTTGGACAGGTAATAACAATGTAAAAGACTCTTGGTTAACTGTATTCTAGAAACCTGCTTTGTTTTCAGCTGCTAATATTCTTATCTAACCAAGCATATGCTTTAAGAGGATTGAAAGCCTTCATATATTCTAGATTCTGTAGAATAAGAGAAAGAACAAAGTATGTTTACTATTGTCTGCTCCAAGACAGGTAGCTTATTAAAGGACTTGTATTATCCCTGCCTACCACACAAGGTTCCACTGTGGCTAAAATAGGGAAGTGGAAAACCATGTAATTGGCTTATTCGTAAATAAATAACTTGCGTTTTGCAATGAGGTGACCCATGTTTTTTCAAAAATATGTCCATTTCTTATATACATATGTGCATCAAATGGTTTTGCATACAGAATAAAGGACTTACTTTTCCTTATCCTGCCTTAGATCAGGATACTTGTTTGCTCTTTCTTATTCTTTCCAATTTTTTCAGAAGTTGACGATACACTAAAGTGTACAGCTTTCCAGTCAAGGGAGCAAGCAGTACAATTATTCTGCAACACTTAGACACCAAGCATTTGTGTGAATAGGAATGCCCACAAGTAAACGAACATTTAGCAGTGCGAGAATACTTGAATTGGGGGCATGTGAAATAATCTTTTTCTAGTGGAGTCTTGCACTAAGGTGATACTAAATCTAGTAATATTAAATATTAGTAATGCTAAATACTAAACCTTTTTTTAGTACTTGATTTCTTTATGTTTCTGTTCTTACAGCTTAAATGCCCTGCGATCACTGCTTCAGGCAATTCTCCAGACAGATGATGTGATTCGAGTATTCGAAATTAGGCTTACAGAAGAGGACACTCTTTCTTTGGACCCAGATAAAGTAGAAGGCTACCGAGTTTGCCTAAAGGTGAGAAAGTAAAAAATGGTTTGTCTTTCTTTTCTTTTCTTAAAATGTGGAATTGGATTACAAATGGGTTACATGAAGTTATGAATTGAACTTTATTTAATGAGTATAGCCAATGTAACCACTAACTTGTCAATGGGAGAAAACTACTACTGCCACTTATATAACTTTATGGTACTTTATATCCTAAATACTTTATAACTTTACATACTAAGTATACTTAGTACAATATACCGTATTTTTTGGACTATAAGACGCACCGGTGTATAAGATGCACCAAGATTTTGAAGAGGTAAGTAAGAAAAAAAATTGTTTGCCCTCCCTGGCCCTCAGGAGCACTCTGCAGGCCTCCCAAACCCTCTGTGCACCCTGTTTTTCACCCATTTTTGCAAAAAATGAGGCACGCAAAGGGAGGCCTGCAGAGTGCTCCTGGGGGCTGGAGGAGGGCAAAAATGCCCCCATTTTTGTGAAAAACAGGCAAAAAATGGGCCTGTTTTTTTGCAAAAATGGAATGAGCGGGGCGGGGCTTTGGGAGGCCAAAAATGGATGTATTTGGTGTATAAGACACACCAGCATTTCCACCCTCTTTTGGGGGGGAAAAGGTGTGTCTTATACTCTTTTTTCTTTTAAAAGAAAAAAAAAGAGCAAAAGTTGGGGAAACCAGTGTCTATATTCAGACTTGCTTGTGAATTGAAGAATTAATAGGATAATACTAATTGTTCATTTCACAAGTAAGTCTAAAATTGGACATTGATTTCCCCACCTTTTGCTATTTTTTTTTCTTTGCATCATTATCTCACTTCTATAGCCATTTTCCTTGAGAAACTGTGAGCACAATTCAATCTGCTTATGGACAATAAATTGGGATTCTGTGGAATTCTGGCTTATCACTGATATGAGCACAGCTAATTATGATTTAACTGTTCAAGTTAAGCAAGTTGCCTTCGCATAATGAATGACCCCAATTAATTATTGTTTGTTCAGTATATCATAGTTAAACAAACCATAGCTTTATGTGATATGTTGACCTCATCGAAAAGTCAAATGTTATTATCTATATCATAATTAGACAGTATAATAAAAATACAATCCATTTTCTGTGGATAAGATTTAGTCTATATCTTTATAGTGCCTCCTCCAAATTATCAAATGCAGAACCTTAATCAGATGCAAGTTATGCTACTGCCAATTTTTAAGTTGGTCGGGAATTTTTTTTTTAAAAAAATGTTGATATTTAGAGTGTAAATGCTTAAATAATTAATTTTTCTTTTTTTTCTTTTTTTGCCTGTATTTTTGCAGAAAATGAAAGCAGACCTTACTATGAAGAAGTCGTTGCTTGGTACTTTGGAAGCTGAGCTGCAGAAGGCTCTCCAGGTTCACTCCCAGTCTTCTCAAACATACCCTCACTATGACTTAGATCTTGGAAAATTTGCTGATAGAGTCAGCCAACTAAGAGACCGTTGGCAAAGGCTGGAAAAACAGCTGGATGACAGGTTTGTTTTTTGAAGCAGTGTGTTTGGTTTTCTCATAATGTCATTATTGCTTTGTGGTGAATTTTACACTCGCTGTAAATACAACATTGCAAGTTCTAGTGAAAGAACTTTCTTTTTAATTAGGAATCATGCTATTTCTTGCAAATAGATTTCTGGAAAAGTGATTTTTAGGCTACTTTTAGATATAAACCTCTAGCTTAAATGTGATCCTGCGGTATTTGCATATATTCCTTTCTGGCTGATAGAGGTAGAAATAACAATTGTCATCATGGTAACTGAATATGCACTTCCATGTCAGCTAGTCGTGTTTTGCAAATGATAGTTGTATTTATGGAGCTATATTAAACTTAAAAATAGTGTTGCCTATATTGTTGCAGGCCTTATTACATACTATTTTTTTGATAAATATATTGCTATATAATTGCATTCCTTGCAATTGTAGCTTAACTGAGATTAACGGGCATTACAAGATAAGCAAAAAGTAAATTGGATATTCTAATTCTTAGAGAAGGGACTATGATTCAATAGTAGGAAATACTTTGTTTTTATTGTGTTTTATATATAAGACCATAGAGATAATCACTGGCATCCTCAATGCAAATGTGGTTCTTGGGTAGTAGAACTTTAGAAGGAAACTTCGCTTCACTTCATGCATTAATATAGTTATAGAAATCAGCATCAATCAGGTTCAATGGACCAATCTATATTTGTTGCTTTTTTCCCACCCCCTCCAGATCGTGGGATTTAGAAAAACAGGTGAAGCAGCTGAGAATCTATCGGGAGCTTTACCAGGCTTTGAATAAATGGATCTGTGATGCCAGGCGCCGACAGGATACCATTGAAGCCATGAAATTGGGAGATGTTAGCACTGTCATGCGATACCTGCAGGAGCAAAAGGTATTGTTTTGCCTTAAATACACCAAACTGATCTTCAGAACTATCATGGAATGAGTTTGTAATTTATTCTAATGTGTATTGGTATGTTAGTAAGATCTCATAATATCTTATAATCAGACTTCAATCCAATTTGCCAAATATGTAATATGCCAAAATTTTCTCTTATCTTGGGCTTCTGTAGTTATTGGACTATACGTCTGGGGGCAACCAGTTACAATAAGCTATTCTAAACATTCTCACTATTACTGTATCTTTGAGGATCCAGCTATATAAATGGATAGATGCTTGCCTACTCTTTAGAATTCTATAAATTTGATTAAAATTCATTCATTTGTCGTCTTGGCAGAATTTACACAGTGAAATTACAAGTAAGCGCGACAGAGTAGAAGACGTGGTCAAGAATGCAGAAGTGTGCTCACTTGCAATCAAGGTAAAGATATTCAAACTGTTTTTCTCAGAATATGTTTTCACAACAATGGTTTAAGTGCCGTTAGTACACATTGTGAAATTAATAAATCTCTGTAATAAATCAGAGCAAAGGCTAGGACTTCTCTTTGACTTCCTTTCTCCGCCTCTGCTCCAAATCTGTTTCAGCGTTAGTAGAATGGCTTTCCCCTCCCATTACTACTACTATCAGATCTTATTTCATCAGCAGACAGACACCATTATCTCCACCTTTAATCTGATAATAACTACTTACTAGAAATAAAACTAAATGCAATTTCAATGGGCTATCTAATAAATGGTTGATCTTACATGTCATTTTATGCTATTGTATGATTCTACTTTGGCTTGTTTCAGTTTAAACATGGTAAACCAGTTTTAAACAATATTTGATTTACATAACATGATTGGTCATGCATGATTTGTTTGGGATTTCTTCATTTATTTACATTTTGCTTTTGTGTTTTGTCTTAAGTCTTTAACCAACTTATGTAGGATCAGTGCATGAGCAGTAAAACAAAAATCTCATAAAAACAAAAGAAAAAAATAGGAAGGAAACACAATTACTTTGCTTATCTTCAAGACTAACTGCATTGACTTGTTTGAAAATATGGTTTAGTACAATAGGATTGACTCAACTATACTGAGACTTAAATAAGTCTCCATGTAGCCGAGTAAGATATCAGTCAAATCAATTAGTCCTGTTTGCTGAACAGGTAATGGGAGAGTGAAAACTTCCTTTTTAATTTCTTTTGACATGATTGTAAGATCAAACTATTTCAGAAACATTTTCATAAAACAGTTTAACTGTTTAAACACACATAATATAAAAAAATGACCTGTGTCTATCCAACTATTTCTACTTAGGTATCGCCATATATTGTTGATTTAAAGAGCAATCCTTATTTTGGTTAATTTCTTCCAGCTTCACCCCTTTCTACTTCACTGTATTCATTTTTCCAGAGGCTTTGAAATATATTGTTTTTTTTAAAAAAAATACTGAAATTCACAGTAGAAACTATTGTACACCAATACAAATGCTTTGTGCTTACAGGATTATGAACTCCAGGCTGCAGCTTATAGTTCAGGACTAGAAACTTTACTGAACATTCCTGTCAAGAGGAGCATGGTCCAGTCTCCTTCAGGCCTTATTCTACAAGAGGTACATGTCCCTCATTTCACGTTATTTGCAATTTCAGCAATGTGATGGGAGTTGTGGGAGGCACCAGTTTGGGAGATCATATATAGTACAGGACCATTACTTTCCCATAATAATTTTCCCTAATTTAGGACAATTATTATACAAGTTTAAGATTAGGCAATTTTGTTTTATGAGAATCAAAAATCTGTTCAAATAAGCTAAAACAATATTTGGGATAGGATGTCAATATACTTTTCTCTCTTCTTCCATTCTTTTTCAGGCTGGAGAGATTCAATCCCGATACATTGAGCTTCTTACAAGATCAGGAGATTATTACAAGTTCTTGAGTGAAATGTTAAAAAGCTTGGAAGATATAAAGGTAATTTCTCTTTGGTCATAGACCTTTTGTGAATTTTACAGTATCTCAAAATATTAAATGGTTCTAACTAAACTTTAGGTTAGAAGTAATTCCTTGCTGTAATGATAAAAAACTTCCTAGCACTCTTAGAATGTTACTTTGTTGATTTTTGTTGCGGTTATAGTTAATATTGCATATTCAGATTGGAGATATAATCTAGTCAAATAGTAAAACCATGTGATAGATTTTTGTGTGCAAGACCCGCTTTCCAATGATCTGCCAGCGTACACATGTGGTGTAACCACAATCTTGATATTATGTGAAGTGTATCCCATTGTACCTATAAGACAGTGTTTCCCAAACTTGGGAACTTCAAGATGTATGGACTTCAACTCCCAAAATCCCACAGCCAGCCATGCTGGATGGGGAATTCTGGGAGTTGAAGTCCACACTTCTTAAAGTTCCCAAGTTTGGGAAACACTACTATAAGATACCAGTTTGTGGAAAAATAAAACTAGTTCACCTACAGATTTTTTGTGTGTAAATGCAGCTTTCATAAAACAATACTCACCTTGTAAACAATAAAAGGCTAGAATGCTAAGAAGAGAATACAGAGGAACTTCCCCTAAATAATTTTATATTATATCTATATTAATAATAATAATATATGGGCAACTTTTTGCTTCCTCTTTTGCAACATTGTGCATTGTTTTGCATGAGGTTGATCAAATTGTCTGTCTCTTGATTCTGCAGATGAAAAGCACCAGAATAGAACTACTGGAAGAAGAACTGAGATTGGCCAAAGATGCCAATTCTGATAGCAACAATAAGCACAAGTTCCTGGAACAAAACCTGCAGAAGTATCAGGTGGAATGTTCTCAGCTGAAAGCTAAATTCATAAGTTTGGAAGAGATGAAGAGACAAGTTGAGATGGATGGCAGTACAGCCAAGCAAAACCTAGATAAATGCTATGCACAAATAAAAGATCTGAATGAGAGGATAACAAGGTTGACTTATGAGATTGAAGATGAGAAGAGAAAAAGGAAACTGTTGGAAGACAGATATGACCAGCAGAAGTCAGATTTTGATCAGTTGCAGAAAACAAGGCACAATGAAAAAGAAACCCTTGGTTGGCAAAAGATAGAATCAGAGAAAATCATCAAAGAGAAGGAGTATGAGATAGAAAGGTTAAGGGTTCTTCTCCAGGACGAGGGGACACGGAAGAGGGAATGTGAGAATGAGCTGGCTAAGGTAAGAAACCAGTTTAATGAGGAGATGAGTAATATAAAGAACAAGTATGAAACAGAGATTAATATTAAGAAGACCACCATTCATCAGATAGCTGCACAGAAAGAAGATGATGCCAAAAATCTCCGCACTCAGATCGAACGATTGCAGAGAGAGAATAGAGACCTGAAGGATGAGATCGTTAGGCTCAATGAGGCCATATTGGACACAACAGAGCAGCGAAGAAGGGCAGAAGAAAATGTCCTTCAGCAGAAGGCTTGTGGCTCAGAGGTGATACAGCAGAAACAACAGATAGAGTTGGAATTGAAACAGATCATCCAGCTGCGTAATGACGACAATACAAGATACAAGCAGGCCCTTGAAGATGCAACTTCGACCATCCATGAAAAAGTCAAAGAGCTTGAAAGGTTAAAGATTCAACTGCAAGAAGAGGCTAAAAGCCGATGGGAACTTGAAAATGAGTTGGCTAAGGTAAGGAACAGTTATGATGAGGAAATTATTAGTTTAAAGAACAAGTATGAAACTGAGATTAATATCACAAAGACCACAATAAATCAGGTGACTGTGAAAAAAGAAGAGGAAGCCAGTAATTACAGAGCCCAGTTGGACAATGCTGTAAGAGAAAATAGGAGCTTGTGTGAGGAAATTAGGAGACTGAAGAACACACTAAGTCAGACAACCGAGAACCTTAGAAAAGTAGAAGAAAATGCTCACCAGCAAAAAGCAATTGGCTCAGAGATCTCACAAAAGAAGCAACATCTTGAAAAAGAGTTAAAACAGACTGTTCAGAAATTCACAGAGGAGATTGCACATTACAAACAGTCCCTCGATGAAGCAGGAAGAACACTTAAGGAGAAAAATAAAGAGATTGAAAAAAACAGAAAATTGTTAGATGCAGAAATATGCCAAAGGAAGTCCCTGGAGGAAGAAAATATTCGCTTGCAAAGGATCCAGTATGACCTGGAGAAAGCTAACATCAATGCAACAGAAACCATTAGCAGATTAAAAGTTCAAGAGCAGGAGTTGGGACGCCTAAAGAGTGAATATGAAAGGCTTGCACAAGACAAGAAAGGAAAAGATCAAGAGAGCACAAGACTCCAGAGCACCATAAAAGAAATGCAGCATCAAAAACACATGCTGGAGGAGGAACTTAATAGGCAGTCTAGAATTGCGGCTGATGAAACTTCCAAAAGGAAAAATGCAGAAGAAGAATTAGAAGCTATGAGGAGAACTTTGAGAGAGCAGGCTGTTAAAATCACTAATCTCACTCAGCAGATAGAAGAAATCTCAATTGTAAAGAAACGGAGTGAAGATGACTTGAGGCACCAAAGGGAGGTGCTAGATAGCCAGATGAGAGATAAACAGCGGTACATGGAGGAGATAAGGAAATACACTTCTGAGGTTGAAGCCTTGCGTCGCCAAATGGTTCAAGAGCAGGAGAATTTAAAACAGGCCCATATTCGTAATGAGCACTTGCAGAAGGCTATTGAAGATAAGAGCAAAAGCCTCAATGAGTGCAAGATAGAAATTGAAAGACTTCAGTGCCTTACTGAGAATCTAACAAAAGAACATTTGATGCTAGAGGAAGAGTTGCGAAATTTAAGGTTGGAGTATGATGATCTAAGAAGGGGCAGAAGTGAAGTTGATGAGGAAAAAAATGCCACAATTCTTGACCTAAAGAATCAACTACAAACAAGCAACAAGCATGCCCTGGAACTTCAGGGTGTTATAAATGGTTTACAGAAAGAAAGGGAAAATTTGAGACAGGAAATTGAAAAATTCCAAAAGCAGGCTCTGGAGGTATTCACAAATATTTGATCACACCTTTATTCACCTTCAGATTCTATAAATTAACACCCAATGCATTTTCAATCAGTGAATACTGAATGTGTGTGCATCTTAATTTTGACCAATCTCTCCTCCCCCTGCTCTTTTAATTGGATTTAGGATCAGATTAGGTCCTTCTGGGAATAAATTCAAATGAAATATAAAACATAATTAGATGGCAGCAAATTCCTCAATTTAATGGAATTTCTTCCTTTCCCTATTTTGATATTCTGAAGGAAAGAGGGAGCATCTGCCATACTTCACTTGGTCCTATTTCCCAGACTATTGACTTTGTAGACTATGTCTACCTTTATACTGATTTTTTTGTATTTCTGTTTTTTTTAAAAAAAAAAAAACCTTTGGATTTTGATATAAAATATCCTAAAGGTTCCTCTGTTGAACATACTATGCATTTAAAAGTTGTTGCAACAGAATGTATCTGTAGTTCATTTTCTTTCCATTTCATCCCCCAAATGTATATCTCCATAGATTCTTTAATCTTACTTTCTCTGAGCTGCTTGGTATGAGATGCACAATATATAACTCATGCAGTTACATATTGAAGTGTCCCCTGAACTGCTTTGCTTTCCTGTTCTTTACAGGAGCATATGTGTGTCTATGGTCATGTAAATCATACATAAAATACATGCACATGCACACACATCACATGCTCATTTTAAGAACTCTGCAATATATAGCTAACATTGCTTATTATTTCTCTTATCTGTTGTCCTTTTAATGTATATATGCCTCTGTTTAAAAACATATATACATATTTATGAACATGAATGTATATTCATGTTATGTATAGCTTATTATACATATTGTCCATTTTAAATAAGCAGGGTAGAATCCAGCATAGACATACGTACCTGAATGTGCCTCATGTTGCATTGTGGTCTATAGCCTTTTCCAATTAGGTCTTAATTTTTAAACCAGATCACACATTCCCCAGTTACTTTTTTCCACTATCTATCATTGGTTTCTGAAACATTGATGCAACACTGTAATTTATACCCATACACTGATTATTAAGAGCAATCCTCCATGTATCGCTAAAGTGCAAGTTTCATTTGTTTGAAGAAATTTTAGAAAGAATGGGAAAAGCTCATTAATAATAATTGAACTATGATATTTAACTAACAAAGCAATGGAGGGAATCCACATTTACAACATGTATCCATTATATACATTCTTGCAGTCACTCATTTATATTAATGTAGGTAAATGATGAGGATTTCACTAAATATATTATGTGAGTAAACTTATTAGAATAAGTAAACTTTACTAAACACACCTGAATCATATTCATAAAATGCCCTTTCCCTGAAATTGATAGGAATATTCTTATATTAACAGTTCTGTATTAAGAACATTCAGTTGACTATTTATTCTTTTGAAATAATTTATTAAAATGCATTGTTCAAGAATTTTCTTATCTCTTTCAGCGAATCTAATTTTATCAAAGGGGGAAAAAAGTAACTGCTAAACCACTAAATCAAGACATTGCAATTTATATTTTACATTGTAAGAGGTTAAAAAGGAAGCACTAAATGCCAGGAGAATGTTCTGTATTTCAAATTAAAACTTTTCATTCTTAAAATTAGTTTAAGAGATTGACAATTCTCTCCTAAGGCTGTTTATTCAGAACAATACTACTGATTGCACTAAGGCTTTTTAAAATAAAGTAATAGTAGGAAAATTCAGCTGCAAAAGTATATGCTGTTACTTGTTAGTAAGTCTCATTAACTTAAGGATACAAACTTTTGCATAAGTTTGTACAGAAATGAGATTTAATATTCTTATTTATAACAAGACAGTATCCAGTCCATTTTATTTGAAAAAGTGAAACATTTCTATCAGTAAGCCAACCTATAGTAAAACAGACACAAAACTGTGCAAAATACAGTGTTACATTACTCATTACATTACATTACTCAGACTGCACTTATCCACTACTCTTAAGGTGGTGTATATACTCTATAGTATAAACTATAGAGAATAAATAATAAATACTGGATGTTAGCACAACTATTAATTTTGTTCCTATTTCTTTTTTTTAAAGACATCCCACAGGATTCAAGAATCCAAAAGCCAGTGTAATCATATTATGCAAGAACGAGAAACCCTGCTGGTGAAAATAAAAACCCTGGAACAAGACAAAGCAAGATTGCTTAGATTAGAGGAAGATCTGAATCGTACCAAAGGCATGTTGGAATCAGAGTCTCGCTTGAAAGCACGGCTCGAAAATGAGAAGCAGCAGATATTGAATGACTTAAATCAATGGAAAAGCCAATATTCCCGGAAGGAAGAGACAATCAGGAAAACCGAATGTGAACGAGACAAGAGTGAGAGGGAGAAAAGTTCCTTGTTGATAGAAATTGAAAGGCTGCAGGCAGAGATCAAAAGGATTGAAGAAAGGTATCGATGCCGTTTAGAAGAGACAAGCAGGAAGAGCCAGGCAGAGATGGAGACAGAGAGGTCGCGATGGCAGAAGGAAATTGACAAATTAAAAAAGCGTCCATATGGGGCGCACAGAAGCACCCAGACAGAAGAAGACTTGATGATTGATCCTTCTAAATTGCTTTTCAATGGTTTGAGGAAAAAAATCACAGCAGTACAGCTGTATGAGTGTCAGCTGATAGACAAGTGTACCCTGGATAAGTTGTTGAGAGGACAGAAGTCAGTGGAGGAAGTTGCTGCTGAACTTGAACCTTACCTTAAAGGAGCTGGGGCTATAGCGGGTGCTTCTCTTAACACCAAAGAGAAGTATTCTCTGGTGGAGGCCAAACGTAAACAGCTTCTTACTCCAGAGAACACAATCCTGCTTTTGGAGGCCCAGGCAGCCACTGGAGGGGTAATTGATCCCCATCGGAATGAATTATTGAGCGTGGACAGTGCTGTTGCTAGAGACCTGGTTGATTTTGATGACAGAGAACAAATCTACATGGCTGAAAAGGCTATCACTGGGTTTAAAGATCCCTTCTCAGGAAAAACAATGTCTGTTGCAGAAGCCATCAAGAAAAATTTGGTTGACAGAGAGACTGGGATGCGTCTACTTGAAGCCCAGCTAGCTTCAGGAGGAATTGTTGACCCTATCAATAGTATCTTCTTGCCAAAGGACATTGCTTTATCCCGTGGACTGATTGATCGAGATTTGTATAGAGCTTTGAATAATCCATCAAAGCCCTTAATTGATCCTCTTAGTAAGAATGCCATAAGTTACATGAAGCTCCGAGAAAGATGTAGAATTGAACCACACACAGGCTTACTTCTCCTTCCTGTGCAAAAGAGAAGCATGTCTTTCCAAGGAATCAGAAAACTTATCACCGTTTCTGAATTGGTTGATTCTGGCATAATTCGGGAGTCGACAGCAAATGAACTGGAAACTGGAGCAATCACTGTTGAAGAAGTCACTGATCGAATCAAAGATTTCCTGCAAGGTTCCAGTTGCATAGCTGGTATTTATAATGAGGCTACTGGAGAAAAGCTTGGTGTTTATCAGGCCATGAAAATAGGCTTGGTAAGACCAGGGACAGCTCTTGAGCTTTTGGAAGCTCAGGCAGCTACTGGATTCATTGTAGACCCCGTAAATAATTTAAGGCTTCCTGTGGAAGAAGCTTACAAGAGAGGCCTTGTTGGAATAGAATTTAAAGAAAAACTTCTGTCTGCCGAACGAGCAGTCACTGGGTACAGAGATCCAGAAACAGGAAATATCATCTCCTTGTTCCAAGCGATGAACAAGGAACTCATTGAGAAGGGCCACGGTGTTCGTTTACTGGAGGCCCAGATTGCCACCGGTGGAATCATTGATCCTAAAGAGAGTCATCGTTTGCCAGTGCACACAGCATATCAACGAGGCTACTTTAATGAAGAACTGAATGATATTCTGTCTGATCCTAGTGATGATACCAAGGGATTTTTTGATCCCAACACAGAAGAAAATTTGACCTACTTGCAATTGAAGGGAAGATGTAAAATAGATGAATTAACTGGGCTCTGTCTATTACCACTGAGAGAGAAGAAGAAGGTGGTGCAGACTTCACAGAAAAATACACTTCGGAAACGTAGGGTTGTCATTGTAGATCCTGACACAAGCAAAGAAATGTCAGTCCAGGAGGCCTATAATAAAGGCCTCATAGATTATAGCACTTACATGGAGCTTTCAGACCAGGAATGTGAATGGGAAGAAATTACTACTACCGGATCAGATGGGAGCACAAGAGTTGTGCTCGTAGATAGGAAAACAGGCCACCAATATGACATTGAAGATGCCATTGAGAAAGGTCTTGTTGATAGAAAATTTTTTGAGCAGTACCGTTCTGGATCTTTAAGCCTCACACAGTTTGCAGACATGATTGCTAGTAGAAATGGAGGTGACGAAGTCTTCAAACATGAATCCATTATTCGGTCTCCTACTGTACTGAGTGTCAAGAGTTCTTCCATCTTGCTAAAAAGCAGTTCTGGCTCCTTTTCTGATTCTCCAGAAGAAGCCACTCCCATTGCAGCCATATTTGACACGGAAAATTTGGAAAAGATCTCAATTCCAGAAGCTGTACAACGGGGGATTGTTGATACCATCACTGCCCAACGTTTGCTTGAAGCCCAGTCTTGTACAGGAGGTATCATATGCCCTACTACAGGCCAGCGTCTTTCCCTCCAGGATGCAGTTGCCCAGGGCATCATTGACCATGAGATGGCTACACGGCTGAAGCCAGCTCAGAAAGCCTTCCTTGGCTTTGAAGGTATTAAGGGAAGAAAGAGAATGTCGGCAGCAGAGGCAGTGAAGGAGAAGTGGCTGCCTTATGAGGCTGGTCAACGCTTCCTTGAATTCCAGTTCATCACAGGAGGCCTTGTTGACCCTGAAGTACATGGGAGAATAAGTACAGAAGAAGCTATTAGGAAAGGATTGATTGATGGCCGGACTTCCCAAAGGTTGCAAGACATAGGCAACTATGCAAAGATTTTGACCTGTCCCAAAACTAAGCTGAAGATCTCCTACAGAGAGGCAATGAATCGCTCGATGGTAGAAGACCAAACTGGGCTCAGATTACTTGAAGCATCTTCTGTTTCATCCAAAGGCATATCCAGCCCATATAATGTCTCTTCAGCACCAGGGTCACGTTCAGGATCACGTTCAGGATCTCGCTCAGGATCACGCAGTGGATCAAGGAGAGGAAGTTTTGATGCTGGCACAAGTTCTTCATATTCTTATTCCTACACAACTGTCAGCAGCGGCAGTCTTGGGCGCTAGAAATTCATCAGTGTATCTAACTTTTGTTCTATATGTCTGCTTGTTTAAACAAAAGAAAACAAACAAAAAGATCAAATTTACATACACACATGGCCTAGTGGTAATACTGGTAAGGTAGTTGCTTGGGTGAAATAGCTAAGCTACAGCATAGAAATGTAAACCCAAATACAAGTTGCAAAAATGCTTTCTGGAAGGAGGGGATGCTATATTTTTCCTTTTTTAAAAAAGTCTAATTTGGCTCATGAGTGTGGTTTGTAAACTGTAAGAAAGCAACACCTGCCTCTGAAAACAGATGTTGCATTTTGTCTCTTTATTGTTGTTTTATTACTCATGCACCTCTGCAGAATATTAACCTAGCATCCATGTTTTTGTATTTGTCAGGTTTTTTTAAAGCCACTTCTCCTTTCGCACAGTAAATGTTTCACTGCATGATGATAATAGCCTGCAACTGATGTTATACTTTACTAGATTGAACTACTTTCTCAGTCATTTCAGGTGTATTTGGAGTCAACACTGCTTTTCTGTTTCTGTGGCTTGTTTTCCATGTAACACCATAGAGGCCTGACTACATGAACTTAATTATTCTTGCAATAAAAGTGTAACCATTTTTAACTCATTTGTATCAACATGTTTACTTTTGGTATGGGTCATCTTCCTGAACTACTTGGCTATGCTGCATAGTAAATATTTTGTATTGGAGATTTCTTTGATCCTGGACTGAAAACTTGTGATTAAGGTTAATAGAGACCCAAATACATTTGTTTGGGGGAATAGTTATTCATCTCTATCTCCTGCTTCACTGAGTACAGAAACCTGTCAGTCTTGGGAATAACCCTTGACATCCTATGCACAATTCACTACTAGTGATCAAGCTGCCCTACTAGCTGAAGCCCAGAAAAAAGTACTTTCTTTACAGTTATAATGAAGAACAAGTTAAAGAAAGTGACATATGACTTTCCTTGGATTGGTTTCTCCTCCCTCCAAACGTGATGGTTGGTAGAAAAAATAACCACTATTTGCTCTTCTTAACACATGAGACAAAGCTATGGTGTAGGCAAGTCCTTTGAAGTGGGTGGATAGGTGGAATATCCATCTGTCAATCTACCCAACAGGTCACACAGTAACCTCACCCGTAGGTCACAACTGCAGAGGGTCAAAGCATGAATGAGCAAGCTCCATCTTCAATTACTGCCCCAAGGAAATGTCAGTGTCATCAGGAAACATTTGTGACTAGCAGGACCTGGAGTAGCCCATTCCAAATATGAGTAACTGTGAGAAATCCCTTGTCAGCAGAATGATGACCAATTTGGTAACATCTACTTGTCAGAATCTTATGTTCTTGGCTTAAACTGACCTGTGTACCAACCATTTGTATAAAAAGTCCAGAAAACAAATGCTTTAGACCAGATGTTATGTGGGCAGAGTCTTCTGCAGAAACCATATTTCTATTTTCTCCTACTGTCCAAGCACCAATGGCCATGGATGAGGGGTGCTGAAGGACCAGAAGGCAGGGGACCTGCAGCTGTATAGCGGGCAAAAGAAGTGCTGGCATCCCAGCAACATTAGTTGTACTCTGATGAAATGTATGCATCAACTAGGTGTCAAACTCGCCTGTGGGCCAGATGTGTCGCACTGGCCATGTCCACCCCTGTTTTAGCGAAGGGGAAAAAAAGTCATGATACATCACATGACGACAACATGACGTGAGTTTGACACCCTGGAACTAGGGGGAAGGTGAGGATGGGTTTCTATTTCCAACATTTTAGAATGTGCAATAATGATGTATAAAATATTTAAAAAACAATGCAGTGTAATAAAAGTTAGGTAGCACTATAAAGAGCTGTCTAAACCCCATTTTAATGTTTATATACTCCTAAACTACATATAAATGGTGCCTGAGGACAAACCCAACTCAAAACCCCAAGAAAACACAATTACAGCGATGGCCTCAACCATTTCTGGGCCCAATGCCTGAGGGAACAAAAACTTCAAATACTTTCAGTGTGGAGGCATGAGAATTATAAGGGTATAGTATTTCATAGGATGTGCTTCATGTCAAACCAAGGATGTTCCTTAGGTTCTATCAACTGGTGCTGTTTAATAGCATGCCCACCCTTATCGGAATGGGCAGAAACGATTTGAGAGGCAATCTCACAAATAATCTTTGCCCTTGCCATGAAAGGGTTTAGAGCAGAGGTCTTCAAACTTGGCAGCTTTAAAGACTTGTGGACTTCAACTCCCAGAATTCTCCAGCCAGCATAGCTCCTAGACATAGCATAGCTGGCTGGAGAATTCTGGGAGTTGAAGTCCACAAGTCTTAAAGCTGCCAAGTTTGAAGATCTCTGGTTTAGAGATAGTAGCACCTTGATAGTAGCATGTATCTGGAAGCCTGTTGGAAGATAGTAAAGCCTATGAAGGCAGTGGTATGACATGGGTGTATTGAAGTATCCACATAACTACTTGTGTTGCCACATTCTGGATAAATTGCATCATTTGGATAAACTTCAAGGGCAGACTCCTGTAAATTACAAGGCACTAATCCATTGGGGAGGCGATCAAAGCATGAATTATGATTCCTGGTTCAGGAAAGAACAATTGGCATGCAAGATGGATTAGTGAAAAGGCCATGGTCATGCCTACCACCCATTCTTCAAAAGGAAATAAGAGTTCGGAAGACTCCTACATTATGCACTGATTCTGTCTGGGGCAATGCTATGCAATAGAAAATGAAAAAAAAAAAAAATCTGTGAGTCCTAAAACCCAAAGTCTCTCAGTCTTGCTAGGGTTGAACTGAAATCTCTTCTCCAACCAGACCACTACAGCCTTTAGATCAGGGGTGGGATCTACTTACTTTTACTACCGGTTCGCAATGGGAGCGTGTGCGCTTCTGCACACGTGTAGATCACCCATGACGATAATGTGGCGGGTGGGTGGAGCCTCCCGCTGGTTTTACTATCAGTTCTATAGAACCGGACTGAACCGGAGGCAACCCACTGCTTTAAACTCTAGGAAAGAATACTGTCAGCATCACTTGGTCAGCTTGGGATAAAGAATATGTTTACCATTCTTTAAGCATTGAGTGCATTTCTTTGTTAATTTTGCGATATATATGAAGAGGTAGAGAGGGGTTGGTATTTAGGAATATGTGAACATTTGATTCTTAAGCACTTTTCAGAAATATTGATTCATACCTTAAAATACCCAAGTATTCTCAAATTATTATGGATATTTATTTTAAATTTTCCTGATCACAGCTTTATAATTCACTGATAGACTTTTTTTTTAAAGCTCTGTATTGTCTGCTTTGTTTGGCACTGCAGTTCCATACTGTAGGCCATCCCTAAAAAAGAATTAACCTTTTATGAGTAAGTATCATAAAAACATTTTGGGGCTGGATTAGTATATCAGAATAAATTAATGCTCATCTTCAAAAAGACAAATCACTCTTTTAAAAAAAGTACAATTTCATATTCTATTTATAATTGCTATGCCACCCAGGTCACATACATATCATTTTGAGTTGGATGTCAATTTAAATTCTAAAGCCAACCCACAAAAACTTCAATATATATATATACATATATATTTATAAAATTTGATAGGTAGTTGGACAGGTATTAATAGTATCAGTCTGTATGCAGTTTCTATATTAGCTTGAATCATATTTCTTCCAGCATCTCATCACTAATTCCTCCTTTTCTGTTTTCTGACATATTATCACTGCAAAACCCTTTTTTGATTATTTGTTTTACTTTAGAAATACTTTAAAATTATTTGATGGGACAGCAGATGATGCTGATGCTACTTCGGCTACACACGATGCATTTAAATAACCCTCAGCTTATTCTGTATGGATCAGAAAAACGAAGCCAATCTAGGGGTAGATCTAGGTGCTGATTTATAAAACTAGCTCTTTGATCTACAAGTCCAAAAGGTTTCAAGAAACAAATCTTTACTTTGGGAAGCCAACTACTTACACCCGAATTTATACCAGTCAATTATTAGTCATATGAAGTTATAGAATGACATAGAAAGCAAACATCAAAACTAGAAGTAAAATTTATCGCAAGTCACAGAAAGTCGCAGTTCTCTTGGTATACTGAAGGGGGAGTCCGCACTCCGCGGGAGAGCTCGCCGGCCGCTTCCGTCAACAAGAGAGCATTCAGCTTGGCGCAGGCGCAGTAGCAATAGTAGGCGCGGCCGAATTGAATTCTTCTTTGGAGTCCTGTTAATGCATTTCCAAAATTGGGTACCAGAAAGTTTCAGGTAGGCGTTGCAAAGGGCATTGCTCCCGTGTATCTTTTGTAAATCAGCGCCAGCATCAGTTGAGAGAAGCCTTGTTCTGCTGGCTGTTGTTTTTTTCTTTCTTTCCTATTTGAGAAGGGCTCCTTGCGTTTCTGTTTGCTCCGGGCACCCCGGTGGTCTGGGTAGAGATGCTCTTGTATTGCAGGATGTGTGTGCAAACTGAGCCACGTGGCATTTTTTTTTTTTTTTTGGTTTAAAAAAAGATTTCAGGGAATAAACGTGTCAGTGCAATTGCTGGCTTTGGACATATTGAATGTGGACGTTTGTTTTTTGCAGCTACACAGTGACATGGTCAGGCCAAACATCCATGGTTGCAAAAAGGAAGAAAAGGGGACTTTCAGAAATCTGAGTGGCCTAGGACACTTTCAGAGTCACACCACTTTGTGGAGAGTTGTCTAATTGTCTAGGTCAGTTGCTAAAGAAGCTAGAAGAAGCTCCAGCCACTCACTTTGTGCTCCTGTAAAAGCACAAAGGTAATAACTTTTTACTGTTAGAAAAAATTGGAAGTTTTCCCTTCTGGGACAAACAGTTAAAACATTAAAAAGCAGGGTTAACATGTTGGATCTTGATTTTGCAATGTGCTTTGCTGCAAGTGCTTATATATTTACTGCCATGGTTAAACTCGCCCATTTTTTCTTGTAGGGGCTCTTGTATCTTTGAACCATTGTGTGTGGCAAACGAATAAACAGATGCAAATCTTCTTAGTTTTCTGACACAATGGCTGGAAATATTTTAGAATTGACACCAAGGCCCTAGTTAAGAAAAACAAAGTGATCAGCATGTTTGTTTGGAAAAAAAAAGGATTTATGAATGTCCCCCTGAAAATAATAATGTATTAGAAAAATTTAAGAATGTTATATGTCTGTCAGAGAATGTCATATTCTGAGCTTGAAACTGGCCAATCATATTTAAGTCCAAGGCAAACCCAGAATTATATGCTGAAGGAACAAATCAAATGTGCAGTTATAGAGTGGAGATTACCTAGCCTGCCAATAATCCCTGTGGAAACGATCTTGGATTACAGCAGTAGATGATTACAAATTTATTATAGTATGAGTCAGCAGTATTATGTGCCTTCAGAAAAGACAGATACAATTTTAGGCTACTTCAAGAGAAGTATAGTGTCTAAATACCCAGAGATAATGCTTTAGTTTTATTCTGTACTGGTCATCTTGAGTATGAGTTCCAGTTTTGGCCACCAAATTTTAGAGAGCATTCAGATAAACTACAATAGGTTCAGAAAAGGGCAGTGAGGTTGACCAGGCAACTAGGATTAAGTGAAGAGAGATTGAAGGCTATACAGCTATTTAGCCTTGAGAATACTGTGTGAAAAAGTAGTATTCTTTAACTGCACTTAACATGGAAGAAAGACAAGGCAAAGGAAGACACAACAATAGAACACTTGAATATTAAGAAAGTTTTATAACAGCAGTTCAGCAGTGTGTAACTACCTACCAGAGAGTGTGTTTTTCACTACTGGAGATGACTTCATACAGTTATTTCCTAGAAGTCTTCAGTTTGGATTGATGCAGTGAGAGACTGCACTCTTTCAAACTGTATGACACTATGCCTTAGTTTGATATGTGAAGTCAGCCAAATTGTATGTGAAGTTCTAGTTTTAACTAACAGCATTTCCTATACATGATCTATTTAAAAATGTGAATTACTTGTGCTTATGAATCTTGTAATATAAATTGGAGTGTATGTTTTTCTTTGTGTTGAGATGTGTAAGAAGTTATTTACTTAAATTAAAAGGAAATGCTGGTGAATGTGAAACCGATTATTATTTCACCTTTCAGCAAAATGAATGGTATGTTAAATATAGCCTTCTTCAACTGGCACTTTTTAGCCAATTCCAATACTGTGCAGTTGGAGGAGAACAAATTAGAAAAGACTTTTCTAAGTTAGCTATGGAATGAACCAGGGTGGATTTGATTTAAATCAAGTTGATTTAAATCACAATTTAAATCATGATTTAAATCACTAGTAAAAAGGCTTGATTTAAATCAACTCGATTTAAATCATAATTTTTAAAGTGCAACTGTCATCTCTGCTACTCCTTTGACTCACTATTGACTCACCGATAGTCCCAGTGTTGCAGAATATGCAGACTCATGCTACATAACTAAGCTCCATTTCATGCTGAATAAACTAAATTATTTATGTATCTTAAATAGAAAACTATCTTACGATAGATTTTTACCCCAAAAGTTTTTTATTAAAATAAATTCAATAAAAATAAAAAAAATCCAATTTAAATTTTAAAAAAATCTGATTTTTTTGATTTTTTTAAAAAAAATCATTGATTTTTATCCACCCTGGAATGAACCACAGCAAGAAGAGAAGGGTGAGAATGAACACCTGGAGTTAGATCCAGCACTCTGTTCCTCCATGCTAATAAAGTTAAAAGAAAAGGTGCATTTGGTTCTTTGAAAATATTGTACAGAAAATAGTTTAAACTCTAAGGCTCTTTCTGATTAGTGAATACATCCTTTGTCTCAGACTATTTTTACAAAACCCAACGTTTTTAATTTTTAGGCATTGCCCTCTGCTCATCAGTAATGACTACCAATCCATTGTTATAACTAGCGTAATACCAGAGACTGTAGAAATATATGTAAAAAGGTTTTGCTAACCTGTGAAAAATAGGATTCCTTGGCTTAAATGCATTACTAATATAATACTTTTTTTTCAGTATGTCCCTTCCTGCATACGTTATTGAGACAATAAGGGGTATCATTCAGATGAAATCTCTCAAATCTCTTTGGAACTTGAGAATGGAAGCTTTTTAGTTTGCATGCGATCATATGTTTGGGCGTGAATTACATTTCAATACTTCTTTACAGAGCATTATATGCTGTTAGTTTGACTGCTGTTAATTACTCCAAGACCTTATTAAACTGTCTTGTTTTTATATTCCAATGCTTAATGAAATCCAGCTTTTAAAAGTCTGTAATTTAGGGAATATTCAGCTTACTTACATGCATAGGTACAAGGCTGTCAATTTTTTCTTCCCCATTTGTTGGAAGTTGATTTGAGAGACAGTTGTGTCTAGTGGTTAAGGCATCAGGCTAGAAAACAGGAGAGTGAGTTCTAGTCTCGTCCTGTCTTGGGCATGAAAGCTGGATGGGTGACTTTAGGCCAGTTGTTCTTTCTCAGCCATGAAGTCAGACTTTGGTGACAAGTTGCTTAGTTAATTCCTGTTGTAACCAATGGATCAACACCTTATTTATTTATTTATTTATTTATTTGATTTTTATACCGCCCTTCTCCAACAGGACTCAGGGCGGTGAACAGCCGAGATAAAACATAACATATAAAATTTAAAAATCAGTTTAAAAAACATTAAATAATTTCAGCCCTCAATTTAAAACAACCCAGTTAAAACCAATTCAAATTAAAACCGAAAGGATGGGATCAAGCCAGCCCGGCTAGATGAAATAAATGAGTTTTCAGGGCCCGACGAAAAGTCCGGAGGTCTGGTATCGTGCGTATCTCTGGGGGTAGGTCATTCCAGAGGGCAGGTGCCACCACAGAGAAGGCTCTCCCCCTGCGGGTCGCCAGCTGACATTGTCTGGCCGACAGCACCCTGAGGAGGCCCTCTCTGTGCGAGCGAACTGGCCGGTGGGAGGCTATTGGCAGCAGAAGGCGGTCTCGTAGATACCCTGGCTTTTGAGAAAAGCAGACCTGACTTCTGGAAAAAAACATTAGAAAGAAAAAAAGATTTGGACGAACATAGAAAAAAACTCCCATATATTCAACAGGGATGAACATTTCATAAAGTGAAAATGTATATGAAAAATGTGGTGAAATTCACTCATAAAAGGAACATAATTATATCCACGTGCTGAAAGAGAATTGCTCCTGAAAGCCCTTGTGGAGATGAAGCAAAACAATGCCAGAGCATGTATTTGTACATCCTTGTAGCATTATTGTGTCAATGGCAAGCTGTTACCAATAGATTTTTTTTTCCAGTTGGACATAAAATTTGAAATGTTGAATATTTTTGAATCAGGAATATTGTAGAAAAGGAATGGACTTATTCAGAATTATGGAGTTCAAAGAGTTCCTGAACAAATGTGATGTTAGTGACAGAGGGAAAAGATGGAGAAGCCATGGAGATGCAGAACCTTCAACAGCTTCCTTCTTCCTTTCCCTTTCCCACAATAGAGAACTAGTACTGACTGGTTGGTTGGTTGTAATACAACACAACAAGGAGTATATATGTGTTGTTCAAGAATGAATACAACTGGTACAATATTCCCAATGTGGTGTATTTCCCAAAGCTACAGAAGAATAACCATTATGAAAATGGAGAGTTTGGTTGCTTGCAATGAACTGTATATTTGACCTGTTTCAAATTTTTTAATATCAAACCTCTCTCTCTCTCTTTCTCTCTCTCTCTCTTTCTCTCTCTGGTCCTATTGCCTAGTATCTATTCTTCCTTCCTTCCTTCCTTCCTTCCTTCCTTCCTTCCTTCCTTCCTTCCTTCCTTCTTCCCTTCCCTTCCCTTCCCTTCCCTTGCCCTTGCCCTTCCCCTTCCCCTTCCCCTTCCCCTTCCCCTTCCCCTTCCCCTTCCCCTTCCCCTTCCCCTTCCCCTTCCCCTTCCCCTTCCCCTTCCCTTCCTGAATGTTCACCCCGACTGCTGAAGATAAATGCAACAACATACTGAGGAATTCCATGTCAAATGGGGGAAAATTCCTGTAACCATTCATCAAAAGCCAAGGGTCACCTCTCCTTTTGGCAAACTTGAGAAAAATTTGCTCATTGATCAACTGTTACTTTGAGTAACAACTTTTCCATTCTGTTCCCAATAAAGCCGAGATGACAATAGAAACGTAATATGAGAATTCTTACAGTCAGTGAAAAGTAACATAATGGCAAATCTTCCTATGTACTGTAGTAACAAGGGGTAGATGTAAACTGGCCCTCCTGCATAAAAAAAGGGAGCCAAACACCTTTTACATGGGATGTAATATACACAAACGGATTGGATATTGTTTATATAACAGGGTTTACTTTTAAACAACAGCTCATACTTCCCTTGATTACAGCTCCCTAACATTGCTTTAGTAAAGGGTTATTTATCATGAATTCTTGGATTTTGGTGAGCTTGATTCCACCTGCTGGGTGAAATGCTACTTCATACTATGTTAATGTTTCTCCTTGCTCAATATAGTTGATGCTAACTGGCAGGGTTTATTCCAATCAATACCGTTGAACTTGCAAAGTTTTCATGCAAAATATTCAGCTGTGGTCCTTCCTCATGATTCGTTTGGGAAATGTTAGCTTTGTTCTAAAAGGGCTTGGTTTGCCTTCTCTGGTAACTGAATATAATCTCATTTAGCTACATATAAAATATTATTTCTAGGTTTTCTGCTGTAAATAGCATCTGGTTGACCTTGTGTGGACGAGATTCAACTCGGTTAAAATGTGAATGGGACACCATTAAGAAAGCACAGCCTAGTGATGCTGAAGAAAGTACAGTTAAACCTTGCCTAATGACTCCTGTTTAGTAATCATTTGAAATAACAGTGCTGAAAAGGCAATTTTATGACTAGCCCTCGCACTTACAGGTGTCATATCGCCATGTTCAGCATCCTGGCACTTCGCAAATAGTGGGCATTTATGCCTTTGCAGAGTCCTGTGGTCACATGATTACCATTTATACGCTTTACACTTGCTTCCAACAAGAAGGATCAATGGAGGAGCTGGCACTGAAATCACAAGCTGCAGTTATTATGTCTTGCTGAACAATCTGTAGTGATTTGCTTAACAACCCTTAAAATAAACTTGTAGCCTGTTGCAGTCATGTTATGTTTCACTTAGCAATTGTGTCACTTAGCAATTAGTCCCAACTGTGGTCCTAAGCAAGAACTATATACGAAATGTCCATGAAGTCACCAAGACTCAAGCTTGATTCAATGTGGACTTTATCTTATCTCAGATGAGTGCTTCTTCCTGGAGCCAGGTGACAGGCATACTCTATAAGCCGTGATCAACCTGCCTTGTCATTAAAACAGGCAGAAGAGGGAAAAATGAACTGATAGAAAAAAATAGGTCCAGAAAAATAACCTGGTATAACTTGAGCATGATAGAAATATCACAGTTCAATGATATCTGGATCGTGATTAAGTTCTGTGTTTTAAGTAATATGATCATTGCAATTACAATTATTAATGAGAACATAATAGAACTTTTGAGAAAGCAAGCAAACAAACAAAGCTGGTTTTCCCCCCCTCCTCTCATCAATTGATAGTCTGTTTTATAATTGGCTATAATTACATGGAGACTAAAAACAGTATTCATTTGAAATCAAAAGCAGCTGCATACAAAAAGATTGCGATTACAATTGGAAACTTAGCACACAAAAAAGATGTATGTGTATTTATTCATTACGTTTTTCCCCCCTTAAGGATGTATATACATAAGGTTATTTATAGAACACTGATTTGATTGAAAATTACAGCGTTGAGGCTGAAATCTGGAATGGAGATCCTGTCTCTTAAAACTGTATCTGGGTGATGCCTGCTTTGTGGCCTTTGATGCATTGGAATCAGTGTATAAACTCAATACAGAATTGCAGAGCTGGCTATTAAAGTAAATAATGTGGGCATCAGCATTTTGGTTTTCATCATGGTGGTGCAGCCAAAGCAGTTCTTTTTTCTGCTTCCAGTACATACAAAATTTATGATTCCTCTGCCACAATAGAAAAGGCTGGAATTAGCTACATCTGTAATGGAGGAGGAAGGAGACATGGCTGTGGTGATAAGAAGGATATGTGGAGGATATGATGGTTCAGGCACATACTGTTGGGAACGAAACTGTTGGATGTGGTTAAAATATTTTAAAGGAATCATTTGCTCTTATTGGCAATTTGTATCAGAGATAATTGAAATGGTATTCTAAAAGGGTCAGTTGGATTGCATCTTTCTACATACCAATTTTGTTTTTGTTTCCAATAAAATGGAAAGAGCTAGGGTGTAACCTATGTGGGAAGCCACCCACCCCTTCCTAGAAGAATGAAACATTTTGAGGAATATTTTTAAAAAGGTAGGATAAAATATTTTCCCTAAAAGATAAATAAAAAAATCTTAAGAGAGACAGAAATTCAGAGCCCCAGCTCCCTGCCCCAAGCAGATATTTTGTGCCCATTAAGACTGGGCCAGCCTATCTACAAAACAAAAGACCTTCAGCTCCAGGGTGAAGGGATTAAGACATGACCCTTCAGGATATAATAGGATTAACCCACTAAAACACAGAGCTCACTAAATTGCACAATCTCCTAAAGACATTGCATCACCCTCAGAAACTTCAACCAAACCTGGAGCTCAGACAACCTACAGAGCCAGCTATGACCCAGTGGTGGGATTCAATTTTTTTACTACCGGTTCTGTGGGCGTGGCTTAGTGGGCGTGGCATGGCTTGGTGGGCATGGCAGAGGAAGAATACTGTAAACTCTCCATTCCCACCCCACTCCAGGGGAAGGTTACTGCAAAATCCCCATTTCCTCCTGATCAGTTGGGACTCGGGAGGCAGAGAATAGATGGGGGCTGGGCCAGTCAGAGGTGGTATTTACTGGTTCTCTGAACTACTCAAAATTTTCTCTACCGCTTCTCCAGAATTGGTCAGAACCTGCTGAATACCACCTCTGCTATGACCCCTACAACAGCCAATAGAATACATGTTCTTGCACAGGAAAAGGAAGTTCAAGTGCAAAGCCCAAGAGAAAGTATAAAAACCACTTACTCTCAGCTCCATGTGGTCAGCTGCACCAGAACCATGTGTTTGGTGGTTCTGCTTCATCATTAAACCATCTTTCCAATCAGCCTCCAGCCTCCATTTTGTCTCTAGTGCCTTTCTCCCGGCTTGGAACTGAACCAGATGAATATTTCTATCAACAGCTGGCTTGTTTTTTATTCGCCATAGATGCAGTGGTGCATTGATAACAAAATTCGCCTTGCATGTTTGTTAAATTTAAGGGCTGGGCAAAAGGCCTTTGAAAATGGCACTTCGAAATTATATTAGCACAAGCTTCCTTCCAAAAGCCTTAAAAGCATTCTAATCCTTTGGATCTGCCAATATTTGGACAGCTAATTATGTACTGTATGTACAGAATGTCCTGTATAGAAAGGGACACGAAACACTGGAACTCCAGTGAAGTAGGCTGCACTACACACATGCACACAAACATGTCCAGATAGGCGAGAGTAGCCTTCATCCTTTGCCAATATTGTGGCTGTATTAATACTTTGAAAAGAGGTGCTTTGCTAGTTCTGGACATGCTTTGTGAAGCCTCTTTTTCAAATGCTTTGCATAACCCTGGCCATTTTGTATTGGGTTTTAGGAAAGTTGAAAAGCACCTCTCGGACATCATAAACCAGAGGTGGGGAACTATGGCCAGTCATGCTCAGGAATTCTGAGATTTGAAGTCCACAGATCATAAAAGGGCCATAGTTCCCTACCCCTGTCATAAAGCAATTGAAAGCTGCCATTTCAAATGTATGACAGCTCTTGAGCAAAAATGTGGCGGGCTGGAAAGCATTGGGCTGAAAAATTGATGGGCCAGAACAGTAAACAACTGAATGCAGGCGCCTTTCCCCATTCAGAGAAAGGTATTCAAAAAGGGCTTCCATACTTTATTGTTTCCCACTTGTAATTCTCCCATATTCTCCCATTGTTCTGTCCCATTACATTTTCTTAACTTGGAAATCTTTAAGGAGATGCATACTGTTTTCTATTGGTGATACTAGGGATGATATGCTTGGAAGCTCCTATGGAGCTCAATAACGGTAGAACCAGAAGAAAAATAGAGCAAAACATATCACAACCTTGGTCCAAAAGTAGTGGAACAGTACTGTCAGGGGAAAGTACAACAGGCAACATATGTTCAGAAGTCAGGTAGATGATGCTTTTGAGAGCTTTACTTTGTAATGCATTTTGAAGAAATTCTTGGCTACAAAGGTGACTGAGAAATAGTTGATGTCTGGTTTTTTTTTTTGTTTTTTTTTTTTGACAACTGTAGCCATAATACATCTGGAGGGCACCATGTTGAGGAAGGCTCTGCTAAATGATTATCAATAGGAATGGCTAGTTTCTAAATGGCTTACTCTACAATACTTTCTCAATATGGTCTCTCTTTATGTCTTCTTTGTAAGAAATTGTTCTGTTGCAGATCATGCATCTTTGCTGCACCTTTCCAGGCACACAGTTTGGTTTAGCTGCTTGTGTTACATTAGAAGGATTCTTGCCAATATCATAAAATGATATTATTACACTGAATGTGTACAGTGGATCTGTATAGAAGGTTGAGTGATAAGAAAAGAATATAGGTAGCTCTCCTTCAGTGACTGTCTCTTTTACCAACTGTCTCTTTTAGCATTTGTTCTCAGTTATAGCCAGTGATGAAAACATAACTTTGTGATCAATGCTTGCATTTCCAACCTTTCCAGGTCTGTAAAGCTGAAGTCAGATTGTAAACACAGTTGGCATTACACTTAGTGATAATTTCGCTTAATGACACATTGCCAATTTAGTGTAGTCACTAAATGAGGACTACCCATATAAAGTTTGGTTTTTGGCATGGTAATATAGTCCTTAAGCCTAGACCTATGCTTCGAATATTTGTTAGCCTCTTTGTGCTGAAATTCCTAAATTAGGTTTGATGGTAATAAATATCCTTCTTTGTCCTCAGCATTCAGGAGTACATTTCCTCTGTATATTTATGGAATATATTGTGCACTGTCAATAGTATAAGCTAGTTCTTTAGAGTTGTTGAGAAAAACATATTTCAGTATTTTAAAAAAGGCATCTTCTTTTAAAGACATCTGTAATAGCTCAGATTTTACAGTCTTAAAAAGAGTAGCCGAACTGACACCAAACTCTCTCTCTGTAATCTAACATTTTCCCCTCAGTCCTTTTGTGGTATTTTTGAAGAAGGCAATTTCTGCCCTGTTTATGATTTGAAGGAGTGGCCCATAATCCAACCTCAATCAAAGTGGAACAATATGTCATCAAAGACCCAGGCCCCATGGATGTTCCTGGAATGAGTTTGAAGAGAAAACCTAAGCGTTGTCTGAAACTGAAGTCTACTTCCTTGGTTGCATTACTGCATTGTGAAAATGGGTAGCACATTTTAGACATTTGTCAGGAAGAAGATGGAGGTAAAGAGAAAAGATCTCCTGTTCTCTGGCAGTAACTAAAACCAAATGGGATTATTCGCCAAAGTAAATGGTTTATGCCCACACCCAGTAAATATTGAAATTGTGTACATAATTTCTTAGGTTTGGAGGTTTGCAGAAGAGAGAAGAGAGAGATGATTTGTGGTTCAGGATGGACATCCTATACATCCTCTTTGATGAATTGCTTTGTTCCTGTATATATGGCTCAAAATGAATGAGTAAGTATACATGTCAAGGGGTTTCCCATTTCTTGTTCAGATGCATTTTGGACATATTTTCTTCTCTCTCAACATGGAATGTGTCTGAAATGTAGATACAATTTCTCTGGAATGAATTTGAAACCTCCAGAATTCTGGTTGACTTAGACTCTTACATATTTATATACTGATTTGAGTGGATATGCTTTTAAAGATTGGAATATTTTTGTATTAAAGAAGGAGGAATAATATTTTTAGCTGATATTGATCTCAGTATTAAAATGTTCAGATGAAAGTGGTTTAACATTAGATAGATCCTAGTAAGACAAAAAGATGACGCTGCAGGCTGACCTCCACATAGGATTGTGATGAGTTCCATTGGAAATAACTTGAATATTACCGTGGGAGGGAAATGTCAGGTACAAATGTAGTGCCAAAAAAAATGAAGCATACTTTGCTTTTTTACAAATATATGTTTACATTTTAGGATTTTCTGACGATAACAGCATTCATAGTTTAATGTATTAATTAAATACATCATTTCACCACAAAGAGCTGACATACCATAAGCACGTTACAATAGATTATATCTTGGCTTGAGGCAAGAATTAAAAAAAAACCAATTCTGCCATTTTTTAAAACATGATCATTTTTAAAAGCTGATTCAGGTTCACCACCAGATGTCATCCCTGAGTAGGAAAATATGATTTTTCTAAAGCAATTCTGAATTCATAACATTTTTAAAAGTGGAGGAGTGAAAGGAAAGTTTGAGAAAGAGAGAGAGCAAACATTGGGAGGTGAAACATTCTTTTAATAGTATTAATGTGTGATTGTATATCCTTAAACACCTCACAAAACGCCTTTGTTTTTCAATCACCAAGGAAATATTTCAGGTCCTCTTTTGAGAATAGGTTTTAAAATATTGTTGATATTTTAATATAAACATTTAAAATGAACAAAAACTTTAATTTTGTATGAAAAGCTATAATAGGGACATAGTCCCCCCTTTTTAATCAAATCCTTAGCAATGTGAAGAACATCCAAATTATTTTTAAATTAAATTAAAGTAAGCTGAACCTAAATGGAAACATTTTCTAACAGCACTGAAACTCCAGAATGTTTAATATAAATAAAGTTCAATTCAATATATAGCTTTAATTCACAAATGGGATTAAGGAACAAATTGCAATGAAAGTGGTCTGAAAAGTTTTGTCCCAAATTTCACAGCAAAATAATTGTTGAAAAGACACACCCCACCCAGCTGCTCAGAGGGAATGAGGCTGGGCTCCCACATCATGCTAAGCCATCATCACAGTGTTTGACATTATACAAAGTACTACATTAAAACCAAAGGAAAAAACTATATTCTGATTTAACACAGCCAGTATGTCCTGGCAAGAGAGGACAAGGGTGACAAGGTGACATGGTGACTCCATACAAATGATATGAATTACATATTATGTGCCATGATGTGATTTACCTAATTCGTGTCACTTATATAATGCAATTTACCCAATTCATGTCACTTATACAATGACTTCATGATACATGCAGCATTGTGGCTGCTACTGTGGATGACTAAGATAATGAGTACAGTCAACGTTTCTTCGTACAGGGGCAGTCCCTCAATTGTTAGGTGGCTGTTAGGCTGAAGAGAAGCAAGGAATCTAGGATATTTGGGGAGGGGAGAATTGTTTTTGGGGATGTACATTTTTAAGTATTTATTTCAATAAACTTCAATAGAAACAGTAAGCTAAGAAAGTGGAACGAGATTTGGAAATGTATATCCCAGTTCCCAGTTCTCAGATAATAAGGAAAGAGAGGGACATACCTGGGAAACTGAATAGAGACAATTTGGTACCACACTGATCTATAGAACAACCATTGCTGGTTGGGAAGCTCTGGAAGATGAAGTCCATCTACCTTACGGTTGTCAAGGTTGAGAAACACTAATGTGGACTCTTTCTTGCAGTTCAAATGATGATGGCTGAGGGGGAGGGGTTGTTCTCAGAATCATTGATTTATTGAATCACCCTCTCTCTATCCCAGGAGAGGAGAAAGAGAATAGATTTCTAATCCTCTGAGCCTGGATCCTAACATGGATGCTACATACAGCACAAAGGATCATTCTATATGAACCCCAGAACTAAATACAAAGCCTGTTGTCTTGTAGTGTTTTCCAATATCTGGGATTGGGGTCAACAGCATCTTCACCCACCTCTTCTAAATGATCATGGAATAAGAAAATACTTCTCCAGCTTCTCAATTCAAAGTGAGACCTTCCTAGACAGGTGATTGCATTGACTTGAAATAGAGGCAATAGGAAATAGATGAGCAATAAGGATAGCAAATATCTTGCTGGTAGAGTATTGTTTTATTCAGGTTTATGAGAAGGACTGCAACACAGCAGTAAAGTATGGCCTAAGATGTCACAGAACCAAAACATTTTGGCTGAGATAAAAGTCAGCATAAGGAAGACAGGGCAAATAGCAAATTTTGTTCTGTCACTTATTCCCTTATATTATTTTTTGACGGAAGCCTATTTGTAATTCTATAAACACTTTTCAATAATAACAATATTTACAATGTTATAGACAGAATGTTTATTTCTGTTCATCTGGAGACAGCTGATCATTAGAATCTTGCTGCTTTAATACATCTTACAACCATTTTATCATCTCTGTATTTTTATTGACATAAACTGTATGATGCACAGTATAATGCAGCACTTTGAATGCTAAATTTGAACTCAGATCACAGCTCCTTATAGGAGAAAAAGTGTGTGTGAGAAGGGTAGATTTATGTCTCAGCTTGTCATACAAGGTAGACTTAAACAAACCTGGGATTAAGTTTAAACACTGAGCCAATCTATAAAGTGGTTTGGATTGTTCTCGTTTAGTTTGCTGGGTGATCCCAACCAATTGTGGCTTATGAAATCAAAGCTAAGCAGATCATAGGTTAGCACAATGTACAAAAACAGCCAGTGTTTCATGGGAGCCACATGGTTATGGAATATATTACATTTTTGACACTTTAGATGTACTGTTTTTAATAACAGTTAAATTACTCTGCCGTCTGCATTTGGTTTATTTGTCAGCCAAAGGAAAATATGCCTGTTATCTTGAGGAATCTTTTGGAATGAACAAAGATTTATTACTTAGTTTATTTTAAAAAACTGTTCTGAGTTCATGGACTTCCTGTTTAAGTTATTTACAAGCTATTAGGCTTCCTGTTAACTACTCCACTTGTGAAATAAGATACATTGTTTTTAGTATGAGAGCCTCCATAAGTCAATTGAAAAATAGAAGGAAACACACATTTGCATAATATTTTGTTCTAATCATTTGTCTAGGGATTTTTCCCTATTGTATATCTGCTTTTTTGATTTTTTCCCCCAAATAGGATTGCCATTTTTTAAAGCCATATTTCACTCAAGCTTGATTCTGCTAATTTAATGGGCATGTCCATGTAATTTTCTTGGCAACAGAATGGAATTGCTTTCTATTTATTTGTTTTATTTCCCAGTCTAGCCTCCAGCCCTAATAATATTCCCTGGTGTTCTGCCATCCAAATTCTAACCAGACCTGACCTGGCTGAGTTTTCTGTGACCTCCTAAAGAACTACACAAATCCATAAAAAGTTAGGATATGACTTGTAGTGATGATTAAACAAGAGTCACAGTTTAGTAAAGTACTGTGTAGCAGCCTGCACCTGTTTAGTTCTTGCTTCCATATTGCATTACAGGTAGACCTTTCTTGACTATTACAGCTGATTACTGATTACTGACTTATTTAATAGGAGATTTTATCAACAAGTCCTTGCTGTAAAAGTATATTCTGAAAAGCTCAGTCCAAATTATATGGAATGCAGGTACTCCTTAGTTAATAGTTACTGGGACTGGAATTTCCAATGCTAAGTGATGTGGTTGTAAGGTGCAGTGTCATGTGACTGCATCACTTAGCGAGAGCAATCCCAGCAGTCCCAGTTGCCATTTCTAACCAAGCCTTTGGATGAAGATCCACCCCAATTCGTGCCATTCCCAGCTTGGTTCCTCCCAACCCAGAGCTTTGGTAAGGTAAGGGACTCTTCCCTCCCACCTGTTTCCTCCATCTCTGTCATTTTGGCCAGCCTGCACTCCTCTGGCCCCATTCAGCCTGCCACCCTGTGCTCCATCCAGACATCTCACAAGAAGGATTCCCCGTGCAAAGGCGGCATGTGATTTGAACAAGATCGTGCACACTTTTGGGAAGAAGGCCTGGTGAACCAGGCAGCTGCTTTGTGAAGGGCCAGGATGAGCACGCTTCATCAGCATCAGGAGGAAAAAGATCATCTGGGGGCAGTAGGGTGATGGAGTGCAAGACATCCATAAGGGCAGAGATTGGGATGGGGAGATAGCTAGGTGGTGGGAGTTGAAGCACCCTTGCAGTCATAGATGGGGGCTGGCTATCAAGCACTGACATTTTGATCAGGTGATGGGGAGGCTTGCAATGGCCATTATTTTGAAGACTGGCCATAACTATCATTTGTTAAGCCCCGCTATAACTTTGAATGGTTCTTGAATGAATGGTAATTAATTGAGAACTACTTAGTTTTCATAAGAATAGTAATACAAAGGATAACAGAAATGTGAAAGATGACGCACAGTCTCAGAAATTCTGAATGAACACCAAGTGGTGATAAACTCTTATGAGAGTTTAATTAAGAGAGTGTAAAGCATTTTTCCTTCCACTTAGGGCTCTACAGAGCGACTTGATGATCACAAATGAAGGCAAATATACCTGTTCCAGGATAACGTTGCAGGATTTAATCTGGGTCAGTCACTGGGACCAGATTGGATCCTGCAACTTAATGGTTTTTGTAAATTGTTAAAATACAATTTTCAGCCAAAGAGTGTCCCTGTCCCACAAAGAAAGTTCTCCTTACAGATGTTTTTTCTTTCCTTTTTGGGGGAGAGGAAATAGAGTTTATTTAAAAACTGTATTAAAACTAAGTTAAGACATTATACAATTACTAGGAAGAAAAGTAATAAAAGATAGCAAATAATTTTTGATTCTACTTTTTCTGAAACTTGAATGTTACACAGGGTAAGGGGTAAATTAAAACTAAGAAACTGAGAAATCCCCTAAGATTATGCTGCCAAATTTTGGTAGAGCTAGGGATATCTATAGGGATATGTAGTTTTATACAATGACTTGAAAGCATTTTCTTCTTACACTTTCGGAGGTGTAGGGGGGAACATGTTCTTTATAGATTGTTGTTTTTATAGTTCTTTAATTATAGTCCTTCCTTCCTTCCTTCCTTCCTTCCTTCCTTCCTTCCTTCCTTCCTTCCTTCCTTCCTTCCTCTGGGCAAGAACTTATACTACATTTGCCTTTATAAGGAGCTTCCTGTTTCAGACAAGGTGATTCTCTAATAGAAGAGCTCCTACGAAAAGAGTTTTGTGAAACCTGGAAGACTGCACGGTTGTTCATTGGGTTTTAATTCAGCAACAGAGTATTCCCTGAGAAATCAGTGTCTTCCCCCAAACTTTTATCATATTGCTCTAGTCTAGGAAGTAAAAATGTGAGATTATGCATAAAAATGCCTAAAATAGTGAGACAAAAATACAAATCATATCCATTGGAAAGTAGTATTTTATTCTTGAAAAGCAAAGAATCCTCTCTCCCGCCCCTCCTCCTTTCAAAACCTGGCCAAGCCACGTTTCCCAGCACCTGCGTATCAGAAGAGAACCTGCCCTCATTCACACTTGTTAAAGCCCCTTCTCTCATCGGGGTTTAAACTCAACCCGCCTATTTTAAGCCCCTTAGCTGACTGAGCTGGGTCCCTAAAGTAGGGGTAGCAAAGAAGCGTCCGAAGGAGGCAACGCCTCTTCTCGGGGCGGAGAGGTTCCAAGCAGTGACGGATAGGGACCGGGAGCCGCTTTAATAAGTTGCCTCCTCCGCCGCCCGTCAAAGAGAGAAAAAGAGGCGGGCCGCTTCTGCCAGCTGGATGATCCGCGCGGTACCTGTGAGGCTCGGCTGCCGCGCTCGCAGAAGCGACTGACTCAAAGAGAGCTGCCCGGGCTGACGCGCGTGCCGTTAGGATTTGCCTTGAAAGCTCCCTCATCTTATGCGAGGGGGGACCATCTGCGGAGTTAGCCACGCTTTTTTCTTTTTCTTTTTTTGGCCCGGGGGAGAGGGAGAAAGAAAAGGAGGAGTTGTTGGATGATAAGGAGTTTGGGATTTGGGGATTTTGTTCCGTTTTGCCTTCTCCGGTCTTTTCCCGCTCGGTCAACGTCGAGAGTTTCCACCTGAGAACTTCACTCCTGTGAGGTGGAGGGGGGGCGGAAAGGGGCTGCGCGGGCTGCTCTCCCTTGGTTTTGGCGCGGAAGAGGCGCAAAAAGCTGCTGGCAGCTACCGGACTCGGTGGGGAAAAAAAAAAAAAGAGAGAGGAGAGCCTGGGAATCAGATCGCTGAACTTGCCCCGCGCAGGAATAGCGGGAGATGTAACCCGGGCGCGAGATCCAGAGGGTTTGCACCTGAGTTCGCAAGAAGGGGCCAGTAGGCGAGACCCCTTTGCGGCTGTGCCCCCCCCCCGGGCCCCTGGATGGAAGCGGGGGATGGGGTCGTCGTTGAGAAGGAGGGAAGCTCCGAGCGCTTATCTTCCCCTCCCGTGAATTAGCACCGCTGCCACCCCCCGAAGGAAAGGACGGGGCAAGGCGAGGGTGGGTGGGTGGAAGCAGAAGGCGAAGGAGCTGCAGCTTCCGCGGCGAGACTTCGCTCTGAAGTTAACGCGAAGGGCGGAGAGCAGAAGCGGGGAAAGCGATGCCGTTGAGGCTGCGCTGGTTTTGGTGGTGGGCGGTGGTGTGTGGGAGCTATTGCTGCGGCGCCCTGCCTGGGCTGCCTCTCCTGCCCGCCGCGGGGGTGCTTCTCCTAGGCAGCAGGAGTGCCGCGGGCTTCGGCCCCGGGAGCAGTAAGGTTCAGCCTCAGGCGCCCGTCTCCACCTCTTCCACCCCAGCGGGCTTCCTCTACCGTCGCCTCAAGTCCCACGAGAAGCGGGAGATGCAGAAGGAAATCCTGTCAGTGCTGGGCTTGCCTCACCGGCCCCGGCCCTCGCACGGGCTTCAGCTGCAGCAGCCGGGAGAGCCCGAAGTTCCTCTCCCTCAGCAACGCCGGCGGCAGCAGCAGCAGCAGTCAGCGCCCCCGCTGGGCAGGCTGAACTCCGCGCCCCTCTTCATGCTGGATCTCTACAACACGCTGTCCGGCGAGGAGGAGGAAGCGGCGGCGGCGGAGGAAGGGGAGCCCGAGCATCGCGGCGGTGGCGGCACTCGGCACATCTCCACTGCGCGACCCCTGCAGCGCAAAACTCTCCTGACCCACAACCTGGGCTCCTCCGGCAATCCTAGCCTGGCGAGCTCGCAGGACAGCGCTTTTCTCAACGAGGCCGACATGATCATGAGCTTCGTCAACCTGGGTGAGTGAGAGGTGGGGTTGAAAAAGGGAGGGGTGGGTGGCGCCGATCAACCTGTGAGTGGATGCCGTGGGTGGTCCTTGTTTAAGACAGGCAATTGGGGGAAAAAAAATATCCAGATTTGAGCTATTAGGCAATATAGGTAGTCCTCGACTTACCTTTCTACTCAAGTGTAACATTTGCTAAGTGAGTTTTGTCCCGTTGGACGGTCTTTCTTGCCACCGTTGTTAAGTGACTCACTGCAGTGGATAAATTAGTAACCTGGTTGTTAAGTGAATCTGGCTTTCCCCATTGACTTTTTTTCTTTTTCTTTTTGATTTGATTTATATGCCGCCCTTCTCCGGAGACTCAGGGCGGCTTACAATGTGTTAAGCAGTAGCCTTCATACTTTTGTATATTTATACAAAGTCAGCTTATTGCCCCCACAATCTGGGTCCTCATTTTACCTACCTTAGAAAGGATGGAAGGCTGAGTCAACCTTGAGCCTGGTGAGATTTGAACTCGCAGTAATTGCAGGCAGGTGATGTTAATAACAGTGCTTTAGTCTGCTGCGCTACCAGGACTTTCCTTGTCAGAAGATCTTAAAAGGGGAATCACATGGGACCCAGCAACGGTTGTTAAGTATGAACCACTTGCCAAGCATCTGAATTTTCATCAAGTGATCATGGGGATGCTGCAACGGTCGTAAGTGTGAAAAATGGTCATGAGTAGTAACTTTGAATGGTCACGAATTGAACAGTTGTAAGTTGAGGTCTATTTGTACTGTTAAAACCTGTAGAAGTGTGTTGAGGAACTCCAAACTCTATTATTTATTGCAATATATGTTCTTGTACTACAGGAGACTAATAGCTATCTGGCTGTAAACTTTTCTTTTATCTTTTCCTCCAATGACCACCCTCTTCCCCCTCCTTCCAGTTGCTATGCCAAAACTACTTGCAACGACCCCCTCCTCTCTAGCACATGCTAATGACCTCCAGTTCATAACACAGAATAAAGATCTAAATTATATAGTCAAACTGCATTCCTTAGTGTAACTGCATATTATATTATGAAGTTGGCCTGGAACCAAGCAAACAGAAAGTTATGTATCTCGGCTTGATAGGGATCCTGCTGAATGAAGACACGTCTCTTATTTCAAAGGTTACGCGATATCCATCATTTGGGCTAGTGCCTCACAAAATATTAATATACAACAAGACCTACTAAGAACACCCAACTTAAGGATGAACCATAGTTAAGCCTACTGTAGCAAAATCTGAGTTAAATATGTAATGATTCAAGTTAATGGTTCAAGTTTACTACACAATCCTACCTACAGTATACAGTATTATACAATAATACTGTTCTGCTTCACACACTGTAGAAATTTGACGTAAAGATATTTCTGGTTCACATAAAAAATTAGGACAAGGCGAGACCTTGGGAATGGATCTCATTCTTAAACTAACCTGTATTCAAGCTAAGCAGCCTCTAATTGCTCTCGATAGACTGTTATTATCAGCAATAGAAAGGGCCTTTAGTTCTTTTTTCTCTTTCATCTTTATTATAGGCTCATTTTTACATTTTGATATTCCAAAAAACCCTTAAGACCTGTTTGTGTTCTCAAGCCTGCAGCTACCAAGCAACCGGAGGCTTGCTTTAGATGGCTCCACCAGTGAGATGATCATTTTTATCCTTCCTCATCTGGAGTTTGTATTTCAAGTTTTTAATCATATGCTTAAAATGGAATTTACATTTTTGTTTCTGTTTTATTTGATTATTGTTTGCTGACCAGAGTTGCCTTCAATGAAATGGTTGGCTATATCAGTTTGATTAATAGATACATTTGGCAAGATGGGTGGCTTATAAATTTAATAAATAATCATGAGAGATATATTCAGTATTTCTTAAACTTTGAAAATTCTTGTGTATGCATAGTATCTAAATTCAGTTCCTAGTGCCTGTTAAACCAGCTAGCTATTGATTTTAAATGGTGGAGTGTAGTACTTATTGAAGGAGGTGATGAGAAATAATGATTTGTTTTGCTATGCGTTGGCTTTATATGAAACCATATCTTTGGGATTAAAGTTGATTTTGTCATCCAGGGAAAATTGTCATACTTAATTTAGGGTTCCATTCTTACTGATTCTGAGTATCATTAAGTTAGCTACATAATTTTGTAGCCTTTACACATACATTACCCTTTCGGTATTATGGATTGCTGACATTCCATGCTTCTGTGGTACTGACCATGGTACTGTTTCGGTGCTGCTTTGGGCAGGTTTAGAATAACCGGTTTAAGAATACTGGGGAGCGGGTTGGTTGTGAATGCTGTTTCCCTCAACAGATCTTCTGCTAGTTGTTTGGTTGTGCAAACAAAAACAAATGCAGGTACGATTCAAAGAAGGGATTGTTCTCTATCTATATAACAATGTACTTTGCATATAACTAACTTGGAGAAAGTAGCCATTGTATACCGTGCGACTTACTTCTGAGTAAAAATGCAATAGGACTGCTTTATTATCCTGCAAAAGCAATGGGCACTATCTGTGTTTTTTCAGAGTGAAAAGTATTTGATACTACAGCACATCCTTGTGGTTAAGAATGCCCTGGTTTAAGGGCAACTCGGAGTTGAGATCGGAGCCTATCTTAACAAAATTCAAGTTAAATACAAAATGATTCAAATTAAACGCACAATAATTCAAGGTTATTATACAATACAATTTATACAGTATTATACAATAATTCTGCTCTAGTTTACAAACAAATTTGACTAAGGACAACAGGAAACAGACCTCTTGGAAATAGACCTCCTTCTTAAACTGGGGATTACCTGGTCTTTTGAAGTAGTGTGAAATTATTGGTCTAACTTGTCTAATATTATTCATCCTATTGAAAGTTACTGTCCTAGGTTTCAAGTGAAATTTTTCTCAGATCTACTAATTGAAATGTGTACTACCATGGACTACATCTAAGATTTCTGAATGTAAAATACCACTAAATTATGATCTTGTGTTAGGCATCCTTTCTTCTCTGTCATACATCCTGCTACATTCCAGAATGCATTGTGCCTTACATTCTCTTTATTGTTAAAAAGTATTTAAAATGTCAGTGACTGCCCTGTGCAATTAAGGACTGGCTCACTCTCTGGGAAAACATAACTGGTCTTTCCTGATGCAGGAAAGTAACTTGGTAACTTCCTCCTCAGCTTTCCCGATGTGGATGAACTCTTGCAGTTGTTTTTTAGTATTAAAAATAGGAATTAAGCAAATTAGATATATGTTATGATGGACTCTGAAAAAGAGACTTATGTACCAGATTCTGATATCTGTCTCCACCAGTCATATAACAGCATTTTGGGTGTTCAGTAGATAGACCAATATTTACAGCCATTTAAATATCCTGTGGTCATGGGGCCCCAATTTATATTTTTTTCTGGAAACTAGTGTTTACTTTCAGTTTCCAGCAAAAAAAAAAAAAAAAAAGCCATAGTGAACAATATGTTTGCTTAACCACTGCAGCATTTAACAACCAAGGCATTTGCTTAATGACTGCTAGCTGTAAAATTGGATGTGGCCACATGATGACCTGCTTTATGACCATCATGACTTGCAACCAACATTACAGGCTCAATTACAGTCGTAGGTTGAGGACTACGTATATTTGAGCTAAAGGTGCTTTTTCAAGAGGCAACTGGACTTTCTGTTTTTTCTTTGAAGATATTTCCCTTCTTCAAAGAAAAACTAAAAAAGCACCTTTGGGACAACCATGACCTGGATGACTGAAAATTTCCATAGATACTTACCTGTATTTGAATGTATTTATTCTGCCACCTCCAAGTAATATTACAGTTATGTAAAATAATATAACATAAATAACATAAATAACAAAACCTAGAAGTGTAAATTATTTTTGAAGACAAATATTACAATAGATTCAACTGGTAAACATTAGAGATTATTTAGTTGGAGAGAAATTTTGATGATGGTGAACATTGTTACAGAAGACCTGAACTACGATTTGAATATTTGTGTTCTTGGTATAAAGACGTTTGTCCAGACATCTCCAAAGTAGACACTGAGCATGCTATCCCTATGTTTCTTGTATGTGCAGTGCAATGGAAACATTGGTACAATCCAGTATTTCTTAGTCAACATAAAGTAGTACAAAATAATCATAGAATCTGCATTTTGTGCACTCATGCTTAGGTTAATATGATGGCTATAATACTATCACATTTGCCTAACAATTCTATTTTTGTTGTTTTGATCTTTTGGTTGTGCGTTATGATATAGATGCAGTGAATATTTACCTGGCTTGATCTGTATGTTCATTAAAGATTTCAGCACATAGAAAATGTGCTAAATCTGGGTGAAAGTACTTGCTAATTGTGATTCTTAACTCAAAACTAACAACAATGAATGACCGCTAGAAAATCTAGAAAGACAAATGTAAAACCTACTAATGCAACCCGCTTAAAAAAATGTTGATTTAGAAAAAAAATAATATAGCTGAAGAGTAATTTGTGCTGCTCGAGAAGAAGCAAAAGAACTAAAATTTATTTCAATGGTAATATCACTGATATTACATTTCAATAAAATTGATAGTTATTCAGAAAATAGTATCTTTAATGATTGATGAAATAATCTGTGAATATTCTCCATTCTTTCAAATACGATCCAATGTTATAATTGTAGCAATGAACAAAACACGTTTACCTGGCAGCCAAAGTAGCAGGAAAAGAAGGACTGTTGTGTTAAGACATGTTTAAAGAAGACTGTTAATTAGTTTCATTAACTTGTGTAGTGAATTTATTTTCAAAAAAGCCTAGAAACTGCTATGCATATAGCATTTTGCTGTGGGGAGGAATGGAGTACCAATGCCAGGATTGCATTACATTCATGTCCTAGTGTTTTCCTTGTATTAAGCAAACTCTTTCTCAGTTAGCACTTCAGAATTCAATACGGAGATTTCATTTCTTAGTATATTTGAGATTAAACTACAAAATAGTAGTGTTTGCTTCTTTTTCTCATAAATAGGATTTTTATGCATGTGGCCGAAAATGTGGTTTGTCTAGTTTAAATCTTCATGTCTTAAAACATTATCACCAGTGAAATAAACTTTTCTTTGCTGTTCATGTATTATGCAGTTGTTGATTGGATCAGTTTTGCCATATTTAAAAAAGACAAAGTATATACTTCAATCTTTTGATGCCATTTCTTCCGTACTACCCACCTCAATTTCTTAATTGTAGTGGGAATTCTTTTCATTTCTATTTTCTGTATGATCATGTTTATATCTTTTAAACAATCCTAGAATGCTAACATGCAAAAGAGATAAAATTAACTTCCGAAATATTGACTGAGAGCATCAGTATCACATGACTCTCTCTTTCTCTCTCTTTCTCTCTCTCTCTCTCTCCCCTTCTTCTTCCTCTTCCTCTTCCTTCAGAGCAATCTACATGGACCCAGTGGATAAAAATGTCCTTGGTTCTATTTAATAAACTCTTGTTTAGTTCCAAACGGTTGTTGACCATTTATTTTACCAGAATCATTTTTTAAAAATTAATTTACTGGTTGACTTAGAATTTTTCCTGGTGTTTATCTATATATACACAAATATTTTACAATTGTTTAGGATTTTTGAAATTTCACAACCATATTTGTCATCAGTGTACTTCTAATAGGGAGTTAGTTCTAGGATGCTAAGATTGTATTAGAAATATATTCATTGTCAAAATGTTAGATAATTTGAGCAATTATGATGAATCAGCCAGGAAGACTTTAATGCAAATTCTATGATGTAGAACTAATGTAGCACTTATAAAATTAGTATTATATTTCTGTAATTGTTTATAAGATAAAAAAGCTATGAAAATAGTTTTGGGAATTCTATTATTCTGTAAACTTATTATTAGAATGACATGAATAGCAATTTTCTATTTGCAAAGCATTTATAATTTAAGCTGATGTTTTTAGCAAATTTCCTAGACAGGTGCACATGCAAAACTACTTATCTTCCTAGTTATAAAAAGGTTAAATGCTGTATTTACACAAGGGCTAGAGAGTGACATCATGTCTCTTCAAGCAAAGATATGTCTTCCACTAGCCAAAATTTAAGAGAATATGGAGAAAGGATTCTGATTTGCATTGGATGTTTGTAGTTTAACATGAGAACTAAATAAAAGTCATTCAACAGTACAGAAGACCCAGCTCCATCATACTTAAGTAACAATTAGTAGTGTCTGAAATTCACAGCTCATAGCTAAGCCATAGTCCCCTGATCATCTAGAGGAGGTTTTTTCAAACTATGTTCCTGTGGAATCTAATCTGCATGAGAACTTGATGGGGTTCCATGACACACACTAAGGAAATAACAAAGTTCATTTGAATTCAGTCAAGGCCATTTGTAATGGAAAGAGTTTGACTTGTTCTTTCATGAAAAACAATCCATGGCCCCCATTTTATGGATCAAGGTTGTTGTTGTTTTTTAACTAATAGGTTCCATGACTTGAAAAAGCTGTAAAACTCTAACATGTGCTAATGAGGAAAAGTATTTAGAATAAGGGTCTAGGATTTGGAAGATTCAGATGTGAATTTATGAACACCATAAATGAAAATTTGAATACATAATAATTAACCATTTAAAATAATGTCTTACTGACAATGATGAATGTGGGACTCATGCTGCATAGGCAACATTCTGTGGGGTCCTTTCCTCAACTAGGAGGGAAAAGGGAAAACGTGTCTGTGGTTTTCTAAAGACCTTTTTTCAAGGCTTATGGCTTACTTGGATGTAAACAGCTGCTTTAAATATGTACCCCACAAAGTGATATGAATAATTTTGTACCTTCCTTGTACTTCCCCCACCCTCTATTTCTAACTAAGCAACTTATTTGCCTGTTTGCAGAATCCAGGAGTTGAAACTGTAAAAAGAGCAGGCTACTTCTACCTATTCCTCTTCCTTCTAAACTACTCTAAGCTGGTTGTATAATCATCTTCACTCTTGGACATTTTAATACGGTTAGAGAAGAATACCAGCCAGTCAAGGCTCCCCCTCATCAACCAGAGTGTGGTAAAACTGACCAAGCAGTTTGTTTTAAAGTTGCAATGGTGCAGAGCAATTATGCTATAATTACTTAGGTTTTGAAAACTTCAGAAATGATTTAAAACACATGCTTCTGATATTGCATGAGTGCAACACCTCTGTGCTATGCATTATCTTTTTTCAGGTTTTTGCATGAGTCTAAAATAAAGTTATCGCTGCCTATTGTTTTCAGACCTGGGCTGAAGCCTGAAAAGAGAAAGGCACAATGAGTGAAATATTATGTCCCACCCCAAAAATCACAAGACAGATAATGGTGGAAAATATTTACAAAAAAATCCACCCTGTTTTCCAGTTATGGAAAATTAAGTTAATTGTCAAATATTATATTTTACATAAATCCAATTCTCATACGTTCCACCTGGAACTTTCCAACGTATTCAAAAATGTTCACGTTCAATTTATACACCAATGAGAATTAACAACATTTTGACTTATTGATCATGTTTACGGCTTTCAAAACAATTCAAGGAGGAGTGTCCCTGACCTTATGTGAGCACTGCACTTCCAAACTATCTGTTTAAGGAGCCTGAGCTTTCTTTCCAAGAAAGGAAAAATTAGAGCTGCCATGCAGCATGTATGAATACCTTTCTTACCCATAAACATTCTGCACCTCACATCAGTGGTGGGTTCCTCCCGGTTCGGTCCGGTTTGGCCGAGCCGGTAGCAGTGATGATATGACATCACCGAACCGGTTCTTCCCCCCCGCCCTCCCACCCCCCACCCCCCCACGTTATTCTTACCTTTTATTTGGTCCCACCCCCAATCTATTGCTGCCTCCTGAGTCCCAGCTGATGACTAGAGGGAAAAAAACTGTTTAAACTCTTGCCGCGGGGCTTCAAAGGGCCGTCCTACAGCTGATCAGTGTTAAAAGCAAACAAATGAGTCGGGTCGTAAGTGCGAGGACTGGTCGTAAGTGCAAGGACCTTCCAGAAATGACTCTGACCAGCTAGCCATGCCCACCTAGTCACATGACCTCCAAGCCACACCCACAAAATAAGTCATGCCCACAGAACCAGTAGTAAAAAAAATTAGAACCCACCCCTGCCTCACATTGCTATTAGAGAACTTTATTGCTTAATTATGGAAACACTTTCATGTAACCACCAGGAAATAAGCAGTGATTACAGAAGGAATTCTTTATTTTTAAAAATTATTTAACTGATATAACAAAAAATATACATCTGGGCCTCGTCAACAATATGGATATATTTCCCTTCTTCCCATTTAAACTGGAAGAGAAATAGAATTTCATATTTACAATGAGTTTTCTCTTACACATTAAAGGTATTGCTGCAGAAAAATATTTTTAACACAAGACGAATCATTTCTCTTTGCTGCTTTCCTCGGTTATTAAAATTATTTAGTAGTGCAGTCTAATCTGTTGATGGAATTCATTTGGTTATAATCCTATGTAGGTAAATAGATTAATTGCATTAATAATTGAGACAAAACGTTTCATTCTATATTCAATCTATTTTTTCACTAACTTGGAAAATGTTAATTATAAATTTCCTATATATGCTGTAATTATAAAGCACCTACAGTTGACAACAAACTGTATGAAGGTGAATATTTAAAGATATAACTTTGCATTTAACATTATGTAGAAATAATATATTATGAGAATTATTGTACTTATTGAATAGGTTGAGACAGTACCTAAAAAATAGTAAAATTCAAAACATGATAGCCTTTGTTTCATGATCCTTGCTTCTGTTGAACATTTTAACTTGAATTCCTGTATTATTGAACAGTTTATTCTCTTGCCTGCCCAAAGAATCTAAGTTGATAGTTCAAAGGAATCTGTCTTCTCACTCTTGCATAAAGTCTATTCTTCACATCTGTACATCATAACAACAAATGCCATAGGTCTGGCTGTTCTAACTTTTGTCTTGATTGAGATGTTTTGATTTTTCATGAGTTTTCTAGAAAATGAGTTTTCTTTCATTTCCTCTCCATGATTTATTTTTTTTGCCTATTATTACTGTTCTCTGAATCTTTTTTGTTTTCAACACCCACTATTTTTATGAATACTCAATCCTAGAAAATAGTCAACTACTTCTATAAGCTCCTTGTTTCTTTTAAATTCTTCTAATTTTCCAGTTGACGTATTTTTGAGTTTTCTTGATGTTCAAATGAAACCCTATTTTTTAGTTGTCCTGTTTTACTTTTAGAATGATCATTGTTAGCACTTGTTCAGTTTCTGCAACAAGGTAGTATTGTCTGCATAAATCTGGTTGCTGACATTAGTTCCACTGATTTTGACTCCATCCTTTAATTCTTCCAGACCTATGATCCATGTGATCTTTTTGTGTTTACAACAAACAGATGTGGTAATATAATGCAGCCCTGTTTCCTTCTTTAGTGGTAAATCATTTAGTTTTATTATTTTTTGTTTTTATGGTGGCTTCCTAGTTATTATAGATTTGTTATCAGAAGAATCAGATACTGGAATATACTGATTGCTTTGAGAGACTTCCAAAGTCTTGAATGATCAACACTATCAAATCTTTTGAAAAGTCTATGAAACAGGAATAAACTCGGTGGGTTGCTACCGGTTCTCCCCGTGCGAACCAGTATCGGTGGCGGCGAGAGGCTCCGCCCATCCACCTGGACATCTCTGTGCATGCGCAGAAGTGTTGCACGCACGTGAGCACACACGCACCCATGAGCAAACCGGTAGCAATGGGATTTGAATCCCACTACTGAATAAACTTGCTTGTTCAATTGTCACTTCTCCCTCCATATGGTGCAAATTTTTTTTAAAAAAGAAAACCATCTTGCTGGCCTGTTGTATTATATCTGTTGTCTTTTAGTTAGTATGTTCCTCTAATTCTCTTTTTTAGGGATTTCTAATTTGGAGATAATGCTGCTTTTTCCTGTTTTTGTTAGTAGAGGGTTGTCATAATCTTTAAAGTTTCTATGCCAGCTACCTTTAAGCAACCTGTGGGGATTTCACCTACCTGCTTTCTATTTTCAAGTTCTTTATAAACTGCATTAATTTCTCCTCAGATACAATAAATTCTTCCCACTATTCATTTCTTTCAAATATTGTGTCATTGAATAGGTCTTCGTGTACAAATATTCCATGTATCCCCTCTACCTTCTTTTTATATGATATTCCATCATTACCTTCTTTCCAAACTTGATCTTATGATATAGATATGAGGTTGGAATGTTCCTGTGTTCCTTATTTTTTAAAGTAGTTCCTTGTTTTTCCTGGTCAGTTATAGAGTTCAAAAATATATTTTTATCTCTTTTCATCTCTTGTTGAAAATTTGTGTTAAATTATCTTGTACTTTGAAGATGTCTTCTTGGCCATCTTTTTCCTTACTGTTCCTATGGCCTTGTCTGATAGCCAGTGCGTTCAATAGTTACATCTTTAAAAAAAACACTATAATTAGTAATTCATTTGCAGTGATGATCTTGCAAATCAAAATACATGTTCTGAATAAATATTCAGAATAAATAACTCTGTGTCTTCCAAATGTATTAGAGCAGTAGTCCCCAACCTTTTTGGTACCAGTGACCAGTTTCGTGGAAGACTGTTTTTCCATGGCCGAGGGGAGGAGTACGCAACCTAGATACTGCAAATACATAGTTTCGCTCACCCACTCCTCACCTCCAGCTGTGTGACCTGGAACCAGGCTGCACACCGGTACTGATCTGCAGCCTGAGGGTTGGAGACCCCGTAGTAGAGAACAGAATCCAGAGTACTCAAACAACTCAATCAATGCTGAAAGACTGCTCTATATTTTGCTATTAAAAAAATACTACCAAAATAATGTCTATAAGAGTAGCTTAGTGGCCTAAGATCTAGCACAGATCCTAACATATTGTGATTGGAGAACAGTTGGGAAGGTGAATTTAGAAATCAACATTTTAGAAATTATATGATATAATTTATATTTTATATGGATTCTAGTGCTGAGATATTTCTGTGAGGCGAGTGTTCTGCAATGTGCAACACTGTTGTAGCCTTTTCTTGTGAAAGTGTGTTTGTTTTCAGTACCATTCTTGTACTTTCACTGCTGTTCTTTTGGTGTTTTGCAATCTTGCACGAAACAGATTAAGTTATTGAAATCTGAATAGCATATCTTTATTGCTACAGCTATCGGTCTCTTGCTTGAAAGGCATTTTGGTGGTGCAAGTCACTAAGTCTCTACTGGCAAGTCATTTTTATAGATAACCACACTCATATGAAGGTGATACTCCAGCTGCCTACAGCAGAAGTAACCTATTGCATTTATCTAAAGAAAGGGCAACACTGAATTTAAGATGTCAAAGAAAGAAAGAATTATTAGACAGAAAGAAGCTATAAATATATAGAAAAATCCCATGCATTATATTTTCCTTCCTATCAAGTAGAATTGCCTATTCCAAGATAAATCAGTCCTGGAGAACTTTGTTCACCTAATAAGTGTGACATATCCATTATAGAGAAATACACATTGGCCAGAGGTCACATGCAATAAAATGGCAAAGCCCAAACACAAAATTATTTAATTAAAATTTCATATTTACAATCGAAGCTGAAAAGAAGTTAGATATTTCAGCAAAGCAATGCTTGGAAACATGTTTTTAAATCAACCAAGAACCATACTTTCAGGAATGAATAACAAAGATTTGAAATGGCCTGTACCTCAGATCTGAATATTATATAAAATGAGAAGTCCTTAAAAAAATACCTGAAAAGTAAAAATAGATTCATGTTATAAAAAGTGTTCCAAAGTTGAAAAGGTACACAAGCTTTTGTATTTTCTTACTTTGTATCTGTAGATAACTGCTCATGAATATAAAAATGCATCGAAATCTGGAGAAGGATGTTTTGTTTAAGTAAAGCAGTTATCTTTTTAAAAAATGCAAACCAATGAGTCTTTACCTGCTTCTTATCCGACCTGTATGGAAAAAAGAAAGAAAGCAAAGTTGATTCCTATAACTCTGTGATGGTGAACCTATGGCACGTGTGCCAAGCTGGCATGCAGAGCCCTCTCTGCGGGCACGTGAGCCATTGCCCACCTCACGTCCACTGTGCATGCGTGTGTGTGCCTCCTGCCAGCCAGCTGATTTTCAGGATGCACAGGGGGTGGGGGGAACGCACAGAGGAGCAGCACGTGTTTTCTGAAAGTGCAGAAACAGGCCCATTTCCGGCCTCCAGAGGGCTTCCAGAGCCTGGGGGAGGCTGTTTTCACCCTCCTGGAGGCTCAAACAAAGCCTCCGGAGCCTGGCGAGGGAGAAAAACAGGCCTACTGGAAGTACCAGAAGTCCAAAAACAGGGCCATTTCCAGCCTCCAGAGGATCTCCGGAGCTCAGAGGGGGCTGTTTTCACCCTCCCGGAGGCTCGAGGAAAGCCTCCAGAGCCTGGGGAGGGCGAAAACACCCCCACCACCACCATGGTGCAGGTTGCTAAAATTTTTGAATCCCAGCCCTTGGCCACATGAGCAAGGGGTCAGAGGTCACATGGGGGTCACGTGTGCATGTAGGGGGGTCGGGGTCATGCCTGCCTGCACGGGAGTTCACACATTGCATTATGGGCACAGGCACATGCACACTTTTGGCATCCGAAGAGAAAAAGGTTAGCCATCACTGCTATAGCTCAATGTTTTTCAACCTTGGCAACTCTTAAGATACGTGGACTTTATGCTGATTTGGAATTCTAGGATGTGAAGCCCATATATCTTAATATATGGGCTTATATATAAGTTTCTAAGGTTGTGACACACTACTATAGTGGCTTTTACTAATGTTACTAATTACACAGACATAAAGGATAATTTTTCTGAGAGTTTAGGCTTTTAAAAGTAAGTACGAATATCTTGAATTAGGTTCAGAAACAAATTAGCAGCTGAGGCAAGGAAGCCAGAATTAAAGCCAGTTTTGTTTATGTGTTTCAGTCTTCCTAGGTTTCTGCTTTTAAAATGAAAATTATATTCTACACAGAAGCTGTATTTTTTAACAAGTTGTTTGTTTTTGTTAATTGCATATGATGGCCTTATGGACTGATAGCTATAAAGCTGTAACTTATTCTTAATAGGACCAGATGTCCAGTTCCAAAAATTTGGCCTACCTGTCATTTAGTTATTGCTGGACTTCTGGCCAATAAACTGTAACACCAATAACAACTAATTTAGAATTAATTGCCATAGTTTAACTTCTGCCAGTTCAAAAATGAAACACCTAGCAATTTGCTTCTGGCATGGTAATACAGAATGCTTTGGTACAATATGTTCTTGCAGTATTTCTTATTTACTCAGGTAGTCAGGGACTAGTCTATTAAGCAACATACATAGTAACTCTCCTATCTAATGTACAGACCAACTTTTAATGTATTGCTAGAAATGTTTGCATTACGATTTTAAATATGAACAGTAATGACAAAATAAAACATATTAATAAAAACTAGAAAAATGCCATTAATACAATTAGCAGTAGGAGCATGGGTTGAAATTGTAGCACAAAACCTGGATTTTTCTCTGGGTTGAGGTTAGAGGTTTTAATTAACTGTTCCCCTTTCAGTCTTAGATGGACTGAATTTTCATCATCTGATCGGTACATTGGAAGAAAAACATAGATCAGCATGTATGGGACATCTTGTTGCCATGCAAATCAGGGAGGGGGAGAGGTTGCCAACTTTCTTAAGGATTTTGCCTGCTTTCTTAAGGATCCAGTCTGGACCATGTTCTCCTACTTGGTGTTTACTTTTTGAAAGCAACTCACATTAATGTTAATTACATGAATAATTTCATCTTGTGTCTTGCATAGGACAGGTTTCTGTGGGGCAAGCCTCATAGAGAGAAGGGGCTAGAAAGCCTGAGGGAGAGAAGGGGATAGGATAGGAGACGTTTCTATGGGCAAGGCTGAGGGAAAGAAGAGGAGAGGAGAAGCTTCTGTGGGGCCAGCCTGAGGGAGAGAAGGAGTGGAGAGGATCTATGGGGCCAGCCTGAGGGAGAGGGGGTAGGATAAGAGAGGCTTCTGTGGAGCCAGCCTGAGGGACAGGAGAGGAGAGGCTTTTATGGGGCCGGCCTGAGGAAGAGAAGGAGAGAGGAGAGGATCTATGGGACAAGCCTGAGGGAGAGAAGAGGAGAGGAGAGGCTGATCGTAACTACTTATTCATTTTCAAACTCTTAAGTGTCGATTTATCAAGCCCGATCACATACTTTCATAGCAAAGCACTGGTATTCAGCTAGTACATAATAAAAGAAATATATATGGATAAATTGGTGATAAATATTCTTTGCGTTGGGTACAGGCTGAGTTTTGGAAAGTATGCTGTAAGATTTTTACATTCATAGGCATCTATTCTCTTCAGAGAGGTAATTTTCCTAATATTAAATTACATCATTACAGCACAAATTTAGTTAGAAAATTTATCAGTTATTGATGGGATTATGTTTTGCTTTGATTGACCAATGCTTTGGTTATGATGCTTCCTCAGGGTTGTGATAAATACTGTACACTAGCATAAGGAACAATAGCACAGTTTCTTTTTGATTGTGAGTACATCAAGTTGTCTTAAATGAGTGTCTCTAATATTGCAAAAAAAAAAAAAAACCACCTCTATCTGAAAAGGATTTTTTAAAATATTTTAAAACTTAAGATTGCTAGCAACTCTGTAACTCAAGTTAACAGAGTTTTTCAAAACCTTTTTTATTTCTCCCCCATCCTATTTTCTTCCTATTTTTCTGTGTAATATTTTATTTATTACAAATTTCAAATACTTGTAGTGCGCAGATGTTTTACGGGATTTGTTATTTTCTATGCAGGAGGTTATGAGTCAGATTACTGTTAAGTAAAATGTTTATGTGAAATCATTTCTGAGTCATATATTTGCATCATATACAACCTGTCTGACAATCAAAACATTCACCACTTTCCTAATGATTATACTAACTTTCCACTGTTGTGCTCCAACATAACATAACTACACAAAAAAAAAAAATGTAGTAAATTACCCTATTTGCCTTATTATGATTTTTGGACATTATCTCACCATTACCTATGATTACAGAGCTGACATTTAGTTTTACATATGAATTCCATTATCTAAAGATAAATTTCTTTTCCTGTTAATTAAATGGAGTAAAAGAAAATTTCATGCAATTGATAATCGCTATAGAAGTTCCATGTAATATATGTTGTAGCTCATAATGATAATATATAATCAAGCTGTGTATTATCACCATTTAGTTAAGGAGTAGCTGACTGGACTTTGTCTCTGATCTTCTTCAGATATCTTAGCCAATTATAAAGGGTGTTACCATCTCAAGAACTTCTTGAACTTCTTTGATGAAGGAGTGGCTCCTTTTGGTTTTGTCTACTGGTTATGTGCAGTCAATGACTTAACATTGGGAAGTTTCAGGCATTACTTGGTGGTTATCCATGGTTCAGTTTCCTGGAAGAAAAGCACAATAGGTTGTTGGAGAGTTTTGTGCTATAATTGTATTTATGCTTTGTACATGTTAAGTACAATATGAAGGTTCACAACCTTGGCAAAATCACAGATCTTCATCAGATTTCATAGTACCATAAAGTGTCTTGCCAAAAGCTATTTGCTTCTCTCTCAGGCTCCTTTTTTCCATATGCACAATCCATATACTCTGCCTCTACTGGTTAGAAGAGCCATGAAAATCTGACTCTTCTCCCAAATCTTTGGTGAAGGAAAATTAAACTCCTGGTTTCATTCTATCTGATCTACTGCACTGGCCTTCTTTTATCTTTACCTTTTACTTTTTATCTTCTAATTACTTTATTGTAAATTCTTTGATTCTGGGAGCCACCCAGAGTTGTTGAGGGTTGGGCAGGATACAAGTTCAGTAAATTATTAAATTATTATTACTTCACTGCTGTAAAGATTCATTCGTAACAAGCAATCTTGGTCCTTACTGCAAGTATTACTGGCTCTCACCCTATATACAGCTGACAGAAATATAAAGTCAAGATTTGCAGAAAGAAGTGATCCCCTGAAAATTTTAGCCAACTCTCAAGCCCAAATCTCTTGGCATTTGTTTGCTCTTTCCTCTTTATATTAAATGCTTAAATACTAATCCATTTACTAAAATAGAAAGCAGCCATCTTTAAAAAGAACCAAGCATGATAGCAATAGCGATAGCACTTAGACTTATATAGTGCCTCACGGTGCTTTACAGCACTCTCTGGGCAGTTTACAATGTCAGCATATTTGATCCTCATTTTACCAATCTGGGTCCTCATTTTACTGACCTCGAAAGGATGGAAGGCTCAGTCAGTCTTAAGCCTGTCAGGATCGAACTCCAGACTGTGGGCAGAGTTACCCAATACTGTATTCTAACCATTACACCACTAGACTCTTATAAAATGTCCCTTCATGTTGTTCACATTTCCAATATACACTTGAAACGCTTTTATATCTTCTAGATAATTTCTCTGGTGTTGTACCAAATAACACATCATTTTATAAAAATTCTCTTTGAAAGCATAACACAATTAAATTTCAGTCCTTTTAACCACATATTTTCCCATTGATCCAACTGTATATTTCAACCAAAATTCTTAGCCCTTTTTATCATACATTCTTACTGTATGCACAGAGATGGAAAGTTTCGACACAATCCACTATGGAATGGTTGGTGAAATTAACACATTTAGCTGAAATGGGTAAATTAACTTTTTTGATTACTGACTTGAAGCCTCTTACGGACTTTTGCATAAAAATAAAAAATAAACCTTTGATTTACAGTTTTGATGATTAGATAGGATATATTATAGAAAGAATAGTAATATGATGTAACTTTAGAGAGAGGTTAAAGTGTATTTGTGTTTAATTTTTGTGGAGAATATCAGAAGCCACTTCATATTTTTCTTTCCTTTTTTCTTTAACTTTTCCCTTTTCTAGCACTTTTTCTTTTTCTTTTTTCTTTTTCTTTTTTCTTCCTTTCTATTGCTTTGTGTTAGCTTTTATATTCTTGTTTAAAAGTTTTAATAAAATGCAAATAGCAGAAACACTCTGAAATTAAAACATAAATATTATAATTATAAAAAGAAAACTAAAAAGGGTAGGAGAGCAGAGATATTACATGCAATATAGCCACTTCTTAAGTGCCCATTTCCGCAAGAACTCCAAGCTGTTGACATAACCTGGTTTTAAGGGACTTTAGGAAAGACATCAAGAAGGGGGCCAGTCTCACCTCAGGAGGAATAATGGATCTTCAGATGGGTGCCATGGCAGAAAAAGCCCATCTCCAAACATAGTTCCTTTGCAGATGGAATCTTGAAGATGCCTCTTCTGCTGGACATGATAGGATGGGTGGAAGTAATTGGAAAGAGGTGGTCCCTCAGATAACCCAACTCATGCCATGGAGGATTTTAAAGGTCAGAACCAGCACCTTGTATTGGATCTGGAAGCAAACTAGAGGCCAATGCAGCTTGCAGTACAGATCTACTGGTAAGTTCTACATTGGATTTCATTACTTTTACGGAAGTGACACACTAGAGTCGTGGACATTCTTTGTATCTATGACAAAATGTCAAGTGCTGAAATGTCACAATAGACTTTTAAAATATATATGAGGTAGGTCTGGCTTTCGGAACCAAGATTTCCCTGTATAATTTGGAAAAAGCCTTTTCCTAAACAAGGAAAAGGCTTACTTCTCAAGTTGAGTAACACAAGTGACCAATGTTTAATTGGACTAAGAGGACCGATATATTGTAACATGTAGTGGAAAATGCCACAAAAATTTGCTGGATGAACTCCATTATCCTGAGTCAGTTGCTAGCTCTGTAAACAAACACAGCTGTTGAGTGTAGAATTAGTGAATAAGAGTAGTAAAAATTGGTAGTGAGATCACTTCAAAAAAATATGTAATGCACAGTCCTGCGTAAGGACTGAAGACTACCTTCAACTGAGATTGGTCTTTTCTGTTTATATAGTCCACATATTTATGACACTATAGGGTACAGTTAACATGAGCAAGTTGTTCTCATTCCTGAACAGCTCATGCATGAAGGCAGTCAGAAATTTACTCTGTTCAGTTGATGCTACCAAAATTGGAAAAATGGTCTTAGATTTTCTGTTTCTAAAATGATGCACAATCTCTTTGGGAAGTGAAGAGACTTTTTAAATATGTTATTGATTCAAGATTTCTTTATGTTAATTAGATATTTGGTTGATTCTTTAAACCTTAACTGCAGTGTAGTTGTAATAACACACTGTATCCCAAATAAGTTACCCAGAAGACACTAAGCCACCTTAGTAAGTTACACAGAAAACACTATACCTTAGAGCTATATTTCTTAGTGCATCTTCAATGTCATTGTCAATAAGACAATGAAGGCAAACAATGGTGACAGAGAATATGACCACCGCAGAGATAGTTCTAGTTGTTTACTGTGAGAAAGTAGTTCTTATTTTAGAATAAAGGGAGGAAGAGGGAGGGACATTCAGAGTTACATTAATGATAGGATAGGGGAGGGTAGGATAAAATGTATGATGTATGATGTAAGATAAGACCAGACCAGACCAGACCAGACCAGACCAGACCAGACCAGACCAGATGATCTTACAATACTTACCAGTAGCATCCCTTCATGATTTCTGGGCTGCTCCATGAATAACTGACGATTGGAGTTTCTTCCGGGACGCCTGGAATGAAATTCTGTAGAGCTACAGTTCCTGAAAAGTCATCAAATCAAATAGGCTATTCACAAACTAACAGTTTACAAATAAGGGAATATTCACTGTATCTGATAGCCATGGTTAAATATACTAAAAAGCTGTATCTAACAATACAATATATGTTAGAATCATCCTAAAACAATAAAGTTTCAAATTAGGCAAACTTCACAATGAATGATAATATACTTTGAGAATTTGAAAGTTGTTGATCAGTGCCATCATGAAATTCCATACTAGCTTTATATATATATTTAATGAAGAACTTATATTTTCTAGCTGTGCAGCATATTTAGAATAAATATTATTCAATCAATAAAACATACCCGAGGTAGTTACTATGCTTGCAGTCATGAAATATTTGTTTAGTGGGAAAATTAAGCCACTAGTTAAATAGTCTTAAATCATTCCTTGACCAATAAAAATATCAGGATCTCAGAAATGAAAAGATGATTCAGACTGCAATCCTATGTTCACTTGTGGCATATCTGAACCAGATTCATCAAACTAAATGCAATCCATGCAACGAATGGGGCATTGTTCAACACAGATCCAGGAGATTTATCCAATGTCTGCTAAAGGGAGATTAAACTAAGGATGTAGTGTAATGAAAAATTACAGTTAACTGTTGCTTCCTTACTTGCTCCATGAAAAAGGAAGAGAAAATCAGCTGCATGCAAGTACCCAAGCTCCCATATTTTTATTGTCAGCACAAGATAACTAAGACTTGCTTAATTGTAAACAGAAATTTCAATGTTTAATTGAAAGTAGAATTAATTGTTATTGCACTATACATATACAGTTTTAAATATATTTGATAATTTAAGTCTTGTATGCATTTTTATTTCTTGTTAAAACAAAATTTATTTATAAAGGAGTTGACAATTCACACATGGCTTTAAACATAAATTGTTACATTAAACAATTAAACATTACCTGTAAGAAACTGATTTAATCATGATGAACTAAGAAAAGGTAAAGTTTCTTATTTCTCTTATAATTGAGAAAAATGAGAAAAAATTGATATCAAATTGGTTTCGTGTTTCTTAAGTGTCGGGCCATACATTTTGCTTTTCCTAAAGCAAAGATTCAGAATATCCAAAAGGAGTCAGATACTTTTTCAGAAAACTATATTAAGAATCATATTTTTAGGCACCAGTACTTAAGAGGGAAGTAATAGCTTCTATCTTGAGAATGCTTCCTTCAGAGAGACTCTTGGATGTAATCACTGGATGGTGAGGAAAAACCACTCTACATTCATTCATAGTTGATGTCTTACCATGAAAAAAGACAATGGCAAGCAATTTATAAACTGTTACCAAGAAAACTATATGGAGAAAAATTATCTAATCTGTTTGTGGAAGATTGAATATAAGAGTAGTTTATATCTATATCTTGGTTTATATGTAAATAGTGATTATTTTTCTAGAGGGAGGAAGAATTCTCCAATACAGGTAGTCCTCCACTTACAACAGTTCGTTTAGTGATTGTTCAAAGATACAACAGCACTGAAAAAAGTCACTTGTGCCCATTTTTCACACTTATGACCGTTGCAGCATTCCCATGGTGACATGATCAAAAATTGAATGTTTGGCAACTGGTTCAGGGGTGGGTTCCACTTACCTTTACTACTGGTTCGCAGCGGGAGCGTGCATGCATGGGCAGATCACCCATGATGACATCATGGTGGGTGGGCGGAGCCTCCCTCCGGTTTTACTACCAGTGCTATAGAACCGGATTGAACTGGGAGCAAATCACCATTGAACTGGTTCAAATTTATGACAGTTGCAGTGTCCTGGGGTCATGTGAACAGCTTTTGCAACCTGACAAGCAAAGTCATTGGGGAAGCCAGATTCACTTAACAACCATGTTACTAACTTTATAACTGCAATGATTCACTTAACAACTGTGGCTAGAAAGGTCATAAAATGGGGCAAAACACACTTAATAAATGTCTCACTTAACAACAGAAATGTTGGGCTCAATTGTGGTCATAAGTCAATGACTACCTGTAATTTTCTTGGGACACATCATTAACAACAACAGCAGAAAAATTTCTTTCCAATTTTGTATTGTTGTGTATATATATTTTCTTGTTTGTTGCTATTATCATATGCCACCTGGCCACTGATGTTCAGTCTGCTAAAAGCATCAGAAATATTCATTTCACAGCATTAAGGAATAAAATGGTACCAGACACAAAAGAAATAGGAGCAAACTGTACAACTTTTAAAACATTATTTCTTTTGCATAACCATGATGTTATGTACCAGAGTTCTAATTCACTTTGCTCAGTTCTTCATTTACAGTAGGTGTGAACCCAGAATTACCATTTAAAATCAGAACGTGTTACTTTCTGCTTATTGTCTTCACCCTCAGGGTAGTAGCCTGCCTATTTGGTATAGCTTTGAAAGCAGAAATGCCATTGGTCTGTTGTAAAATTCTGTCAGAGAAATATTAGAAGCTTTATATCAGCAAAATCAAAAAGTAATTTGGATTGCATAGGTATCTAAAAATCAAATAAGCCAAATTATGTGGCATTATTTAATAAATGGAGGAACTGAACTTTCAGATAATTTAGTTCTTCACTCTGTAGAAATTTGTATATGATTGCTCAGAACTGTTCAATGGGATTTTCTATTAAGTAAATGTGTATATATGACTAGACTAAAAACATCTTAGACAATATTAGCTTTGTTATGTAGTATAGTACTGTATTTCAACAACAATCAATAACATTGTATAATTACTGTATAATTATGTTGAAAACTGTTTTGTCCACTCATATTGATGGGAAAATTTTACTGGCCTTCTAGCATTCCTTCTGCAGAATACTAAAGTCTGAGAAAAAAGGCACTCCAATAGAAGAACTCTGCCAAGAAAAGCGCCAAATGTTCACGAATAGTTTATAAAATTCATTGCAAAAGCCAATTGCAGCATATGGCTTTTCCCATCTGAAATAGTTTAAATAACTTTATAATTTTTACTGGTATTGTTAGTGTTTGTGGCTGACTGCCTGACTAACAACTGAATGTCTTTGTGTAAATGTAAAATGATGTTTTTGTGGTGTGCGAGAGGGAGGTTATTTGTACTATTTTTCATAAGTGTCCAGTTTATTTTTTTCACATTTCATTGGCAGGGAATCCCAAGTCTTATCAAATTTTGTCTTTCTGAGTATTTTGACCTACCATTTCTATAGTAATCTCTGGCCATTGATCTTATTAGATAGATCTAATGATGGAAAGACCATAAATAGATAAAGATGTTTTAATGAAAATATAAGATTTAAGCAATGTTTCTGACAGCTCTGGCGCATGTATTTTCTGAACTGAAACAGTAGACACCTGTCTCTTGTCTTCAAAAAGGATTTCTTTCAGCATATAAGAATTAGCATGTCCTCTCATCAAAGGAACCATAGCTTTGTTTCTGGGAGACTCAGTGGAAGGAGACAAGTTTGGAATAGTGAGAAGTGATGGATCCCTGGTATCATTAGTTATAAAGTGGCATAAAAATGTGAAAGGCCACGGTACAATTGTTTTAAAATACACTGCTCAAAAAAATAAAGGGAACACAAGCAGAAGACATCTGAGATCTGAATGAATGAAATAGCCTTATTAAATACTTTGTTCATTACATACAATAGTTTTGTGTTCCCTTTAGTTGTTTGAGCAGTGTATAAACTACTGTATGTAAAGAACAAAGTATTTAATAAGGCTATTTCATTCATTCAGATCTTGGATGTCTTCTGTTTGTGTTCCCTTTATTTTTTTGAGCAGTATAAAATAAGGAAGACATCAATTTCTGAGCATTGAGGGGTATAGATATATATGAAAAAATACAAAAGCTAGTGTGAGAAAATTAAAAACGAAAAGCTTTAGCTAGCCAACCCCCCCCCCCTCCACAGCAACTTTTCATTGGGAGTTATTTATATTGGAGGCAAAACTGAAGCAGAATTTACTTATTGAAACTGGTCAGAAGAATCTGTTATAGGTATAGAAATGAAATCACCGTCATCTCCCAAAGCCAGATAATATAGCTCTGTTTGGTGCAGAGATACAATGGATTAACTTCCTGTCAGAATGAGCAACAGCAGAAATATATCTCTTGTTGAGACTTTCTTTCTGCCTATCCTTCTATCACAGCTATTTAAATCAGTAAAGACAATAATATGTTTAATAAATACCACTGGAAAAATAAAAGCATGAAAACCACTGTTTTCCATTGCGCTGCTCCTCCAATCCAAGGACAGGGTAATATCTTCTAGTTGCTGGGCAGAACTGAGTGCAGATCACTTCCAATTGGCTGGCCACGCCCACAGCGTCCAATCATCTCCAGTCTTTCTCACTCAGTTGCTGTGAGAACTGGAGAAATTGAGTGCTCCCTTATTTCTGTGATCCTTCCAACAATTTATTATTTTAATTTTTTATTTTTGTGCTATTTCTGGGCTTGATACTGAACGGGAGGAGTTTGGGGCTCCAAACCGTCCCGTTTCTCTCCCTCCCCATCGGGAGAAGAAGGACACCGGTTTCTGACCCGGCTGGGCAGATCCGCGTGGCAGGCAGCCTTCTTTGCCGGAACCTGGACCTGGGGGGTGTTTTATAGTACTGCGACCCCTCAGCTCTCCATTGCTGACTCCGGAGCGCTTGCCGGGCTCAGAGGCAGCCTCCGAAGTTTGCGCTCATCAGCTGGGAGGCGCAGCGTGCTTTCCGCGACCTCCGCCTCGAGCGCCAACAAAAAGGGCCATTTTAAACTGCAGGGCCAGAAGCCACCAGCCGCGAGAGCTCTCTCCGCGCCATTTTGTGAGGCCCAGTTCACCGCCGATCTCCTCAAGCTTCAGAGGTACTGTGGGGATCGGGGCCGCCATTTTGTCTCCTTGGTTTGGGCGCGGCCGCCATTTTGTGGGCGCTTGATGGACAGCAGGCTTAATGGGCCTTAGAATTGCGCCGCTTGCCTCCAGGGCCCCATCGATTTCTGGACTCTTGGCATTGGGCCTTTACTGGAGTTTGCCCTGTGATCCTGGGCTTGTGTTCCTGGCTAGCGCAACTGGCATAGTCATCGTTCTGTCAAAGTGGAACAAAGGCCTGCAGTACAGCAGACTAAAGCAACTGCAGAACTGCAATCACTGCAAGTTTGAATCTCGCCAGCATCTAATTTTTTTTTTTTATTATTATTATTACTGGGGTTGAGCTCAGCAGCTTCTGAGCCAGTTTGAACCCTATCCTTCTGTGTCCTCACTGTGGGCAATAGTCTGCTTAGTGAGCCTCGGTGTTGACAATTCTTGGGACTGCCTTCCCTGATCCAACTGAAGGGATGGCTGATTTAGCTCTGTCTTCCGACTCAGAGGGCGCTGGCACTTATTCTTCTCCTGAGCATAAGTCACGGCCAAAGAAGGTTAAATCCAGGCCTCACAAGATCCTGTCTACTTCCAAAACGCCTGTCTCTAACAAAGCTGAACAGAGGAGACATCAGGCCCTGGAGAGACAATTTGAGCGGGCGCAGCAGCGACAACAATCATCGTTGCCAGAACAACCGCGTTGTACAGAGGAACGACCGGGTCCCTCCAGGGATCCTCAAGTCAGGGCAGTTTCTAATCTCCAGCGTTCCAAGGGAGTCTCCATGTCACTGCCTGATGTTTCCATTCCTTCAAGATCGGATAGTCTTGTAGGCCGCAACATACCTGAGGCTACCTTTACTCCTACTGCAGCAGGGCTTCGCCCGGAGGTGCCGGCCAATCCTGCAAATCTTCACTCCATTTTATCTGACGCTTTGGCTAAGATTTTGGCAGCAGGCATCCAACAGGAGAAGGCGGATTTGGGTTCCGAAGCTGGGCCTTCGCAGGCTCCAGCCCAGGCCTCAACCCAGATTGCTGCTTCCGCCAGACGCCATTACCATGACTCTTCTTCGGAGGAAGTAGAGGAGGGGGAGATCTGCCGGGAGGATATCGAATTCTCTGACGACGAGGACCTCCCACCTGAGAAGCCAGCTTTCAAAAATCTTTTTCGGCCTTCTCTCTTTAAGTCCTTACTTCATAAGGCCAAGAGAGCCACCAAATTTGGCCTCAGTAATGTGGACGCGGACAAGGGCCAGTCCTCGGCTGACATTGACCCCTTATTCCAGGTGTCAGAACAGGATAGGGATGTGATCCCTTGCCCTCCCCTGTTCTCCAATGTCATAACTTCAGCATTTGGCCAACCGGGTTCGCTTACATCCCCCAGTGGTCTAGACAAGCGTCTCTATGCTGCGGACAAGGAGTTGGAAGACATCCTTGCCATGCCTTCAGTGGACTCTCCGGTCGCTAACTTGTCCTCTTCTGCCCTGATGACTTCAGATGTGGTTGATGGCCTCAAAGCAGACGACCGTAAGATGGAACTGGGTTTCCGAAAGGCACATCAGGCGGTGGCTTGGGCCATCAAGGCAGCCACAGCAACTTCATTCTTTAACAGGGCTTCCCTGATCTGGCTCCGCCAGCTCCAGGAGAGGTTGCCACCCTCGGATACAAGACTACACCAGGATATTAACAAATTGGTGGCCGCTACTGAGTATTCGGCAGATGCCTCTCTATCAGCGGCTAAGTTTGCTTCAAGGGCCATAGCAGCAACGGTGACAAACAGACGGCTCTTCTGGCTTCGTGGTTGGAAGGCGGATAACAAGGCGAAGTGGAAGTTGGCTGCAGCTCCCTTCTCGGCCCCTTCACTCTTCGGTGCCTGTTTGGATCCGATTCTGATTGAAGATAAGGACAAACACAAAGTCCTGCCTTCCTCCTCCTCTTCCTACCGCAAACCTGAGCGTAGATTTCAACCTTATGCTCCACGCCAATCCTTTCGATCCTACTCAACGGGCGGCAACCAATACTTTCCGAGATCGTATACCCAGACCGCTGATGGAACCTCGGACAGACAGTCCTTTCGGGACAGAGGTAGGTCCCTCCCTCAATCGAAGCGCCCCTTCAAAGGAGCCGGGTACCGTCCAGCTCGCAGAGGCAAGTGACTCACCAAGTCCAGGTCCCATTGGAGGTCGTCTCCAGCATTTCCATCTCCAGTGGGACCTCTCAACGACGGATGCTTGGATCCGCAACCTGATTCGTCGCGGTCTCTGCATCGAGTTTCATACCACACCACCGAATCGTTTTCAACGTTGTCCTGTCCCTTGATGCCCAACTCAAAGACGCCTCATGGAGGCAGAGATTTCACACCTACTCTCGATCAATGCGGTGGAACCTGTTCCCAAGGGTCAGGAGCGTACTGGATTCTACGCTACCTTGTTTCTGGTGCCCAAGTCATCCGGGGGCCACAGAGGAATACTGAACCTAAAACGACTCAATCAGTTTGTACTATATCGAAGGTTCAAAATGCAATCGCTCAGGTCGATTCTGTCTTCCATCAGACAAGGGGACTATCTTCAATCGGTGGATCTCCGGGAGGCTTACCTCCATGTCCCGGTTCACCCCCTGCATCGTCGCTATCTCAGATTCGAATACAACAATATGCATTTTCAATATTGCGCGATGCCCTTCGGCCTTTCCTCTGCGCCCAGGACATTTACGAAGCTGGTAGCAGTGATAGCAGCCACCATCAGAGCTTGCTCGATACGTCTACTATGTTACCTAGACGATATTCTCGTCCTCTCTCCATCCCCCTCCCAAGCGAGGAACGACATAGAGATAGTTCTACAGACATTTCAGGCCCACGGTTTCTCTATCAACCATCAAAAGAGTCACCTGATCCCCACGACCCGCCTCCGGCATTTGGGAACGGTGATCGACTCAAGACTGGGCCAGGTGTTCTTATCACCAGATCGAATCCTAGATATAAAGGCATTGGTGAGACAGGTTCAAACCCAGAGGAAAGTATCACTCTTCCTTCTGACACAATTGTTAGGGAAGTTGATCTCTTGCATATCCGTGGTGCCTTGGGCACGCAGGCACTCCCGGCCCCTTCAATGGCTGTTACTACCCTTTCAAAAAACAAACCGCAGTACATCCACTTTTCAGATTCGGCTACCTCCGCAGACACGCCTGTCCCTCACGTGGTGGAGGTCCCCCGCGATTCAGAAAGGGTGCTTCTTCCTCGAGACCCAACGCCTGGTGCTAACCACCGATGCGAGCCTCGTGGGTTGGGGTGCCCACCTCCAGAACGACGTGGTTCAAGGTCAGTGGTCCACGACAGAACAGTCAAACAGCATCAACTGGCTGGAGTTGAAAGCGGTTCGTCTTGCTTTGTGCCATTTCAGCAAGGTTCTAGAGGGACAACATGTGCTAGTCCGAAAGGACAACGTTACGACCAAGGCGCACATAAATCGGGAGGGGGGCACACGATCCAGACCCCTGATGCTGGAATCAGAACGGCTACTAGCTTGGGCGGAGCGCCACACGGCATCTCTGGTGGCGGATCACATATCGGGGCAAGCCAATATCACTGCGGATTGGCTCAGCAGGGAACACATCGACCCTGCAGAGTGGTCACTGAATCCGACCATACTTCGACAGATAGTACGACGATTCGGCCTTCCACAGGCGGACCTGTTTGCGACTCCCGAGAACGCACAACTTCCAAGATATTTCACGCACTATCCAACCGCTGGAGCGGAAGACTTCGACGCTCTTCATTGTCAATGGCCTCCAGGTCTCTTATATGCGTTCCCTCCATTCCCCCTGATTCCACGGCTCATTCGCAAACTTCTGCTCGAAAAGGCCGAGCTGATCCTCATTGCTCCCCATTGGCCTCGCAGGCCCTGGTATGCCGACCTCATGGACCTGTCCCTTGTACCATCCTGGACGATTCCTCCCACAAAAGACCTCCTCAGCTAGGGGGTCATCTACCACCCAGATCCGCAGTGGCTCTGATTGAGCGCTTGGCGCTTGAGCGGCTCCAAATGTGGAAGGACAGATTGTCGGCTGACGTCATCCGTGTGATTCAGTCTGCCAGGCGGCCGTCGACCACTAGGATTTATGAATCATCGTGGAAAACATTCGCTTCCTGGTGCTCTGTGCATCATGTGGATCCGACTTCTGCTGATATACCAGATGTCCTGGACTTCCTGCATGAAGGTCTGGCTAAAGGCCTAGCCCCCACTACACTTCGATGCCAAGTGGCAGCTCTTTCAACAGTCCTTGCTTGTGAAAACCACCGTACTCTTTCGCAAAATCCACGAATTAAATCATTCTTGCACGGAGCCACCAATCTCTCACCACCGGTTGTGCATCGGTACCCATCGTGGGACCTTCCTCTTGTGCTTCAGGCTCTTACCTCCACGACTTTCGAACCGTTGGCTTCGGTGTCTCTAAAGTTTCTGACACTGAAGGTTACCTTTCTACTAGCCATTACGTCTGCGAGGCGTGTTTCTGAACTCACTGCTCTTTCAGTGAGGAAGGATTTGTGTACCTTTTACAGCGATAGGGTGGTGATGCGCCTGGATCCGACTTTCTTGACTAAGATAAATTCACATTTTCACAGGGCTCAAGACTTAGTCCTTCCTAACTTTTGTCCGAATCCTCATCATCAATCTGAGTCCCTCTGGCATACTTTGGACGTTAGGAGGGCCCTTCGCCATTATATCAGACGCACTGAATCATTCCGTCAGACGGAGTCCTTGCTTGTGTCGTTCACTCCTTCCTCAATGGGACGTAAAGTTTCATCGGCTACAGTAGCCAGATGGATCAAAGCATGCATTTCGATCGCCTATGACACCCAGGCCCGTCCTCGGCCAGCTAAGATCTATGCACATTCAACACGCAGTGCAGCAGCTTCAGCTGCCTGGGCCACTAATGCTTCTGTCTTGGAGGTTTGTCGAGCGGCATCATGGGCCTCATCTTCCTCGTTTATTAGGCACTATAAAATCGACAAGTATGCTTCAGCTGACGCGGCCTTTGGGCGTAGGGTGCTACAATCCAAGGATTGTATTGTAGGGCCACGATCCAAGGAGGAGCTGACAGTCAGTCCCCCGCCCAGGGCAATTGAACTCGGGTATATCCCGTCCTTGGATTGGAGGAGCAGCGCAATGGAAAACGGACGTTGCTCACCTGAACGTCCATTTTCAGGGCGCTGCGACTCCAATCTATACCCACCCTGGGCCTGCCTGTTTTATTGTTGTTTGCTTGAGTTTCGTTGACTTGTATTATTCCGTAGTTCTATCTCTTCGTGAGAAAAGACTGGAGATGATTGGACGCTGTGGGCGTGGCCAGCCAATTGGAAGTGATCTGCACTCAGTTCTGCCCAGCAACTAGAAGATATTACCCCGTCCTTGGATTGGAGTCGCAGCGCCCTGAAAATGGACGTTCAGGTGAGCAACGTCCGTTCTAGTAATACTGTACACTTACTTTTTACGACCTTGTAATCCCTTAATTCAGGATAGAGTCAGGGCAACTGGATGGAACTGAGCATTTACTGGCCAGATGCCTTCCTGAGGCCACACAGAGATTCTAGTAATACACAAACTCTTAAAAATCACATTTTAAGAGCAATGATTTCAACTTAAAACAACTGTGGAAATTCTGTGGGTTTTTTTAAAATGTAACTGTTATCTTAATTTTCATGTTTATTTTCTTGGTATAACAAGAGGGGAGTAAATCCAAATTTTATCAGTTTAAGATGCAAGATGCAGGGATCTGGGATATAGCTGAGATACAATCACATGTAAGCGGTAAGATCAAATTTGTTGTGAGATCTACTTTATTATCTTTTATTATCCTGGGATCCATCTGTATCTAGTAAGAGTTTAAGGATAAACCATTCCCACTAACTAACTGTTATTGAAGTAAGTCTACATTTAAAATAATGAACATAACTGTAGCAGAAGCAATTACAAGGAGGGCCAAAAGTGTCAGAATTAAAAAGTGCAGAAATGAGTTCTTCCTGAAATACAGGTGCTGACACCCACAAAAAACAGGAAGTTTGAAGATATAGCAATGCCCCTTACTAAAAGGAGAAAATTCCAGAGTTTGGTTCAAAATCATTGTTAATCCCCATTACTATAGAATAATTTAATAAAATTTGAAAGACATAATTTACGAGACCGCCTGCTGCTACCGATAACCTCCCACCGGCCAATACACTCTCACAGAGAGGGCCTCCTCAGGGTGCCGTCGGTCAAGCAATGTTGGCTGGCGGCCCCCAGGGGGAGGGCCTTCTCTGTGGGAGCACCTGCCCTCTGGAACGAACTACCTCCCAGAATACGGCTGATTCCGGATCTCCGCACTTTCCGTAAGGCCCTGAAGACGTTTTTATTTCAGCAAGCTGGCCTGGCCTGAATAGGTTTTAGGGGCTTTTAATTGTATTGCTAGGGGTTTTAAATTGGGGTGGCCATTTAATTTAATTTATTCTTAATTATTTTAACTTTTATATTGCATGCTATTTTAATTCTCAGCTGTTCACCGCCCTGAGTCCCTTCGGGGAGAAGGGCGGGATATAAATTTAATAAATAAATAAATAAATAAATAAATAAATAAATATATAATCATTTACATATTATATTAACAAAAATTCGCTTTGAATGTTGTCTACAGTTGGATATGATCTTGTAATGGTATTACAAATGAAATTACAACTATATGACTAAATTCCTATAAAGTTCAGAAAATATATTGTAATATTTCACTATTTTATTTTTTATGTTCTAGTGTATTGTTGAAGCACTTATCATTTCATTCATTTACCATGTTGTTAGATTTTTTTTCTCCTTTAAAATAGTCTTTGCTGCATTTACATCAGGCTTTTTTCTCAAAGTTCAAATTAATATAATTCAGAATCTCCTAATTTTGCCACCACAACATCTATCTAAAGTAGGGGTGAAATGCTCCTGGTTTGGACTGGATCGACCGACCCAGTACCAATGGCGGCAGGTGGTTTGGAGAACCAGTAGCAAAAATACCTGGCCTCCCCACCCATACCCACCCAATTGCCTGGTCGCCTGCTTGCCGCTTCTTTTAAAAAATGCTTTTAAAAATAAAAAAAAGGCTCTGACGATCACAGCTGAGTCGCACGATCGTCAGAACCTCTTTTTTTACTTTTAAAAGTATTTTTTTACAACCTATTTATTTATTTATTTATTATTTATTTATTTATTTATATTTCTATACCGCCTTTCTCTCGTAGGACTCAAGGCGGTGTACAGTCAAGAAAAATATAGACACACAAACATCATAAAATTGCTAATTAAAATTATTACTTAGTTTGATCAATTAAATAAAACCCAGAATTAGATAACATTTAAAAAATCATTGACATGTTCGTATGTTTAGCCCTGCCTGTTGGAACATCAGGGTCTTGAGGGCACGGCGGAAAGCACGGAGATCAGGGATATTCCGTATCTCCGGGGGCAGTTCATTCCAAAGGGTTGGAGCCCCCACAGAGAAAGCCCTCCCCCTGGGAGTCGCCAGTCGACATAATTTGACTGACGGTACCCTGAGTAGTCCCTCCCTGTGAGAACGAACTGGTCGGTGGGAGGCTATTGGTGGCAAAAGACGGTCTCGTAGGTACCCATGTCCTAAGCCATGGAGCGCTTTAAAGGTGATAACTAACACCTTGAATCGCACCCGGAAGACCACCGGGAGCCAGTGCAGCTCGCGTAGGAGAGGTGTTACATGGGCGTAACGAGCTGCGCCCATAATCACCCGCACGGCTACGTTCTGGACCAGTTGGAGCCTCCGGGTGCTTTTCAAGGGGAGCCCCATGTAGAGAGCATTACAGTAGTCCATATGGGAGGTAACTAGGGCATGAGTGACCGTGCGCAAGGCGTCCCGATCCAGAAAGGGACGCAACTGGCGGATCAGGCGAACCTGATAAAAGGCACCCCTGGCCACGGCCGTCAAATGATCTTCTAAAGATAACCGTGAATCCAGGAGGACACCCAAGTTGCGGGCCCTCTCTGTGGGGAGCAAGATCTCATCCCCTATTGTCAGTGATGGTACTAGCTGACTATACCAGGACGCCGGAAGTCACAACCACTCCGTCTTGGAGGGGTTGAGTCTGAGCTTGTTTCTCCCCATCCAAATCCGCACGGCCTCCAGGCAACGGGACATCACAGCAAGGGCATCATTGGGGTGGTCTGGGGTGGAGATGTATAGCTGTGTGTCATCAGCATACTGATGAACACTCACCCCAAAACCACGGATGATCTCGCCTAGCGGTTTTACATAAATGTTGAACAGAAGGGGTGAGAGGACTGACCCTTGCGGCACCCCACAAATAAGGTGCCTCGAGGTCGACCTCTGCCCCCCTGCCAACACAAACTGCGAACGGTCAGAGAGGAAGGAGGAGAACCACCGAAGCACGGTGCCCCCTATTCCTAACCCCTCCAGCCGGTGCAGTAAGATACCATGGTCGATGGTATCAAAAGCCGCTGAGAGATCTAATAGGACCAGGATAGAGGAGCAACCTCTGTCCCGAGTCCTCCAGAGATCATCCACCAATGCGACCAATGCCGTTTCTGTGCTGTATCGTGACCTGAAGCCCGACTGGAACGGATCCAGATAGACAACTTCATCCAGGTATCGGGTTGTCGTGCCACCACACTCTCAACAACCTTCGCAACAAAGCGAAGATTGGAGACTGGATGATAATTTGATAATATAGCCGGGTCCAGGGAAAGCTTCTTGAGGAGGGGCTTCACAACTGCCTCTTTCAAGGCGGCGGGAAAGACATCCTCACTCAGAGAAGCATTTATAATCCCCTGGAGCCAGCCTCGTGTAACCTCCCGGGAGGCCAGTACCAACCAGGAGGGACACGGGTCCAATAAACATGTGGCAGTGTTAAGCTTGCCCAGAATCCAGTCCACGTCTTCAGGAGCCACAGAGTCAAACTCTTCCCAGATAACACTCTCAAGACCTGCCCCTGTTTCCTCCCCTGGATCTACCCAATCGGAGTCCAGGCCTTCCCGAATCTGAGCGACTTTATCAAGCAGGAATTGTACAAAATCCTCAGCTCGACCCTTTAAGGGATCTTCCCGTAACCCCATCTGAAGTAGGGAGCGAGTCACCCTAAACAGTGCAGCTGGGCAGTTCTCTGCAGATGCAATAAGAGCGGAGAAGTAGCTAGACTTCGCCGCTCTTATCGCCACTAGGTAGGTCTTAACATAAGATCTCACCTGTGTTCGGTCAGATTCAGATCGGCTTGTCCTCCAATTGCTCTCCAGGCGTCTTTTCCGACGCTATTTAGCCGAATAGGTTGTAAAAGGCTCTGATGATCCCAGCTGAGTTGCCTGATCGTCAGAGCCTTTTTTTTTTTACTTTTAAAAGCATTTTTTTTACAACCTATTTGGCCGAAAAGATCTCGCGCCACAGCTGATCACCCCCCAGTGCACATGCGCAGCCAGCAAACCGGTGCTAAACCGGTTCAGATTTCACCATTGATCTAAAGGCTGGGCTTAAGGTAGCAACTCAGTCGGTAGAAAAGTATAAGAAAGAATTTCAAAATGAACCTCTCTTGATTTTGTTTGGTATAAGAGGGATACTTTGACAGTCTTTGAGGATTCTCTTTTTTTATATCCTATGGCCATGACGGCGAACCTATGGCACATGTGCCACAGCTGGCATGCAGAGCCCTCTTGACAGGCACGCAAGCCGCTCAGCTCCACTGCGCATGTGCATGCGCGCCTCCTGCTGGCCAGCTGATTTTCGGGATGCACAGGGGCGAGGAGCATACAGGAGATGCATGCACATGTGTGGGGTTGTGTGCACATGCATGGGAGGTGTAGGTCATATATGCATGTGCAGGGGGGGAGCACAGGGGGTGCGGCATGCCCCCCCTGGGCCCAGGAGGCTGCAAGGAGGCCTACTAGGCCCAAAACGGGGCGGGGGAGTCACTGGTTTGGTCTGGTTCGGGAGAACCAGATGCTAATTTTACATCTGGTTCGCTGAACCGGTAGTTGCAAGGATTGGCTGGCCTCACCCACCCCAGAGGTCTCCATCTGGTCCGTTTTGGATGCCAGATAACTGCAGGGCCCGCGAGGAGGTTCTGGGAGGGCGAAAAATGGGCCTCCCAGAAGTTCCAGAAGTCCAGAAACAGGCCTGTTCCTTCCTCAGGAGGGCCTCCAGAGCCCAGGGAAGGCTGTTTTCGCCTTCCCGGAGGCTTGAGTAAAGCCTACAGACCCTGGGATGGCGAAAAACTGGCCTCCCGGAAATTTTTAGGCAATAACTCCACAGTACATGGATTTCCAACTCCTGGGCCGTGGACCAGTACTGGTCCGTGGTCTATTAGGAACTAGGCTGCACAGTTGGAAATGAGTGATGGGTTAGTGAAACTGCATGTGCGCGGGATTTAGGATGCACGCTCTTCTCCCCCCCTCCCCCAGTCTGTGGAAAAATTATCTTCCATGAAACTGGACTCTGGTGCCAAAAAAGTTGGGGACCACTGCCATAGAAGACTAGACTTGGCTTTTTAAAACACTAAATTTTGATTTCATATGCTATCCAGTTTTTATATAATCTACAATTGTGTAAGATTTTGCAAGAGTCTGACCATTGAAGAAACAAAGTAAATTTTGTGTCACTAAATATAATTTCCTGTTTTTAAAGTCAATTACTAACAAATCTGAAGAAATGTCTAGAGATGCTTTTTTAAAAAAAGCACATAGACATGTTATGACAAAGACTGTGGGCTTTCTCCAATAATTCAGCCTCATATTTTAAAATACCGCAATTGTAATTTTTATTCAGACAGAAGCAAATCAGAGAGAGGGATGTTGTGAATGAATAGTGAGTAGGGGAACTTTGTGGCATTCTGACAATTTAGTTTCAGGTATTGGATATCCTGGGGAGTACATTTTTTCAAAACTTCTTTGAACATCGGGTCTTTCTATGTAAGTAGGTTACTAAAGTTAATAATCAAAAGATAATTGTAGAAAATTCATTAAAGAGAGGGAAACTTAATAAAAAATAAGGAAATTAGATTATAGGTGGATTATACCTATAAAAATTTATAGAAAATATAAACAATAATGAAACAATAAAATCCTCGTCTGAAAGCATTTCTCACAAAAGCAGGAAGAAAAATGGCTACAAATAGCATATATATGCTTCATACTACATATTTTTCTTGCATGTTAAGGCAGATAGCATTAGGAATGACGCCAGTTTGTAGAGTCTAAACAAGTACCTGCTAATGAAGTTCAGTGGTATATAGGCTCCAGACTTGGAAATACAAGACAAATTAGCCTATTTCACTAGCAGGTTCAAAGAACTGGTTCCAGCGAATATGTAATTGCAACTGTCACATGAAATTTGTGAAATATTACTTGTCATACTTATCAGATTTACCATACTATAGCTTATGATAGCAAATGATAGCTATTGCCCACAGACTTTTCCCAGATAGAATGGCCTCTCCCCTCCCTTTTCTCCTGAATTTGTCCCATGCTATTGGCTAGATAAAACTTTCATTTTTATGAAAGTTTCAATTGTTTAAGTAAGAAAGGCAAAATATAAAAATCCGATGAGCAAAATATGGTTCCTGAATAAATGTTTCTCAAATAAATGCAATCAGACTATTCATGTATGTCTCAAGGCTTGCAAATCTGGGCAGAGGAATGTACCTACTCTGTGTAGCATGTGTACTTCACCCTTTGGGGTCCTCCCCACCCTGGATCCATGAAATAGAACTAATGTTTAAATGTAAAAATGCACTCAATATATTTTGTTGGACACACAATTAGAGTTGAGGAGTATTTTTTTAGTGGTTACTGCTGAGAATGAATTCTGATTAGACCAAACAATGAACAAAAATGTGAGGTATGTCATTTACAGACATTTCCTTGTTTTTGTTTTGTAAAGAATATGGTCCAGTGTCAAAATCTAGACAAAGCCTGCAATAAAACATTTTTCTCCCCCCTCCCAATGAAGTTATCTTTAAGGACACAAATTCTCAAAACTGTTCAGTTGAAAAATAGGTTTCCTTTTTCCTGCTGGTATATTTATTTTGTTACCTCAACCTAATAATTCATTACATGTCATTCACAACCTTCTTGTCTTATTCAAGCCTGCGTGTCCTGTCTGGCTTTAGAGCTGTAAATTTTCAGACAGAAAAAGAGAGAGAGATACTTTACGGTGTACTATAATAGGATGATATTCTCTTTGTGGTGATTCTAGGAGCCAATTTAATGAGTCGCATGAAAGCATATCTTAGATGCTGTTAACACGGATTTCCTGATAATATCTGCCAAAAGTGCTTTGGCTTCTTTGATAATTTGAGAAAAAATACTGCTGCCTAGGAGTACTGTACATTTATTTGCTTCTAGGGTTTCCTCTTTGGGGTATGAAACATTGCAATTCCGCCAAAAAATAGAAATCTAAAAAAAATAGAAATCCCCCCAAAAAAGAATATTGGCATGGGAATTATTTTAAATCTTGCTTCTTCTTTTGAGCATTGGGGGGGATTTTAGATATATTACATACAGACTTCATTCAGTTAACTGTGAATCCTGATAAGGCTTTATGCACTTATCTAGTTGTCTCTCCTTTTAGGCAAATGTATTCCAATATGGTCTGGGAATTCTTTGCTACTCTCAGTTAGGAAAGGAAATTGGTATCATTTTATTTAGGCCTGCCATACAGGCCTGTGGACAATGTTTTCTTGTTTAATTCTTGCTAGTACTGTATATATAATGAAAAGGGAAAACTGAGTCAGATTTGCCTTTTAAACAACCTGATTCCTTGGGCCAATTCAGAGTTACTCTGGAAGGATAGTGATTTGACCTTTCCGGAGATGCTTCCCGTCCTGTCAGTTGCACACTACAATGATGAACTGCCCACACAGGAAATTGCCATTCAGATGTTGCATTTAAAAACACAAGCAGTAACCCTCACCTCTAACGGAAAAGCATGACAAGAAGGACAGAGGATCATTGTGTTCAGGATTTGGATCTGGAGTCCAGGTGGGTGACTGAGAAATCTCTCTGTATGTTATGTGTTTGAATTGGCAGAAATAGTAAACAGATGAGTAAAATCAGTAGGAGAGACAAAAAGTGTTACAGAACAAAGAATAGATGCACTCATTCATAACTTAGTTATGTGAGTAATTATGTGGAAGAATTAGGAAAAGTGATGGACAAATTCAAGCAAGTAAAACTTCAACCATGCTGTGTAGAGCTTCTAAAGGGGACAGAGACAGTGTTGAAATCTAAAATTTGTTACTACCGGTTCTGTGGGCGTGGCTTGGTGGGGGGGTAATGTGACTGGGTGGGTGTGGCCAATTTTTTTAAAAAAAATTTAAAACCATTTTTTCTACAACCTCTTCAGCAAAGAGGTTGTAAAAAAATGCTTTCAAAAGGCTCTGTTGATCCCAGCTGAGTTACCTGATCGGCAGAAGCTTTTTTAAAAAGCCTCTGCCGATCAGGCAACTCAGCTTAGATCGTCAGAGGCATTTAAAAGAAAAAAAGCCTCTGATGATCGCGCGACTCAGCTGGGCATGGGGGGGGGCAGGGATTTTTGCTACCGGTTCTCCAAACCACCCGCCTCCATCGCTACCGGATTGGGCGCATTTCACCCCTGGACAGAGACAATGATGATCTGTGGAAGCTGTATTGTATAGTGTATAGTTGTCAGTTGAAGTTCTCATTATTCCACAACATTCTGGTCCTCTGTTGGAGCAGGAAAATACTCTCTCCTAATTGGTTGTTTGGCTGATCAGTTTCATATAAAAGGAGTTGTGTCAGCTAGGGTGTTTGGTTGCCTCACAGGCAGTATTGAATAAAGAACTGTTAGAAATCACTTCGGCCTCGCCTCGATTCTTCGCCCAGAACATAACAGAAGCTTTATGGTATTTGCATATAATTAATACTTTTAAACATTTATTTTCCTACTTTTACTCACTATGTTTCTTCCTGTTGATTGTATTGCATTAATTCACTGTTGGAAACATAGGATTAAGTTACCTCACTAATTCTGTAGATTTGAACAGGTATATTCCATTATTTTCTGTAAATTTCTCCGCTGGATTACAATAAATAATCATTTGACATGTTATTTTTCTTATAAAAATTATGATTCATAATATTTCATCCTACTTAAAAGGAGAATTGGAGGGTATATTATATTTGAATACATTAGTTTGAATACAAACTGTAACTCCCATATCTATGTAACTACTGTGATCCATGCCCATATCACTACCCAGTTGAATACTGTGATGCATTTTTAACTGGGCTGCTATTGAAGAATATTCAGAATTTCCAGTGGTCCAGAATACAGCGGTCTACATTCTTATCAGCTCCCAATATTAGAAACATATAACTTACTCTGTGCTAGTTACTGGTAGGTTTTCAAGTAAAGTTTAAGCTGTTTGTGACTTGTCTTCGGGGTATCTATAGGCCCACATTCTGATAACGACTTGGGCGAAATTTGTCAGATTTTGTAAGGAATGGTCTTCAAGAAGGCAAAAAAGGTAGGTACAGTTATGGCGCACTGCTGCGCTGCAATGGAGAAACGGGAAATGGAGCAGCCAGTACGAGGTGAGGGAAGGAGGCAGAGCAGGGAGAAGAAAGAAGGAAAGTGGCCTTACCTTGCTCCGGCCGCTCCGTTTCCCATTTCTCCATTGCAACACAACGCCCAGGATCCACTTGGACAGCGGGGGGGGGGGCGGGGCACTTGGCGGATGGTCAATCCGGCTTGCCCAGGGTTGGGAGGCTCGTCTCACATGTGCAGCAGAGCTGGAGGACAGAGATTGGCCACATCTCCCATGACAGCCAACCTGACCTTGGGCAAACCAGCTGTTAAATTATTTGAATCCCACCACTGGCTACACATCTCATCTACTATAGCCCACAGCAACAACAACATATAAGAAAAAAATCATCCAAATAACAGTGTCCAACGCTAAAATAACACTCCTCAATAATAACAACAATTATTACTGGATTGAACCTCAACCCATCCCAGTGCTTGGGGGAAAAGCCAGGTCTTCAAAGCCTTCCAAAAGTCTAAAGGTTAGGAGCCTACCAGATATGAGGAAGAATGGTGTTCTACTTGGTAGAATTAAAGAATGCCTTATCAAACTTATAGAAATAATTCAGGAGATGAGGCAATATGGGAAGAGTTCTCTTAAAGTTTGAGAATTACAAGTTCTTACAATGGTTTGATTTAAGCAAACAATAACATAAAATATGCAGAGTTTTATTACACTTCCAAAATGTCAGGATTGTGTTTTGTTTTTTAAATTAAGTGGCAGCTGGAAGATTTTTCTTCCTTTCTTTCTTTTTTTGGATAAGAATAACACAGTAAGTACAATGGAAAAAAACAGATGTCTTGGCATATACATGTACCAAGTTCATAGAGATGGTATGCAAGTTATGTCACAATGTGATGATAGCTTGCTTTTAATTTATTTTTTGTATTCTGAAATATTTAACGATTTTAATACTTTTATGTCTTTGTGTGTGTGTGGGAGAGGAACGGGGGTGGGGGGAACTGTCTTCAAGGCTGTCTTGATTCCTGGAAATTACATGGACATAATCTGCAATTTTTTGGCAAAAGTTTTCAAAGTGGTTTTCCATTGCTTTCATCTTAGGGTTGAGAAGGTGTGACTTTCCCAAGGCAGTTTCATGCCTAAAACTGGACTAGAACTCCCAGTCTCCTGATTTCTAGCCAATGACTTTAAACATTACAAGGAACTCTCTATTATTTTTTATACATCAGTTTAAATATAATAAATAAGTATGAAAGTTGACTTCTTCTTTTTAAATGGACAGTATGCAAATGTTTTTCATCCCTGCTCTTTAAAGTGCTTTTGAAAATAGAATATGCCTTTGTAAAAATTTTTTTAGAAAATTATCAATGAAAAAACTATTGTCTTATAATTAATCCTATCCTACAGTATAAGGGTATAATACTTCTGAAGTCCACTTTATCCACCATATATTTTTTAAAACTAAATAATTGAAGTAGTACAAGGTTAATATAGTTGTGTTTATGTGTGCAAATTTGCATAGCTTTTAATGGTAATTATTTTGACAATATAATATGGAAAAACCAACATTTTAAGATAGTTTGTATTTTCTACAAAGATAGATGAGAAGAGCTACAGCAACTTATGATTTCATTTTTATTTTTGAGAATTTTTTTCTTTTCCCTTTTAATATGTCTATGGTGCATGGGTATGTACCTGAAAAAACCCTTGCACATAAAACAGGTGTTAAATTAATCTCCATACACTGAGATCACGAGAATATGCAGAATATGCAGAAATTCCAAATATTTTAAACTTTTAGTCAACTTGGATTTTCATTCAAAAAATAAGTACCACTACAACTTTTGGGTAAGTTAGTTACTAAAAAATAAATTGAGCTACTTTATCTTGATACTTGCTCCAAATATCCAAAAACGTAAGCTCATGCATAGAATGGAAAATATAAATTTTACTAGTAATCATGGAACTTGGCTATGAGTGTTCTAATAGCAATGCTGGATGACAATAGGGGAGATATTTTTAAATTTCCTTCTACTGATTTATCATATCTTATAGATATGCAGAAATACGGGTTTGTATTTAAATCTGGCTACGCATTTTATAGCCCTTGCTAATGACCAAACTTAAGGAACAGCTTTGGAGGATCAAAATATGTTATTGAAAATAATAAAGTGATACAATGTGCATGTAGATTACTCACAAGGAAAATATTTTCTGCTATATTGTGTGACCCTTTAATTATCAGATGTACTCCTAATGAAATGGCATTTTTGAAAGCCTTGAAACCAAATAGTTCCAAAAAGTCTAGTCCTTGATATGATTTTGCTGGTTCTCTTTTATGCTATTATGTGTGACAAGTATAAATGATTATAATCTAATTGTATTTTGATGATATGGGATTATTTTTGTTCTTACACTGAACATTTAATGTTGCTGTGATGTCTTTTTTTACCTTATTGTGTTTGATTGCTTATATATAATTAAATTATATTTTTAATTTTTAAAATTTTGATGTAAGGCACTGTGCCATGTTTTATTATGGCAAATCAATCAATCAAATAAAATATTGGTAGTTCATGTCCACATTTACCGAATAACTCAATAATCTTTCCCAAAGAAGTAAAAAGAACCTAAAAAGTATTATGCAGTGTATTATAGCATTATATTTTTGAGTTTCATAGAAAACAAGAACAAGGAAAGGAAAGTGGGATAATAAGAACCTAACCCAGATATAATTTATAAAATATCAAGTTAAATGAGCACTGTGCCAATATAAATAGAAAATGTGAGAGAAATGCCGACAATGGTACAGCCATATTCTAAAAGCAGCACCTACATCATTGTCTACATCGCCTTCCACTTTAGATGGCACTATAGATGGCACTATAGATGGCAAGCATGGATGGTCAAAGCAAAAATGGCATGAAAAATTCCCAGTGGGACCTGGATGCTACATTTGATCACATAAGATGGCGTTTGTTGACCTGAAAAGTAGACTCTGCACTTATCGGGAAAACACTAGGATAATGATGATGATGAAGTTAAGTTTTATGTCATGCTATTCTTCATCTAAGTTATACAGGAATTGTGATAGGATATAAAGATCTAGAATGAAATCTCATCAATTAATTGCAATTAAAATGGCAAAATGTATGTAGTGCATTTAAACATCCTTTTGTGCACATATACGAAGATTCAAGCTTGACTTGTAGTGAAATGAAGATGCATACATGACTTGTGAAATACTGCTTTGACTTCCTTCCAGTATTAGTATGCTGCTATATAATAATGGAATAACAGAATAATGGAGTTGGAAAGAAAGGTCTTCTAGTGCAGGAGTCCCCAACCTTTTGGACCTCACGGATCACCAAGTTCATAATTTTAAATTTCGTGGACCACTAATACGAATTCAGCGCACCGCTTTTTTTTTTTTTTTAAATTTGATTTATATGCCGCCCTTCTCCGGAGACTCAGGGCGGCTTACAATGCGTTAAGCAATAGCCTTCATACTTTTGTATATTTATACAAAGTCAGCTTATTGCCCCCACAAACTGGGTCCTCATTTCACCTACCTTAGAAAGGATGGAAGGCTGAGTCAACTTGAGCCTTGGAGAGATTCGAACCAGCAGTACATTGCAGGCAGCTGTGTTAATAACAGGGTGCTTAGACCACTGTACCATCAAGGCGCTTGCTGAAGCACCTGGACTCTCAGTGACGGGATGAGGTCCTTCAGGCACTCTCCCTTCTCTCTCTCTCTCTCTTTCTCTCTCTCTCTCTTTCTCTCTCTCCCACTCTTTCTCTCTCATTTTCTCTCTCCCCCCTCTTTCTCTCTCTCTCTCTCTCTCTCTTTCTCTCTCTCCCACTCTTTCTCTCTCATTCTCTTTCTCCTCCCTCTTTCTCTCGCCCCCACTCTCTCTCTCATTCTCATTCTCTCCCCCTCTCTTTCTCATTCTCTTTCTCTCTCTCTCTCTCCCACTCTTTCTCTCTCTTTCCCCCAACTCTTTCTCTCTCTCCCTCCACTCTCTCTCTCATTCTGATTCTCTCTCTCTCTCTCTGATTCTCTTTCATTTTGTCTCTCTCTCATTCTCTCTCTGATTCTCTGATTCTCTCTCTTTCAATCTCTCTCTTTCTCTGTCTCTCATTCTCTCTCACTCTCTCTCTGATTCTCTCTATCTCTTTCTCTCTCACTCTCATTCTCCCTCTTTCATTCTGTCTTTCTCTCTCTTTCATTCTTTGTCTCTTTCTCTCTCTGTCTCATTCTGATTCTCTCTCATTCTCTTTCTCTCTCATCTCATGGGCCAGCCAGTGTCTTGGGGCTGAGAGGAAGTCAAGCATCTCTCTGAGAGACTGAGGTGCGCGGAGCACCAACAAGGGCTGGAAGAAGTGTGGGTGCGAAGCACTACTTGAACTTGCACAGCATGAGCGTTTGCCGGTGCTCAAGGCAGCCCTCATCTCCTGCCACTTGGGACTCGGAGCGGTAAATGGTGACTGGTCCGGGGAGCAGCTGGATTTTGCTCTCCATTGCGGATGCCAGATCGGCCCCCTGCAAGCTATCGTCTTTCGAGGAGCGCTCCCTGAAGCGGCACTGGAAACTTTGGTTGGGCTCCTCGATCTGGCATCCGCAATGGAGAGCAAAATCCGGCTGCTCCCTGGACCAGATGCCATTAACCACTCCGAGTCCCAAGCGACAGGAGACGAGGGCTGCCTTGCACCACTGGCTGGAGCAAATATACCGAGGCAGAATGCTGTTGCCATGCAAATGAAAGTAGTGCTTCGTTCCTGCAGCTTCCAGCCATCGCAGATACTGCTTCTTCCCGCTTGTGCCCCCTTCCCCACTGCCACAACAGCACCATTCATTCCGGACGGCGAGGGCTGCGCTCCTTTTTCCGTATTGCACTACCTGCAAAAATGCAAAAATACAAAATTTTCTCTGTGGACCACCAAAATTTTCTCGCAGACCACCAGTCGTCCGCGGACCACCAATTGGTGACACTGTTCTAGTGCAACCTCCTGCTCAAGCAGGAGACAAATCTATGAGTAAGTTAGTTGTCGTCAAATAAGTTTGTCTGCTGGCAGCTATAGGAATAAATGCTGGCCTTGTTGACCTATTCCTGGTGACAATCCATAGTTCTTCCCAAGATGTTCCAATGAGCTCTTTGATCCCAACCATTTATTTTATTTATTGTTTATGTGTATTTCTTCCATTGCCCATTATAGTGCCAAGTATAGGAATTGTTTAGCCCATCATTCACTTGCCTACATGCCTTAAGTATGAGTTGACTTTATTTTATTAGATACTTTAGGTATCAGTCAGTCTCTATTTTGTCAGGAATAATTTATTGATTCTTCTTTTAGTGTATGGTACTTTTACTACCTGTATCAGATAATGTATGGTATCTATCTTTCTCTGACTTTTCTCAATGTTTTGCAGGAGCTGAATTGCAACAGGAGAAGCCACTGCTTTAACTGTTCTGATCTTTGTTGTTATAGCAATGTTGTTATCCTTCATGAACTTATCCAAATTTGTCATTATGTTCCTCCATAGGATTCATGTTATTTTTCCCAGCCCGCTGTCTATTTCTATTTCTGAACCTGAAGAACCTACTTCTCAGCTGCAGTTCTACACTGTCAAGAGTGATTTAATAACCAAAATAGTTTTATTTTTCTCTTAATATTTAACATTAATTCAGTTGTTTCATTTTCACTTTCATTGTGAGCTCTTCTTCAATCCTGCCATTCTTATAATATATTGGCTCTATACTTTAAACAGAATAAACATCTTTATCTCTCAATCTGAACTATTCCAAATTCTATTCTTAACAATAGTTTTTTGTTTATTGTAAAGATCCCTTAAAATAAGAACCATGTGTTCTGTCATACTTGTTAAAAGTTAATATATTTTATATTCTGACATGATCTACTATTGCAATAGTAAGAAAGATAAATGTATTTCTTAAATTGTATTTGTCATCTTCAGTATCCGTCTTACATTAACTCCCTTATATCATGTCATTCTGCCTTTTCTACCCGTTTCTCTCTACATATATAGCTTTATTTTTGTAAAATCTTAGCAAAACATCCTTGCATGAGGAAAGAATGGTCTAATACTATGTTAATCTGTATATTCTCCTACATCATCTTTCTGTGGTATAGCATATGTCATATTTTCCTATTTCTAGACCACACATTATTGTTCCATATTTATTGGGACAAATTGGTGAAGACTTTTTCTTTCCTCCTGCAGCTCAGAAGGAATTTCTATTTGCCTATTGATAATTGACCACATACTTCAATTTTAGCAGAATTGTTTCATGAAAACGCTGTCTTGTTTTCCTCAATTTAACACTCTGAACTGAGATATCTTTCCTAATCTTTGTTTTATAAGTCTTCATTCAGCTAGAATAAGTCCTCCGTGTTGCTTAAAGTTTTCATCCACTGTTTTTTCCTGGCTATTATTATTGTTTGTACTAAAAGAGACTGGAATCATTTCTTCTTTGAAATTTTGGGTACATTTTTTCAGTACACTTTTCACAACATCTTTTTTTCCATAGCAGACAAAATTCTGTCTTTCAATTAATTTACACATGCTGAATTTGTTCCTAACATTGATCTCATAGCTTAAATGAATATTCAGGTCAAATCTTCTTGGCAATCCTATCATCTTTGGTTAACTCATATATTTGACAAGAGTTTATAACATTTAATTGTACTCAAATGAATTTATTTCTGAAGAAATTTGATTACAATTGCCCCATAAGTGTTAATGTATTACCAGCGGTCCTTAATTTATGACCATTCGTTTACAATTACAATGGCACTGAAAAAGTGACTTAAAACTGGTCCTCACACTTACAGCCCCCAAGACTTCACCAAGATCACGTGATCACTGTTCAAGTGCTTGGCAACTGGCATGTATTTATTATCATGATTGCAACTTCCTGGGACTCCATGATTGTCATTTGTGACCATCCCTCCTGGCTTCCCTCCTGAAGGAAGCCAGATTTGCTTAGCAACTGTGGCAAAAAAGGTCATAAAGTTTGATATGGTCACATGATGATTCACTTAACGACCATAACACTTACTGATGGACGTTCCAGTCCCAAATGCGGTTGTAAGTCAAGGACTATATGTACAGCATTCCTATATACGTTCAAATGCCAGTCTGTTCTTCTATGTGCAGATCTAACTTTCAAAATCAAAGGAGCAAGTTTATCTCCCTGACGCTTCTCCAGGTTTTTCTTGCCATGTAATATTTGTTGTAACCATGAAACCCAAGGGCTTTTCTTTCTTTTTCCCCCTTTTCCTTTGTGAGAACTCACTTTGGGGTAATTATTTATAAAGAAGGGTACGAAACAGGTTTTTTCCTGTATCAGCCTGCAACACTGGAATTTCGAAAACACAAACATCAACAATTACTTTAAAAATTACTTTACATTTTCTATGTAATTGAGGAGATCTGGATTTATAGTCTTGGTGTTGCCATTTAACACTTTTGTATGTTCATTAATTGTCTTCCTCAATGTGTTCTGCACTTGGGTGTAGGCACATCCATATAGCTTTGCACAACTACACTACAATGTTCCAGCTGAATTTTTAATAACGGTTTCCTCAACTTCCATTTATATATGTTGAAGCTTGATTTAGCACAAACACACCACAAGGGCACTTCTGTGACAAAACACTTCTTTGGTTTTGTTCATGTCTGAGTGTGCACTTTCCAGTGGGCTGAAGTTTCTTTTGAAGCTTGTATTCCTTTAAAGTTTCTCAGGAGTGCAGTACAGATGTTTTATAGTTCATTTACAAACAGCTGCCTTCCCTTTCTTTAGTCTGTTTTTCCTTATTTATCAAATCCCACGGGAAGTCTGTGTGCTTGAAACTTTGGCAGTTGCTTTCTCAGTGAAAATATTTGAAAGCTGCACAGAAAGAATGCTTCATAAGTAGCACCTGTTTCTCAGTGGGTTTATAGATTTAACAGGTTGTTGTCAGGAGTATTGGGGATTAATGTGTGCACCCATATGTGTGAAAGAAGGAGAAGGTATATGCAGGAATATTTCACAAATTCCATCCGATTAAGAAAGCTGTCAGCCCTCCCTGACATATCTAGCATTCCATAAAACAAAGTGGAGAGAAATGGAAATACAGTATATGGAGAAAAAAAAGCTTCTTGGTTTTTTCATCAAAGGCTGAAGCCTCACCCTCATCTGGGAATCTAAGCGCACCAATTTAAAAGGCCTCAATTAGGGGATTTATTTTATTGTTTCCTGAAAGTTTGATTCTAAATTACATAGTGTAATTTAGTTTTAGTTTGATTTCTCTGAAACGTGGATTTCTTAACTTCCCCTGCTGTCTAGTTGATCAGAATGCAGAAAAAATAAGGTTATTTCATCAGCAATGCTGTTCCTAAACTCCTGAGCACAAATTCTGGTATAATCTTTCTCTCTGCCTCAGAATGGAAATTGGTGAAACTGGTACATGTACAGTATTGTAGGATTTGTTGCTTTGGAGAGAGCTTGAGTTTACTATGATATTTATTTTCACCTAAACATATATGTTTATGTAAGCACATAAAGAAAAATTCAAATAATTTATTTTTAAAATCCAAACCAGAGTTATCATGTTCAGAAGAAAGATACCTAAATTGGGAGAATGGTATAAGGGGAAATAGTTAATGCGTTGTCTCAGTCCTATAACTCAAATCCTGTCCATAGACTCTTAAGTAAAAAAAAATAATATAAGGATAGGTCTAATCAAAGTTATCTTGCATTGTATGAAGTTTATACCTGATATGTAGATAAAATTATTATCTCGCAAATGAAGGCAAATATATGTGATCCACCAAGATAATGTTGTAGGATCCAGTCTGAATCTTTGGTCCCAGTGACCAAAGATTGGATCCTGCAAAACTAATATCTACTTACTGAGTCTGGACAAGAGGAGAATTTTTGAGTTTAAAAATATGTTGATGTAATAGTTAATCTTTTTCATGTGGAGAAGAAACACTAAGAACACTAAGTAAGAAACTCCTACCCTTTGGAACAGGTTACCCCCAGGGATACGAATGATCCCAGATCTTCGTACTTTCCATCGTGCACTTAAGACCTTTCTATTTCACCAAGCCGGGCTGGCATAAATCTCTTCTAATTTTTCTAAATCTTTATGCTGAAAATTCTTAATCGATGAACCAAATTGGCTTAATCATCTTATATTCACATTTTATATGTATGTTATTTTAACTGTTCACCGCCCTGAGTCCTTTGGGAGAAGAGCTGTATAGAAATTGAATAAATAAATAAATAAATAAATAGTAAATACTAATACAATTATTTTACTCCAAAACTTCAGTATAGGTGGCAAGTAAGGGCGGGGGCAGTTATCTTATTTAATTAGGCTCTTTAAAAATTTAGGGCTCCTGAATGAGAGTGGCCTCGTGCCAATTATTATCTCACAGATTGGGAATCAATTTCAGTCGAGTTCCCTAATATGTTTAATTTATAATTAGGAAAAAATATTTGAGAGAAGAAAAAGAGTGGAATGACTTCATTCAAATATGTTCACACTTAAAATGAAGGTTGAAAGCACCATGTTCCTTCCTTTCAGATGTTATTTAGGAAAAAGTGTTTTGTTTATTACTTAACATGTTCCATTTTCATTGTTGTATTGTTTTGATCTATCTAAAATAAATAGAGGACAGTAGCTTTTGGGGGTTGTCTTTTAACGTTGCACTATTGCCTTGTTGCTGAGAAAAGCTGTTTTGCTAAGCTGAACTTTCTCTGGAATTTTGTTGAATTCCTGTTTTGGAGTCAAATATCTATGCAGCCCTTGAAAATGAAGACTGTAAACTGATCGGGCTAACTAAAGACAGGCTTTGTTCAGAATTGAAACGTTCCTGACATAACCATACTATTCCTCAATAAATAATGCTCCTGGCACCCCTTGAAATGTTTCTCTTGTATCATCTTTAAGTTGCTGCTTGTGTTTTGCTGTCATTACACTGTTGGCATTATTCTTATGCAGGGGAAAAGAAAGTTTTGACCCAAAGCCTGATATGAAGAGTCTTAATCAAGCCAATTCTTGCACTGTTCAAGAGTTTGGTGCATATATGACTTAGCAACAGTAGAGCAAAGTATTTTCCATGTTATTTTCCATATTTCTTTCTTTACTGGACCAGAGGTTTTGTCTATTTTGCTTTGCTCCTTTCCTTTTAAATAAATATATAGCAAGCATGATTAGGAAGTCTCTATACTTTTAGGTACACTGAAAATAACCACTGCCAGTTCCCTTCTCTAAGGTCTGGAAGTATGCCTGACTTTTTCTAGTATCCTTGTTTCTGGTGTCCAAGTTTCCTTGTTGGCATTGTTATTCTCCTTGCAATTTTAATCTTATGCTTTAATAAGGACAGAAACAGGAATGCACTGAGATATCCTGGTATATACCTTACCCATTGGGAGTGTGTCCTCTGCTTCCAATCTTAAATAGCTCTTATTATCAACTTTTAATAACCTCACCTTGGCTACAATTACCTATGTTTTCCACAGAAAAGAAGTAGATTCTCAAGGCTCCCTACAAGCTGGCCAGAAATAGTAATTCTGGACTACTTTGTGTTCCTTCTGTAATTGGCCGGATAAGGCCTTGGTTTTTCTTCTGTTGACAAAGGAAATACATGTATTGGAGAGGAGGAATATTCTGCTATACCCAGTTTTCTTGTAGAGTATTTATCTATAGATGTGTCCTTCTGTGTGTGTATCACCAAAATCTGCTTAACAGGGATTTAGGAAGATGTCTTATTACTCTGGGTCACATTTCTGACACTCTTTTTCTTTTTCTTTTTTTTTTATTGAAAAAGTTTTCAAATACAAGTTTTTCCCCCTTTCCCCCCCCCCCTCTTCCCTAACCCACCCTTTCCACCCAACCCCCCCTGTGACTTCTTCACAACAATAGGCTATTTCATAACTAGTTACATACATAATATCTTCCCTTTCCCTTAATCCCTTCTCGGAATACTGACCCTTAACTTGTTAATCTTATAACTCCCATTTTTACGGTAATCTGCCCTTTTTCTCCTCCCCTAAACTTATTGAGTATTATTACAAATTAACCTTTAATCTTCTATATATATTAATATAACATTTTAAATCGGCCTTCTCCCTGCAACCAAATTTGTTCAATTCTGTCCACTTCCTCCACTCCTCTAAATATATGACTTGAAATCAGACAATACAATTCTAAATATAATCCACTACCCACTTTACTAGAATATACACATATCTATATATGCATCCCATTTTATAACAATCAGTAAACTAACCTATTTCAGCCCTTCAATTCCTACAAAATCATGCAATACGATTCTAAATATAATCAACTGCCCACTTTACTAAGATATACACATATCTATATATGCATTTCATTATGTAAAAAGAGAAAAGACAATAACTTTAAGTTTATGATCCATATAATATCTTCTTTGATGTCTTTCCACTAGATTGTTAAATCCATCACCCATAATAGGGTAAAATAACATGCTGGTGCAACAGTTTGTTCAAAATCTTCAGTCATCTTCTGCCCCCATCAGTAGTAGATATTCTCACACCTGTATAAAAGTAAAAACAACCACCCGAGTGACATTATAATTATGAATATATCCGTATGGTTATAGTTGTGGTATTCATCAGGATTGTAAATTCCCGTCATCCTACTGAGTAACATCCAGATCTTCTGCATGCCCCAGCAAAACTCTCCTGCCTTATAACTCAAAGTAGTTATAATATATTTCCAAGAGAAAAAAAAAGTAAATAAGAAAAAATTAGATGATTCAAATCCAACAAAGTGAGGCTCTTTCCACTTCCCAAAATCATGGCCTTGCAGAGATCTGCCACAGTCCTCAGGATAGTATCAGACAATTGTTCGCCACCACTGTCTTTTCTAATATTCATTCATTTTTTAAAGCGCCTGGCTTCACTGTTGCTTAATTTGGAAATTGCTGTTTCTATAAGATCTGTTTCTTTTCTTTTTCTTTTTCGGGTTGAATTTCCATCCTCTTTTCTTGCTTACCAATTGTATATCTGCTGGTTGATTTTCATTCTGCTTTGTGGATTGTTCTTGTTGGGTTAATTTTATCATCTCATCTTTCTTCTCCATCACTTGTATATCAACTGATTGATTTGCGCACTTGTCTGTGACTTGATGATTCATCACCTTGGGTTCGGATGACACTGCTCTCTTATTTATAAACAGTCCAGCTGGGATCTCCAAGGAGTCCAAAGACAATTTATCCATCACAGCCTCTGTAATTTGATGTTTTCCTTTTATTTCCAACTCCTTTTGCTTATCCTGTATTATGCCTAAAGGTGTTAAATTCATTTTTAGAATTTTTTGATAAAAATCTTCCGCTTTTTCAACAGTGTGCAATTGATATCTTACGCCTTGATATCTCAATATTAAACCAGCTGGGATGTCCCACCTGAATAGGATATTTCTTTTTTTTAATTCAGTCACTAAAAAGCCAAATTTCTTCCTCTCCATTAACATCTTGGGCGGGAGCTCCTTGAAAATCCAAATCTTTCTTCCATGAAATTGCAAATTGGAATTAAAAGAGTTCTGCACAATATTATTCCTAATTTCTTTATCTGTAAAATAGATCACCACATCTCTAGGCAGTTGCCTTTGCTTTGCCCACCAGGAGTTTATTCTATAAATTCTATCAATCCTGCAATACACTTCATCAGGTTGAACCTTTAAGATCCCAGCCAGAATTTCAGAAGATACTTTCCTTAAATCATCTCTATTATTTTCCTGCAGACCTCTCAATCTAATTGCATATTCTGTAAAATTATATTGAATCATTAAAACTTCTCTTTCAATCCTCTGTTGTACATTTTCCTCATTACCAATCTTTTGGTCAGTCTCCATTTTAGATTTGTCTTCCAAGCTATTATCCTGAATGTTTATCAAATCCTTTTTAATTTTTTGAGTCATGTCATCCAAATTCTCCTCGACTTCCTTCATTTTAGTCTCTAATAATTCAGTCTTTGCCTCCATCCGAATCAGAAAGCCTGATAAACCATTAGCAACTTTTGAAATCTTTTTATTCAAGAAGTCAGACTCTGATTTCACCAATTCACCAATTTCTTTAATTTCCTGCTTAAATTTTTCAAGTTGCTGATTCACAATCTCATCCCTTCTTACAATCTCTTCAAGGATAAATTCTAATATATTAAAATCGGGTTTCTGACGCTGGAGAGTTGAAATTTGTTGGCGCAATTTCTTAAGGGGGGAAATTCCCCCCCCCTGTTTGTCCAGCTGTATAAGTCCTGATGCCATTTCCCACACAGACAAGATTTAGCAAAAATAAGAGAAGAAATAGAAAACAAAAAGACTTTCCCTCATTAAAAAAAACTTCTGAGCAGCACAGGAGCGAGGTTTCTCTAGAAATGTAGCCAATGATATTTATTCCGCTACATTGTAATAATGAAAAACGGAAGGACTTTCCCTTTTAGCCCTTCTCCAGCCACAGCAGACGCCATTTTAGAAGGCTCTTTTTCCCTCTTTTCCTCTGCTCTTTTCTTTTAAATAGTTTTTGAAAGGGTGAGATACTTGCGGTTCAGTATTAAGGGTCCAGTTCTTCATTTCTTTAATTATTCTTTTAGATTCACAGGCTTGCTCTTGACGCCTAGCTCTGCATAGGCAGAGGTCTCCCAAAGCCCGGAGCAGCGGCAGGGGATATGGGGCTTCTCATCCGCTCCGTCCCAAAAGTTAAAAAAAAAACTTTTGGGACTCTGCGGGGAGTTCTACCCACCCCTGCCGGCTCTCTCTCCGTTTCCTCTTGGAAACGGAGTTTTTTCGAGCCGCCATCCGCTGTAACGGCGGCTCTATACAGGCAGAGGGAGCTGACGATCCCAGAGGAACGTCTGGCAGCGGCCAGCAGCAAACCGGAAGTCCCTGACACTCTTTTTCTTAATTTCTCTTCTGTGATGGCTTTTTGCTGACAGGTGAAAGCAGAAAAGCAGAAAAGCTTTTCTGCTTAGAAATGCCTTTAGCTTTACATATTGAATTTTTGCTTAGGTAATTTTAAAGTAAAGTTTTATTGGGATTTTTGAAAACTGATCTTTGTTTATTTTATTTAAATAAATAATAATTATTTATCATGTATTTGTAAAGCACCTTTTGTTCCCAAATGGAACATAAAGATACTTGGATGGACAGTTTCGGGCAAAATATCAGGGTTCATATTATTTGGATTATTTTTATTTATGAGTACATGTATACGTCCACAGAGTTTTCTTAGCAACATTTTCAGAAGTGGCTTCCTTCTTGCTAGGGCTGAGAAAAAGTGACTAAAAAATCTCCTGATTGGTTTCTGTATCTAAAGCAGGACTAAAACTCAGTATCTGTACTCTGGACTAAACTGGCTCCCTCCTATATCTATAATCTATATAAGTGTATTTCATTTTGCTTTCATTATGCCATTCAAGAATGAGCACACCAGGTTTCTAAGTGGTGTATCATTCATTGTGTGCTCTCAGATCATATTTCTATAAATTGGCTGACTAAAACAAAGCCATTTCCTCTTTCCTTTCCTCTTGCTTTCCTGGCTGGTAAAAGTGAAAGCCCACGCCAGTCTTCAGGTCTGTAATGCCAGACCATGTAGTAGTTGTGGTGAGTTTGTTGGCTGGGTGAAATGGGAGGAGATCTTAAGCTACTTACACCTACACTTTTTCTGGCCAGTTCATAAGGTCTAGCTGGCCTCTTTTGTCCCCTCCCTTTCTATTATTAGCTGCTGTGACTGCTGATGGAAAAAGGCATTGAAGTTATACAATTACAGTATTTAAGTGGTACAGTATATGTGGTTTAATTGCTGGTTTAATTATTGCATATACAATTACCTGTTTAGTAAATGTTATTAGTGTTTTGAAGACAGAATAAAAACTAACTATTTAGAATGAAATAAGGGGGAAAAAGAAGAAAAGATACAAAGCAAATCTGTACAAGAGTACAGAAAACAAAGGAAAGAAAAAAGAATTATAAAAATGATTTTCAATTTTCTTTTGGAACAGTTATAAGTGTAAATATAAATTAACTCTTACTGTTATGTCTACAGCACTGTTTACATTTTTTTATAATCTATTGTTTTTCTTCCAATCATCCAAACTATGTATCATAACTTTATTTTTTCTGTTTCCTGCAAAAGGCAATAAGGGCTTTCCAGTCATCATTAAGCTTAGAAATGACCTATCTTTAATTAAAGCAATCACTTTATCATCTCAGCACGTTCCATCATCTTCAACATCTATTCATCCATTGTGGATAAAGTCAATGTTGTGTATATAACAGTCTTGCTACAGTTGTCATATATAAAAACAAAATTCCATATTTTTTCCCCATTTGCTTATCCCTCAATCCTAAAAGAAAAATATCTGGTTTCAATTGTATATGAATCTTTTAAAATCTTCTGTATTATTATATGTAATTGAGTCCAATTCTTTTTGGCTTTTTTACACGTCTACCAAGAATGATAAAATGTCCTTTTGTTGTTGATTACATTTCCAGCATAAGTTTGAAGAACCTTTGTACATTCTGGATAGCTTTTCCAGTGACATGTACCAACAATGCATCATTTTATAAAAATTCTCTTTAAGACCATAACATAGTGTAAATATCAGTCCTTTCAACTACATATTCTCTCACTGTTCCATTTATATATTAAAATAAGATTGCCTGATTGAGATATATTGTGACAATATATTGTTACCTTAGTTTTGTTATTGGAAAATATAGCTTATGAAGTCCTATTCATCAATGTCTCAAAGGCAACTGGACTTTTCTTGTTTTTCCTTGAAGAAATTTTGCTTCTCATCTAAGAAGCCACGTCAGTTCTGACTGAATGGTGGTAGGGATGGAAGGATTAGTTCTGATAAAAATCCTTCCATTTCCGCCATCATCCAGTCAGAACTGATGAAGCTTCTTGGATGAGAAGCGAAACATGTTCAGGGAAAAACGAAGTCCAGTTGCCTTTTGAAAAACAACCATGACCTGGATGATGGAGAAACTCCATAAATATTCATGCAATGGATTCTTGTATTTATATTTCATCAGTAGTAGCACCAAATCCCTTTCAAATGTAATTTTAAATAGCATGTCGTTATATCCTTGTCTACAATTCCAAACAGTACTGCCTTGAAGGGGGGTATGCATTGTGCTACACAATGGAGCAGATTGTCACTGCTAGTGTTTTTCTGCCTGAAACATTCCCAGAAGCAAAAAACATTCCCAGAAGCAAAACAAAAAACAAAAAAACACCCCTTTCTGCCAATGAAGGTGTGGATTGATCTTGTTTTAAGTTTTCACTAAATTATTTTATTTCTTACCATTAAAGCAGGAAACTCCAGTACTCTTTCTTTTTTCCTCTCCACTGCTCTCTTTCTCCTCTCCCCTCCCCCTTCAGTGATCATTGCTTCTGGATAGAAAGAATAGAATCTAGGTGACAGTGAAAGAAATAAACATTATTTTGAGATTTTATTTCTGAAATCTGCATTTATTGTTTGCAACACGTACGTAACAACTTTGCTTTTTTTTTTTTTTTTTTTGAGCAGGAATATGCAGTAAACAGGAAAGCTTTCTGCTCAGAATTCCAGAAAACCAGCTGTGTTCAGTCTGATTTTTTTTTTGCTCTGAATTGTGACCTAAATGGTGTGTGATTACTCAAAGCTGCCAGTTCTTAGTTTTTTAAGGATCTTATCAGTTTGCCCAATTAGTTTAGAGTAAGATGAAAGTGGGATAATAGTCCTGGCATCTTTATAGTGTGTCTATCAGCAGTGAGGTGACTTAAAATGCAGTATGAACTGCATGTTGCCTTATAAAGGACATTAAATGCTTTTTATCCTACCAGGCTTGGCAATATCTGTAAACTAGTAGTAGTGATTATTTTCTCTGATTAGAAATAGCAAAACTCTTATTTCATTATAATCCACCATTGCTGCCCTGGAAATAACCCGTTGTATTCTTTCTTTGATATGAAAAACAGTAACATTGCTGAATCTTAGTAAAAGGTCTTGTTTTTTATATTGATTTTTGTTGTTGTTGTTGTTCCTTTGAGTCATTCTTAACCAGAACTCACCATTTCCCAGTTTGTAGCCTTGCACCTTAACCTTTTCACCACATCCTTTCACCCCATTTGAAGGAATGGACAGATACCTACCTAATATTGTAAGCATGAGCACTTTGGGTGCAATTTTTAAATCAGGCTGAATGTCTGTCTGAGAGAGAGTATAGTGTTGATGAATGTGCATGGCTGAAGATACACAGGAATCATAGTTTCCCTAGTCTCAAGCAACACTCACCACTATACCATAGTGATAGAGTGGAAAACTCTAGCATTAAATCTGTCTTTCTAGGACAGTGTAGCTAGCTGAATATCTGAGTTGGGAATAATCATACTATTTTCGATAAACATCAGGCAGCTTTGGGTGGTAAGGGCCTACACCTTTGGATTGTGCATTGTTTTTGAGACTAGAGATTTTAGGTTTTTGATTATGAAGAAGACAAATAGCAACTTTGATATTTCTGGGAGCTATGTTTGGTTGGGGGATCAGACAGGATTTTCTTTTGTTGTAACATTTGTGGGATTAATGAATGTAAAAAGTAAAAAGTAACAGGATTTTGATCATCCATTCATGACTTTTCTGACTTCACAGATAATCTTGGATATGGAAATTTAGTCTCAGTTCGTTAATTAAAGATTATTTGATTGGGAAGAAAGAGACTGTTTGTGATAGAACATTGTTGATCTCCATTCTTGCAAAATCATTTTGTTTTTGCAATCATGACACCATGCAGACCGTGCTTCATTTGGCCTCTTGATAATTTTGACAAGATTTGTACAGTTTAAAATAATATGAATTTTCTTGACACAAAATTAATATGTAAGGAAACTTCTAGCCAAAAAAGGAACCCTTATGACATAAGACTGCACCATATGAAACATCATTGCATTTTGAGCACATTTTTAGATCTCATTCTACCCCCAACCCCCAAGGCCATTATAGCACTTTCCTACTATCATTTAGGGAATAGTAAAAACTGTGCTCTTCTACAGGACTTTCAGACAGAAGAGCCCCTGATGGCAGTTTTGGGCTGCCATCAGGGGTGGCAGGTGGACCTTGGAACTGGTGTTAGCATTATTTCAGATCTCTTGGCTATGACTGCAAGCTGCTTAGATTGAATCCTTAAATATATTAACTTTCAACCCATCTAGCTTCTGCTGCTAATCGCAAGTATCATGTAATTTCTTTAGCAAACTGTTTCCCTTTCAGGAACCATGTTAGAACCATGTGTCTGTTAAGTAATAGTATAAGAAAATGAATTATGCATAAATGGACAAAATATCAAACACCTGTTTCCATTGACACTAATTCAAAGAGATGAAGTCTGTTTATTTCAATCTTTCAGTTTTGTTTTTCAGCCAATGCTCCAAATACTTAACACTTCTTGAACTTTCACAGTTTGACCAAACTTGTACAGCTTGCAAAGATAATCAAATGCCTTAATCCTTGGAATGTTTGATTTAATGGTAATTAAGAAGTAGAAACTTTTTTGCTTTTAATTTTGGCAGTTTTAAAGAAATTGAGTCATTACAAACAAAAAGGAAAGAAACACATAGTCCTGTTTTTTGGAAAACAAAATGCTTTTAATATTCTACTTATGGATTTCCCCCAAGCTGAACAGCTGTTGGTGGCTAAATTCTCCATGTTGACAGCCTCATCTCTTTGCCCTCAATATTTACTTTTTAATGAATTTATAAAAATATGACCATATGTAAACTTACAATTTAATTTTACTTCAATTTGGAGGTTTTTTGGATAAGCCTGAAACCAAAACAGAATTAGTCCGAATACTGAATATGAAAATGTGAATATATCAGAACTTCCAGTCTTTCTCTTTCTCTCTCTCTCTTCATATCTGAACAGAGAAATATTATTTCTGTTGGAATCCACTGAGTCTTGTTAAATACTAACTTGGAAGATTTTCTTCTAAACACTTTTTATTCCAGGATTGCATTAAAGTTAGATATGTAGCTTTTTGTGTAAGGTTTTATAGTAATTAGCACAAGCATAATCCGAGGGGTTAATTATAAATGAATGCTATGTATAAACTACCACTCCTAAATACTCAAATATTATAGAATAACCAGTGTTTTATGAAGCTAAAATTACCTATGAAAATACTTTTGATGAGTAAGTGTAAGGGAACACAGAGATAAGATATGCAGAGATTAACAAAACATGAGTTCAGGAAAACAAGGCAGCATGAGAAAAAAACTTGGTTCTCTTTGGGTATAAGAGAAAGGAAAGGAGAAACATGATCAGGCTTTCAGGATTGTGTTATTATAGTCCAGATCAATAAAGCAGAGTTTTAATATTTCTGTGGTGTCACCTGGCCTAGCTCAAAGGCCTGACAAGTTATCAGAAGAAAGATATGGTAATCCTTCGGGTTTGAAAAGACACACTCCTGTTCAGTTCCTCAGTGGACACAGTGATGGTCCTCAGTCCCAGTCTGGAAGTGCAGTCTAGCACAATGAGGGCACTGGAAATCCATTGCTGTAATACCTATCAGGGTCATTTTGTGATGCAGCTCATGGTTTTCTATCAGGTTTTGGTGCTGCTCATCTACAAAGCTGGTGGAGGCTTCATAGCACAAGGCTTGCTGGTTCTGCAGCAACTGCAGCTTCTAGTTTCCTTGAATAAATGTCTGAATGTCTGAATCACTGAATGTCACAGTGATATAGGGTTCTTTCACAGCATCTTTTCTAGTGGTTGTGTGGCCTATCTCAGAGGTGTCTTCCCAAACTCTAGTACACTGCAAAGCAACTGGTGAGACATCCATTCTGACAACATGTCCTACCCAGCTCATCTGGGCTCTGATAATCAGGGACTCAGTGCTGGTGAACTCCACACAATCATGTGTTACAGCTACTTGGAGCCATAAGTGAGAACATGCACCAGGTGGGGGACCAAAGATGGTCAACCAGTCCTAAAAACAGCACAACAGGTCCCTCCACCAGAGCACCCCATATATCCCACAGGATGGAAACAAACATGCGTACGACGGAAATGTTTCAGTAGAAGAGAATATCTGGAGCTCGGGATTGAACTATGGAGTTCTTGGTGTTCTCTGAACTTGGTAGCTTGCTTGTAGACATTTCATGACCAAATTAGGTAACATTATCAGAGTTAATGCCAAAAATTCCATGCAGGTAGTCATTGATTTAAAACCAGTCACTTAGTGACTGTTCAAAATTATGATGGACCTCAAATAAAGGACTTACAACCCGAATTTAAAGTTCGAATGTCTGTCTCCCCCATGGTCACGTGACCACATTTTGGGTGCTAGGAAGCTGGTCTGAATTTATGCCCATTTGCAGCATCCTCTGGTCACATGACCATAATTTACAACATTTTTGCCCGAAACTGGCATTTACTTTTGTTTTCTGGCAAAAATCACCCCACAATGAATAATGCTATGTTAGCTTTATGACCACTACAAAAAGAGATGTAAAATTGGGGGCAGACATCTGGTAACTTCCTTTAAACCATCACAACTTAATGACAGAAATTGGGCTCAATTGCGATTGTAAGTTGAGGACTACCTATAGAGCTGTTTGGCTACCATTTCTCACATTGATGTGGAAGTGCTATTTCAGTATAAATGACAAACTTCTTCAATAAGTAAATTAAATTACGGGTAGATGGTTTTTTCTTGAATATATTTAGGATTAAATCAGCATATTGATAGCATTAAAGTAGATTTTATTAATCAGTGTTTTATATCTTAGAGGAGCATCATCACTCAAATTCCCACCGATCTATTAGTTTTACTGGTTATTAGATGACACATTTGTAAAATAGTTGGCCAATTTAAAGAATAATGAACACAAACTTTTAATTTCTAGAATCAGGGCTGATCAGAAAAACAGGGCTTTCTAACAAATTACATGTGTTATAAAATACGAGGAGGCAGGGTGAATTTGTTCCTCCAACTTTACTGAATGGTAAATTTAAATTAAATGGTAAACATTTAAATTACAGGTAATCCTTGACTTACAACCACAATTGAGCCTAAAATTTCTGTTCTTAAATGAGACATTTATTAAGTGAATTTTGCCCCATTTTATGACCTACCTTGTCACAGCTGTTAAGTGGTGGTTAAGATAGTAACACAGTTGTTAAGTGAATATGACTTTCCCGTTGACTTTGCTTGTCAGAATTTTGCAAAAGATGATTACATGACCTCAGGACACTGCAACCGTCATAAATATGAGTCAGTTGCCAAGCATCTGAATTTTGACCATGTGACCATGGGGATGCTGAAACCATTGTGAGTGTAAAAAATGGTCATAAGTCATTTTTTCAGGCCGTTGTAACTTGAATAGTCACTAAACGAACTGTTGTAAGTCAAGGACTACATGTATATCTATTGCATCTGGAGGCCTGCTGGATAAACACAGTGAACCTTAACACAGGTTTAAAAGGGGCTGTATCTGCTGCTGTCCTGGTTCACAATACTATCTATTTTGGGGAGGTATCAGTGCTCTACCAGAAGTTTATGTTATTGCAATAATCAATTATTGTCTCTAAATGCAGAATGCTAGAATTATATGGATCAACTGAATTATTAGAATGGAATTTCTAAAGAGAGATTTTTTTTAGGTGATAGTTCGCCATAGTTGTAAGAAAAGGATGCATGGAGTGTCCTTTTTAAAATATTAATTTAAATGTTTATATATTAATTAGACATTAATCTTAATACACATTAATTCAGTTCAGTTGATCTGTGCCTCGTTCTATATAGTTGTCAGGTTCTTTGACAGCTGTTTAAAAACAAGAATAATTCTTTTCCAAGTATGATTCCCACAGTGTCCTTTTGAGCAGGATTTATTGAGATAAATGGGATGAATGAATTCCAGCAACTAAACTATTTAGAACCAGTACATATAACCCCACGTACTTTAGAGCATAGACTTTCTGATTTTCTTTCAAATTGGAGGGATGGGGGAATGAATTTGTTCACTGACAACAGAGAAGCTTGCAGCTGGCTATGTATAAAAGTTCCTTGAATCTTTATCAGCCAGGGAACCACTGCTCCAGGCGTTTTAAAGGTTGCATTTGTCCATATATTTTTGAAGTTGGTAATTTATTTATTTATTTTATTAAATTTCTATATCACCCTTCTCCCAAAGGACTCAGGGCGGTGAACAGCCAGAAGATAAAACACAGAAATACAAAATTTAAAATAAATTAAAACGAATTAAATAATTTAGGCTGAATTTTAAAATACCCCATAATTAAACAGATTAAAATTTATGTTTAAAATTTAAATTTAAAAAGGAGAAGATTTAGGCCAGGCCAGCTTGATGAAATAAAAACGTTTTAAGTGCACGACGGAAGGTGCGAAGATCCGGGATCCTCCGTATCTCTGGGGGGAACTCATAATATTCTGAAATTAATTAACTCTGTTCAATCTCAAGTAGGAAAATATTAATGTTGTAAAAAACCCACAATCCATAATGCATTTCAAATTTAGGCATCCCCATGGAAAAGGCTATCTGTTTACAAGTCTCTTAATTTGTGTCACCATGAATCTGGCTTTTGTAACATATATCTTTATTTCAGGACTGGTAATGCTAGTGATGGAATTGGAAAGAAGTTTATTATAGTAAAGATTTGTTCATCCTGGATATGCCTCAGGATAGACAAAATGAGATAATTCCATAAGTCTGTACAGAAATTGCAATACAATAGTGCATGGGCAATTAGAGATGAAAATCTAACTTCATGCTACAGATCAAATCACAGGCCATCCTGCTCAGAATGGTTAAAATCCTGCTATCTGTTATATGTGTTACTCAGATAGGCAGACTTACATTATATATTGACCTATTATTACTCATTTATTCATATAATTTCTATCCTGTTGCAATGTAAGTGATTGTTGTGGCTTACATGATAGAAAAATATGAAAACATCTATGATAAATCTTAAAATATATAAACAATCTAGAACAAAGTGAACTGTCAATTCCAAGTAAACCAGGATTAAAAATAATGGTAAGAGATAGCAGTGAGATAAAAAAAATAAAGAGAAAATATCCATAGCTAGTTATGACACTCTCTAGAGCAGTTTGAATGATGGCATCCTCCTGAATGCCATCAAGGGAAGATCCCAATTTGTTTTCTACAGGGAAACTATTCCAGAGGACTGGTACTGACTCTGAAAACCCATGCATTGTGCCTTCCGTTCCTGGGAGTAGGGAACTAAGAGTAGTTTTTTCCTGGGTGAACCACTTCAGATTGTAATAAGTGGTCCTGTAAGTACTCAGTACCGAGGCATAAAGATCTTCATAGGTCAAAAATGGCACTTTAAAATTTACCTGGAAATGAGGCGTTGCTCCAGATCTGAATTTCATTGTTTTTTTGCAGCTCTTTCATTACCCAAATATCATCAGTGCACTTTACATTTCAGTAATGAAACGTTTGCAAGAAAACAATGAAGCTCAGAGAGCACCAAGGACCCCTTGGTCAACCCTGAGCTACAAATATTCTCTTTTAAATAAATATTTCTTATGGAAATATGTGGATACCAGCGCTTCTTTCTTACAGTCCAGGGTGGTGATATGCAGTTGAATATCATCAGCACACTGGTGATACTATAGCTTGAACTGTCAAACTGTGTCAGAAACTTCATCCAGATGTTAAAAGTAGGAGAGAGGGCAGACTTTTGTGCGCTCCACAAGATACAGGCCAGAGTGAGCTGACCAATTCTCTTCTATCACAACTGCTGACTGAAGCTGCCTATTGAAGGAGCAGAGAACTCCAGAACAGTGCTTTTAGTTCCTAATCCCAGTAGATAGTCCAGGAGGAAAGATGAGAAAGTACCAATTCCTCTATATCACGGATGTCAAACTTGTGGCATCACGCTGCCATCGTGACATTTTGCAACATTTTCCCCTTTCGCGGAGCTGGGGTGGGCGTGACCCACACATGACACATCCGGCCTGTGGGCCACCAGTTTGACACCCCTGCAGTCTATATCCTTCATAGTTGTTCTGTCCCCATCATCTCAACAGAAAGGGGACTTTGGATTGATAGTTGTCTAAAATTTCGAGGTCAAGAGATGGTCTCTTCAGAAGAGGGTGCCTCACAGGTCTTTCAAAGTTGATTAAATAGTACACTTTTTTATTATTCAGATTTGATATTCTGGGAGTTAGTCCTGCTGTTATATGAATTAAGAAGTAGTGACCGAAGGACAAGAATTTCTATTTCAGAATAGCAAATGTTTTGTATGTGAGAAAAATTGTTTTCTTTTTCCTAAGAATTATAATAATCCTATTATTATTTCTTTCCGTCCTCTCATTTTTTGAACTGTGACAACTTCTGCATTTAAATCAGTTTCTTCATAGTTTATGACTGACTCACTGAAATCTAATAAAGGCTCCCCAGCAAGCAGTGAAGTTGTAGCTTAGGACCACGCCTGTCCATAGCCACATGAATTTTAATTAAAACAAATTTCCATGAACAAGTATAATATATTTTTGGAATAAATTATACTCCTTTCTTTGTATTGGTGACTCCTAGAAATCAGAATTACTTGTATGTGCATATATATATATATAGTGAAGAATTTGGCTTCATTGCTTAACAGGACAAAATAGCAGGTGGAAAGCTCACAGGATTGGTTTATTTTGATGTTCTCATCTGGTTTCTAGAGATATTTGAGAAGCAGCATCAAAATGGGGTGTTTTTCTTAAAATGCTTGTTGGATTAAATGAAGCAGTTTCCACCAAAACATCAGAAGTAATCTGGAAAAAAGATCTCAGAGGAGCTTCAGTATTAAATTGTCTCCATGTGTGCCTTTGCACCTGCTTGGCAGTTTTCAAAAGAAATCTCCTCATGTGTTCTGTGAAAAATGACACACACATAATTCACTTTTCTGTAGCTCCATTAAGACAAAGTTAAAGTCATCTAGAATAAGTATGAATGGATGGAATGTTATCTATTGGGAAGGCTATTTGTATGAAGAACTGCTTGCTCTTAATAAAATACTTCAAGTAGGCCAGAGTTTTAAATCTGGCAGGATGTCAGCAGAAAGTAGTGATAAACACTATATATACAACCAAGAATTATATTAGTTTTTTTGGCTGGCTCATGTTTAAGTGATCATCCACTAGGACTCCAAGGTCTCTCTCACAGTTATTGTTTTTGAGCCAGGTTTCACCTAATCTGTATTTGTACCTTTAGTTTTTCCTGCCCTGGTGTAAAACCTTATTTTTCTCCACATTAAATTTCATGTTGTTGGAGAGGGCCCATTGTTCAAGTCTGTTAAGATCTTTTTGGATCCTGAGCTTGTCTTCTGGGATGTTAGCTATTCCTGCCAGTTTAGTGTCATCTGCAAATGTGATGAGTTCCCCTTTTATTCCCTCATCTAAGTCCTTTATGAAGATATTGAAGAGTACTGGGCCTAAGATGGAACCTTCTGATACCATACTGATTCCTTCCTTCCTTCCATGTAAATATAGTGCTATTTAGAACTACTTGTTGAGTACGGTTTGTCAGCCAGTTACAAATCCATCTGGGGGTGATGCTGTCTATCCCATATTTTTCTAGTTTACCAAAAAGTAGGTTGTGAATGTCTTGCTGAAGTCTAAGTATACTATGTCCACAGCATTTTGCTGGTCTACTAATTCAGTCATTCTGTCAAAGAATGAAATAAGATTGGTTTGGCATGATCTGTTTTTAACAAACCTGGGCTGACTACTAGTTATAACTTTGTTTCTAGATGTCCACAGATCTGTGTTTTGTTTATTTTTCTTTATTTTAATAATTGTTTTTAACAATTTTATCTTTAAAATGTGTTAATATTGGTTTGTAAGTCACCTTCAGAGATTTTTAACATTGAACAGCCAGTGTAAATTCCTTAAAACAAACAAGTTCTCAATGGTGCTTGTTCAAAATACTATTTTTCTGAGAGTTCATTTCAGGTTATATAAGAATTGCAAAACCATGGTTTATTGCTGTCCATGAAGTCACGTCATCATTATTGTCTTCTTTGCTGAATATATCATCTCACCATATTGCTTAATGCATCTCTAACAAATATATTTAGCCTTTGATAGAATTAGTTCATAGATGGAACACATGCCTTACTGTTGAAGATGGGAGGCATTTTATAATTGCCTAGCCCCTAGGGGAACATTGAATTGCCTAGGCTTTCAATGTAGCGGCCATGGGTGGCAATGTGATTGCCTATTTCCAAGAATGATTCTAGAACCCCTAGAAATAGTTAAAAATAAATTAAAACCAGCCACTGCAGCTAAGGATTCGGTTTGGAATAAGTCCATCTATTGAGAGAAGAGTTATAAACTGGAAAGACACACAACATTGTGGAAGGCTAGTTGGATGGCCATTGCCAAATAGCCTCAAAAGGTAGGGGTTGCCTGTGCTATAGCTAAGGTGGGTTTTTGAGGAAATGAGAAAGCATTATGATCCAATATGCCTTTTTCAAAATGTCACTTGTATAACTAATTATAGGATTATGTAACCTATAATTACGTAAATTTGTTGACAAATGGCTGTGCTATTGGCAAATTGAAAAACTGTTTAGGAGTGTTGAAGGCAAATCATCCTTGTCAGTCAGTGTTCATTTGAAAAGTTAATATGCTGTAGTTTATAAATATATATATGGGAAAAATGTTGCTGATGTTCATAGAATCCTAGGAAATTTTAACCTAGAAGGATGAGATAGTCATGCCTGCTTTGTGGCTGGTGAATTTATTTTATTATACAGGAATATAACAGCAAATGAGAATCATGGTTAACAACAATAAACAGATTTTTTTTAGTATATTTGCAAAGACAACTAAAAGATTTATAGTACATGAAGCTTTAGAATCATATTTTGTTGACTCATATTAATAAACAGGACTAACCATTGATGAAAGATTGGTTCATATTAATAAAAACAATCTGATAATGTGAAAACATATGAAAATATGCATCTACATTTGAGCTCATCTACAGGATGAGCCATGGTGGCACAGTGGTTAGAATGGAATATTGCAGGCTAATTCTGCCAACACCCAGGAGTTCGATTATGAGCAGTTCAAGGTTGACTTGATCTTCCCTCCTTCCAAGGTGGATAAAATGAGGACCCAGATTTTTGGGGGTAAAATGCTGACTCTGCAAACTGCTTAGAAAGGGCTGTAAAGCACTGTGAAGCAGTATATAAGTTTAAGTGCTATCACTATTGCTACATTTGCTATACTGAAACAATTTTTATTAAAAGCTAAATAGATACCATCTCAGTGAACAGATATGAAGATATAATTATATAACATTAGGTTAATATATTTGACATACAGAGTTGAGAATTTAAAATAAAGTGCAAAATGCACATATTTAAAGTTACAAATTTGTACCATGTACAAAAGTGCTTTCAACACTCAAAATGTGGTATCTTTGTAAATGGCAAATATTATGCACTATCCACAGTATTAAATTAATGTATACTTGCTTTAAAACCTGTTTTTGGATTAAAAAGTTCCTAATCCCAGCAGATAGTCCCATTATGGTCAAGATGTACTCAGCAGCGGAGCTTCTTGGTCTACAAGACTCCTCCTCTCGCAGGCTTGGCCCTCCACTCTGAAGGCATACCTCGATGATGGGTTTTGGAACCCCGAGAGGTGGCATGCCGCAAAGAGGGGGCTGTGGGGTTTTTTAAAATCGTCTTTGTTTAATCTTTTAAGGGGTCTGGGGAGGGAGGAGGGGGTTGGATTGGATCTAGGGTCGTGGGTTTGGGGGATAACCCACCAAGGGGAGGGGAGGGCCTGGCCACGATGCGCGGTGGGGGTGGGTGGGGGATCCGGGGGTAATGGGGGGGTCGAGCTTGTCCAGATTATGTTTTCACCATCGGTACTGTGAGTGGGAGGGGTAGATATGGTGGGAGCAGGGGGCCATATCATGTTAAGGGAGCACACACCCGCTGTCTTCGAGCAGTAGGGCGCTCCAGCCCCCAAGGCTCTATTCATTCTCCAGGTTGCACAGACCCTCAGGACCCGGGCCTTCAACTGATGTTGTGCAATGCCAGGTCTGTAGTAAATAAAGCCCCCCTCATTTATGATCTTGTTCAGGAGGGGGGAGCGGACCTGGCGGGTATTATGGAGACCTGGTTGGGCCCGGAGGGAGGGGTCCCTCTGGTAGAAATGTGCCCACCAGGCTTCCACGCATTCCATCAGCCGAGGTCACAGGGGAGGGGTGGGGGATTAGTGGTTATTATTAGAGAAGACCTTAGGCCGAGGGAGACCACTGTTGCTCAGACGACTGGCTGTGAGTCCCTCCTTGTGAAGTGGGGCCATGGGGTTCAGATGGGTTTGCTGATCACGTACCTGGCTCCCTGCCACGTGGCAGCAGCCCTGCCTGAGCTACTCAATGTTATCGCCGTGGTGGTGGTTGATACCCCCAGACTTATGGTCATGGGGGATTTTAACCTGCCGTCCGTGGGTGAGGCGTCTGAAGTGGCTCGGGAGTTCATGGCTTCCATGACGGCCATGGACCTGACCCAGCTAATTCATGCCCTACGCACATGGGGAGAAACACACTGGACTTGTTTTTTGTCTCTGGACAGTGGTTGAGTGATCTCGAGATAGGGGATATAGTCATCGAGCCCTTGTCATGGTCAGATCACTCTCTCCTTCGCCTTGACCTTCAAACCACGGCACCCCACCACAGGGAGGCGGAACCGATAAGATGGTACCGCCCCAGGCGCCTGATGGAACCTGACAGGTTCCAGATGGAGCTTGGGCCAATCCCCAAGGTTCTGGCTCACGCCTCGACTGGAGACCTAGTCGCCACCTGGGACAGGGCGGCCGCTGAAGCTCTGGATCGAGTCGTGCCTTAGCGGCCTCTGACCCGGCGCCGATCTCACCTGGCTCCTTGGTTCACCGAGGAGCTGAGGGAGATGAAGCACCGGAAAAGACACCTACAGAGTAGCTGGAGGGCCAGTCTTTCTGAATCTGACCGGACACTGGTAAGATCTCATATTAAGAATTACCTAGTGGTGATAAAAGCAGCAAAATGTACTCTTATTGCGTCATCAGATAATCACCCGGCTGCCCTGTTTAGGGTGACCCGCTCCCTGCTCCACCAGGAAGCGCGAGAGGACCCCTTGGAGGGAAGAGCCGAGGATTTTGTTCAGTATCTGTATGACAAAATCACTCAGATTCGGGAAGATCTGGATACCGACTGGGTAGATCCAGCGAGGGTGACGGAGGCAGGTCTTGAGAACGTTATCTGGGATGAGTTTGATCCTGTGACCCCAGATGACATGGACAGGATTCTGGGTAGATTGAACGCAACCACATGTTTGTTGGACCCGTGTCCCTCCTGGTATTGGCTAATTATCGTCCAGTCTCCAACCTTCGCTTCGTGGTGAAGGTTGTTGAGAGTGTGGTTGCGTGACAGCTTCCCCAGTACCTGGATGAAACAACGTATCTGGATCCGTTCCAGTCGGGCTTCAGGCCTGGGTACAGCACGGAAACGGCATTGGTCGCATTGGTTGATGATCTCTGGAGGGCTCGGAACAGGGGTTGCTCCTCTGTCCTGGTCCTGTTAGATCTCTCAGCGGCTTTTGATACCATCTACCATGGTATCATGCTGCACCGGTTGGAAGAGTTGGGGGTGGGAGGCACCGTACTATGGTGGTTCTCCTCCTTTCTCTCCGATCGGTTGCAGTCTGTGTTGATGTGGGCAGAGGTCGACCCCGAGGTCCCTCATATGTGGGGTGCCGCAAGGATCGGTCCTCTTGCCCCTTTTGTTCAACATTTATGTAAAGCCGCTGGGTGAGATCATCCGTGGTTTCGGGGTGAAGTACCATCAGTACGCTGATGACACCCAGCTGTACATCTCCACCCCAGACCACCCCAATGATGCCCTTGAAGTGATGTCCTGGTGCCTGGAGGCCATATGGATCTGGATGGGGAGAAACAGGCTCAGGCTCAACCCATCCAAGACCAAGTGGCTGTGGTTTCCGACGTCCTGATATAGTCAGCTGGTGCCATCGCTGACTATTGGGGGCGAGTCATTGGCCCCCATGGAAAGGGCTCGCAACTTGGGTGTCCTCCTGGATTCACGGCTGTCTTTAGAAGAGCACTTGACGGCCGTGACCGGGAGGATTTTTCATCAGGTTCGCCTGATCCGCCAGTTGCATCCCTTTCTACATCGGGACTCCCTACACACGGTCACTCATGCCCTCGTCACCTCTCGTCTGGACTATTGTAACGTTCTCTACACAGGGCTCCCCTTGAGGTGCACTCGGAGGCTCCAACTGGTGCAGAGTGCGGCCACGCGGGTGGTTATGGGAGCGACGTGGAGTTCCCATGTAACACCTCTTCTGGGCAAGCTGCACTGGCTCCCGGTGGTCTTCCGTGTGCGCTTCAAGGTTTTGGTTATCACCTTTAAAGCGCTCCATGGCTTAGGACCTGGTTATCTACGGGACCGCCTGCTACCACCAATAGCCTCCCACCGGCCAGTATGCTCCCATAGAGAGGGGCTCCTCCGGGTGCCATCGGCCAATCAATGTCGACTGGCGGCCCCTAGGGAGAGAGCCTTCTCTGTGGGGGCACCTACGATCTGGAATGAGCTCCCCCGGAGATACGGAGGATCCCGGATCTGTGCACCTTCCGTCGCGCGCTCAAGACTTTCTTATTTCATCAAGTTGGCCTCGCCTAAATCTTCTCTCCTTTTAAATGTAAATTTTAATTTGTTTTTAAATTATTGGGTATTTTAAATTTGTCTCAGCCAAATTATTTAATTCATTTTTATTCTATTTAAAATTTTGTATTTATGTGTTTTATTCTGTGGCTGTTCACCGCCCTGAGTCCTATGGGAGTAGGGTGGTATAGAAATCCAATAAAATAAATAAACAAATAAATAAAAAGTTCTCCTATTGTGTTGCAGATTGTGATATATTGAAGGAGGATCAACCAAATGAGCTCCTCCAGGAGCTTTGAGTCAGAATTGCTTCCTTCAGGTGCTTCAGAATTTCCCCAACAGTTGGATGGTGGTGGGGAGGTAGAGTGAAGATGAAGTCTCTTTAGGGACTTCCTCACAACTCACTTTAGAAGTTTAGTTAATTTCCTTTTAATTTTTTTAATGTTTAATTTTTCCCATTTTTAAGCATCTTTATTATTTTATTATCCCCCCTCTTGCTATTTATGGTTCTTTTTACGACTTTATCACTCTTCATCAGAGCGTCTCAGGTTAAGCTGTTTTGTTTTGCTCTGACTCTCTTGTGTGTCAGCCGGTGTTAAGAGTAGAGATAACTGTTTTTACAACAGAGAAGAGAGAAGGAGGGAAGGAGGAAGAAAGAGCAAGTGAACTCAGGAATAAGTCTTTGGATCATACTGACTAAACAGCCAGGGTGAAATCTACTTAGTGCATGTGTTGTACATGTCATGTGCATGTTCAGACTCTCTGCGCTTGCACAGAGGGTAAAAAATGAATTACTTCTTGGTTAAAAACAGGAAGTAATGACACCTGGGCAGGTGGGTGGAGCCTGACGCCGCCATCGCTACTGGTTCTCCGAACCACCTGCCACAATCGTTACTGGATTGCTACCAGATCGCCCAGGGAGAATTTCACCCCTGCTAAACAGCCTAAAACTGAAGAATGGTTAGAATATAAAAAAGCATCAGCTGTAAATAGTAAAAGCCCTACGGTTATCTCAAATCATTATGAAGCCCTGGAGTCAGATCTGCAGTGGTAGAGAATGAAGACAAATATATGTGTCCCAGGAGAATGTTGCAGGATCCAATCTGAGTTGGTCATCAGGACCAAGGTTTATTCTTCCAAGCTTTCAGGCTTCTCCTGAAGCCCATCATCAGGGAACTTCATCAGAGATGGTAGCCAACAACTCTCCTCTTTATGGAAAGAATTCATCTTCCTGGATGGATCTACTGCTTTAACTTCTTCCCTGTGTGAGGAACCACAGTTCGTTCTGCAGCTGTGCCGTTCTCTGAAAGGCCATGGGAATATGAGGATTCAAAGAGCAGGAACATGATTGACTTTACATTGAGATGGTGCTTCTTGACTACGGATTGTTATTTCTATCTTTCAACAATTGTCAGAAGCAAAGGGAAGGCTGGTCATTCTGAAGCTGGCAATTGATGCGCGTTCACTGCCTTGAGTTATTTATAAAAATAATAAAGGTAGGATAAAATAAATCAATTTACAAAAGTCTACCAAAACTAACTGGCAGAGATTTCTTTGCAATAGGAAGTGCTTTCTTCTATTAAAGAGGCAGGGACTGTCCCCTTCCTCAGATCACACAAGCAGAAAAACCCTGAAAAGGAGGAACTCATCCATAAGGAAGCTATAAAAACGAAGAATGAATCTAAAATATACATTCCCTACTAACTAATCAGATTGTTTTACATCTAATAACATCAATTGCAATTGATGGGGATCAAAAAAGTTGTTACTCTTTCTCTGAGCCAACTCTGCTGTGAATTGAACTTTCTTTTAAAAGCTGAATAGCTGTAAAGTAGACTGGGCAAACTTTTATTTTGTTAATTTGTGTTTGTAGATTCATGGAACTTCAGTATAATCCTGTCTCCTTAATTTATAATTTCTCAGGGTAATGTAATCCTGGCACTTAATGTTCTTTTTGTACTGTTTAAAACAACATAAAAGGGCTATAATTCCACTACTTGGCCTCATTGCTTTTGTCCCAACAGTTGTCATTCCATTTCCTTTCCTTTCCAAAAGGTCTTTATGCACCTTCAGTACCAATTAGTGTTTGTCCTTGTGCCATTTTCTAATTTCTTGTGCCTAATATGGCTTTTGTGTGTTCCAACCACTTCTCTCTTGTGAATCTACAAGGAAAGTCTGAATCTCTCATAGTCTGTCTAGAAACAGTAGCTGTTATTTATATTTTCATTATATCTTAATTTCTAATACACATAGTCTATGCTGGGCTAGGGGAGGCATGGTTTACAGATTCACTAAGATTACTCTTAGCTGTACCTTGGGCTTAATGGAAGTTATCAGGAAAATATTTTTAGAATTTAGAGGAAATGAAGGAGCAGAGTACTTAGATCACATCCATACCCACAAAAGTGAAATATTCAATAACCTTCCCATTCCCTGGACCTACTCAATAGACAAGAAAGAAATAATTTTGTGACTGAGCATATACAATTATCATAGTCCAACTTCAGACAACATCTGCTTTTCCTATCTTTTGTTTAGTTGCTTGGCTCTATGAACAGATTATAGGTAAGCTATTTTAGTCTAGGCTTTCTGGCTTTATGCCTCAATTCTCTCCTATTTTTAAATGGAGTAAAATATACTAACTGCAATATCACTTTCTATAGGAGACAATTTTGGCTTAAAAGAAACCCAGAAAGAGACTAACATACAATAGAGAAAATAAAGATCTTCATTGACAGATAGACAATAAACAATTTAGTCTTTGTCCAAGGGGAGTAAGTAAAGACCCTTGACTGTCCTCCACTGAAAATGTCTTCTCCAGTGTAATAGAAGTTTGAATTTATTACGTTGCTGCTGCACCATAGTTTTTGATTTTCTGTATTTGAAACTTCTGACAGGAAGATAAGTGTTGTGAACCATCTCCATTGTTTGGAGGCACATTGAAGCACCCAAGTTTAGGCAAGTAAAGATGGTGGCAAGGAGATGACGAGTGATCATTATTAAGACATCAAAACATGGGTCAGAATTTCTTTGCTTCACTGTCACTGGTCAGAGAACATTACTGCTGCTTCCGCAATTCAGCTTTTCTTGAGACATCACTGCTGCTGCTCTAGTATCTGAACTTTCCTTTTGGTCTTTGCTTATTATCAAATACAGAAGTGAAATAGATTTCTGCATGACAACAAGTGATGTGAGTCTGGTGAGGGTATTCTGGAGTTGAAGACCTGAAACACAGGTCTTAAAGTTGCCAAGGTTAGATATCCCTGGTTTAGACCTATATGGTATGACAAGAAGGAATTATACTGGCATTCTGAAAGCAAAATTTTCTTTCAGAGTAATTACTGTTCTGGAAGGCACTTTTGTAAAATTCTATTTAAAATGAATGCAAAAGAGTGTACCACATTTGTGGTTTATTATTTAAAGCCAAACATGAAATTCATTCATTTTGGTTATAATAAAGTAGCATAAAATAGCAAAAAAAATATCTATGGTCCAGACTAGTTTGTTCTGCTGATTTTTCCTTCAATATTTAAAAACCACAAGAATACGGAATGTTCAAAAACGGCTGTTTGCCAATACACCTACTCACTGAATATTTTGAAATTTTGTTCTTCATTTTACATCTTGTGAATATAAATCTGAATATAAAAACATAGAATGAATATTTTGTTCCTGAATGAAAAACATTGAACTTGAGATATCACATATATAAATACATACGTACATACATACATACATACATACATGAATCTCTGGGACAGTTCAATAATGATTTAGATAACTTGTCCTAGGGTACAATACATTGTTATGGTTCTCCAGTATTAATCATATTCATATTTCCACAGTATTTACGGACTACTTAAATCAGTCAACAAGACTGATATGAATTGTATATCATAGCAAACTTGTGTTTTTTTATAATGTTAACTATGAATATCTCATGGTTTCCTATATTAGAATAAAGCAGTTCCTTTTGTTATACAGTATTCAACACAATAGTATTCAATATCAGAATGGAGTAAACTATTTTTACTTGTGGGTAATAGTATTTGTTTCCTTTTTTCACATGAGAAAGAATATTTACCCATAGTTTGGGCTTTATAACCACAATGTATTCTTTTCCTGACTTTTTGTGAACTCCTATTTACAGAGAAGTGGATTTCTTGAAGAAAATTTAACTGCATATTTTAGAGTAAGAGTATGTGGAACTGGATTGCAGCATCCAATCTCTTTATCAGATGGATTGAGGCATTTCAAGTATGTTCTAACTCATCAGGGATATTAATTTAAAAACCCTATGTGTGGAAAGAGAATCTGTAAGTTTTATTTATATCTCTTTTCAGATAATCATAGTTTATGCCACATCTGCAAAATCATGACTACTTACTATAGGCTTGTTAACCTGGAATAATTATTGGTTACGCCACTGAATAATGGAAATTACAGCAAATTTAATATTCCTTATAGTGACATTGTATTATGTTTTATATTGGACTGATATTTTCACCTTCGGAGTTAGTATGTATTAAAAATGTCTTGTGCCAAAATAGTACTGTAAAATAAGTAATTTCCATCTCTCTTTTTTTTTAAAAAAATCCCAAAATATATTGCTACATACGAATAATCATTCTATTTTTTTTCTGACAAGACAATTAAATGATAGAAATGTTATTGAAAAGAGCAGTTTTGATGATTAGTGCATCAATATACTGATTTAAAACTGCATTTAGCTTATCATTGAACTAGTAACAGACAATGTAAGTTTTGTAAGTAGAAACAAAACAAAGCAGCAGATATTAGTGGATCGTATATATATGTGATATAGTGGCTGTTGGGTTTTTGCATAATTGTTTCCAGTCATTGATTTACATCACGTGCACAAGGCATGTCAGTTTTTGTTTGTGGATCCCTGACTCAAGGAAGCAATCTTTATTTCTAACAAAATTAATAATGGTCCTACTTCTAGTCCATAATTTAAAACCCCACCATCTCTTTTTCTTTTCTTATCTCTCCAGCTTCACAGGCATATATTACCAATGAAAAGAGCACTGATTTAAGTGTTCTGATATTTATTGTTATAGATATAGCTTTATCTTGTTTATGTTTGTTATTGCCTTCCTTCTTACAATTAATTGCCTCTTTGCTTTGCCAGCATATCATCAATCTTCAGCTGTGTTTAACTCTAAGAAACAAAATAGATACAGTAGAACCTCTGGTCACGACCATAATTCGTTCCATAACTTTGGTCGCAACCCAATTTGATCATGACCTGAACCTAATTTTGGAAATTTGGTGCTTTAAAAAAAATGGCACGGAAGGGGAAATCAGCCGTGGAAAAAAAATGTGGTGAATTTTTTGGTTGGAATCCAATTTGGTTGTGGTCAGAAGCGTTCATGACCAGAGGTTCTATTGTATTACTGTTATGTCATTGCCATCCAGTATAAGTTCAGTGAGTGTATAGGTTGATGTTAGGTTGATGTTTTACTTTTATCATCTTTATGTTTCATGTTAATGTATATTTTTCACTTTCACTTTCTTTATTTTCAAAATGTATCTTTTAAAGTGTTTATTGCTTTCAGATAATAAAGTGACAGTGTCTAGATATCTGCTGTTGCTGCTATTTGGACCTCCAATTTTCATTCCATCTATCACCTTTTCCAGTGTGATCATTTTTTTAATATATTCACTGTATAAGTTAATTAATATTAGAGAAATTATTTTATAAATGTGTTTGTGATAAGACAAACTTACTAGTTTCATATTTCTTTTGCTTGCACAGTTGGATAACTTCTTTTTGTTTTATAATAAGATTCCCCATAAAGGGTTCCTATTATGTCTAACAAGTTTGGATACTTGTCAGGTTTTAAGTTAATTAACTCAACCTACTACTAATTTGTTCACCATCTCCAGATATTGGTTAGGCGTTGAGGGTTTTTTTTCCATTTATGTGAAATATATAAGGATTTTTTTCTTCCAAATAAACAGCAGTGAATGGCGGAGTGTGTGTGTGCCATCTTATATTTTCTGGAAATGTGGTTGGTAATAGAGAAAATAAAGGAAGATGCTATTAAAATCAGTTCAGTGGCCAGGAAGTACAAAGCAGGAAGGAGTTACCTGCATTCCATCAAAGGAGATGAGAACATGAGCTTTTCTTGAGTTCTGCTTTTAAAAAGTATGGTCTGTAGTAGATAAGTCCCCTCAGCCAGAGAAATTGCTATATCAATGAGTACTCTGAAAAATCAGAATCCTTTGTAAATGAGAGGAAAATAAAGCTAATAAATTGACTAAACAAACTAGATCCTATGTATGCTTCCATAGGAGGAAGAGCCACTACAGCTTAGGTTGATATGCTGCCAGGAAAGTGTATATAGATTTCATTGTGTTCAACCCCCAGTACAATAACCCACTAATTTTCTTTTTGCAAAAAAGGTCAGCCCAATACCAAAACAATTCCATCCCTAGTTTACATAGAGCAAGCTGGGCTAAACATATCCATTCCATACAACTACAGCCTCTGCATCCTTATCTAAGAATAAGAGCCATAGAACTCAATTAAACTTAGTAACATATTACAGGTTGAACATTAACAGAATGCTAAAAGGATTTCTCATTTTAGATGAGAAACAGGGATATGGAGAAAAATAATACCAAAATAGAATGGATAGTGGCAGTGTGCCAACAGAGCAGAAAGATGCTGGATCAGGAAGGCATTCCTTGGAGATCTTGACTGGCATTCAGCCAGGAAAAAAAAGGCTAAATACAAGAAAATCCAAAAAAGGTATAGGATGTGATCAAGGAAAAGTAACGTTCACCCTGTTACTATAGTGATAATAAGTCCAAGCCATATGAATTAATGTTCAAACTTCTATCAGCCATAAATTGATTGGAAGTAACCTTATTTGTTATTTGTTCACTGAGGGGACCTGATAGGTGTATGGTATTAACTGCATTTTAAGATCAAATAATCTAGTTTCACAAATTTTCAGCTCACCTATAGTTGTGATAGTGAAGTACAATATTCAAACTCATTGATCCAAGTCTTATCAGTATAAGACTTATACTTATTTTATATATTCATTTCAATTTCTTTATATGAATGAATCCCAGAGCATAAGAAGCTTTTAATGTATGTGGAATTCCAGTTTCAAGTAATAGAAACTAGTAATTTCGAGTAATACCTTGATCAAAAATTTCAGCGGCAGTGTCTAAGTTGCTCTTCATCCCAGGTAAACACTTAGTATCAGTTGAGTATTGTAGCTAACAGAAAAGGACAGAGTGACTCCCTGTAGTTACTATTCCTTTGGTCACTAAATTTTTTTATCATAATATTCATCCTGGAAGTGACAGAATTATAAGTAATTGGGAATAATAACTCATACGGTTTTGGGTGAGTGATACTGTACTGTATTAAAGGATGTGGAAAGTGTTAGAAAGTACAGAGTGTTAAATGGAACAATCCATTAAACTTCCCTAACACATTCTGTGCAACGCTGTGAAATGCAAGTCCAAGGCCTACAGGACCCTCTGGGGAGTCAGAAAGGCCTGTGGGGCTTTAGTGGGAAGGCCTGCAGGGATCTGATGATGATGGGAAAGCAGGCTTAGGGTGGGAAAAGGGATGTAGGAGACCTGGGGCAATTGAGCCAATAGATCTGTGTATACCAAATGTGAATACTTTGGAGAAAAGCCAAAAACCAAATGGAACAAACATTGTTTCCATTTTTGCTAACATGAAATTGCCAATTCTGATTATTTCTTTTTATAAAATATCATTTTCTTAGATTTCTCAGCTGCCTTATTTTAGTTTTTCTGAGGCAAATTTGTTATTAAAAACAAACAAACAAAATGCAGTTTATTTCTGAAAATTAGACTGGGAGAGAAAGAATTTATGGTTAAATTATAATTGTCATCTTCTTGTTTTTTATACAGTTGAATATGACAAGGAATTCATGCCTTATCAGCATCATCACAAGGAGTTCAAATTTAATTTGTCTCAGATTCCAGAAGGAGAGGCTGTTACTGCTGCTGAGTTCCGAATCTACAAGGACTGTGTTTTTGGAGGCTTTAAAAATCAAACCTTTCTAATTAGCATCTATCAAGTATTGCAAGAATATCAGAACAGGTTTGTCCTTACTGCTAAAACCGTGAAACCAACATAGGCATAAAAATTCAGATTCTATCATCTCCTACTTCTTGAACCATTTTGTTTTAATTTTGTGGAATTAAAGCTGTTCATTTTTTTAAAAAGATCTTTATTTCTATTCACGCTAAATTTTAGCAAATTAGCTAAATTAGAGGATGAAGAAGGGACAACACACTACCAGAAAGGAAAAAAAAGAATATAGCAGTAAGATATTTTCAAACCCTGTATAGTCGAAAGAAAATAGAAAAGGAGGACATCAAACGATACTTACAAGCAAGAAATCTCCCAGCTCTACTGGACTCAACAAAGGAAATACTAAATGAAATACTAAATAACAAAATACTAAATGAAATACTAAACGATGCTATAGTTGAAGAGGGCAATCCAAAAGCAAAAAAAATAACAAAACCCCAGGCCCAGATGGAATTCCAGCAGAATTTTATAAAGAAATTCAAAAACCATTAGAGAACTTATTATTAGAAATATACAATGAAGCATTAGAAACAATCTAAGATATCAAAATCTTGGACGGAGGCATTAATAACATTTATCCCCAAAGATAACATCGAGAAACAAAAGATATAAAACTATAGCCCAATCTTGCTGTTAAATGCTGATTATAAAATATTTATGGCGATAATGTCAGAAAGAATTAAAAATATACTAAACTAAATCATACACCCGGTTGTTTACACTTCTGCAAACAACAAGTTCTATGTTTAGTTCTATGAATGTCTAATTGAAAAAAGGTAGTGACTAATATACTTTGCAGTTTGTGATATGTCTTGTTTTATAAAATTATCCTCAGAGTAGTCAACAAAAAAGGATAAAGCAGGACATTAAAGTGAGGAGTACATGTTTGGGTTCAGTTTTAAGTCCAGAATATAGTGATGCAGTTTGCCATTAAGATTCACTACTTAGAAAATAATTTCCTCAAAATATTTGAAAGAGAGGTGCATTTATTTAGTTTGTTTCATTGTATATTGCACCACTGTTTAATTACATTTTTCAAATAATTAAATATATGTTTAAAAGACATTTGAAAACTACACCTTCATAGTTTGCATCGGTATGCAAAACTCAAAAAGTTACACTATCCACCAATTTTATTACTGATATTAATCTTGAGCATTTCAGTTAACTCATAGGAAACAGCACTTGCAAAAGGAAGGTACGCAATCTCAAAAAAAGACACAGTTGCTTTCACAAGTTACAGACAGATGCTGTGTTTGTGTTCCTTTGAGTCAAAGAACCTTTTTGCTTTCATATCTGAATCACTATTCAGCTCGAGAAGGCACTTTCCTGTGATCCTAACTCAGAAATAGCTCAGAAGTGGAAGATGGAAGTAAATGTTCTATTTCTGAAAATGTATTATTTGAGGATAGTTTCATTTCACTTAATCATCAGAGGCCTGCTTGAAATGAAAGGTTACTCATAAAATAGCATTGGATTGAGGGGGAAATATCAGTGACGTATGGAGCAAAATATCTACAGAATTAATCAACTCATCAAATTTAACCACATTAGGAAAGATACATACATATATAACTGTCACAGCTGCAGGTTTTTTTAAAAAAGAAGCCTGAGGTTACCAATATGCAGAGTCTAGACTGTTATGTCAATGTGTCATTGAAGAATAGTAAACATCCAAAAAAAGTTGAGCATGAGGAAAGTTTTATTGAGTAAGGATAATTAATAGCTCCATAAATTGCTGTTGATGTGTAATGGTCCCGTTAAGCACCTGGGTAACAGTGACCTTTGAAGACAGGCCAAAACCTGCAGTTCTTAAAAGGTAATTAAAATAAGAAGGTCTCTGTTTGAAACTCAACAGATTGAAAAAAAATGGTCTGTTTATTCTCCCTGAATTTAAAGAAATATACCTGACTGGTTGGAAAAAACTAGCTAAAGCGTTGGATAGTAACTGTAAGGAAAAACGGGTTTTTGAGGGTATACCTAAAACTTTTTTATTGCTTGATGTGATGTATGTCTATGAGAAGGAGGAAAATTATTTTTGTCTGACGTGTACTTATTAAACCAGCAAAACCAACTGCTTTATTAATTACATAAAATGTTATTAAATAGTCAGTGCCAGAAAAATAAAACAGCTTCAGGATTCTTTCCAACAGTCTTAAATAGAATTTTAGAAAAAAGAAATTTTAGATTGTGTTGAAAATACTGTAATCAGTTGCAAAGTACTTGTCTCATGAATGCTTTAAATATAAATTCAGGATATATTGGTTAAAAATAGTAAGTAGGGTTGATATTTATAAAAAAGCAAATGAACACTCTTCTTTCAAAGCTGGAGCTAATTTTTCCTTTCTTGAGAGCCTTGTGGTCTAGAAATGTGGGATGGAAATTCCAGAAATAAATGATTTCTGTGTTACCAGCACATCTATCTTGCTTAGGTAGACTGGGCACTGTTTTTTTCTAGATCATCTGTTTGCTGACCTTATTTACTCTTACAGAGGTTTACTGCAGTAAAAAATGTGTTTACTGACATGCACACGCACACACAAAAACCACCTTGTAGGGCAAAAAGAGCAGTTCGAATCCCTATTGCCGTGTAACGGGATGAGTTCCCATTACTTGTCCCAGCTTCTGCTAACCTAGCAGTTTGAAAGCACGTAAAAAATGCAAGTAGAAAAATAGGGACCACCTTGGTGGGAAGGTAACAGTGTTCCATGTGCCTTTGGCGATTAGTCAGGCCGGCCACATGACCACAGAGACATATTCGGACAGCGCTGGCTCTTCGGCTTTGAAACGGAGTTGAGCACCACCCCCTAGAGTCGGGAACGACTAGCACATATGTGCGAGGGGAACCTTTACCTAGGGCAGGGATTTCCAAACTTGGCCCCTTGAAGAGTAGTGGACTTCAACTCCCAGAATTCCCCAGCCAGCAACTTGCTCATATTTATAATGGATGCTGGCTGAGGAAGTCCATCACTCTTCAAGGGATCAAGTTTGGACACCCCAGACCTAGGGCAAAAAGAAAAAGAAAAAGAAAATAAATCTATAGAACCCCTTGACTTCTCTAGCTAGCTGAAGACTGCATTTGGAGATGTTTTAAGTGTGCATGCTATAGTAGTTCAAATGGCAGGACTGAAGAGAACCAATCAAATCCCAATAAATTTTCTCTATGTAAATGAATATTAAAGTAATTTACAGTCACAATCAATACAATGACACAATGAAAACATGCACTCATGGAAAGTGTTTTGTGAAAAACTGTTTTGAATCTTATATGAGCACAGCACCTCTCTACTATTAATCAAACAATGCCCTTTTCAAGATTCAATGTGAGTCCCCTCCCTTCCCCTCAAATAAAGGGTATAGCTAATTCCTTAAAAGCAGCCAGTCTTTTTCTGGTTCACATGGAATCCTAAAAGTTGATGCTACTTTAATGAATAGCAGAAAGTGGCTATGCTTATTTCACTCCAAACCATTTCTAAAGTTGCTGTTTTGATTTCTATTCAAAAGCATAGATGCCTCCAGGAAGGTTACAGGATATAGGGGAAAGATGATGTGTATCATGACATCATCAGGCAAACGATTCACTATATTGTGATATCATTGATTTGTGTCATTTGCATAATGACATCATGATGCGTTAACATCATTTTGACTTCGTTTACAGACTCAGCTGCTAATAAACAGTGAGAGCCCATTTGATGGAAAGGTTAAGTTGCTGGACTAAAAACTGGGAAGACACAAGGTCTTTGCTCCCCTTATATCATGGAAGCCAGCTCAGGAACTTCAGGCCTGTTACTTGCTAAACCCAGCCCACCTAATAGGATGAATAGGAGAAAGGAGCATTATTAATGCTGCCTTATATTGTGAAAAGTAAAAGATGGGGCATAGAATTCAACACATAAATAACAAAACTGCTGTCAGTAATTGATCCTCAGATTTCAGTCACAGAAAATATAGCAGTAAATCATGTTTTTTTTTTCTTGTTCTCAGGCATATATAATATTGAAGAAGTTTTACCAGGAGTTTACAAAATTTAGAGGCTTTATTAGTGAAGCATACTTTCACTGAAATGCTAGCGTGAAGCTTAAGAGAAGTCCAGGTCAAGAAATAACAGATTTGTCCATTTTGCATTTTTTTTTTTTTTTTGCTGTTTTAAACCAATTTTGTTTTGTACTTTTTTAAAAAAGATACAATTGCTTATGTGTACTGTCTCCTTAAGCTTACCGTGTTTGCAAATGGTTAAAGTACAGACAAAGGGAGGTTGGAGCTATGTTCTTTCTAATGAATGTTCTTTCTAATTATCGAATGAAGAGGTCAAATTGTGGGGTCCTTGGTGCTCTCTGAGCTTGGTTTTCTTGCAGACATTTCATTGGCAGACTAGGTAATATCATCAAGGCAGATGATATTACAGATCAATCCTGAACTGCAAGTATTCTATTCTACCATTTAAACTTTCTCATTGTGCTGATGGCTAAATCCACAATCTGACTTTGATGGGAAATAGGACTGTACAGTCCTATTTTCCAATTACAAAAATAAAAATCTAGGTGGAACCCCCAAATTGGAATTTAATTTGGGACAATCCCAGTCAAACTGGAATGCATGGTAACCCTGTTTCTCTTTCTCTAGTCCTCTTTCTCACGCCATATACATTTTTCTTACCATTTTGTACCATATGATTTTTTTTGTTCTTGCAGTCACTCTTATTATAAAAATGTATTTGCCAGGATATTTGATACATACCTTTTTTATTGTAAAATGAACATGTTAACTGATTTTAAAAAGGAGTATTAGCAATCTCTCTAGATTTTCATTGCTGTAATTTATAATAGGACAAATTTTTTCTCTTATATAAAGCATTGTTTCTCAACCTTGACTTGTTGGGGAGTTAGTCCACATATCTTAAAATTCATAAGGTTTGGTATAAAATAATTAGGAAATATTAAGTAAGGTCAGAATTAGGAATGGAATCATGCAGCATGCTGCCACCTTGAAGCACCCCCTTAGAACAAAGTCTGGAAAGCACTCTACAGAGTGACTGGCTGGGAAATTTGGGAAGTTGAAGTCCACACATCTAGAAGTTGCCAAGACTGAGAAGCCATTACATGACATGTAATGAGGTGGTAATAGAATTTTAGACTGTATCTCTCCAGAATAAGGATATGAGTTTCAGACATTTGAACATTTCCCATAAAATATGGGAAGAATGTTTCCCATACTTAGTATATAAGAATGTGAAGAAACTGAATCTATTAATTCAGCGGGTCTCAACCTTCCTAATGCCGCGACCCTTTAATACAGTTCCTCATGTTGTGGTGACCCCCAACCATAAAATTATTTCTAAGACTACTGAAAATATGTGTTTTCGGATGATCTTAGGTGACCCCTGTGAAAGGGTCGTTCGACCCCCAAAGGGATCCCGACCCACAGGTTGAGAACCACTGAATTAATTGGTTGAGTTGTGCAATTTGCTTGAAGGAGATGCTTTGCAATTTGCAAGAGAACATCTAAAACATTTTTTTTTTGAATCATGAAAGCAGCCATGTCTTGTTCCAGCTCTGTACATGTGCTTCATACATTGTTCCAATGGTGGGTTCCTCCCGGTTCAGCCCAGTTCTCCTGAGCTGGTAGCGGTGACGATATGATGTCACCGAACCGGTTCTGCCCCCCTGCCCCCCCGTGCCTCCCCACCCCCGCGGTATTCTTACCTTTTATTTGCCCCACCCCCAATCTATTGCTGCCTCCTGAGTCCCAGCTGCTGGCTAGAGGGGAAAAAAATGTTTAAACTCTTGCCACGGGGCTTCAAAGGGCTGCCCTACAGCTGATCAGTGTTAAAAGAAAACAAATGAATAGACCACTGCCTGCAAAAATACACACGTAGATCAGTGCCTGCAAAAAATACATGAGTAGACCAGTGCCTGCAAAAAATAAATGGGTAGATCGGTACAGCTCTGCAAGCAGTTAAAAGCCTTGTAGACCAGTACCTCTGCTAAATCCTAAATAATTGTCACATGACCATCAAGCCATGCCCACAAAATAAGCCACGCCCATAGAACCGGTAGTAAAAATTTTTAGAACCCACCCCTGCATTGTTCCCGTTCCCTTAATTTGTAAAAGCATACAGCTAATTATATATCTTCTAACCTGGTGTGTTGTACTATACTAATAACACACCAGGTTAGAGATAATATAACATAATAAAATAACCAATACTTGAAAATTAAAATAATTATAATCCTAAGCATTAAGTAGAGTTGGGAAAGGACATTACAATAAAGATAATTTTCGGCTACCATATCTGAGTTGTAAATTCTGGTTGACCACTAGATGTCAGAAAACAATATGAGTTTATATCTACATCAGGGCAAACTCCTGACCCGTGGGCCGGATGCATCACGCACTGACCACGCCAGGTTTAGCAAAGGGGGGAAAAGTCCCAATACATCACGTGATGCCGCTGTGATGACATGAGTTTGACACCCCTGATCTACATTATTAGTCTTCTGAATCTTTTCAATCTAGATATGATAATGATTCCATCCTTATAAAAATAGGATTAAAGGCCAGATAAAATAACAGTAATACGCAATGGAATCATTATTTTAATGATTTCAGTATTTAATGCAGTCCTTTTTGTACTCCTAAACTATCCCCCCGTTTTCTTCCTTCAGAAATTCGAACTTGTTTATGCTGGACACCCGAATAGTATGGGCCTCAGAAGAAGGATGGCTAGAATTTGACATCACTGCTACTAGCAACATGTGGGTAATAAACCCTCAGCATAATTTGGGACTCCAGATGAGTGTGGTGACTAGAGATGGTAGGTATTAGACCAACATATTTTAAACATCTGGCCAATGACCTTGTCATTAAATGGAAGCTATGTTTATAGCATTAAGCTATGATGTATCTGGCTCATGCAGACCCACAGCTGTGATATGATAACTGGGCTCTGAATCCAACAGCACAGATTGAAAGCTTCTTGATTATTTTATCCCATGTTTGTAGTTATGAAATACTGAGAATTCCTGACTTGTGAATATTGTTGGTGGTTGTTGGAAAAACTCTCTGAAAGTACTTTTTTCTAGGAATGACTACTAGATGTAGGGTAATTGAACCATTGCCTAGGAGGTAGACAGGAATTTCAATGTGTTCTGTTGACTGGATTAGAAATCACACTGCTTATTTTTCTCTGTAGACCAACAGTGGTGATACAATGTAAAATATTGCATCAATCTATCAGTCTATACATCTGATAAAGCTACAGAACAGGGCTGTCAAACTCACGGCCTGTGGGCTGGATGTGTCAAATGCTGGCCACGCCCACGCCCAGTTTAGTGAAGGGGAAAAAAGTCACGATACGTCATGTGACGACACCGTGACGATGTGAGTTTAATACCCTTGCTATAGAACTTAACTTATGTGATGCTGGTGGGGGGTCTCATGTTACATTTCATTTTTGCAATAACCATGTATCTTTAAGAATCAAACAGGTTGGTAGAATGCCTTTCAGCTTCAATTGATGGGGAAGCATACCATTTTTAGCTGCTTAGCCAGATTCAAATATTGCATGAATCCACAGCATAGCTTAGTTGGTTTTGTTCTTAGTTCTGCTATGTCAATCCAGCTATTCATGTTTTTGAACTGTGGTTTATTGATTACCCCCTTTGCAAATCCAACAGGTCCAGGCTCATATGGTGCAGTTACTAGGTGATTTAATTGATTCCCATTATTTGCTAACACGACTTTTAAAAAAATAATGCAGGAAACATTTTGCAAGACAAAAGAATTGTGAGAAATAAAAAGAAATTTGATTCAACTGCTATATTCATGTTATAATTTTTAAATAAATGATAATAGCTATTAAATAGGAAGAACAAGCAGGAAAATTAAGGAGGGTCAGTAAAATGTTGCATGTATGAAAACATCTGCTTGGCTCAAAAGAGCTATTCAGAAATGCTGTGCTCTTTATATGACATACTACCTTTTTTGGTTTAATTTATAGGTCTCAGTATAAATCCTAGAGAAGCAGGACTAATAGGTCGAGATGGCCCTTATGATAAACAGCCTTTCATGGTGGCTTTTTTTAAAGTGAGTGAAGTTCATGTTCGGACTGTTAGGTCAGCACCCAGCAGACGCAGGGACCAAAGCAGAAACCGCTCCACACAACCACAAGATGTTTCCAGGACATCTAGTATCACAGGTAACCTCTTACATACCTGCTGGGCTATGTTGATTCAGTACACGTCATTTTTGAGCACTTTATGAAAAGTTTTTTATTCATATCTATTTTTTTCTTTTTCTTTTGTAATTCAGAGGTGGGTTTCAGCAGGTTTTGATCAGTTCTGGAGAACCAGTAGCGGAAATTTTGAGTAGTTCAAAGAACCAGTAGTAAAAATGCTGATTGGCCCCACCCCCATCTATTCTCTGTCTCCCAGCTGATCAGGAGGAAATGGGGATTTTGCAGTAATCTTCTCCTGGAGTGGGGTAGGAATGGAGATTTTACAGTATCCTTTCCCTGTCCTGCCCACCAAGCCACGCCCACCAAGCAATGCCACGCTCACCAAGCCATGCCCACAGAACTGGTAGTAAAAAAATTGGAAACTCATCACTGATTTATCTTCAATAAAAAATAGCCCAAAGGTTTTAATTGGCCTTCCCATTCTAGGACTCTAGTGAGTGCCTGAGTCAGAGTCGCCCAGGCTTCTGTGCTTAAGTGAGGTCCAGAACCCGGGTCTCTCTGTTTCTTGTTTTAGCACCTTCACTATTACATTATATTGGCTTTTTTTTTAAAAAAAAAACAAGAACTAGTTAATTGTGTGTGTTTTTAAAGAATTGTAGATTAAATCTTACTTAGAAACTGAGTTATTTTCTTCCTGAGTTACTGTTTGTTATATATCTTCCATTTAGTCCTGCCATTGATTTTATCTACAAATGCTGACCTCTTAACCTGTCTCATACCTTATTTTCTATCTTTCATTTATTCTCAATTTTGCCAAGTATACTCATTTTTTTTCTAGTCTATCATCTGCTTGAATCACTTTCTAAAAAAATTGAGTGATTGATTTCTCATAATTACCTCAAAGGAGCAGTCAAATTTATCTTCATTAATTTCATTGTTGCAGTTTATGATAATCTTAATTGTCTCAAATCCTTAATTTGGAGAAGCCAATTTTCTTTCTCTTGGTGTTAATGAATTATCATTTTTCATATTCATATCTTACTACTGAGGAAAAAAATACCATGACTGTTGTGATCTTTGTTGTTACATATCCTTTTTCTTCATGAATTTATATGAATTTCTCATACTTTCATCTCTAGTGTATTAATCCTTTTTTCATCCAGCATTCTCTCCATTATTAATTCTTGAGCCCAACAAAATTAAATACCATTTTCATATTTTCCTGGTCAACTCAGAATTCACAAAGCATGATGGCATTATCTGTGTCATCTCAATATTTCACATAATCCCAGATTTTTCATTTTTTACTTTCATAATGAGGTCATCAAGTTTCTTAACATTCAGTTAAAGAATTAATGTCAGCTATACATCTCAAATTGTCAGTGTTTCAGCCTCGTTTTGATTTCAGTTGTCACCTGTGCCATTCTTAAAATATATTAAAAGGGTATGGAGACAAAATATCTTTGTCTTACTTCTTTCCCCATTCAGGACCACTTTGTTGCTCCCACATTCATGTCTTACAGTAGCTTTTTGTTCATTTTAAAAATTCCTCATAACAATAATCAAGCTTTCTGGCAAATTTATTAACTTTAATGCATTCCATATTCTGTTCGGATCCACACAAAGGCTTTTCTGTAGTCAATAAAGTAATAAACTCTCCTCCTTAAATTATCTTGCTTTCTCCATAAGCCATTTCCTGAGCTAACGGAAACACTTTCTGGGATAAAACAAACAGGGAAGATATTTGGACAGCAGAACACCAACAGGTTAAATTGTATGTAACAGCTCAACTCCAAGCAGAAATACTCCTAAACACCTAAATTTCCTAGTGACAGATGAAATCAGAGATCAACTTAGAAGGGAGTGTAATTTACAAAAGCTCATGCCTTTTAATAAAATTGATTAGTTTGAAAAGGTACTATAGGCCCCTGATTTTTAAAGATCATAGAATAAGGTACTCCTCAATTTACAACCAGGGATGCTACTCAGCAGCTTCTGACAGGTTCTGGAGAACTGGCAGCGGAAATTTTGAGTAGTTTGGAGAACCTCTGGCTGGCCCCAGAGTGGGATGGGAATGGAGATTTTGCAATACCCTTCCCCCAAGAGTGGGGAGGGAATGAGGATTTTGTAGTATCCTTTCCCTGGAGTGGGGTGGGAATGATTTTGCAGTATCCTTCCCCTGCTATGCCCACCAAGCCACACCATGCCCACCAAGCCACGCCCACAGAACCGGTAGTAAAAAAATTTGAATTCCACCACTGTTTACGACCACTGTTGAGCCCAAAATTTTTGTTGCTAAGTGAGACATTTAGTAAGTGAATTTTGTCTCATATTATGATCTTTCTTGCCACAGTTATTAAGTGAATCACTGTAGTTTTTAAGTTAGTAACACAGTTGTTAAGTGGATCTGGTTTCCCCATTGATTTTACTTGTCAGAAGTTGCAAAAGGTGATCACATGACCCCAGGACATTGCAATTGTCATAAATATGAGACAGTTGTCAATCACATAACTGTGGGGATGTTGCAACAGTCATAAGCATGAACAATGGTCATAAGTCACTTTGTTCAGTGCTGTTGTTTGAACGGTCACTAAACGAACTGTTGTAACTTGAGGACTACCTGTACCCAGTTTTCATCCTACAGTGAAAACTCCAATCTTTGGAGAGGCAGATTTCTGATTGATTATAAGAGCTTCTCCCTTTTAACCTGTGCTGGTGCTATGTCGATTATTTAGGAGGATTGATCCAGGGGTGAAATCCAGCAGATTCTGACAGGTTCTGGAGAACCGGTAGCAGAAATTTTGAGTAGTTCAGAGAACCGGTAAATGCCACCTCTGGCTGACCCCCGAATGGGGTGGGAATGGAGATTTTGCAATATCCTTCCCCCAGGAATGGGGTGGGAATGGAGATTTTGCAGTATCCTTCACCTGCCATGCCCACCAAGCCAAGCCCACCAAGCCACACCATGCCTACCAAGCCACGCCCACAGAACCGGTAGTAAAAAAATTTGGATTTCACCACTGGATTGATCTGAGTGAAGTCTGGCATCACCAGGTCACCTACCAGAACTCAGTGATGAAAAACAAATCTGCCCTTTCATCCAGGTAGAATAGTAGAACAGCAAAGCATTCAAGACTTGCGATGGGAGTACAGGATAGGGCAAGAAAAAAGGGACTGCTTATCATAACACATCGGTATTGCTCTGATGACCTATTATCTCTGGGTTTTCCAAAAGATTGCTACTAAGAACATCTTTACACATCTTTAACAGGACTAAAATAACTTAATTTACAAAAAATAGCCCAAACCTGTGCTAGCCTAGTATTTCTTGAAATAATTTTAATCTCCTGCCCAGTAGCACAAGAATTAAAAAATGATTTTGGATTTCTAAAATCCAAAACAGGTCCTGTCAGGTGCTGAAGTTATGCTTTCAGATAATTGCAATCAACAATCTACAAAATGTAAGGTGTTTTAAAGCAGGTGTGAATAGTCAGATTCAAGCAGGCTGCTTAATTTTGCACTTTTTAGTGCTGAAAATCAACTCTGTACAGGTAATCCTCGATTTAAAACTGTTCATTTAGTGACCAAAGTTACAACATCACTGAAAAAGTGACTTGATCATTTTTCGCACTTACAACCATTGTAGCATCCGCATAGTCATATGATCAAAATTCAGACAATTGGCAACTGACTCATATTTATGACAGTTGCAGTGTCCCAGGATCACATGATCACTTTTTGCGACCTTCTGACAAGCAAAGTCAACAGGAAAGCCAGATTCATCTTTCTAACTAAACAACTGCAGTGATTCAACAATTGTGGCAAGAAAGGTCATAAAATGGGGCAAAACTCACTTAACAAATGTCTAGCTTAGCAACATAAATTTTGGGCTCAATTTTGGTTGTAAATCGAGGATTACATCCTGAGGAAACTGATCAATGCTGTGGTTTTTAAAACTGCTTTCACAGAGTTAAAAACAGTGCTTATTTTTTTATTCTTAAAAATTCCTGCAAGAAAATAATGTGTGTGGCAATGCCCCATTTATGTAGTAGCTGTTATGGTTTTTGTCTTCCATGTGCTATCTGCACCTTTGCCTATTAAAAATTGCCCACTCTTGCTTTAAGAACTATAGCATCTTCCATCAATTTACAATTACAATTTCCAACATTTTTTTAAATACCTCCTAACAGATTACAACAGCAGCGACCTAAAAACGGCTTGCAGAAAGCATGAACTTTATGTTAGCTTCCAAGACTTGGGATGGCAGGTATGCGGTGTTTCTGTCTCAAATGTGGCCTTAAAATACTATCTGGGATATTGATGCTGGTTTTCTTTTTAGCAGATTAGATTTGTGCAAGTTCTATAGAAGTACATGCAGGGAGAAAGGAAATCTCCTTGAATATCCTGCTCAGTGATATATTTGTCATAAATATCACTTGAAGAGCAAATTTTAGTTATAGGCTGCAATAAAATGCTTTTTCAAGTGTTTTCTAGAACATATCTAATACTATTTTGTTTACTTTATAATATTTATAGTCCTCTCCATTCCTGATGGATTTTGGACAGGGTCAGCAAAACTGTTATGGAAGTTATGGAAACAAATGCACTCTCCATTAAACATCAGGGTGCAAGAAATGTCAGGATCCTTTTTGTAGTTTCTAAACACTCACAGTAGGTAGAACCAAAATGCGAGGGTTTTTTTATTTGCATATACTGGGCATGCAAGTGTAAAATGAGGACTTAAAGCTTGGAGGGGTTGAAATCGTTTGCAATCTAACTCCAAGCAGAAACTCTTTTGATCATTTTTTTAATCCCTTAAAAATTCTGAAACCCCCTTCCAGAACACACTATATCCTTGCCCACTTTGACATGGCACACAAAGCTGAGGTAATAGAATCTGTGCATCTGTCCTATAGACATTCACCATGTCTATATCTTAGTGATCAATTTTTACATTTATGATCTTTGCATGTCTGTAAAACAAAGCAAAGCTACGTAAGATCATAAGGCACAGTTGTGATTTCACTTAGTGGCGACTTCATTTAACAACCAAGTTACTGTTTCCAGTTGTGGTTGCTAAATGGGAATTACCTGTATATGAGTATACTCTTCATACTATAGGATTGGCAGAGAAGATTCAGAATTACTTTAATAAAAGCAATAGCGCTTAGACTTATATACCACTTCACAGTGCTTTACAGCCCTATCTAAGTGGTTTACAGAGTCAGTATATTGCCCCCAACAATTTTGGGTCCTTATTTTACCCACTTTGGAAGGTTGAGTCATGCATGAAAGTCAGTATTAGAAGCAACAATAAAGATTTTCCTGTAATCAGTGTTTCTCTATGAATTTGTAGGATGTTATAAAGAATGGTTTACTATCTCTTTCCTTGGTCTTTTATATTACATAAAGACAACAACCTTATACTAAAGGAATTATTTTGTTATATTGTTTAAAATTCAAGACATATTAATCAATTTTATAACATCCTGCAAATACAGAAACACTGATTTTGGTGTCCCTGTTATATGTATTAATTAACCTGAGTTCTAACCCATATAATATTCTTGTTAAGGATTGGATAATTGCACCAAAGGGTTATGCAGCAAACTACTGTGATGGAGAATGCTCTTTCCCTCTCAATGCTCATATGAATGCCACAAATCATGCCATTGTGCAAACTTTGGTGAGTATATGTGTATATATATTACAAGGCTCATAACTCTAATTATTTTGAAGGATTTAAACTTGTCTTTCCTCCTGAAGGAAATATAACTAATTTCTTCAGCATATCTGGACTGAGACTTGGTTAAACTTACATGGAAATAGGTAGATAATTTTGGCATTAATAAATTAATTCATTAATGTTAGTGGTGGGAATACTAGCAGGATTATAGAAAACAGAGGGATACCTCAGTCGGGCAATTTCATTAACTTTTTATGATAATGTACAACTGCACCTCACTTTAAGTGGCTAAAAATAATAGTATAGGCTTGTAAAATTGAGTAAGAGCATAGGGTGGCTATATAGACATAGAGGCCAACTTGATAAACATGCCCCAATCTCAGATGGATCAGATAAAACTGCAGTTTAAGAAGGACCAAGTTGAAATTACAGGTAATATTATCAATTTCTTTAAACAGGTTCACCTAATGAATCCAGAGAACGTTCCTAAACCATGTTGTGCTCCTACAAAACTTAATGCAATTTCAGTTCTTTACTTTGATGACAATTCCAACGTCATTTTGAAAAAATACAGGAATATGGTGGTAAGAGCTTGTGGGTGTCACTGACAAAATATCTTTACAAGACGCAGCAAAAAAGAAAATCCAATGCTTCTGGAACAGCATTTATGCCTTAAGAAAGAATAATGAAAAGCAAAGAATTCTGTTACTACTTGTTAAGTATTTGCACACTCATTGCTTTTTGATCTGATAATTTTAAGTAGGCCAGCAGAGCAAGTTAAACAATATGGATCCTGTGAATACAAAGAGAGATGTGACAAAAGTAACCTGATGTTTGAACTACATTTCAGTCTTACTAAACGAGCGTCCCTCACATTTTGGATAATATCTCAAGAAGAAAACAGGAGTCTGTCTAAGGAATAAAAAGCACAATTTTAAGTTGAAATTACAACTGCATAGAAGTTAACGAAACTTCGTTAAGGCATAGAAACCAAATATGTGAGATCCTGGAAACTACTGCAAGAAAATGTCTTCTATTTTGATGAACTGTTTCACTTAAATTGCTTCCTTTAGAAGCTAAAGACAGCTTTTATACATTGTCCTTTCAAATAAAAGAACTGATCATATGCCTCTTAATAATTAGGACAACCTTGGTTGAGCTACCATTTTGGGGAGAAGGGCGTATTTGAGACAAAATTATCAGACAGATACGAAGATGCTTCTGTGTTATTTTCAAAGGCATTTTCTACAGTTACATCCTATTGCTAATTCTGACTTTCTAAGTATCTTGGCATCACCATGACCAAGCATGCACATGAACCCACTATTCCTTAGACAAAAACATGAAACTCCACTGGACATATGGAGGAATTGAGGAGTTTCAAACTACATGTTTTTTTTTTTTTTAACTGGTTTCATGAAATGGGAAAGAAAATGACGTTTACTAAAGAAGAGACACTTACCTGATTGCTCTTCAGAATAATGTAAGTTGACAAGGTGGAAATGAGGCAAAGCTGCAGTCAGAAGTACAACTGCTTTACATTTACTGGTAATAATGAGGCATATTCTTAATTTGAGAAAAATAAATCTCAATGGTATATGAACCTTATTTCTAATGTCAGATTCCAGATAAATGTCCAGGCAAAATTTCAACAGTGCACTTCCCTTTGACTACTTTGCATTTTTAGAAGATTTTTGTAAATAACTAAAGGTATAATTTATTGCAGTCATCAGATATATTAACTGTGATGTATTATTTAGTAAGACCATGATTTTTTTAAAAAAAATTTATTCAGAAATTGTGTAAACAATTGTACCACTTGATTTTGTACAAGAAACTTACAACTTAGCCGGCTCGTAAGATTGTGCTTCTTTAGGTTTTTAAAACGAATAAAGGCTCCCTTTAAGGCAGAAATGTGTTGATTTCTCTGCCATATGTGATTAGCCCTTTCAGTTAACTTCCACAATTCACAAGGATTTTTTCCAGCTTTGTTCTGGACAAATTCTCCAGCCTTCAAAAAATGAAGGAAGGACAAACTAGAGTACAAACACAGAGTATCTAGACATGGCTATGAATATCGTATATCTTCTGTATAGACCTGCATAGACCCGTAACTCTGTCCCAGAAAAATGGCAATAATCCATATGCAAAATAGATCAAGATTTAGCTGCTATAGTTTGATCTTGTATCACTACTTGCACAAGAAAATCTTTGGCTTTAATTCTCCTCTTAGGGCATACTAAATTGGAAACAGGATTGAATGAATGGGGCTGGAGAATACATACACCTACAAATCATCTAGAAAAAATTTATGAGCAAGTCTGATTTCTTTGTTATTGTGGACCTGGGAAAGAGAAGGTCTTTCATAGACGTCTAAAGTTGTACTTGTTCATATGTAAACATGGATCCTAGCTAATCCGAATTTGACAAGTTGTAAATAGGGGGACAACCCTCACCCAGTAAAATTTAATTATAATGTTTGGAATTGAAATGAATATCAAATCTATGTGAAGACAGCCAAGTCATGCAATTTAATTAAATGGAGTGTTGGGCTTAGCTGAGAGGTAGCATCGTCCAATATCCAGACCTAGGCAGTACCGTTAATTTTCATTGCACTTCCTCATGAGAGGAGACAACAACAGAAAGTAAATAGCCAGGGATTGCTTCCTAAGTGTTTGTGCTTCTGTGTGCTTTTCTTTAGAATTTCTTCTAATTTGGTTTCCGAAGGAGATTAAACTCTGCAAATTTTATGCAACGGATATTGTACTAATGTGTTATCTGCAGTGAAACCAATGTGTTCTGAGGTTAGCTTTTTTCCTCTTAATTTTTGTTTTAAAACACATTTTTTTCATCATATGACAAGTGGAAATTCATTAATGTAACCAGTACCATAAATACTAATTCCCAATTTGAACAGTTACTGTTTGTTGTAACCTTCTCTCAAGTTTAGCAGAGTAGATAATAGGAAATACAAACATATGAACAGACAATATCACGCTTTAGAACATCCAGTTTCCCGCATGACCACTACTGGAAATCCAATAACGTTACCATGATTCAACTTCCAAGTTTACCGGACCCAGCTAAAGAAGCGGTAACTAAGCACTACATTTTTACAGTTCATCCTTGGACTGTCCCAGAACAAAGTTGTGCAGTGTGTCGAGATCTCTGGCTCCTGTGTGTTCAGTTATTTTCTCACCACTACGGAAAAGCAAGAGTGTTGGGTAGCCATGGACCTTCAGAAAGAGAAAAAAAGAAATCTGAAAACACCATCATTTTAACCGTATCCATTTATTCATCATATGTTAATTAGCAGAAATCCCCCCCCCAATCATTCCAGTTGTATTAAATGCAATTCGGTACATGTCTAAGGCATATTTAAGTCAACCTAGATCACTGTTGTTTTCTTTGGCTGCAATACAAATGCCGTTTGTCTTGACCATCTTCTGCCTTTTGTTTTAATTTCCTAATGCTATAGTCCTAGGAATTGCCCAGAAGTCTCCCATCCAAGTACCAACTAGGCCTGCCCCTTTTTTACGCATTTCAAGATCTCCAGCATGTTGACCTTGTATAACAGGTGTGAGAAAACCTTTTACATCTCAGTGTATGGCTTTAACAATAAAGCAGTAGGACTGACTAAACCAGAGATGGGGAGTATGGCCCCTTTATGACTTGTGGACGTCAACTCCCAAAATTCTTGAACCAGCTGGCTCAGGAATTCTGGGAGTTGAAATCCACAAGTCATAAAAGGGCCATCGCTCCCCACCCCTGGACTAAACTTAATGGCCACTAGCAATTTCAATGTTTAGTATAAACCCTGGAATACCATCTAGCCTTGTGCTTACTGAAAATCTGTTGCAGACATTGCGTTCAGCAGTGCAGTCTACTTCTGCTATCTTCACATCCACTGGTCCTGGAAAGTTCTTTTTTGAGAGGTTCTCCCATATGGGAGCCAGGTTTTTACAATGTCCACACCTGAAATAATGAGTGAATTTTATTTTGGTTTTGATGGTTAATGTAAGAAATCCATTTTTTTTTTCAAAAAGAAAAAACTCAATGAAAACTAAGTTTGGGCATATCACAATACAATCTGTTAGTAGTCACACAAGATTAAATACAGATATAAATATGAATCCTTTCATACAATCCAATCATATCTGATGATAGAAAATCAACTTAAATCACATCTACTTCATTAAGACTTACAAGAATCACTACCCATTTTTCATGAGTACAAATATTTATCATCCTACCAAAGGTTCATAAATATTCAGCTACTCCCTTTGAATCTAATAAATTCATTATGAAGGATTAAGGAGATTGCCTTTCTCCAGATTTAGGAGAATATGACAACAATTGCCTTAATTTTGTAATGTTTCTTGGAAAATGGAGGCTTGGAGAATTTGAAAATGCTTCTGAAACCCAAGACCTAAGACAAAACACACTCCCCTTTTCGTGTTTGGGGAGGGAGAGGATCAATAACAAGCTAAACTCTTTGGAAACCTGTATTTCATCATTTTGTGTTGCAATGTAAAAGTAAACTACTTTAACAGCTCTTGCGTTCTTTCAGACGCTATCATATAATATCTGAGTTAAGGATTGTCAAATCTTTAAATGTGGAAAGAATGTACCATTTAAACAAAACCTTTTTCTAAGGTACCTTAAAAGAAGTTAAATTTCGCTGAATCGGATGACAAAGGCCTTTCTCTTACTACTGATTCTAGCACAATGATGGCAAACCTATGATAGAAGTGTGAAAGGTGACATGCCATAATGTTTTGGGTAACACCGCGACATTCACCACCTCCTGACAACTATTCTCAACAGCACACACCCTATTTTCATGCTATTTTTGGAGGCTGCACAAGAATGGGGTATGCTCTGTGTGACCTCCAGAGCTTCGGAAAATTGTATGAGAATGGGATAGGCATGCAGTTTTTGATGGCTGCAGTGGCTGTGGAAGAACCTTCTCTGAAGATACTTCAAGAAAAGGGGCTTTGTGCAACCCAGGGCAGCCGTAGGGGCCCGTCAACACAAAGACAACATTGCCTAAAGGTAAGTGGCACATGGCAGATCCTGGGGAGCACTGAGCTGTGGGGGCAATCGTGCTGTTCCCCAAGGCTCCTGGGTCATGGGGAACAGTGCGAGGCAGCCTTTTTGAAGGGCAGCAGTGGCACAATGGCTGAAGTTGAAGTTCTGGCCTTTACCTCAGATGCAGCCTCAGTGCTACCACTGAGTGCCCTAGATGGTGTGTGTGTGTGTGGGAGTGTGATTGTTTCTTTTTTGTTGGGGAGGGGGGAGATGACACCTTAGCAGAGTCAAGTTAGGCATTTTCTGAATTTTTGACACATACCACCCCAAAAATTCATCATTGCTGCTCTAGCATAACTCTAAATTTTAAAAGGCAGAAATAAAGCATTTGTACATCTATATGTAAAACGCTACATATGCAAGTGCATGATTAAAAGTTACAATGTAGTACAATATATAACTTCTCAGCAGCTCAAAGGCAATTAAAAATGAATGTTTTTATGCTTAAAAGTTGGTGAACAAAGTGGTACTTAAAAGTTGGTGAACCAAGCTAAATATATAGTTGTGGATCATTTTCCTCAAAAATGAATGAACAAGTATACTGCTTTTGACTCTTGTTTTGCTGGGTCCTCTACCTCTAGTTTTAGGGCTTGTGTGAAGAACAATTTCACATTTTAGGTCATAATAGTGGAAACATTCAAAAGGTTCACAAATTTTTAATGCCGCTGTACTTTGTATATACTTGTTATTTTGTAAATTTAGGTTTATTTTGAAGACTATTCTCTTTTAAACTGTTAGCTGTCCTTTACTAGTTCGATAAATAAAAAAAATACATCCATAAATAAGGTCAATATTTTGAGAAGTTCTGTCTGTTATATTGATTGCTACATTTCTTTCCAGTATTCCCCTAAGGAGTATAGTTACAGTTAGGACTAAACTTTATCAGAAATACTTCAATCAATGATATATATATTCTAATATTATTATTTTTTGCAAATAATTTATTGAGAATGGCACTTGAAAATCTGGTTTATTTTCTATAAATTTCCTCATTTGAACTGTTACATCATGGGTACACTCCACTAAATGTTAAATAGTTTTATGAACTCTGAACTACATCACAAAATCTAAACTACATAAATTCTGGAGTGATCACATCTACAATAAATAGAACTGGAATAAGCATATAAAATTAATATTCCTCTTACAAAATGATTTTTACAAACTAGCAGTTAAAAACTGAATTTAACATATAAATTATTAAATGCTCATGACATCTAGCTTGAAAAGAATTTATTCCACTGTTCCATAATGTACATTTGTACACTGCCATCTGTTCCCTATCATTATCTCAGTTAATATAATTGTCTTTTTAAATACACTTACTATATATGGAGAATGTGCATTACGGGCATGTATATATATTGAAAGCTACTAAGATAAGATGAACTTCTTGTTACTCAGCTTAATGTAAATATTTAGTTAAAATAAACAGCAAAAGTAGCCTCCATACACACTTGGCTACTTAAGCTAACATGTAATAGGTCATATGGAACAGAGAAGAATGTGGCCCAATTTCATGCCATCATAGCTTTATAAGTGAAAGATAAACACACCCATTCCCCAAAATTCAGTATTTCTTCACATATTATAAGTTGTACTGCTAGCTAGAATGGGTCAGATAGGAAGCTTCAGACAATATGAACATGAGCACAAATGTTACATGTGTGCACAAAAATGGTCTATTCTGAATTAGAGGATGATTCAAACTACTTGAACAGATACAAATTTAAATCCCATTATAATCAGCCATGAAGTCACTGAATCCTGAGCAAATCTCAGACCAGTTTACAGATTCATACTTAAGCACTTGATCATTCAAATATATGTGATTACAAAAATACAAAAAGAGCCTTGATAGTACAGTGGTTTAGTGCACCCTGTCATTAACACAGCTGCCTGCAATTTCTGCTGGTTCGAATCTCTCCAAGGCTCAAGGTTGACTCAGCCTTCCATCCTTTCTAAGGTAGGTGAAATGAGGACCCAGTTTGTGGGGGCAATAAGCTGACTTTGTATTAAAATATACAAAAGTATGAAGGCTATTGCTTAACGCACTGTAAGCCGCCCTGAGTCTCCAGAGAAGGGCGGCATATAAATCAAATAAAAAAAAAATACCAACAGAGTTAAAGTCTACCAAAGTAATGCATTGAATCCAACATAATCAGAAGCAACCCAATGAAATCAATGTCATCATTAATTAACTCATACTATTATTGTAAGACTAAGTCTTGATTCAATCAATTACTTTTAGCAAAGTTAAACTATCTGTATTCATTATCAAGCAATGGATCTTTAGAAATGTACATGTGAATTAGCCTTCTAAATGCTCATATAGCCCTATACTTTCTGACACAGATTTAGACTAAATTAAATCCTATACTTTCAAGGGAACAACAATTCTCTGAGTTATATGCAGCTGGATAACAGGGGAAAAACATTGTTAATTCTCCTTCAGGCAAAGTATGTTACAGACAACCTTGAGGTTCACACAGTATGTCAACACTCAAGAAGTATAAATTTCAACACTGAGGTTTATGAATGGAGGTGGAAGTTACAGAACTATTTGAGTAGATAGTGTATTAACTGCTAACAAAAATAAATGAGGAAAGGAGTACTATTGAGTACCCCATTAAAACACTGCAGTGGGATGAGTTCAGAGAAGACATTACACTTTTAATAAAATTAAACAATTCTCCCTAATATCTAACACTAAACTGTAACCGCAAATTAGTCATAGCTATCAAAATTAACTATGGGTAATTCCAGTTTATCTCAAGGATTCCACTGATATCACAAGAAGAGGAAACAATTAAGTATATATAAAACGAATCATTTATTCTATGTTATATTTTCCAATTCCAGAGGATGAAATAGATAGCTTGGTTGGTAGAATATACTCCACAACAAAAAGAGAAACAGAAGTTAAATACTTGTAATATACTTCTTCTCTAAAAACTTACCATGGAGCATAAAACTTGATGAAAGTGATCCCATTAGCCACTTCTTTATCAAAATCTTTTTCAGACAGGGAAAGAACTTTGCCCTATCAAAAGAAATAAAGGTTAGAATCAAATTGCCTTACCCAGGATCCTAATTATAAGCCCTTTATTGTGGATATGCAACATTGGTAGCTCCAGGAACAGCATAATCCAAAGGGAAATAGAATGTTCTGGAATTCTCTGGAACATTCTGATCCCACACTGGTAAATTTTTTAAAGTCAAAATGATGCAACATCTTTCCTGTTTTATACCCACTGCTGTTAAAACTGTGTGACAGCTAAACAGATGTTGAAAAGAACTGAATTTAAAGTTATGGAAATGCTAATGAACTTTTTACTCTTTTTGGTCCAGTGATCTCTTTGTTTTCCCATGGTTCTTCTTTTCGGACAGTCCTGTTTATTGTTATTCCGTCTGACCTGTCTGACCTGTCCATTTGTACCCTGTCACTTTGCTGGGTCACATACTAAGACAGAAAATATTTCTGAATATCTCAACCTGGCAACACAATATGATGTCACAAGGATAATGACTGAGTTAAAAAAAAGCAGTGAAATTTAATTTGCTGCCATCCAACAGGAAGTAAACTTACTACATTTAAATATATATACAATATATGAGTAGCTTAATGTGCGAATGGGGAACTATTTTGGTTTTCCAAATACAGGCATATATTTGGAATTGGGCTAGAACCCTAGTTTAGAAAATAATTTTTAGTGAGAGAAAAAAAATCCCTTTAATGCAAGAACTTCCAAAGATTTACCTCAGGAGTTATTTCTGGTAAAGGTGCTTTGGTGGGTTTAGCATCATTCATGGCTTCTTTGGAATCTTTTAACTGAGATTCAATATACTCTTTCAAAGAATCTAAATCTCTCTTTCCTTTGTATTGGTCAACCTAAAAAATCAAACCACAATTATTACTAGTTTAGCAAACATTTTCTAATGTCCCATTAGAATATGATTATGTTAAATAGTTATTGCAGGATACAATAGTCGATATATATATTATTTTACCAATGGCTTTGATTTAGCTGGATTCCTAGCTTAATTATTTTTTAAAAACTTTGAAAACCTGAATGTGTTTAGACAATGATTCTTTGCTGAACAAAAGGGAGTCATACGGAAATCAGAATTTGGTTTAATTGGGTCTAAACAGACATTAGGAAAATCAAGACAAGTTTTTTTTTGGGGGGGACCCAGTATTTTGACTGCAGTTGTAAATGGGCAAAAAGGAGAGGTTTTTCTTTTACTCCAAGGAAAAGGAATCTGAAATGGTGGAAGGAGACAGTGCCAGAATATAAAGGAAATGGCTTAAACTAAAGAATACATTCAACTGGTGGAACAATCTTACTATTAGGCCTTTATGAGGAAAAGAGCTAAGATTTCATTATTCCAATGGGACCTCTTCATTTACACCTTGCCTGAAGGCTATCAGGACCACCTTTTATCTTCCTAGTGAAATCCAGAGTTCAGAAGAGATTGCTTTTGTAAATTCAGCATAAATAAGATTGGAACTCTTACAACAAATTTTATCTTTGTTTAACATGCGTATGGGTTATGATTCAATCATATAAAGATTTAACTAACAACTAGAGTGCCAGGCTTTCCATAATCACATTTGAGATAGGCTGAAAGATAATCTAGCCAAAGCAATCATGTAAAAGTAAATCTGTAATTTCACAAATAAGCCCAATTTGCAATTTTCTTACCTTTTCTCCACCTCTGAACCAAAGCAGAGTTGGATAACCCCGCACCTGATTTTCTGAGCAGATGGTAGAATGCTCTGTGCAGTCCACCTAGGGATTCAAGATTTTTCTTTAATCCACAAAGACCAATAATATAGTGTAAATGTATACAGTAAGTATATCCTTAATAGCTGTTTTAAAATGTTTAAATCCATACACTCAACTGTACAAAAGAAGCAACTATTGAATTGATGTACTATAAATTAAAGTGGGTTGTGTATGGAGCTAAACTTATTAGAAATGGTGTTGAAATAAAATACGTATTTCTACACTTATAGGCTCCCAATTTCAAACCACAAAAGGGGAAATAGAAAAATTGCTGGCTAAGACTAGAATGAAAAAAGGAGATATGTAAACCCCATAAAATAACTAAATTGATAACAGAATCAAAGAACAAACATGAGACTCGAAGTTGAAAAAAGCATACAGACATAAATAGCATTTTAAACAATTTTTGTAAGCATCATAAAAAACAATTTGTCAAAACTGAAGGAAAAATAGAGTTTCATGCTTAGAAAGCCAGGAAAGAAAGAAAGAACATTAAGAAAATGAAAACAGCAAATGATAGTAGAAATTTAGAACTTTAATATTTATTGAATGGAATGAAATAGGGGAAAAACAATTAAAAGATAAGTACGGTTATGAAATTAAACTGATAGAGATGTACAGATGGAGCCATCTAAATCTTGTTCATATTCTTTACTTTTTTCAAACATACATTGTGACTACCGATAGATCTTTTTAAAGCCTAAATATGGTCAAATAGAAAAAGCTACTAAAAGAGAAACAAGGTTACATGTAACATTTAAACACACCAACAGAAATATTCAATGAGTGAAGAGTTAAGAAAGCTATATAATGGATTGAAGCAGAGAATCAAGCAGTCTGGAAGACAAACAACAGTGCAATCAGCATGGCATGAAGAGTGTTTTTGGAAAAGAAAACGCACATTTTAAAGCATTATAAAGAGAATAGACAGACCTCAGCTAGAGTAGTAATGTGAGCCAAGCAAGGCAAAGAAGAATCAGAGAGAATATGCCCAAAACTCAACTTGCAGAGAAGACTGAAGAATGAAGTTGGGACTGAAAGAGAAAAAGAAGATGAAAGTGACAATTTACGGGGAAACAAATCCTGTCTTGTGTACACTAAGTCTGAGGCAATGACTGAACCACCTCCAAAGCAGAAACAGACCTAATTTAATGGAAAATATTAGACAAACTGTTTAGAGGCAGCATATCACTAAAATCATGCTTGGGGATATTTGCTTTCATACAGAAGTTTTGTTTTTTTTTAAAGAAAATCTAGCTAGGTTCAGCAGATATTTATGCTTGCTTTTTGTAATACAGAAGCTGGGATAAAATGCACCTGGAAAACATTGTCTAATGATAGCGGGTAAGGACTAAAGAGGAAATGGGATTATCAAAAGCAAATATACAGTAAATTAAAAAAAATCAACTAAGAATAACATCCAAGGACTCTGAGAGGAAGCTAAAGCCCATTAAAGGAAATATAGTGTTTGTTTAAAAAAATAATGATAGGAGGGAAACAAAGGAAATGCCAATAAACTCCAGAAAATGAAGCAAAAGAATAAAAAATGAAAATCTATATCATAGTGTAAGAAACACCAAGGAGAATAATAACTGACAATAGTTCTTCTGATGTGGCACAATTAATATAATTAGAGACATCAAACAGAGTAAAATCTCCCTCAAGACAAGTTGCAATCAATACATAAACACCATAAAAAAAACCTGGAGTCTAAATATTTAAGAATTTAAAATTATTAAAGAAAACAATTTAAATTAATGGCACAAACTAAACCATAAAAAGTAAGATTATCTAGAAAGAGTAGGTAAACATTTTTAATTTCAAGTTATAGGGCTTAGGAAAATAAAATAGATTTTTGCTTAGGGCTAGAAAGTAAAAAAAAGTATGCCTTTCTGGGAATCTGCATACATATTCTTAGCAGCTGCACCTTATACCTCAATCTGGGTGGGGGGCATACAGAAAAGACTCTCCAAAGATGATTACAGGATTTGGTGGAATATACAAAATAAGATACTGTGATCCCAAATCATGAAAGACTTAATAGGTTTTCACCTGAAATGGATCCTGAAATGAACTAAGAGACATTGAAATATTGGGATGATTTGATCCTAATACCTAGTTCTTGTTATTTCTGTAGTTGCTATATTTTATACCACCTAATATTTTCACAGTTGAAAAGCTCTGCTCAAATTGAGATGTCTACCATGGTATTCTTCTGCAGAGGTATAAAAAATTGCCAAAGAGGTTCAAAAAGAATCAACGCTCCTTATAAATGAGTGATGAGAGGAAAGGGCAGAGAAGAAAGGTGACTGGTTATTGTGTATTTTGTCAGCATCCTTCAGCATTAATGGCATCTAACAAAAGTAGTGATAGGAACCGAACAGAAAAATTGGTAGCAGAACAATCAAGGTTAAGATATGAACTACAAAATGATACAATTTAAAACGTAATTAGTAGAATTTATCAGAATAAAAAAGGGATGAGAGCAAATCTTGAGGACAAGGAAAATGTTAAGTAAGGAATTATACATAAGGAAATAATTAAGAATAAGAGCTAGAAGTATGGAGAAAGATAAACCGGGGTACAAAATCAGAAAAACGAGTAGGGAAAAGAAATGGTAGCAATGTATGAATTAATATAAAAAACTTAACTTTGAAATTAAAAAAATGGAAAGGGGAAAATAAATAACCAAAAACTTTCATAAAAATGAAATGAGCCACCCCATTTTTCATAGCAGGAGTACTCTAAACCTTGAGAATATTAGAAGCAGAGTTGTTAAATTATCAGCTGCAATATATATGTATGTATGTATGAATGAATGCATGTATGTATACATTTAAATTGGAATGCTGCTCAACTCTAGTTAACTCTGAGTATTTAAATTTATTAAGCACAGAAATTATGGTTTCTATCTGACTAAAGCAAGGAGGAAAAAGAAATTAATTCATTTACTTTAAAGGTAATCATTTCTCTGTTTCTAATACTCTGATGAAATGAGATAGGATCAAGCAAATACATAATAGTTTTAAGCCTACTGAACTCAATGGAAATAGACTAAATTACATACTTTTGATTTCAATACAATTTAAAGCAGCTTTTCCCAGACTTGTCCTTAGGGACTATAATTCCGAAACCACACGGCTCAAAAAAGTGACTCAGTAAGAAAGAAAATAGGTGAGGGGCAACATGAAAAGAAAAAGAAGTTAGCAGAGAAAAGGTTAAAAAATTACCAGCCATAAACTGCATGTTTCTTATATACGGCTGAGATTTTTCTCAGCTTTAACAGTGCACCCAATTGAATACTCAAAGACTACTAGCAGGTTTTTCCCCCCATCAGAAAGCCAACAATATAACTGTATAGTTGTTCCAATACCTACAAACAAAATGCCTACAATGAAAACAAGAGCTTTGTCATAAAAGTAAACTGCAGGACTGGCCTTTTTCTTCTTTAAAATAACAAAGCCTATGGTACCCCTGCCTCTGTATTAACTACTCATGAGATTTCTTACAAAGGGTAAGAATTTCTCCAGGATAAGCTGTTTGCTAAAGCTACTTCTCAGGAAGCCCAGGACTCAATCAATCAATCTCAAGCAAATGGATAAGCAAATGCGTTTTGACTAACACACAAGGCTCCAGTAAACTCAGGAATTATGGTGGGTGAATAGCTTGCATGAAAGATTCCAAAATGGGAATAGATAATGTTCACTGTAGTCTTTGAAGCAAACAGTGTTCTTTTTTTGGTCAGTGCTCAATTTAAGAAGATTGAACTGCCTTGCCAATCCCAACTTACCTTTCCAATCTTGACAGACTTTGATCGTTCAAGGGACATAGACAACTGTTCCCAAGTAGGTGCCAATGCCTTGCAGTGGCCACACCAAGGGGCATAGAATTTGATGAAGTGATTGCCTTTAAAAGAAAAGAAGGGCTGCAGTACTCACACAAAACTGTTTATTCATTCATTTAGTTATTACATATCTCTCTTTATGCAGTACTGCTTCAAGAAGAGGCAAGTCTTTGGCTTATACCATATTTAGATTTGCATTCCCAAAGAATCACACTTTGATTTCCTGCATTACAGACTAATCTTCTAGCTTTATACTTAATACTCTTAATGATTTACTCTGGATTTCTCCATCCGAATAATTCAGTAAAAGCAGAGTATTTGTTTGAAAGTCACTTTCCCAGATCTGCAACTTGTAACAGAGTTCCCCAACCTTTCTGGCTTTGTGACCCAGCCAGAAGGGAGGGGCAGAGGGGATGCTTCTGCATGAGCGGCAGGCAAGCACACATGTAGCTCCATTTGCACGAGTAGCGGGCACATGCACCTGCCACTTGTGCAAATGGAGTGTGCTACAATCACTAGCAGCTCATGCAAGTGGGAATGCTCGCCACATTTCTGTAACCGGGTTCTGAATGGCTCAAGTCCCGGTAGTGGCCGTAGCCCAGGGACCCCTGCCTTACAATGATATATATATCTTTTCAAAGTTCTCAGTCAAGTTTCCTCAAATAGCAGAAATTAACATTTGCTGATATAGCTTAATTACATAACTTTTCACTAAACTTCCAATTACCGTACATTCAGTGGTGAAATCCAAATTTTTTTACTACCGGTTCTGTGGGCATGGCTTGGTGGCTGTGGTGTGGCTTGGTGGGCATGGCAGGGGAAGGATACTGCAAAATCCCCATTCCCATCCTATTCCCTCCCCACTCCTGGAGGAAGGATACTGCAAAATCCCCATTCCCTCCCCATTCCTGGGGGAAGGACATTGCAAAATCTCCATTCCCATCCCATTCTGGAGCCAGCCAGAGGTGGTATTTGCCGATTCTCCGAACTACTTAAAATTTCCACTCCCAGTTTTCTGAACTGCTCAAAATTTCCGCTACCGTTTCTCCAGAACCTGCTGGATTTCACCCATGTACAGGGCAGTGTACATTCCTCTTTAAATCTTATAGATCTGCTTGGGTGGATGACAACAGAATTGCTGATGAATTCTCAGTGGAGGAAGATACTGGAAATAAAATCTTTTCCAACCATGTTGCAACTAATAACTCATTGGGTGCCACAGGTTTGATAAAGTAGAAAAGCCGTTCAGAACACCATTCGGAACTGAACTGCCATTCACACCAGAGAATAGCCAGCCGTTGCTCCCACTCCAGCCTTAAACTGAGAAATGAGTAGGATTAATCACCACTATGGGTTTAAACTAGACCACAGGTCAACACAACTCATAGAATGTAACATTGTTTAATGTTCCAATAATGGAGCAACTGCTACAATTAGACTATTAATCAGACTGTGGAAGGCCTGCGTCACATTGCCGTTTGACCCAATTTTTTTTCATTATGGGATACTATATTAAAATTAAAAGTTATTTTAAAATGAAACATTAAAAAGAATGTTCAGTACCAATGATCACTATATAAATTTGATAAATGAGGGCCTTGGTACTGTCTGAGTTTGGTTGTTTTCTTGCAGACATTTCATTACCCAAACTAGGTAACAGCTAGTAAAGAATGCAGTTTGCTTTCAATTCTAGTGTCTTGTCCTGTCAATGTTGGTGGGAGTGGCCTTGGAGGTTTTTTGGTTGGGTTCTTTACTGTTGGCTTGTTTAGCAGTTCCTTGATTGGGGTATTGTTTACTTCTTGAGTGTTGGTCTGGTGTTAATCTTGGTATTAATCTATGCTCATCTGGATGTTAATTGCTGGCAGCGAGATGTTTAGGTCTTTTGTTCCTTTTGGCTTGTTAACTGATTCTTTTGCACAATATGTACATGTTGTTTATATTTATGTGTCTATTGATAGCCAATTTATCAGACTGCCAGGTTTCCAGGAATTCTTTCGTGTTTTCGGACTTGGCTTGGTCCAGGATGGTCACATTCCCAGTTGAAAAGTATGGTTACATCTGTCCATATGTTGTGAAATTAAAGACTTTTCATGTCTTCTGACTGCCAGTTGATGTTCGTGGATATGTTCTGTTAATTTTCTGCCTATTTGTCCAACATAGTGGCAATTGCAGTCTTTACACTATATGGTGTAGATGAATCCTGTTTTATCTTCTGGGGCTGCTGGGTCTTTTGGTTTACTTAGGATGTTTTGGAGGGCTTTAGTTGGTTTGTGTGCTATGCTGATTCCTTGAGGTTTTAACAGTCTATTGGTGGTTTATGAGATGTTTTTGATATATGGCATTGTTATCCTTTTTATAGCTTATGTTGGTTGTGCTAAATTGGATTGAGTGGTCAGGCACATTCTGATGAAGTTACCATTTTGTTGTATAGATGGAAGATGTTGTATAGCTGATCTATTTCCCTTTTCTGCTGTTTAGGGTTACTGTAGTGTGCTTGTGGTCATCTAAATAGAGTTCCTACATAGCTTCTCTTGTGGGAGGTTGGGTTACTGCTTTGGTAGTGGAGCATTACATTGATTGGTGTGGGTGATTTTTAGGTACATTTGTGTTTCTAGTTTGCTATCGTAGTCTCTGCTGATCAGGATATCCAGGATATCCTGATCAGCGAGTAGTGAGGTAGTGAGTTGTTTTCGTCTTCCCTAGTGAATTGGATTCCTTTGAAGATGCTGATGGTGGTGTGGATGTTTTCTTAAGTTGTTGTTTTTTTATTATGGTGAAGGTGTCAACTAAATATCTGACCCATATTTGTGTTGTATTTGTGGGATTGCTATTGATCCTAGATGTTGCATTACAATCTCTGCTTGGACTCTTGAAAGTGGTGATCTTATCAACCATATACTTTCAATTTGAAGGATAAACTTGTCAACAAATTAAAGGTACACCTATGGGATCAACATCAGACCAACCATCAAGAAGTAAACAATACCACAATCAAGGAACTGTCAAAAAAAGCTAACAGTAAACGACCCAACCAAAGAACCTCCAAGGCCACTCCCACCAACACTGATAGGGCAATCCACTAAAATATAAATTGAGAGGAAACTCCATTCCTTACTAGCACTCATGATGTTACCTGGTTTGGATAATGAAATGTCTGCAAGAAAACAACCAAGCTCAGACAGCACCAAGGACCCCTCATTTCAACCCTAAGCCACAAATATTATCCTTAATTTGATTGATAAATAAATAAATAAAATTACCTTCTGCTACATGTTGCTTGAAATTAGCTGCCGAGAGCTCATAAAGACCTTGCTTTGTATCAGGTGCTTTCGATGGCTTCAGTTTAGGTTCTTCCTCCTTATATTTAGCAACAAGAAAAAGAACATAGAAATCAGCATGCTTAAATTTAAAAAAAGAGAAAGAGTTACAGGTAGTCCTAAGTTTACGATAGGTTGTTTTAACAACTATTCAAAGTTACAAAGAACTTTTTAAAAAATGTACTTACAACCCATCCTTGAAATACCGGACCTTACAACTGCTGCTTCCTGCCCCAGTCACATGATCACATTTTGGGCACTTGGCAATCAACTCAGGTTTACAACTGGATGCCAATGCCATGCTCTCATGATCGTGGTTTGCAACTTTTTTGTCAGTTTGGCCATTTGGAGTAATGAATTTACTTAAGAATCATGTGATCCACTTTACAACCATTGTAAGAACGGTTGTAAAATCACATCCAATCACACCATGCCTTGACTTACGACCGCAATTCCAAGTTCTGTTGTGGTTATAGGTCAAGGTCTACCTGTAGTTTTATTGCTATGTACATAATAAAATTATAACAACTATCGAAGTTAACAATAAAATTACAATTTGTGTCTGTTTGTGTGGGGATGTCTAGTTTGTTTGATTGTATGTGAGAGAGAAGGGGGGGAAGGGAGACGAAAGAAGAGAGAAGAAAAAGAAAAGAGGGAGAGAGAGAGAATATCTCCCTAACAAAAAGACAAAACTTTGGCATGATTTCCCTAAGCATTTTTTTCACAAATGGATGTCCTGAGACCACATCACCCAGAATTCCCTGTCCAACTTAGATGAGCATAGCTATAGGGAATGAGGTTGTGGAAATCCCTAAGTTAAAATCCAGAAACCACCATATTTCAAGAAAGATAAAGAAAGGCTCCTCTGGGAAGCAGTTTCTTCATGCATACATAAAAATAATTTGTCTTTGGTACAATAAAGAAAACAATGGGTCACATTTTATTTATGTCAATTCCTAAGTGCCCTCCTCCCATTGTCATGAAGACAGCAAATCCTGTGTTCAAGTTCCCCTGAATTTTAGCCAAAGCAATTTCTCTTTCAATATTCTTCTCACATCTCCATAAAGATAACGCTCATAAAATTTTGTTCCAGAAATGTAAACACTATTCTGCTGGCATCTTTTAACAGTTCAACTATATATTGTCTCTTGAATAAGGACTGTTTCTGATTACTTACATCAGATCCCTCTTTTAATTTCTTCAACATCCAGTTCTCTAGTGACTCAAGTTCTCTAGGTCCCTGATATTTTGCATCTTCCTGGTGTCGTCTAAGTAATTTTAGACTGCAAATTTCAGAAAACAATAAGCAAAATAGGTTAATAGTCATTTAAACTTGAAACATTTTTAAAACAATCATCATGTCATATCGGATCCCAGACAACATTCCTCACAATGGTTTATTAATATTAATTCTAACATTTCCGTTAATTTCAATAGCATAGCCTTAGACTTTCCAAATTTAAACTGCCATTGTTCTGCAGACTTTCAAAAGTTCTTTTACAGCAAAGACAAAAGCCAAGTTAACTCCCATTAACACATTCTCAATAAACTTTATTTGTCCCTAAAACAAAATATATATTCTTCGGTTCCAAACAAAGCTATTAAATGAACCAATTATTCAGATTTCTAGTTTACAGGGGAAATGATGGTTGCCTATGATTTTATTAAAGTATCCATATTCCCTTTTTTCTGAGACTTTGCATCATCCATTATGCATTTCCCCTTTAGTGTTTGTATCTTTCTTAGAAAATATTAAAAAATGGGAACAGAATGCCTGAAAAAATATGGCAGAGATAAACCAGATCTGCTCTGGTATTTATTTTGCTTGCAAGGTAGCCAAACTGGAAGTTAAGCTGTTAACTCTCTAGGTGAAAAACACACTACTGCTACAATTAGGAAATTATATGCCATCACTCTTATATTAGCAATTATAAAAATAATAGATTTTAAAAAACAGGCCTCAAGAACTAAGTGTGATATGCTGCTACATGTCAAATCCTTCTACCTGTGGTTTGCTAATAAAATAGTGGATAATTTACTACAAATGCAAAATGGAGAACATGATGTCACCAAATGCAGCTTGGAGAGGATGAATTCATAAAACTTCTACAAAAGAGAGGGGAGTCTTTAGAGAGGAATATTTCTGCTGACTCTATTCTATAGGCCATGCTAAGAACCTTAGAGCTTTGGAATTACACCCTAAACTTCCTGGCTCTCCACTGTTTTGATCTTGCTTTAGTAACAAACAGTTTCTTAATGTAAGAAAATGGTTAACACTTTTTTTGTCCTAGTCTATTAGAGCAATTCATCTACTTTCTGCTTGTTATAAAACTGTTGTGGTATATTTGCACAGCTGTGCCTACCAGGTAGAAACACATTTGTTTACAATACGCTGCAAAGGGTCAGTAATGAAAATATTGGATGCTCATCTTGTATCACCATACTGCTTTTACTACCATGAGCGAAATAATTAAAGCAACAGATATTAAGAGCCTTTTGTATGTACTCTGGTTTTACAGTTGCATAAGCTATTGCTACTTACATGCTATATTCAAAGAAGGGGAAGGAATTAATACAAATATAGAATGTCATGTGTTTACAAAACAAACATTCAGAAGCTCTCTTAAATCCATAAGAGTTGAGGGAAAACCCATAAAGTATTATTTTTTTACACATACGTTGGGTATCCTCTGACACCATGTTCAGAACACAATGGTGTATCTGTAGTGCAGTCCACTTTTACAACATAGACCTGTGGATTATCCATGTTGTTGTATTTGTTTGCAAGTTTGTTCCAAGTTGGCTGGAGACTCTGGCAATGCCCACACCTGCAAGTTTTAAAAAAATATTCTGGTGAAAAAGTTGTTAACAATTCTGAATCTACTATTCTATTTTATTGAGATTAGTGACATGAGGAATTCTACATACAGTATATCTAAGTTATATTTTCTCTCCCATACATTGGATTTTATCTAAGATATAGAAAGAAGATCTTTGTCCAAGTTCATTTTCAGTCTGCTTTCTGAAACTGTTATTATTATTATTATTATTATTATTAGGTTCCTTCAAACTTTGGCAGAATTTTTTTAATATGAGAAAAATATAGATTACAGTTTTTCTTTTATTTGTAATATTACATAGTTGATAAACTAGATGTGACAAATCAGTTCATTAGAATAAAAGCAACATCATTTCTTTTATATCTACTACTGGGATAAATACAATATAAATTTGTGCTGTACTGCCAATTAATTTAATGTCTATACTTTAAAAACTCATTGCTGCCATCAAAAAAACAAAAAAATTTGACACCTGTTCTTTGACTGGCATTATCTCTTATCTTCAGCTCTTTTCCTATCAGCACAGTAACTAAGGAGGAGGGTACTATATTCAGCCTCTCATTTATTCCAGGATCATTTGGTTTTAAACAGTTAGCATTTCACTTAACAATAATGTTGTCTGAATGGATAGAATATGACAAATTGTTTCCCTTTATTCAAAGACCTTAGTAAAAGTCCTCCATCCTTAATTAGAAATTATGTGTTTTGTTTGTCCTAGAGAGCTATTGGCATCTTCTGTTGTTTAGGCATCAGTTATTTGATTTCTTTCCTTCTTTTTACTTTGCCCTTTGCTTTCCCAGAGCCGGTATTTCTCAAGCAAGGATGGCTGGGGAATTCTGGGCATTGAAGTTCACCCATCTTATACTCACCAAGGTTGAGAAATTACAGCCTGCAACAAAACTCTTAACATTTTGAGTTATCAGGCAATATCATACTTTAATACTTTAAGTTATATTAGAGCAGTAAACCATTTCATCTCAAGGTATACAGTATTTGTTATGAATTGAAAGCTCCGTTAGAATGGAGCAGACAGCAAGATTCTGAGTCAATTCCAAATTGCCTCTCCAATGGAGAATCATAGAAATAATTTTAATTTTTTTTTTCTCCATAGCCCCCCATTTGATCTATCTCATTTCTGAACTCAATCGATCTTTATTTTGCTGGCTTCTTCCCTCACATCAAATTTGGTTCCGTTGTATTTAATTTTCAGGCAGTTATTGTTTTGACCGACAATAACTGTCCCAGCCTCCTTTACATAGGGCAAGATCTTTCTGAACCCAGAAAATGTTTAAAAGAGTGATTTGAATATATGACAGATAAGAAAGAATCAGCAGTTCTTTTTCCACTTTCAAAAACCTACATATTAACTGCCTAAAATCTATGATTTTGGGCACTACTAATAGCTATTCTGATTCAATATGGCATTCCTGTTAAACCAGTGAAAATTTAGGAATGGTTCTGAAATTCTGCAAATCAGACATAACTTTAAGAAATACTCAGCTGCAGATCTTATTAAAAACCACAGGCCCATCCCCATTCTTTGAAGCTCCTAGAACCTCATATTTTTATTGAATAGCTAAATATAATAAATAGTATGTTATCGCAAACCTGTTGTGCTCTTTATAAAATACATAAAACAGGCTTGCCCTTTTTATTTTGATTTATGCCTTTCATGGTGAACTAACATAAAGAAATAAATCTTCTTTATTAAAGTCATGGGTGGGGGAACGGCAACATGGAAATGAAGATGAGAAAAAAGACTTCATGAGATTTAATTATTCTGGAACAGAACTGAAGAATGATAGCAATAATGAAGACAGAAAATCCTACAAAAACAAACTCCTGGATATTTTGGTTGATAAACATAATTCAATAATCATTTGAAAGTAAATACAGTCATTAGAATCTTTGCTATTAATTTTTTAAAATACAATAATTTAAAATTAACAGTTTAAGAAATGAAGTAGTAGCTATGGTTACAATGAAAACTATGAAATTCAGTCTCTAGAACTTTATCATAGCAAGTCTCATTGAATTTAGTGGGATGTGCTCTGGTACAACTCTATTGAAGAATATAGTATTAGTATTACATAGAATTACAAAACTGGAAAGATCTACTTAGATCATCAAGTCCAATTCTCTGCTCCATGAATGGATCCAAGATAAAGCATCTGTAACTGATAGCTACAGTATCTAGCTTGTAACAGGAACCTACCTACCTTGGGAAATTGATTCCACTGTCAAACTGCCTTTAGTGTTAGAAAATGTTCCGTGAAGCACAAGAGGAACTGGCTTTCTTGTAACTTTAGATCCATAATTATATTTCTAATAATTCCATAATTCTATTGCCCTTTGGAACAACAAAAAATTAAAGACAATTCTTGTCTTTAAAATAAGCATTCCCACTTCCCAGGACTTAATTTTTAATCCTCTGATCACTCTTGCTGCCCTTCTTTGAACCGCTTGTAGTTTTTCTGAATCCTTCTTAAAATGTGCCCAGAACCGGACACAATATTCAGGGCAGAATCTAATGAATGCAGAATAGCAGAATTATTACTTTCTATGATTTGGCAACAATATTTTTGTGGAAAATATTGAATCTGCATTTATTTATTATTTTGGCTACATCATGCTATTGACTCATACTCAGTTCAAAATCAATTGAAAACTCTTTTCCACAAGTAATATTGCCAAGATAAATATCTGTCTCAAACCTGAATATTTACTTATTGTTTCCTAAGAGAATTCTCCATTTATCTCTTCTAAATTTATTTTCTTTACCTATCTCTAAGGAATATTTTGCAGGGATATGGCCACATAAGACATCAGAAGTCTAGCTCAATTGAAGACCTCATCTTATTCTCCTCAATGACCCCAGGTTATTGTGAACTTTCATTTTTCTCTTCATTGGAACTTTCTGTAATTATGCTTATAGCATTTCCTTTTTCTCCTTTTTTTTAAAAGAAACACTGGCCAATGTTGAGCTTCTTTTCTATGAATGCTTATAATATAAGAATTCTACTTATCAATAATTGAAGTTTATTAAAATCTACTTTCTTAAAAGTCTAGGATGAATGCTTGAGTATATCCAGGTTTAGGTGAAATCAGGAATTCTAGCATGACTTATTTTCTCCTCAAATGTTTTATACGTCATTAGCCAAGAGTTCTTTACTGATTACAATCAAGATACAAAAAACAAAAACGTTCTTGTGCCTTCTTCACAAGCATAAAAGAGAAAGTTGTCCACAGAAGAGATCAGAATTCACTGAAGTGTTTGCAAACATTATTTTCAAAAAGAAGCTGAGAAGATTAAATCCTCTTATTACTAAAGTGTCACATTTGTTTAAAAAGTTTTAATAGCAACCAAGTTACGGAATCAAACCAAAACTTCACGTTTAATACAAAATGGTTGTCATTTCACATAGGAAAAGTGAAATTTAGCAGAACAAGGTCTAATGCAGGGGTGAAATCCAGCAGGTTCTGGAGAACAGGTAACGGAAATTTTGAGCAGTTTGGAGAACCGGCAGCAGAAATTTTGAATAGTTCAGAGAACAGGCAAATACCACCTCTGGCTGGCCCCAGAGTGGGGTGCGAATGGAGATTTTGCATTATCCTTCCCCCAGGAGGAGGGAATGGGGATTTTGCAGTATCCTTTCCCTGGAATGGGGTGGGAATGGAGATTTTGCAGTATCCTTCCCCTGCCACGCCCACCAAGCCATGCCCACCAAGCCACACCCACAGAACCGGTAGTAAAAAAATTTTCACCACTACCAACTAGGTAATATCATCAGTACAAGCCAAACAATTCAGTCTGTTGTATTTTCAAATTTGCAACTGACTCCTTCAATATTTTGCTGGTCCCAGGAAATCATCAAGAAAATATCCTTTTAGAGTAGACTCTATTTTTCCCCCATTTAGGGAAATATTTTAGTTGACAAACTGATATATTTCAACATAGTTGGTTTTCCCCCTTATTTTAGGGTGGCCTGACTCACTTCCAAACTAATAAATACTGTGCTATTCAAATAGTATTATTTATATACTATTGACTCTTTCCTTCCCAAGTTTCTTTTGTTCACCTCAAAGCAATTTTGGATAGGGCAGAGCTCACATTATGGTTACCCATAATATCCCCAAAGCCCCATTCACAAATATTTACCATGTGCCTTAACAAACTGCATCTCCATGTCACCTCCTATTTCCCCAGCAGCCCTTGGAAATAAAAACAAGCAAATGAGCAGTGTGCTTTGAGTCACGTCTGTTGACTCCACCTACAAACAGGCACAGCTGAAAAATATGGTTGATTCTGTCCATGGTTCACGTAGTCTGTTGTCTGAGCCATGGAGTCTGGTTTGTTTCCCTTGGAAGAAGTAGAAAAAGCAGCCAAGATCAAACTGATGAACTTAGGACTGGCTGGACACATTATTTAGTAAGATTTTCCATTTGTTTTTCCATCTTTAAATTAACTTTGAAGAGGAAACATAGAGAATATCATATAAAATCCATTTAAACTACTGTATGTTTCAGAGTATAAGACGCCTAAAAGGGGGTGAAAATGTAAGTGCGTCTTATACACCGAATATAGCCCCGCCCACCCACTGGCCCCCACCCTTTGGCCTCTGCCTCCCAGCAGTTACCTCCTTGCAAGCAAAGAGCAAGAAGAAACAGCTCCTTTCAGCTTCAGCACAGCCTAATTAGCACAAGTTGATTGGATCCACCTCCCCACTCTCAGCTGATTTGCTCTCAGCTGTTTTGCGCAGGGCTCTGCTGCTTGCTGCAAAGAGGTAAATTGCTGGAGCAGATTTTTTTTTTCTTGTGCTAATCAAGCTATGCTGAAAACGAAAATGAAAGTAAAGCAGGCTGTTTGCTGTAAACAGGCAAAATTGTTCAGAGGCAGAGGGAGATTTCTTTTTCTTCTTTTCCTCACCAAAAAACATAGGTGCGTCTTATACTCTGGTGTGTCTTATACTCTGAAAAATACGGTAATAAAAGAATTCAGAACTTGTAAACAATGATCATTAAAAAAAATCAATTATGGCTACTAGAAATTGGATCCTAGAAAACCTGTTACCTAGATAACATTTAAATTATGATCATAATTCTGTTTATACTATATTGTCATTCTTGCTGAGACAAATATAAGAAAAGTTATGAACACATTAGTTGAGGGTCCTTGGTGCTAAGCTTGCTTGTTTTCTTGCCAACTTTTCATTACCCTAACTAGATAACACCATCAGTGCTAGTAAGGAGTGCTGTTTGCTGTCAGATTGTATTCTGGTGTCTAACCCTAACCCTAACCCTGTCTGTGTGGGTGGGGTGTTCTTAGAGATTCTTTGGTTGGGCTGTTTACTGATAGCTCTTTGGCAGTTTTTTGATTGAGGTGTTGTTTACTTGATTGTTGGTCTGAAGTTAACCTTGGAGTTAATCCATGATGTCCTGGGTGCTGATTACTGGTGGAGAGGTACTGGAGTCCTTTTGTTCTCTTTTGGGTTGGTTGATTGTCTCTCTTGCATAGTCTATAGATGTTGTTAATGTCTATGTGTCTATTGATGGCTTGTCAGAATGCCAGGCTTCTAGAAATTCCCTGGCATTTTTATACTTGGCCTGATCTAAGATTGTCACATTTCTCCAACTAAAACTACAGTTAAATCTGTCTATGTTGTGAAATTAAAAAAAAAATCATCATGTCTTCTGCCAGTTGGCGTTCATGGATAAGTTCTGCCAGTCTTCTGCCTATTTGTCCTACATAGTGGTTGTTGCAGTTCTTACACTGTATGTTGTAGATGACTCCTGTTTTTCCTTCTGGGATTGGTGGGTCTTTTGGTTTACTTAGCATGTTTTGAAGGGCTTTAGTTGGTACATAATTAGTTGTCCTTTATTGGTACATAATTAGTTGTCTGTCCTTATTGGAAAAGTTACAGCTGTCTTCAGAGAAACTAGGGTGCAACTAACTGTTGCATGGAGATACAATAGTTAATGGCTTCTCAAATAACTAAAAATCCATTTTGGTTATATCTTTGTAAGTAATTCTGCATATTGATCTAGAAATGAAGTTCTACTGAACGCCAACTCAAATTTAAGGCAGGGAAATGGGGCAGAAAGCCCTATAGCAGTGATGGCTAACCTTTTTGCTATCATGTGCCAGGAAGGGGGGAGTGGGGGAGGATCGTGTGCGCATGTGCCCACATCCATAATTCTATGTGCCCTGCCCTGCGCATGCGCGCACAACCCACTCCTGGCACGCGATGGCCCGATAGGCCCATTTTTCTTTGTCACCTGGCTCCAGATCCTCTCTATGCATCTGGGGAGGGCGAAAACAGCCTTCCCCACCCCCTCCAGGCCCTCCGGAGGCAGGAAACAGCCTGTTTCCCAGCCTAGTGGGCCCAAAAGGCCTGAAAATCAGGTAGCCGGCGCGCACATGCACGCCGGAGCTGAGCTGGCGTGCCCACTGATATGGCTACACGTGCCACCTGTGGCACCCGTGCCATAGGTTCACCATCATGGCCCTATAGTCAAGTGTACTGAAACTTACACATTACTCTTGAAAACAGGAGTAATGTAGATTTTGGGGGCCATGGTGAAAGAGATTAAGTTTTCAGGGAATTACATCCATTGAAAAGTTATCTGCAGCAGTGAGCATTATTCCCTCTTCAAAGTAATGGAAAAGAATATTAAGGGTAGTTCTTGTAAAGCAATCATTCAGCAATTATTCCAAGTTACGATGACACAGAACAAGGGAGATTATGACCATTCCTTGTAATTGTGGCCATTGCAGCATCTTGGTGGTCATCTAATTGCGATCCAGATACTTGGCAACCATCCTGCAATTACGACAAGTCTCAATATCCCATAGTCACTTGATCATCATTTGTGATGTTCACTGCCAGCTTCCATCATGCAGTCAATGGGAAAGCTGGCAGGTGGTCACAAATGGCAATCACATGACCGTGGGATGCTGCAACTACATGAGATATACCTAATCATGGCAACTTGGACTACCACCTCTCTCTTGTAAATCGGCACAATCATGTGAAGTTGTGCTTTATGACTGGGTCACTTAGCAACAGAGCTGGCGGTTTCAATTACCATAATTAAGTAAGAGCCTGCTAGATAAACGAACGCTTAATCATTTCAGTATTCTGTTCTCAAAATGGCCAAACAAGCATCTACAAATATGGTTATGGTTCCCAGAAACTGTACCATCAGGCATTTCATACTCAGGATAACACACAGTAATCATGATTAGTAGATTTTGGTCTAATCCGCTTTAAGAGGTTTGTGGCGATCATTGTATTTTATGGCAAGATGCCATAAAACATTTTGTGCAAAAGAACTCGTTTTGTATATTTTATTTCTACAAAAATTATACTCAATATTGTAGCCTTTTTTTCATAGAAGAGCTATGACCGATCACTTTGTCCAGCGTTCCTTGCATTTTTGTAGCTCTGTATCACTTTCTGCGTGTGAGCAGGACTGTATAAGATTCTGCCAGTTTTACTTTGGAGAACTTTCCAAATAATGTTCCTCGATTTAAATCTGCTATTTCACAACAGTCACATCCTGAGTCAAAGCTTTCATCATGCCACTCAGCACCATCAACCTCCAGTGAAACATATTTACACTAGTTTATGAAGCCTTACTTGTTTAGGCCTAAGCTCCAGGACTACCTGCTCCCATATAGTCTATCTCACACTTAGGCAGAACTTTTGTGGTCTTGCCAAGGATGTTTAACATCCATCTATAGTTAAGTCCAAATTATTGAGTTGAAATAAGTCCCATCTTTATTACTGTATAGGATGGAACTCAACATTCATGATTTCAGCTCTATGAATGCTATCATTTTAACTTTGGTATGAGAGACCTTGAGTTCTAGACCAGCCTTACACAATAAAACCAGCTGGGTAACCTTGGCCAATCATTTTCTATCAGCCTTAGGAATATGACCATGGCAAAAACCTTATCAAGAAAACTGCAGGACCTAATCCAGGCAGTCGCCAGGAATCAAAACTGACTTAAAGGAGTGTGCTTACATGCAGTGCCTGCACTGGTGGGGTTTTTTTTTTTTTTTGGTTGTTGTTCCATGAATATCAATCTGCAGTGCTAGACACTTAACTTCATTAGTTAACATCTAATTTTGGAACTGATGCTGCTATTTTAAAGTAGCCTTTGTGATCCCTGCTTCACCTGTTAAAAAGTAGCTGAGCTTTCTATGCCATCTGCATAAGGCATGGGTTGACAACGCTTGCTTCAGTTCTGCAGGAGCTAATATTGTATGCGTTCAAGGAAGGGATGAGCTAAATGCAGTCATAACTGCCATCTGACCTTCAGAAACTGCTTCTAGGATGGGTTTCCTTTGTTGTATCCTTCCTTTCTCCTGGCTCTACCCCACCGGTACAGCAAATCCATAAGCTTGCAAACAAGGCAAGGTCAGAAAAGATGGCTTCTGTGATTACAAACATCACAGGGCGCCCCCCCCTCCCTCTCCGCCTTTTAAATGTTTAGGTACCCAACAGGGACACTTTGTGCAAGTTTCTCCACTTTTCATCCATTCATGCCAGCAACCCCGGAAGAAGTCCGCTTTACGCCTTTTGGGGGAAAGACAGTAACTTTAGCTCACTAGCTTGTGCCAAGGAGAGATTAAAGGATTTGCTTGCGTGGAGGTGAACTATCCAAATCTCAGCAAATCCCAGCCTCTTTCTGGCACGGTTTGCGGCTGTGGGAAGCGGGGGAGTGGGCGGGCACGGGATTTGGGGGAAAGCTTCATCGAGGCGGGGCGCGGAGGGAAAAGAGAGCCCCCCCACACTCCCGCCCCGGATTTTCCCGGAGGCTCCTTTCCCAACCCGCCCTCATCGGCTCTCCCTCCGGCTGCCACAATAGGGAGAGCCGGGATAGAAGCGCAGCGCGGCGCGCCCTTCCTCCCTGTCCAGGCCGCCGCCGCCGCTCACCACGGGGCGAAGAACATGACGAAGTGCGGTGCGCTCTGGACGCCATGGCGCAGCATCTCGGCGTTGTAGAGGTGCCGCGAGTGGGGGTCCGTCTCGTCGCCGTCCTCCTCCGTCTCCTCCGGCCACATGGAAGCCCCGCGCATGACGAGGCAGCCGAGCAGCAGAAGTAGGCAGGCGGCGGGGGGAGAGGAGGCGCCGGGACGGAGAGCCGAAGCCATGACGGTGTGCTTACAAAGGCAGGAGTAAGAAAGACACCGGCCCGGGCAACGTCGACCAGTCTTCCGGCCGCCCCGTCCTCCCTCCAGCACCAGCCTCCGCCCTCAGCCCGCCTCGACGGAGAGTCAAAGGGCGGTCAGGGGAGGGGCTGGAAGGAAAGGGCCGGCGACGACGAGGCGCGTCTTATCTTCCTCTTTCCCCGCGGATCGGCCGTGGCCAAAGAGGGCTCGGATGACAAAGCGCCTCGTTGCTATGTTTTCAAGAACCGGGGGCTCTGGAGTTCAGGTCGGATAGGAAGTTACGCCTAAAGTGGCCCTGGGCAAGCCTCCCCAAATACGCGGTGACGGGTCGCAGTCTCCACCTGGGGTTCAGCTTCACACGGACACCCCGGTTTCTTTCTGATGAGAGCCAAGGTTTTGAACTGCTTTAATTCATTGCCAAGAAGTCGGTGGGCACTCTTCCCCACTGTGAGCGAAGCGGTGCCAGTCTAATTCCATTACCTGTAGCTTTGTATTAAGGAGTTGGGTTATCTGCCACGTGAAAGAGAACATAGTATTTATTTGCGTGGGGCTGTCCCAGAAAGATAAGAATGGAGATAACAAACCCACAAGGCGGATTTTTTAAACAAAAATTTTTGCAAATCACTTACAAGAATGCAAAGAACTTACAGGAATGAATTTATGTATTAGTATCCCCAACAGAGCAGAGGAATCCATTTTTCCAGCTCCTCCTGGAAATCCTAACAGGGTTGTAGAAATCACAGAGACAACCTTCAAAATCCCACTTATCTATAAAATTCATTGGGTGAACGTGGGCCATTGGCTCCACTCTTCAAAAACCTATCGCAAAAGAGTTTGGAGGATCAAATGGGGAGAGAATTATCATCCTGCCTGCCTGGAGTTCTTGAGATATGTATATTATAAATAAATTAACAAATCCGTGGAGCCTGAATGTAAGATTGCATGCTGACCTTAACTTAAATCCCATTCAAGATAATCGTATTCAGTTTTGAGTACATTTACATAGGATTGTGCTACCTATACTGAAGTTTCATTAATTGCTTTGAGTAAATTATTAATGCAATGGTTAATTGCTCTGAATAGAACCCCTCATTAAAATTTATAAACCTACAGTTGTCAACCAGGTATCATTAGGAAAGTCAGGGGAGTAGCACTTTTTTCCTGCTGCCCAGCATTTAATTATGTCGTTTAAAATATGATGACTATGACTGAAGAGATGGTATACATTCACACTGATTGTGATATAATTGAGCTAAATCTCCTGTTTTTACAGTAGTGCTGTAGATATTTTTGCCAGACCTCACTTGAGAGCTTTGACTTGTATGTGTTGAACAACGTATGATTGAGCAATACATGACTAGTGTAATTTGTGGACATGCCCATACAGTTTTCTAGACAACAGTAACAGAAGTAATTTACCATTCTTTTATTCTAAATTTGATTTTGGAGTTCCTTTTCTTAGATGGGCTTCACTCTTGCTTGCAAAGCCCTATTTGCTCTCATCAGAGCTGTAGATTACTCTTAGAAGGTCCTTCATTCAGCTTTACCATAAAGATTGGCCTGCTTGACAGCAGTTCAGATTTCTTATCGAGGGATTACAGTATTAAAATTTCTGAACCCTCCCACCACATTAAGGTAGCAAGAATACTTAACAATAAAGATTACAATACATAAAGCGTTGATCTTTACAGTATGATTATGAATCATACTGGATGGATATTTTTTTCAATGGATATTGAAAAAAAGGGAAAAAACATCTTTGGTTTATGAACTGTGATAGTTACTTCATAGTACCAGAGATCGCAGTTGAATTAAACAGTTGTGGACCAGATAAAGATTTATTGCTCCCTTGAAGCAATAGCAGCAGGCAAAACCTCACATAATTTGGACATGGATTATGAAATGTTCAACTAGAAAAATAATTTTGCTTGGCAAAGCTGAGTGATGAGATCCAAGAGATTATTGAACTTTTCTTGGAGGAGCTGCGGATTATTGATGGAAACAGCAAGATGTTTAGAGTTTGTTCATGTAGCTGAGCTCATTTTTATAGCAGCAAACAAAATATAATGTACGAAAACCATACCTGATGACCTGTGTGAATTTATCAATTCACTTTTACAACTATCTACATTGATGCTCAGCCTTACATCTGAATGGCAGCAAATCCCAAGTTAATTAACCCAAATTAATTATGCATTGCATAAATTATTATTTATCTCCTTACACTTAATTTCAGCGAGATTTTAAAAATGTAAATATGTCTGTGAGAAAGAAAATGTCTGTCTGTTCACGTTCACATCATTTATGAGTTGAAATCCTTGCTTTTACTTTTACTCCTTTTACTTTTGATTTAAGTTCAAAATCCCCAGTTATTACGGCCTTTCCTTCTTGGGTAGCTCTTCCTAGTCTCTTAATCATTGTATTTGCTCTTTTCCAGTTGTAGAAGATTGTTTCTCAGGTGGAGTGTTGATCAAATGTATAAGGAGCCACTTGGGAGTAAAACCATCTGCAGATTTCAAGAGAGACTTTTCATAATTATTTCTCTTGGGATGGGGGTGCCTTAAGTCCATATTAATATGGGGGTTAAAAGCAACCAAACATGTCGTGCTTGAACAAGAACGCTGCCTAGAAACCTTTGAAGCATATGACTAAAAAAGTGATACCTCTGAGTTCGGATCTGTTGCCACTAAAAAACAGCAGTCTAATCTTTTCACCACACTTAAAAAAATATTAGTTAAATAAAACTCAAGTGAATTTTATTAAACTGTTCTTTGGATTTTAGTTGAATGGTGCAAGAGGCTTAACCCCCCCCCCCCCACAAAGATCTTGCATAGTTGATCCTATGCAAAAGAATATAAATTTGGGAAATATAAGCTGAAGAATCAGTTCACATCAGATTTAATAGTTCCCAAAAGGGATTTTGTGTTGCTTTGTCCCACTTCTTAGAGCTGAACAGGGCATACAACAATCTTATTTACCCTGTATTAAACTTCATTTTGAAGCATCTAGACCACACCTGGTCCAGATTAGCATCTTCCATATGTGAGGTTACATCCCCAAGATCTTTTGTAATGGCTATACAACTATAGTTGAGAAATTTTAGAATTGAAGATCATATATACTAAAGTGCCAGGGTTAGGGAAAATTGCGCTAGAGAAAACCTGTAACCAAATAGATTCTAAATTATCGGTAGAAAATGAAATACATCAGGCCTCCCCCCTCCCCCACAACTCTGTTAGATCATAAAATGGCACTAATGCTAGGAGGCCTACATTTATTTTATTATTTATTTATTTATAAAATTATATAGGCCGCCCATTTTACCTCAAGATAACTGATTGGGGATTTTATTAAATCTCAGGTCTCTTCTGCTATTGAGTTATTTGTATATATAGTGACTAATTTTTTTCACAGTGTATTTCTATCCAAATCATGTTTCCCTTCTGGTTTTATGCAATCATTGTTCAGTTTTTCATAAGCCCCTGCAAATTTAAGCAAATTTAATTGATATTTGGTCCAATTCTCCAGTGAGGAAGAATACTGGCTGTGGGAGATGATAGTGTCATTGGGGCAGTGGTGAAATCCAAATTTTTTTACTACTGGTTCTGTGGGCATGGCTTGGTGGGCGTGGCTTGGTGGGCATAGCAGGGGAAGGATACTGCAAAATTTCCATTCCCACCCACTCGGGCCAGCCAGAGGTGGTATTTGCCGGTTCTCCGAACTACTCAAAATTTCCGCTACCAGTTCTTCGAACTCCTCAAAATTTCCGCTACCGGTTCTCCAGAACCTGTCAGAACCTGCTCGATTTCATCCCTCATTGGGGCCTCTAAAACTATACATCCATCATTGTTACCATTATACAAACTATGAATGTTGAGAACTGCTTTTTGAATTTTTGGGCTCTTTAAAAAACACTATATCTTTTTCCTTATCTGTTGCATCTTTTTAGACTGATGCTTCGGAATATCTTTTTTTTAATTATTCTATAAAACACTCTGGAAAAATGGGAGCTAGAAAATTGAGTGTATGAGTATTCCTTAACTTACGATCATAATTCCTTAACATTCGGCCAAAATTTTCACTGCTAAGCAAGGCTGTTAAGTGAATTGAGCCTGATTTTATAACCTTTTTGCTGTTAGTGAATCCCCCTTTTTGCTTGTTTTCATGGCTGTCCATGGTATACTAAGGTTTTTCCCCCAAAACCAAATTTCAAATGTTAATACAGTGGTAATATTTATTTCCCTACAGTATTTATGTCCTACCCTTTCTCTGACGACGCAAGAGGATATATAAAGAATTGTCATCTAATTATGTCCTTGCTGTAACAATCCTGTACAATAGATTAGGCTGAGAGCGAGTGACCTAAAATCACCCAGTGAACTCTACAATTGAATGGGTATTTGTACTGAGGTCTTAAGCAATATATATACTGGCTCTTAGACTTAGGAACTATATGTACCACAAATGCTTTCAGGAAGAGCCAGAACATTTCCTGGCATTTTGTTCCTGACAAACAGTGGATGATAGGGGTGGGAGCACTTAGAGATCCTGGGTATGTTTGCCACAGATAGAAGATATATTGAAAGAGTCTAATGAGTTACATCGTAAGGCTTGGCCTATTTACTTTCCAATAAGTATTACTTTCAGGTAGGTAAACAAAGTATTCTAGATAAAAAATATATTGCTCTGCACCTGCAGCTTTTAAAATGCTACTTTCAGTAATAGGCTGTCAGGTACCTAGCTGCTTAACAGCTCTTAAATGTTGTATTGGTAACCAAATTCATCATTTCCTTCCATTGGTTCTTGGAAGGAATCAGTTTTAGATTTTTGTTCTGTTGGTTTCATAGCTTTAAACTTTGAGGTGAAGGAAGATCACATCCTACCACACTTTTTTAGAGTAACTAAAAGTGCCATTGGATAGCTTTCAGAATTTAAGAAGAGATGGTCCTTCAAAGTTAAATTTGCATTACATATTCAGCCAGGATTCAAGGAATTCAGATTTAGTGCATTCGCAAGACCTTTCCATGACTTCGTTCTCATATCTGAGCTAGGAATTTGGCTTCTAATAAGCCATATTAATTAAGACCAGGGGGTGCATAAACTAGAAAATATGTTTCTTCTTGAATATGGATGACACCTGCTGAACTATTTTGAATTCACTGTGGTTTGGCAGAAACAAAACCTGAAACATTTTGGCTTCCAGGATTTGACTCAAAGAAACACCTCCTCTGTACCCTGCTGCCAAGAAAACCTTTCAGCCTTTTGTTCTTTCTCCCTGCTCCCTGCTCCCCCCTCTTAACCAGAACGAAGTATTTTGGCCTGTGTGTAGAAGTGAGCTTTGTTTTGTTCTGCATCAGGATTAAAATGTATAATCAACTCAAAAACAACTTTTCTGTATATATTATTGTTTCATACATGGAATGTCTTGCATGTCCTTAGTTAACACTATCCATTGAATGGTTCATTTGATTTCAAAATAAATTCATAGTTTCATTCATTGTTGGACAGCCATATTTATGCAAAAAAAAAAAAGTGCTATTTAGTTTGTTAGACTTACTCTTCAAGTGAAATGGGAAATTAGCATGAAGACCGGCTTCAAATACAACATTTATTTCCAACAATACTTCACCTGACATATCACCTTCTTGGAGAAATGGGTGGTATATATATATATTATTACACCCATCCACCCCTACCTCAGAGGTATTCTAAGAAATTAAATTACTGTTCTAAGTCTGGTTTATAAGACAGAATAAGATAGAGGTCTGGATTTGGATACCACATATGTGCATGTTCATTTGTTCCTGTTTGTAGGAGCAGCCAAGTAGATTGAACCAGCTGAACTACCATATGTGCAGTAATATTTGTCTCATTCCTGATTAAGTCAAAAATCTTATAGTTCTGGCTCAAAATGATACATATACTTTTTTCACATAAATCTATTCACTTTCCTTCAAACATAGGTAATGGGGGAACATCATAGACATTAGTAGCATTTTTTAAGATAGTTCTATTAAAAAGTATCATTTTTTTAAGATGTACTTCTACAAAGTATTGAAGGGAGGCCAACATATTTTAATAGTGTTTAGCAGAATTTAAGGCTGATCCAGACAATTTATCAAATACATCCCCACTTGTGTTTTAGCTTTTCTGGAACAAACCCTACATTTTAAAATAGGAAATTAAATGGTAAGGATTGTAACATCTACTAAGAGGTCACTTATTTTACCCTCTGTAGAAGTAAATAAAACAGCTTTTTTTTTTCCATCAGAAGACAGCTGAGCACCACAAATCCTTGGAAGTGATTGTTTCTATAGATGGCTTATCGTGATGTTTGAAACCAGCAACACTTGCTAAGAAATATCACATTTTCATTTCATCCTTACTGAAATTAATGGGAGTTATACTGGAACAAATGGGCTCTTCCAAACACTAAATTAAAACTGCATTGACATTTGATGAGATTTATCTTTTGAATAAGACTTCAAGCTATAAATAAAGAAGTTTGGGTATGCAGTGTCACTTCAGCCATTGCATGAAATGCATATTGGTGACATTTAGCCCATTCATGAATTGCAATCATTCTAAATGTAAGTACTTTGATTTAATGGGATTGGAGTCTGAACAATGAGTCACAAATCTTATAAGCAGTGAGAGGCGAGTTTCAAGATCAGCTCTCTTAAAAGTGATGAATTGAAATATGACTGCAACAGGCACAAATGCTCATAAATCAACTTAATAGAATAATTTTGTGAAGTGACAAGTTAAAAACTAAAATCTATCTTAATTTTCTTAAAATAATGGGCTAAAAATAGCATGAAATATGGAGTCATGTAAAAGGACAATTGAAATATGGGCAGTCCTCAACTTAACTATTCATTTAGTAATCATTCATTTACAACAGCACTGAAAAAAGTGACTTACAACCAGTCCTTGCACTTACGATAGTCGCAACATTCATAATGATATGATTAAATGATATGATGATTAAAATTCAGGTGCTTGGCAACGTATTTGTGACAATTGCGATGGCTCAGGGTCATGTGATTGCCATTTGTAATCTTCCCAGATGTCTTCCAACAAGTATTCTGTAAATGCCCATGTGATTCATTTAACAATGTGGCAAAAAAGATTGAGAGAGTAATAACTTTAAAGTGGAAACTTCACCTTTGAATATAAATGACTGCATCTGAAATCTCAAAAGCAGGTTTATGGGCATTCCCACAAAATGGCCACCATGATGGATAGGTGTGGTGAGATGAAAAATCATTATTAGAGGGCAAATTAGAAAGTTATTCTCAACAGTCTCTTGGTGCTCTTCATTTTTTAACTGACTTTTTTTCCTGAAAAGTCTTTTATGAGCCATGGTGGCACAGTGGTTAGAAGGCAGTATTGCAGACTACTTCTGCTGACTGCTAGCTACCTGCAATTTAGCAGTTCAAATCTCACCAGGCTCAAGGTTGACTCAGCCTTCCATCCTTCCGAGGTGGGTAAAATGAGGACCCAGATTGTTGGGAGTAATATGCTGACTCTGTAAACTGCTTAGAGAGGGCTGTAAAGCACTCTTTATATAAGTCTAAGTGCTATTGCTATTGCTATTGACCATTTTTAATTTCTTAGAATACCTCTGAGGTAGCTGTGTGTGTATAATAAAATATATATACCACCCATTTCCCCAAGAAGGTGATATGTCAGGTGAAGTATTGTTGGAAATAAATGTTATATTAGAAGCTGGTCTGCATGCTAATTTCCCATTTCACTTTTTAGATATTGGAAGCTAAGTAAAATGGTGGTACATGGACCCTTATAGATGCAAGGAAGATACCTATAATTATGGGGGGAGGGACTAGCCTTTCAAGAGAGATTAGCTACAGTTTAGAGAATGCTAATCCCAATGAAATGGCTGGATTATCAAAAATGTAGTCATATTTAGCGCTGATCCAATACAATCTGTAAGACTGAGGTTTAATGAATTTCAGCAAGCCAGCTGGGCTCGCATATCACAGTAGGCCAGAAAATATATAAATCATATTTTTGAAAGCAGGGTAGTGTGTAGAGAAGGGGTATTAAAACAAACAAAGTTCATAGTTGTGACCACACACTCCAAACCAGCCCCTTTTTTACATCCACCACATATTTATTATATGTGTAAAAAATAAGTGGGATCTTGGTGCACTCAATTATAAACCTGTTCAGATTATTGAAAAATAGAAGCTTGATTTAAAAATAAAAAAAACTAATGTTTTGGCTGACCACAAGGTAATTCTGGTTAATGCAAATATCTTTAGAGCTAAAAATCTATCCAGATACTGAAAAATATTGGAGCTCAGAAAAAATTCTATACAAAAAAATAATTCCCACAAAAACACTCAACCATAAGAACCATAAAATAAATTAATCCTAGTGCAGGTTCCTGGCTAGACTGTTAAAAATTACTTCAAAAATAGTTTTCAGAAGCTGACAATTGCGTCTACTTCAAATTATTTGGACTTTCCTGTAGATTCCTGGACATTCCAGGAATTTATTAGGGATATTTGGGGAAATAGTAAAGCCCACATTCCAGCCTCATAGTTATTTTGACCTCTATTCTAAAAGGACCATGGTGATCTCTTTCTAACTAAGAGGCTGGGTATATGGTCTCTTGTGAAAATTTGGATTAGGCATATCTAAATCAGCAGGTTGGCCATCTATGAATGACTGCCTCAGGCCTACATGCTCAAAACATAGTCTTTAAAATTTGTTTGGATTGTAAATTGGGAATCCAAAATTACACTCGCTGCAAATTAAAATTTACAAGTGAATAAGCAATGATCTATAGATGTTTAATGATTTAAAGATCATATATCAAAATATTATTGGCTATTGGCTTTTTTTGTGTGGTTGTCAGTGCCTGGTTGAACATTTACAATAGTCTTTTTTTTTCAGGAAAAAAAATGAAGTATTCATTTTTATGAATGAATTCATTTAGTTATCAAAATGAAGTATTTGTTATGTCAGCCATCTTGTCTGCAGTTTTTTCTTCTATCCATGATGGTTTTTTTAGAATTATAATATAATTCATAAAGATGGAAACAACATGTTTTCAATCTGTAATTTAAAGGATGCTATGTAGACAAAAATAAATGACAATAATAGAGCCTGAGGCCTCAGGGACTGACATTAAAAAACATCATGCTGAAGTCAACAACTTCAGTATTAAAATAAAAGCTTTCAAACTCATAGGCTCTGTAGCAGGACTTTAAAAATCAGGTAGCCCATCATTCCAGCAACATTTCTGCCAGTGCTAAATTTATTCTTTTCCATTTATAAGCCATCTTTTTTTTACATAAAGTCTCAAATCAAAATAGTTTGCTTGGAAAGAAATCCTATAGTTAAATGCCAGCATTTTGGGAAGCAGGTCCTGCCCATCCTGTAGGTTTTTCTTGTACATTTTTATTTCTAAGAGAAAAAGGATTGTTACTAATTTTTGCATGCATGATTTCTTACTGTCTTACTGAGGAAGGGAGGCTGTAGGTTGGATTCAAAAATCATGCAGGCCACATATGGACCAGGGACCTGATAGTCCTCATCCTTGATAAAAGCAAATGTCACAATAAGATCAAAATTCTGTGGTTGCTAAGAGAAGCAGAAATCTCCTGTGCTACTGAAGGTTCACTTGTATGGGTTCTTCAGAAGTATTTTAAAAGAATATTAGCTGGGATCAAAACCTTTAATTCCTCTGCTATGGTAAAGCAAAAAAATAAATGTTGAAAGGAAAATGTAAAGGAAAACAAAACAGAGCCTGAGCAACTGGAAAATTACCACTCTTTCATCTTCCCCTTTATTTGTATAAGCTTGCTATGACATTGGAAAAACCTCAGTGTATGCCAGGAATTGTCTCTGTACTACCGAATTGCTCTGATTGAGAAAAGCATCTTCAAAGAACAAGAAGTGATAGACAAGGATAAGATAGGGATGGGGGAGACAGAACCAAAACAATCTATGCATAGAAAGGAGTAAATGCTTCCGCCACCCCTTGTGTATTATTTATTGATATGTATTTATTAGCTGTGCAACTCAATAGACTGGTTAGTATACAGAGCTAAAAAAACAAGTAAAATGAGCCACGGTGGCGCAGTGGTTAGAGTGCAGTACTGCAGGCTACTTCTGTTGACTGCTGGCTGTCTGCAATTTGGCAGTTCAAATCTCACCAGACTCAAGGTTGACTCAGCCTTCCATCCTTCCGAGGTGGGTAAAATGAGGACCCAAATTGTTGGGGGCAATAGGCTTATTCTGTAAACCACTTTGAGAGGGATGTAAAGCACTGTGAAACGGTATATAAATCTAATTGCTATTGCTAAAAACAGCAAATGGACAATCAACTGAAATAATCTAGACAACAAAAATAGGGAGATATTTGTACTAAGAAGCGGGACAGCCAGTCAGTAGGGCCTCATCCTGCTTGTTCGGGGTTTTGTGAGGCTGAGGTTCCACTATGTAGCTGTTCACTGCTAGGGTGCTAAGTCAAAGGGAAGGTCTTCAGTAGATTTAATGAAATGACCTGGGGGAAAGGAGGTGGGAATTGCTGCTTAGGAAAGAATTAGACAAGAGAGGCAGGAACCCAGCGATGAAATCCAGGCGTATCTATCCAGCTCGCACGAACCGGTGCTGGTGGTGGGAGGCTCTGCCCACCCGCCGGGACATCATTGCGCCCTGTTTTTGACCCTCTGCACATGCGCAGAAGAGGCACGCGTGCTCATATTCCCAAACCAGTAGTGAAGGTAAGTGCATTTCACCACTGCAGCAATCCCCAGTGACTTAAGAGTCAGGGAAAGAAAGGACTCCCCTCAGTGGATAAAGCCATTAAGTGTGGTGGTAGGAAGCTTTGTTCTTTCAGCCTTGCAAGATTGCAGCTCTCCCAGGTAAACCAGACAGGAAAGATGACTAGAAGAGCTAAATCTACTTTATTGTGGGGCTTCATTAAGAGAATCTTGCAAGGCTGAAAGTGCCAAACTTCTCACTGTCATTTTTAAATTCTTGATCCATTAGGGTAGGGCTTTCCTAAATTTCTCTGACCATTAAATCTCTGGGGGCTCCTGCCTCTTTGTCTGATTATCTCCTAGGCAGCATCTCTTCCTCCATTTCCTCAAGAACATTCTCACATTCCATTGTACATTCCAGATGCAGTCCATGAACTTACACAGTACCCACTAGTACTACTACGGAGAAAAAGTGTTGCTGTGATTCAATGTTGTGTTATAATTTTTAAAATACACAAACATGGCAAGTCATGTAGAAGTCTCTAGGAGAAGCAGGACTCTTTCTCGCATCCTGCAGTTTATCTGTAATAAGCAACTGTTCGCTGTATTCTTCCAGAACTTTAGAATTCTCCTCATACCAAGTGATAAGTTTGACTTTAACTGCTTTCTGCCAGTTGTTTTTGGCAAATGGGCTAAGGAAGGCTATTGTCATAGCTGACTGTTATCTCTGCCTCCAACCCTACTTGGCAGATATTCAGATCTAGCTCACTGGTGTTGGAAACCTAACTTGAATATCTGGAGAAGTCAACTCATTAACAAATAAGGAAATAGGAATCAGTCTTAACAAAATATGTACATAGCAGAGTGCACTGGATGTTGTGATGTTTGTCCTCAGCATTATGACATGGTTTTATCTTGCTCCACAGTCTTCCTAATAAAGGAATGGGGAGGTCAATGGTTATCAAAATGTAATCAGCTTCAGTTTTGAGGTATTACATAAGCACAGAAAATATTTTAAGCATTTTCATTGACACACATGCTGGGCTCAGAAATGACCATTTTCTATTCTTTACTGTTGCCTAATTGCAGTCATTGATCTAATCCTAATCCTATTCTAGTTAATAGCCTTTCCCAATTTAGTGTTATCTATGTATGTGGTATTTACTTTGACAGTGCTGCAGTAGTGGGTTGCTACCAGTTCACTCCGGATCAAATGAACCAGTACCGGCGGGAGGCTTCACCCACCTGCCTGGACACTTTTGCGCATGCGCAAAAGCATTGCGCGCGAGCACACAAGCGCCCACAAGCGAACCGGTAGTGATAGGTTTTGAAACTCGCCCTTGCAGTGCTGGGTAGGAGATTATGGATATGGAAGACCCCGAAGACTGCCTAACTCATGCTTTATGCCTTACAATAAAGTTTATATCATTACCAATAAACCCATCATAAAGATGTACCCCAGGGGTGAAATCTAATTTTTTTTGCTACCGGTTCTGTGGGCGTGGCTTAATTAGTGGGCGTGGCTTGGTGGTAAGGTGACTGGGCGGGGATGGCTTGTGGGTCAGGTGGGCGTGGCCAAGTCAATGTCACTGCTTTGCCCTTTTTTAACCTACAAAACACAACACAACACAACACAACAGGCTCACCCACAATATAAAAGCAGTTGTGCTAGACCCAAAATGGCCCCTGCAACAAGCAGGAATCTCTCACAGCTACAAAAAGCCCAAAAAAACAAGTTTCACAATTTACACACACAAAACACAACACAACACAACTGGCTCATCCACAATGTAAAAGCAGCTGTGCTAGACCCAAAATGGCCCCTGCAACAAGCAGGAACCTCACACAGCCACAAATAGCCCCCCAAAAAACTTTCACACTTTACACACACAAAATTCCACATATAGCTTTGTGAGATTTTCTGTGTTTGTGTAGTTAGAGTGAAACACTACAGAAACATACTAAATCTCAGAAAGATGCACAAATTTTTTATTTTAATTTATTTTTATTTTTATATAAAAGCAGCTAAATTTAAAACTTCCTAAACTTTAAATGGCTAGGTCTAAAAAAGAACAACAACAACAACAAAAAACCCCAATTAACAATTTTTTTAAAGCTCCGAAAGGGGAAAAAAAACTTACCCAATAGAAGAGGGGTCTCCAACCCTGGCAACTTTAAGACTTGTAGACTTCAACTCCCAGAATTCCTCAACCAGCTTTGCTTTGCTGGCTGAGGAATTCTGGGAGTTGAAGTCCACAACTCCCTGCCTGCTTGATTGCAGGCAGGGAGATTCAGTTACTTGCTGATGCAATAGATTGCATGGATTACAGCAAGGCGATGCGACCAGCAGCTAAGGTAAGCAAGCTGAGGGGGGGAGGGGGAGAGATTTTTGCTACCGATTAGCCGGCAACTCAGCTGGGGTCATCAGAGCTTGGATGGTCAGAGTCATTTAAAAGGAAAAAAGGTTTTTTCTTTTACATGGCTCTGGCGATCCAAGCTGAGTTGCCTGATTAGCAGGCAACTCAGCTTGGATCATCAGAGCTTGGCTCGTCAGAATCATTTAAAAGGAAAAAAGGCTCTGATGATCGCGCGGCTCAGCTGGGCATGGGGGGCAGGGACAGGGATTTTTGCTATCGGTTCTCTGAACTGCCGCTGCTATCGCTACCTACTCGCCCGAGCCGGTCCGAACTGGGAGTATTTCACCCCGATGTACCCTCAATCATAATAATAGGTTACCATCACATGCGGGGAGACACAAATAACAAATACGCTTCTTGTAAGAAGAATGCTTGTTGCTGATGTTTTATTCTTTTCCTCTTTCTAGGGAGATCTTTTCAATGACAAAAATATACATTGTGCCACATTTTATTGTTTTTTTCAAACATATCTCCCTCACTGAAGTAACTCTCATTGTGCACTTGGCACCAGTTAATTACTCTTTCTACTGCAATTTTAATTGTATCACTATATGACATTTATCTTTTTCTTTTTTGTAGCAAATAGCTTATTTTATTTTGGACTTAAATGAACTGTATTCTTTTTGAAAAATGTCCTGAAGATATGAGTAAAGAGATATAATATTTATATTTCAAATACATAATGGATTTATATCAATATCAGACTGAAATCTCCTATGATGACAGCCTTATTAAATTTATTCAAGGACTATTGTAACATTTTCCAGCAGTTTTCTCTTAATGATCTTTAATAGTACATCTTTTGATTTATTCATTCTCTCTCCCGCCCCAATCTCTGCAAAGATCACTGCTTATAATGGTACCTTCTTCAGACAGCCTAAAACTTGTGAAAAAGACTAGATTCTTTTGCAATTCTCCTAATCCTTTACCGTAGCTTTTAATTATAGTAGTCTATTTTTGAACTTAAAAACATACACACACATGAAATATTATATTTCCACAGGACTTAATATAGCAATGGCATGCAGAATTAATCCTTGGAAAACACATAAGTGAAAGTATCTCTTATTGGTGTTATATTTATCCCTGGACATTTTGCAAAGAGATAGAGTTCAGGGCCTGAGGTAATTCAGAACATTAATTCTTACTACAACTATTAATTGGAAAGATATTTTCTTATTTGAAAATGTGAAGTTTTTCTTTATCTTCTCCATTTTCTGAAGGGTTAAAAAGCTGACAAATTGAACGTTTTAATCTTACAAAGATAAGAGAAGCATTAGTCTATGTTTCCTTTCAAATTCAAGAATTCTTTGCTGCACATGGAGATACCTTGACATTTTCCAATGGAAGTTTGAAATGTACTTGACCTTATTCCAAACTGAATAAACAATAAGCCTTTTTTTGTCTTTGACTGGACTCTTCTTTTGACTATCATTAGCGATTTTAGGGTGAAAAGTTCAAAGCCTTTATTGTCATTGTACATCATATATACAATGAAATTGGTTCAGCCTCTACTGGTGCAGTCCATACAAGAATACAAGACAGCATGAATAATATAAAGAATAATCTTTATACAAATAGTTAGGGAAAAAACCCTAGCCATACATTTTCATATGTACATCATATTCTGTGCAACATGTATATTACTCTGGTATATGATCTTACATCATGGTATATACATATTACACACTACACTGGCACCAGTGAAATTCGTCATATTTCGTCACTGTTAAGAAGTTTTTCCTTAATTCCAGGTTGCTTGCTTCCTTGATTGCTTTCCATCCATTGTTTTTTTGTCCTGCCTTCAGGTGCTTTGGAGAATAAGTTGACCCCCCTCTTCTTTGTGGCATGTTAGCTGGGATAGAATTATAATACTGAGATGATACAGAAAAACAAAGAAGATTAGTACACTTTTTAAAGAGTTTTCAAAGATATAAATGGCTCTTCAAGCCAGGGGTTCATTTGGAGGTAGCAGTTTTTAAAAGTAATATCTGTCATCCAGTGGCCGGATATGGGGGCTGGCCTTGTCCAATTAGCAGACAGCAGCCCATCTGGTTGGCTTGGTTCACTCTCTTGTATGTCCTACGCATTCCTGCAAAGGAATCTCAAAAACAGAAAACTCCAAAACTGAGCCAGCTTACTGTGCTTAATTATATTTGGGTATGTTGGGTGTTCTTAAGCATTCAGTTCTTCCTCCCCCCCCCCACCTTCCCCTCCCCCCCTGTATGGCCTAGTTTGAAACAAACTGTTGACAGTGGTTACAAGCTGCCACCTTTGCCCTGAGAATATGAAACTTCCTTTAGGGACTATATTGGCTCATGACTGTGGTTGGCTTCCTCTTTCACCAGAAAGTATGATTGTAGTACGATGGAGAAAATGGCAGAGAGGATTACAGCCGTCTTTGTGTCTTCACCCGTGAGACATTTCCCTGTAAGCACTCCTTCACCTTGCTCTATTCATTTCTGTTCTCTGCTGCCTTTGGGTTAAACAACGTAGCCTTCTGAATTTTGACATTCCTTATTTACCCTGATGGTCTCAAACTGTAGTTTCTTTCAACATGTCCTCAATCATGAGGCTGAACGGTTGGATTCTTTAAAAAGAAATGGAAAAGATTGAGTTTCAGAGAAACAACCCTCTCCCCCGGCCCGTTCCAAGGTCTGCAGTAGGGTTTTTAAACTGCCTTTGAGATTATGGAATACATGGATTCACATCAACAAGTCGACGAGCAATGGGGGATCAAATCAAATATCCTTGCTCAAATGTATAAGCAGCACTCTGGACATACAGCTTCCCACCTGCCCAGATGACATAGCTAATGATGAAGGAGGATAAGGGATTTTGATCCTATTGAAAATAGGGTGCGCTTCAAAAATGCATTCTGACAAATTGCGCCAATGTTTAATGATTCCTAGAATCTTTTGCCCCAATATAATTATCAGCCAACAAAGTAGGCCAGACTAAGAAACCAATACCATTTAATTCAGGATTACTTTTATTGTAGTAGTCACAGGAACAGAATCTTGCAAATCTGATATGTTTCCTCTTTCCCTGATTTTATCTTTGTGAGAACTAGGGAGAGGCTTGTCTTTAGATATTTTCTCATACTCAGGCCCCTATTATCTATAGCACCTCTTCCTCCCATTCTTAAAAGCCATTCCTTCTTCTCCCTGTAACAGTGATGGCTAGCATTTTCTGGACTGAGTGCCCAAAGAATGCCTGAACCCTCAAAATGCAATGTGCATGCCCTGCACATGTGCCCCACCCCTGTGCATATGCATGCCCCACGCATGTGCCCCACCCCCAGCACATGCATACACATGCCCCCCATGCATGCACGCATGGCTCCCTGCATGCGTCCCCACTGTGCATGCACACGCAGGACCCCCGTCCGTGCCTACCCCCTGCGCATGCACAAGTGCCCCCTGCACAGGCTCCCCGCATGCACACATGGCCCCCACATGTGCTTGCCCTGTGTATGGGTGCGTGGCCCCTCCCACATGCCCACCCCCATGCACCCATCCCCCGCACATGCGTGGCAGAGACCCAAAGATCAGCTGGCTGGTGGGAGGCATGTGTGCATGTGTGGCAGAGCTGAACTGGGGCAACAGCTCGCGTGTCCACAGAGAGGGCGCTGCGTGTCACCTCTGGCACACATGCCATAGGTTCGCTATCACGGCCCTATAATAATTTCTTTTTATTATGATCATGGAGGAAGAGGTTATGACAGATGTGCAAAATATACTTGTAGAACAGGGCTCATTGACATTAGATAGTCTGAAACCATTAGCCCAAGGTACAGCTTGTAGTGTTTCCAGTGTTTACGCATAGATTTTGTATGAGGTTAGAATGTTGAATTGCATAACTATTTGGATAAACAACAACAAAAATATTTCATTAGTTTGGAAAAAAGTCATTTAAGAATTGGAGAACATTGAAAGCATTTGGAAAACAACACAATCTCAATCAAAGTGATGAGTAGCAAACTCCTTTTTAAAAAAATGTTCCAATATTATGTGTATAGCAGCACAACAAAAATGTAATTGTTTTTGATTGGGGAAATGATGATTGGATAATACAATAAAATGTACTTTTTAATCCAAACTACTGTTAACAAATGATCAGCTCAGTAAACATAATGCCCTATAAATATAAATAGATATTAGAAACTGACAATAGGGAAACAGAGCAACTCATTCAGAACTTTATTTGCTGCTTATCTTTAAATAGAAATGCCCATATAGTCAGCACACACTTTCAATGCTCAATAAATTAACCATTTAGGACAATGTTTGCTCAAATTATAAAAGATGCATTCTAAAAAACTAATAACCAACATGCAATGTTACCTGGGTACTCGCCACATAAAGAAATGATTTGAATAGCCTCCCGTGACATGGTTCAATCATTAACTTAAATGCTCAGATACAGGTTACAAACCATAGATACCAGATTCAAACTAAGCCATGCTAAGCCAAAATCTAATATATCTTGAGTTTCATGTGAAATTTTTTGGAAAAGAGGTTTTTGGAATAAACTACTTAAAAACATTAACTGAGAATTGTACTGTTGTATTGTTAGAAAAGAACAATAAAAGCATTTGTTTTCTAATTTGGAATTTACCTTAGCTATTTTTCTTTGGATTATAATGTTATTTTAATGGATAATTTTATATTATTAAGATAAAAATGGAAGATAGTTTATATAGTTCTTGGCCAATCCATTTTTCTCCCCTTAAGGTACAAGCAAATTGCAAAGTTTTGTCCATGTACTAAAAGAAATGTGCACTTAGCTGTTTCTTATCCATATCCAACTGAACATTTCTGCACCAGTGCCAAATCCGTAGTAATTTATTAGCCTTTGATGAACAAACCAAAATGTCATACTTTCATTCATAGCGCCATCTCATGAAACTATTTTTTCCGGATTCTTGGGGAAATTGAAATATTTCTGAAGAACATCAGGAACTGTTGTTTTGGCTTACTTAGTGAATAGATAATTGCTTTCCAACACTGTATTTTTTTAGGAAATGATGTGAGTGTTGGATTGTTCCTAGACAGGGCCAGCAATGTTTTTAAACAATTTCAATTTATTCCCTAAATTGTTTTTAAACAAAGCACATATATGTGATTTCAAAAGAAACAAGGACTGTGAGGACATTTTGTCTAAATCCCTGCAGCTAAATCAGACTTTATGTAGATAAGATTTTGGCTCAGAGAAATAGATCACGTGACTGAAAGCATTCTTTTTCTTTTTCCTGTTTTCAGATAAAGAAAAGAAAAAGGGGGAAAAAGGGACTCCCAAACAAAACCTATTATGATAGCCATTGAAAAAATTATTTACATAAAACAAGATTATCTACAATCAGAAAATGCTTCTGGCAGATAATACATTGTTTCTATGTGATTCAGAACCAAGATTCTGAAATTTAAGAATAACAATTTGGATGATTAAGAATATTTGAATGACAGTTATAAGAATGCAAATTTATAGTACTATTTGTGAACCTAGATCAGGGGTGTCAAACTTGTGGCCTGCGGGCCAGATGCGTCATGCATTGGCCATGCCCACCCCTGTTTTAGCGAAGGGGGAAAAAGTTGTATTATGTCAAGTAATTACGTGTCCTCGCGAATTTGACACCCCTTACCTAGATAGTTCGAAGGAAACACTATTTAGTTGCAAGAGTAATTGTGGATTTTTAATAGTTTAATTGCCTCATTTTTGTTAGATAACTTCGTTAGCACGCCAACCATTTATGCCAAGTAAACTAACCCTAAAGATCAGCCAGAGTATTTGAAGAAAAAAAAAAAAATGATCCACAGGTATTTCAGAAACCTAAATGATCCTAGAATAGATTCAGCCAGCACTTCTACCTACAGTATTAAAAACAATTTTTTTAAAAGAAATTCCTGGGCTGCTCAGATAAAACAAAGATATTATTCAGTTCAGTGTAATGTAATATGAGCAAGCAGTTTAAAAGAAAAGAAAAAAAAATGCTGGATGAGTTTGACAGTCTAGTGCTAGAAAAAGCCTGACCTTTAAGTGGTGAATATTTCTTCATTGTAACACAGATTAAAATGGTTTAAAAAGTTGACATTATCAATCTACATATTGATGTACCTGCAAAACACTACAGGAGCAGGGAGAGCATCTGCATGTCACTCCCTAAAGTTCCCTTCCTGGATCAGCCAAGTTTTAATACTGGTAGCTTGAAATGATAGAGGACATTCTGATGGGGGCAAGGAGAAATGGAGAGCAACATTTGGGAGCCCTGACAATATTTTCCTAGAATAGGGACCTCCTCCTCATAAAACCTGTGTGAGGTCAGATACCACTGGGAACAGGCAATCCCTCAGATAGGGCTTTAAAAACCATAACCAACACTTTGACTTGTACCTATTAAATAATGCATCTCTGAGAGGAGTGGCATTATGTGGACAACCTAACTGAACTGCTGTTTTCTGCACTAACTTACCTTCCAAATGATCTTCCAGGGCAGACACATGGAGAATGCATTGCAATTTTTCAATCCAGAAGTTACCAAAGCATATTTGATTATACATATTAAGACTACTGGTCCGTGAAAGGTTGTAACCAGAGCACAGAATGGATGAGAAAGTGGAAGAGAGAATAAACAATAATAATCAAGAGGCTGCTCAGGAAAGTGAGTTGACAACATATTCACAAATGACAAATAGTCCAGATGGCAAGAAATGTTTCATTTTTTCATATCAGTCAGAGATTTCTACTTAATTAATTCATTATAAATGAGAGATGAAGACTCATAATGTCAAAGATTCTGTAGTAATTAAAATATCTTACTTGGAATCTGTATATTTCTTACTTCCTCGATCATTGCCAGTTGTGAGGGTCTTGACAATGGAGCTCTATATAAAGTCATTTTGGTCCATAGCTGCCACCCCTCCATTGAGTGGGAACTTTAAATCCAGAAGAGCCCTAGGATTGCAAATCTGTTTTAAATGATGGCGTTCAACCTGTCAAGAACCAATGATGAAATATCACTGGATTTGGTGACCATGCATCAGAAGCTGTAGCCTCTGAATCCACATCTACTCCATCTTTAGGGGCAGGGGTGAAATGCTCCCGGTTTGGACCGGCTTGGGCAAGTAGGTAGCGATGGCAGCGGGCAGTTCAGAGAACTGGAGAACCCCTCCCAGCCTCCAGCTTGCTTACCTTAGCTGCTGGTCACAACACCTGCCTTGCTTCGCTTGCTGTAATCCCTGCAATCCATTGCATCAAAAAGCAACTGAATCTCCCTGCCTGCAATCAAGCTCATCGGTGAGCAGCTCTATCTGCCTGCTTGCCTGCCTGTAAGTTTTTTCCCCCCTTTGGGAGCTTTAAAAAAATAATTAATTGGGGTTTTTTTAGTTCTTTTTTTAGACCTAGCCATTTAAAGTTTAGGAAGTTTTAAATTTAGCTGCTTTTATATAAAAATAAAATAAAATAATATTTGTGCAGCTTTCTGAGATTTTGTGTGTTTCTGTAGTGTTTCACTCTAACTACACAAACACACAAAATCTCACAAAGCTGTATGTGGAATTTTGTGTGTGTAAAGTGTGAAAGTTGGTTTTTTGGGCTTTTTGTGGCTGTGTGAGGTTCCTGCTTGTTGCAGGGGCCATTTTGGGTCTAGCACAGCTGCTTTTACCTTGTGGGTGAGCCAGTTGTGTTGTGTTGTGTTTTGTAGGTTAAAAAAGGGCAACAAAGTGACGTCGACTTTGCCACGCCCATCTGACCAACAAGCCTCACCCACCCAGTCACCTGACCAACAAGCCACACCCACTAATTAAGCCACGCCCACAGAACCGGTAGCAAAAATTTTTAGATTTCACCCCTGTTTAGGGGATTGAGTACACCCATCCAGATCCTAACAATCTCTAGGAATCTTGTTCAATCTAGAATTGAGATGCTCAATTTTTAAATACACTGTTGATATCTGAACCTATAGCAAAGGATGAATTCTCCCAGTGGCTATATATATAGATATATATAGTAGGAGAGTTGAACGCTTAAGGACCTCACAATGAAAGGCTTTCTGACTTGACCTCTACCTCAGGGGTGGGTTCTAAATTTTTTTACTACCGGTTCTGTGGGCGTGGCTTATTTTGTGGGCGTGGCTTGATGGTCATGTGACAATTATTTAGGATTTAGCAGAGGTACTGGTCTACCAGGCTTTTAACTGCTTGCAGAGCTGTATTGATCTACCCATTTATTTTTGCAGGCACTGATCTACTCATGTATTTTGGCATCATATTGTCACTGCTACCAGCTCGGGGGAACCGGGCCAAACCAGGAGGAACCCACCACTGCTCTACCTCCCACCATCAGTGACTCAACAACCAATCCCAGAGGAAGCATAGAACCATTGTAACATCATATATTACACTTTGAATCCCTGGAGAAAGTTTAGAAGGATACTGCAATCAATGGTGTTGAAGGTCTCTCATAGATCAAAGAAGAATAGGTGGTCATATTTCACCCATTCTGGTCTCATCACAGGTAATCAACAAGAGTGATCGGTGTGATCATGGTATAACAGCTTGACTAAGAAAGTTTCACAGAGTCCTTTCTTCTGAGATCTTCCACACCACAACCACTTTCTCAACAAGCTTAATTAAAAATGACAACTTAGAAACTAGCTGATAGTTCTTTAAACTAGCTGGGTGAAGCAATGGTTTCTTCATTATGGGTACATCACCACCTCTTTTAAAGCTGGTGGTCTCCCTCCAGGATACATTTACCATTGCTCTCACCCAGCCTCTGTCACCTCCATAAAGGGAGTGGTGATGTAACCCATAAGAAGTAAAGTTGATATTACAAAGGACTCTTTCCATGCATCAGGAGCAAGAAAGTTAAATTCACCCTGGATAATCATACCAGGTAAAGTCTGGCTCACTTCAGTTAGATCTGCCCAGTTGGCAGATCTGAGATCAGAACAATTTTGTCCCCTAGATCAGGGGTGAAATCTACTTACCTTCCTTAGCGGTTTGGGAGCATTTCAGCCCTGCTCTAGATGCACTGCAAACTCTTCCCAGTGGCCTAAAAGATGTTCTCTTGGTCTGCTTTTCCCAAAAATGGACAGAAACCAGACAATTCCTTAAAAGTGAGTTGGTTTGTTAAAGTGAGGCAAGTTGTACCCATTCACCTTTGCATCTTGTGTGGAACTAATCCCAGTGACTCTCTTCACTGCAGTCTGTGTATTCAGAGAAAATTAATTTTTATACTGGTTTTATTGTTCAGAAGTAATTGATTGACAAAACTATTTGCCTTCTTATGATCTCTTCCTCTGGGCTTCTGCATTCTCCTCAGTTTCTTGAGTATGATAAACAATTTGGTACTGCACTGGATTGTTGTAACCACAAACGTGTTGGTGCAAAAACATTTTTGAAGAAAATGGTGCAGGCAACCAGATTAATATATAAATAGCATTGGAAGATAGGGATGTCAAAAACAGGTAGCAATAATCTCACTCTCGTTTTGAAAGTTTGTTAAATTCTTCTACTGCCATCTGTTGATGAGAAACAAACTGCAGCAGTTCTATCAGTGGTTTGCTTCCTTATAAAAGTGAAGTTTTGGATCAAACACAATTCCTGGAAATTTCTTATATGTTGCCTATGTTGGGTTTTTTTCCCGCTCTTACAATATGGAAGTGGTTTTCCACTGCCTTATTTTCAAGATCTTTTCCCAGTCCAGTCTAGTCTACAGCCCTGGTATTTCCTGGTAGTTTTCCAAGAATTAATCAGGGCTGACCCAGCTTAACCGTCTGAGATCAGCCAAGTCATAGTCTTATTTCTTGTAAAGTGTGGAACAAACAATAATGTACCAGGAATTTATTTTACATATTCAATGAATACCATTTTGACATCTATGTACAAGCTTTCATTTTCCTCTAATAATTAACTCAGCTGGTGAGTAGTAGGAAGTTGGTAATCTGATCAAGTTGTTTCTTTTGAGAAACAAGAGAAAAGAGTTGGAATACTGAAGGAAATCCCAAGGTTTTAGAATAATAAAAAAGCTTTATTTATGTATTTATGGTCTGTAGAGCTGCCTATCTCACAGCAGTGACTGAACAGGGTACAAAAATTAAAACCACCACCACAACCCATGACACTCTGGGTCAAAACAATAACTCTCTAAACAAAAATCTATATCACCATCAGAGCTTGCCTACCTTCTAGCTCAAATGGGGTAGGGTTAAAATAAAACACCAGGTCAATCAAACAAGGTTGAAACATGCTCAATGGATAGATGAATAACTACATTTGGTTGTTCTCCCTTCCCCACATAAACATCACAGGAATGGTTTGTTAATATTTCTCATATTATTATTTTTTACAAATTAAAGGGACAAATTTCTGCCATATAATTTTTCAACTCTGTTTTTCTCTCTTAATATAGTTTTTAATAATGGCTTTACTGTAATTTGTATGTTTCTTATTTGCATTTGTTTATTGTTTTTTTTTTAAAAAATTGTGAGTCACTCAATATGTAAGATGAGCAGCTATATAAACTAAATGAACAAATAAATAAGTCAATTATCAGGAGTGATGGGAGAGGAAAAAGTGAACAAATATATTTGTTAAATACATTTTTAAAATTAAGGGTTAGACATTTATTGGTATTCAGCTATATTTGTTAGGATATGGTTTGAGCCTAACAGTTGTACAGGCAATATAAGTGTACTGTAACTTTAAGCTGTATATGTATTATGTGGCTTTAATGCTGAGTCATGCTGTAATTACATAATTACTGGTTGTGAGAATATTTAAGCAAGGTACTGTAACGTATTCAGTCTGCTGTTGATGACGAAGCTGCTATGCTATGCTGCCATTGTGTATGAAGATGATGAGATGATGAAGCAGATATGATAAGCTACCATTGAGAGGAGTTTCTTTCTGCTAATCATTGTTTGATGGATCTGCAACCATCGTGGTTTGTGAACCAGAGTGAGTTGGTTATTCTAACCAACTACTGTTTGTTGAGTAAGAAGATTCTGTAACTACTGGACTGATTTACTGGCAAAGACTTGGAATTTGTTTAAAGACTATGAGACTGTTTTTTCTACTATAAAGTAAGCTTTTGATAAACCAGTTTGCATAACTCTTATTCATTGCTCTCAGCAACGTTTCTTTGTGCATACACTCTGCTGGTTGGTAACACAACAACAATATCCTTAACAATATTAAAAAGTGATTTGGATTAAAGCCGGTTGATGTCGCGGCGAGTTCAGAAGTGAGGAGCGGGTCTCCGTACTCCCACGCCGCATTCTCCCTGTTGGAGGGCTCTAAAAGGAGCTAAAGCCACCCTGTAGGGGTGGTGAAGTAAAGAGGGGTGCCCTGTAGGTCGTGGAGAGCTGCAACTCTCCTGCTAGGCCCAGGGCTTCTTCCCTCTCATCCACGACGAGAAGAGGCAGTCATCATGGCTGCCATGAAGCTGGAACAGCCGAGGGAACAAGAAATGTGCAGGAGCGGTGTAGGTGAACACTGACTGGAGCTGGGTGAGAAGATTCCTTTTTTATTTAGACCCTAACTTTAAAAGAAAAAAAAAGAAAACCCAGGAAAAGAGACTCTTAGAACTATTTTTTAAAGTGGCGAATAACCAGAGAGAAAAATTCTAGACCCAAAAGAAAGGAACTAAGGGGAGAAAAGCTAAAGACCTTTTAAAACATAGAAAACAGGACTTTTGACTGGGTAGGTGTTGCTCTGGAAAGGCATTATAAAATGCTGGAACTATCTACTTGAATAGCTGACTTTGCTCCCATAAACTGAATTAAATTTGGATTAATCGATTTGTCAGACTCAAAACAACACTGAAACCTAAACTGAGGGCACCATCTACTGGTGAATGGAAAATATACCATACCTCTACAAGCCTGCAAAATTTCTGATAAGAGAAATAAATAACATTCATCTGGAGGACTGTGGTGATACTCAGTGTTCTATAACTATCTACTTTATAATTACTGGACTCTGATGTGAGAATAAGGAAGACCTTTAAGTAAAGTAAAGTGACTTTTGATTTTTGGAAAGCTGCCTGGACTACTGAGGAGCAACATTGGACCTGAATATATTGTCTTTGGATTAATGAGTAAGAGCGTGACTTACCAAAATATGACAAGATGCTCCATCAGGGGGAAATGAGTGAGATTTCAAAAGAAATGGTATTAATGTTTCAAAAGCATTAGGGATACTATGACCAAGAATCACAGAGAGATGAAGAACCTAGTGCAAGGCATAAATGGGAAAATAGAAAATATCCTACAACTGATAATGAATGAAGATCAAAGAGTCCAGGAAAGAGAGGAGACAACAGAAAGAATGGAGGAAAAGATGCCAATAAAACAAGGAGATGAGAAGGAGAAGATGATAAAGATAATAATGACTGATGAAATAAACCAAGAGAAAAGTACTTTAAGAGATTTAAAAATGTAATAGGATAAAATGGAAGATACTTTTGAAAGGGAGATAGGGGCTTGGGTGGACACTCTGGAGATCTGGCAGTTTAGGTGGGTAGAGATGGGAGAAATATTCAGACTGAATGGTGAAGATGCAGATGTTGATAGAGGCAAAGATATAACAGAGGAGTATGGGAGGCAAGCTAAAAAACAAATAAGAATTAAAGTATTAAAACAGGCAAGAGATGACGGATAGAAAGGAAATATTTTTTTCCTAATATAATGATGGCCTGATTAAAAACTAGAATAGAGGTAAAAATAAGAATGCACACTTTTATATAAAGCAATAAGATGGAAAGATTGGAGGTTGAAATATGATATTATTACGTATGTTTAAATAATATGATGATTGGTATTAGGATGGTGTATTGAAACATTGAATAACTAAATAATGAAGGACTATGTCTTAATATAAGCATGTATATTAACATTAGGATTAGTAATGGTGGTCTGACTAGAAGCTAGAATAGAGATAGAAATAAGAAATAGAGGGAATATTAGCACATATAATTTTTATATAATAAAATATAAACAATAACTAGATGGAAAGATTAGAGGCTGAAAGATGGTATTACTATGTATGCTCAAATAATATCATTGGCATTAAAATGGAACATTGAAATATTGAATTATTTTAAAACAAACATGTATATTAATACTAGGATTACATAAATTTATTATTATTATTATTATTATTATTATTATTATTATTATTATTATTATTTAATCTTTAGTGAGATTCACAGCCTTTGAGGCTGGTTAATAGCTCAGCAGCTCGAGTCCTAACCAAGGACCTAGGAACTGTTAAGGTATCGTCGGAGGATGTAAGCTGTTCCGAGTAAGGTGGTTTTTTGTAGAGTCAAAATGTTCAAGTCCGGCAATTTTAGAATTTCTAAATAGCGGGGTAGCCCTTTGGGTATTGCTCCAAGGGCTCCAATTACAATCGGGACAACACACGATTTCTTTTTCTATAGTCGCTCAACTTCAATTTGTAAGTCCCGGTACTTTGTGATTTTTTTCTTGCTGCTTATCTTCAATTCGTGCATCACCAGGTATTGCAATGTCAATGAACCATACTTTTTTCTTTTCAACTATTGTTATGTCAGGTGTGTTGTGGACCAAGTGCCTGTCAGTCTGAATCCTAAAGTCCCACAAGATCTTGAGTTTCTCATTCTCTAAAACTTTCTCAATCTGATGTTCCCAGTGGTTTTTGCTGTACTCAAATCCAAACTTCTGGCACAATTTCCAGTGAATGATCTTAGCAACACGGTCATGGAGTTGTAGGTAGTCAGTTTGTGAAATTTTGCTGCACCCACTGATCAGGTGGTCGACTGTCTCATCTTTCTCATTGCATAGGCGGCATTTGCTGTGGGTGGTAACATGTTGAATTTTTGCCTTCATGCAGTTTGTGGCTAGGGTATTACTATGTATGCTCAAATAATATCATTGGCATTAAAATGGAACATTGAAATATTGAATTATTTTAAAACAAACATGTATATTAATACTAGGATTACATAAATATTTATTATTATTATTATTATTATTATTATTATTATTATTATTATTATTATTATTATTATTATTATTGCTACTTGTATCAAAATGAATTATATCCAGAGGCCACACTGTTCATGTATTGATGTATATTTAAAAATAAAAATCCAATAAAACTTAAAAAAAAACCCAAGTGATTCTTTGAAGATTCTAGGAAACCATGAAAAAGTCAAATGGATGATCTCAAAGTCTAGGAGGAAAACTTCCAGAAATGATCTCAGCAGCAAGGAATTATTTTGAGATATTTGTAAAAAAGTAGTTGTTAATTTTAGGAGGGATTTTCTCACAATCTCAAATTCTATGCTTGGATAGCTTCTGCCCATCAGCATTTACATGCCCATGAGTCTTTTACAGAGATTAAAAAGATTTCTGTTATAAATGCTGATGGGAGTACGGCTATTCCATTGCAATGTAGACCTTGTTAATTATAGAGTCATTAACCTACTTAATATGATTAGAAAGACTCACATAATGGAAATGGAGGGATTGGACTAAAGAGGAGACTGGCATTTTAAAAAAAGAAACAAAATCTGATAATTTTTCCTACAGAGTACTAGTAAAAAATGGAACTAGATCCATACTAGATCACTGGAAGTAGGCAATTACATGAAACTGATCTACTCTGGTTCATTCGTTCCTAATCTTTTAAATATTTATTTGAAGTTTTGTTTGCTCTGTGTGAAAAATTATTCAGATCCAGGTACTGTTTAATAATTAGGCAACATGTATGGCTTTTGAAGTTCTTCCTAAAAAGCGGGGAATGGGAGGGGTGGGATGGGGTTCTCTGTACTGTCTGAAAAATTGGCAGATCTGTACCTTCAAGAGGAAGCAGAATGTCCAAAAAATGCTATGCCAACTGGATCGGTAACATAATTATAACAGCAAACAAGGAAGGGTTGTTAAGAGCAATGGGAAATAAGAGATGGATGAAAAGACAGGAAATTAAGAACAAATAAAACCATAAATCAAAATCAGTTATTAGAGAATAATGATGACAGAATGTGTTTTTTTTTGTCCCTATTTTCAAAAACCAAACAGGTAGGTAAATAAAAGAAAATGAAACCTCACAATGAAGACAGAGAGAAATAAGGAAGAGAGAAGAAAATGAAGATTAGGAAGAAAGTGAGTTAATGTTAACGGGAACAACAATTAGGAAAAAAATGTACCTAGCTAGCAAGAAAGTCAGAATACAAAATGGAATATTTATTTATTTATTTGTTTGTTTGTTTGATTTATATATGCCACCCTTCTCCAGAGACTCAGGGCGGCTTACAATGCATTAAGCAATAGCCTTCATACTTTTGTATATACCTGCTTAGTAGGGCTTTTTGGCCCCCCCTGAGCGGTGTTCTATTTTATACAAAGTCAGCTTATTGCACAAACCGGGTCCTCAAAGTACATGTATGGAACAGAGTAGAGTGTGGAACAGAGTACAGTATGTGGGTGAGGGATGAAGGTGAAGATTCAATAAGAAATTTTCAGGTGAAGCTGTGAGCTATTGCTAAACAGGTACTGTAACAGATGGAAAATATATAAAGACTCATGAAGTGGAAGGACAAGACTTAACTCTGCCATGCCAAGCAAGTGAGAACTGACATTCTTTTTTTTTTTAATTTATTTTTTTATTTGATTTATATGCAGCCCTTCTCCGGAGACTCAGGGCGGCTTACAGTGCGTTAAGCAATAGCCTTCATACTTTTGTATATTTTATACAAAGTCAGCTTATTGCCCCCACAAACTGGGTCCTCAATTTACCTACCTTAGAAAGGATGGAAGGCTGAGTCAACCTTGAGCCTGGCAAGATTCGAACTTACTTTAATTGCAGACATCTGGTGTTAAATTACAGTGCCTTGTCTGCAGAGCTATCCAGGCTCCTGACATTCTTGTCTTCTGACAAATAAAGATGTCAGTGCCAGGTCTGATACGCATTTCTCCACCATCTTTTTTTCAGAGTTATAAATTGGAAGAGGTGCTCTGGGGCTACTATGTCTTTAATTTATTCTGTTATAAAAACCAAATTCAATATCCAAGGCAAAATGCTATAGTAGCAAGAGCATCAATACGTCCTTTGAGGATTAATGCACCCAGAACTGTTAAAGACCTTTTTGTAATAAACCTTGAACTCTGTTAATTTACACTTCCATCGAGCAAGATGGGGCTATACAGATATGAAAAACTGTTTTCCCCTGAATAGGGATTTCATTAGGAGTTCTTCTTTCTCCAATAGAGAAATATTTTAAAGTCACCTATTGCCCCCCTCCTTTCACAACTCAAGAGAGAGTTAACAACATTCCAGCATACCTCAATGTTGGCAAATGGAGTTTTAGTCTAGCTACCTGATGATGATTGATGAAGCTTGTCAGCTATACAGTAGTGGATAGAGCAGCTTGGCAGAAGTTCAGTGTTATTGAAAGAAATCACAAATACTTATTCCATCTCCTCTGCTCACTTTAATCACATTATCAACAGACTGTCAGGATAGTCTTGACACTAAGCCATACATTCACACAAGCAACCTATTGTTGGCTTATTGCAATTGCAACACAGATAATGTGTAATTTTGTTTTACATTTCTCTATTTTATAGACTGCCTGTTAAAATAACACTCAATTTTCTTGCCTTTTGCCTAACTTATTTCAACTTTCACCTTGTTATTGCTTTTTTTAAACAGATAAAATGGCAAAGAACTAAATCATGAACTTTGCCCACAGTATGCAGATATTTAATACATATTAAATCATGGAGTTCACCCACAAATTAATTATGCTCCAGAATACTATATACTTGTAAAACACAATTTGATCTGCAAGAACACTGTTCATTTGCAGTGTTCACCAAAAGGGCTCAACCCCCTATAATGTTAAATATTGTCAGTGAAGGGCTGCAGAGGATTCAAAGCCAACACAGGCTTCAAAGTGCATGTGGAGCCAAAAGTAATATCTGTAAAGAAACATCTTAAAGAAGCAGTGATTTTTCTTAAACTCATGTGTCATTTGCAGCTGCAGCATGATCCTGAGAAAGTCTGAGATGATCCTGAAGATATTATAGGCACATCACTGCATACTACAAATTGCATTTTGTCTTTGAATCTACACAACCCTATTCCAGAGCTTTTCAGGCCATTAAACATACAAGAGTATTTTTTTGTATGACACACAGGAAAACTAATAGGATAAATACATACCTCAAAGACAGCCAACCTAATACCCTCCCATTCTCTCTAGTCAGAACAAATTCAGTGCAATAATGACTTCTTTCTCAGGGTTTTTAAAACTTATCCTGATAACCTTAGTAACATAAAGAATTCATTCATGGACTTCAGACTATTATACTCCCAAGTTATGTGGCCTTTTACAGTTATTAACTCTACACATCAGGCCATTGCTGTATGTCTGCACATAATTATGACCCCTCCCTGCCTCCAACTGAAGCAAATTCTTCAGGGAAAATAACAGGAGAGCTCATTGAAAGGACTAAAAAAACATACCTAATTATTCATTTTGTAAATAGACTTTAACTGTGCACTTAACCTGGTTTTGTTGAAGTACAATACTGTTATTGCTGCTACCAAACCTTTTGGGTGTATGTTTGAAACAATCACTCAGTGCAAGGAACCAATTTCAATTGCAATTTAGCACTTTTGCTTTTGGTCCCCGTTATTTTTATCTAGATTCTAATACTGTGCTGGAAATCCTGAAACTTGAAAACTGCCAGAAAATGCCAGAAGATAGTTTCTTAAAGAGCCTGTTTTGGGAGGTCCTTCTCCAAAGCTGCATATTGTTCTTTAAGATGCTCCATAGCTTTTGTATGCTCTTCATTGACCATTGTTTTCAGGCGGTGCTGCTCCTTCATGAATTCCTCCCAGTCAGCTATACGTTGGGCTTCACCAGCTCTTAGTTTCTCAGTCTGAAGCTGAGGAGAAAAAGCAGGTAATAAATGTTGAATCTAGCAATGAAGAGATAAAAGAGTTTACTGTACATTGCAATGAGGATATCTGTTTAAAAGAAGTTATTTTTCCTTATTTTATGAAAATGTGTAGTTTGTACCAATAAATCAATCGATAAACTCACAAACAGAAAGGAAAAAAAGAAAAATCAATCAAATCTTTGCTAGGGCCTTTGGGCCACAATGATAGAATATAAAGAACTGCAATTATAAAAGTATTTTAAAATGCAATAAAATTACTCTAATACATCATTAGAGTAACTGTAGTACAAACAGCAGTGGCAATCACCAAACTCTGTGCTAAGCATCAATTGTAGGTTGGATGGATACAACACATGATAGCACAAAATCAGGCAACCTGGCAAGATGTGTCAAGATCCTGATTAGACAGAAGCAGTGTCAGACATTGTGCTATTTTTCAGGGTAGTCCTTTCAAATGAGATATGTATCTTCCTTGATTTCCTATAGAGCAGGGATGTCCAACCCCGGCAACTTTAAAACCCGTGGACGTCAACTTTCAGAATTCTGGCTGGCTGGGGAATTCTAGGGGTTGAAGTCCACATGTCTTTAAATTGCCAAAGTTGGACACCGTGCTATAGAGAGACAACAAAAGAACATATAGCTTAGGGATTCTACACAACCATTACCACATTGGCATAAGCAGTGCTGAAAAGGGATGTTTTTATACTGCCCTCCCTCCCCCCAAAAAACCAAAGGGAGTAGTGCAGCCAACCAGGCCAAGGTAAAAACCTTGAGATGGCATATATCCATTTGAGAAGAAAAGATTCAGAATAATGGTCTCTGAAACATTTCCTCATATACATGTCCACTCATTGTACCTGTTTGGATCAATGGCTGCCCTGTCATTCAATGTTTGAATTATATTTTGATCTACATGAGAGAGATTATTGCAGGTAGTCGTTGACTAACAGCCATTTCTTTAGCTACTATTCGGAGTTATGATGGTGCTGAAAAATATGGCTTACAACCAGGGATGGGATTCAGTCGGTTTGCTAGGGAAAGAGAAGGACGCTTTCCCTCTTTCTTCTCCCTGCTCCTCCTCCTTCCCTTGTGCAAGCCACTCTGTTGCCCGTTTCTTCATTGCAGCGCAGTGCCCAGGATCCCCTTTGATAGCGGTGGGGGGTGTGTGTAATTTAAGAACTGATTTGCCCAGGGTCAGGTTGGCCTTCATGGGAGGTTCATCCCACATGTGCAGCGGAGCTCGAGGACGGAGATGGGCCATGCCGCCCACAACAGCCAACCTGACCCTGGGCGAACCGGTTGTTAAATTATTTGAATCCACCAGTGTTTACAACCTACTCCTTACATGACCATTGCAGTATCTTCTCAATCACATGAACATAATTCAGATAGTTGGCATAAATTTTGCATTAATGTTGACTATAGTGCCTAAGGATCATGTGATCGCCTTCCCAGCTGGCTTCTGACAAGTAAAGTCAATAGGAAAACAGGCAAGGGAGGTCACAAGTCATGATCATATATCATCTCATTTAATGATCAAGGCAATAAATGTCATAAAATTGGATGCAATCATGTGCTGCCACAGAAAAGACATGCCTCTGGGTTCTTCAAGATGGCATTGTGTGATTGATGGGATCCACAGCATGCCCATTCAACCTGACCTCATCAGGCGGATAAAAATGTGGAAACAGGCAGTCCCTAAAGTAGCCTGGCTTGATGTCATGAAAGGGTTTATAGGTGATAAACAGCACTTGGGAGTCAACTGGTGCATTTCAGAATGTTGAGGAGACATGTGATATACTATGGTACATCCATCCATGTTGTCCCATTTTGAGCCAACTGCACTTCCAGATGGTTTTCAAGGGCAGCCCCATATATACCACATTACAGAAATCCAATCAGGAGAAGACTAAGGCATGAGTAACTTCCTGATAGTCTAACCCAGGGGTGTGAAATTCGCGGCTTCATGGCAGCGTTATGTGACATATCGCGACTTTTCTCCGTGCGCTAAATCGGGCATGGGTATGGCCAGCATGTGACACATCCGGCCTGCGGGCCATGAGTTTGACGGCCCTGGTCTAATAGTAAGCTAAAAAGAGATAAAATTGTCTAAGACATTTTACTTAAAGAAAAACAACTGAGAGCAATCAATAATGGACAGGGTGTATGGAACACTATTCTCCCTCAAAATAGTTCTCAAAGCATTAGGAGAACTGGATGAATACTTGCCATAGGATTCTTTGACACTCTTTTAATCTACAGAATGTATCTTGCAGCAAAGAAGGCTCGGGACTAGGCCTTATGTCTTTCTGAGTGAATATCATAGAGAAGACCAAGACTCTCCAATACATTCCAATCTTCAGCATTGGTTAAAAAAGAAAAGCAGCCTTTCCTATGACATCTGCTCTTTCCTCAAATATAATTTATCTTAATGTTCACCTGCTAGTATACAACACAGCTATAAGAAACTGGGCTGATCAAGTTTGTGCCTTGACGTTTGGCTTCAAAATCAGAAGAGAAGGAAAATATGTGGACCGGGGGGAGGATAAATGTGCAAACTTGTAGTACACTTTGTCTCTCTTAGCATGCTTAGGAAATTTAAGAATGTTATATTTACACTGCATCTGACAGCCCTTATCAATTACATAGAAATAAGAAATATGAAATTTGTTTCAGTCTTCTTACAGTGCTCCTCTATTAGGGCTGAATTTTTTTTAAAAAAGGGCTGCCTACTCCTAATTAAGGGAAGCACAGAAGAAAAATATAGAATTAACTTATTCCACAGTTTTTCCTAATGCTGAGGTTTAAGAATATGCATTACAAACCAACAGTGTACTGCCATCTGAGAGGTTCTAGCAAGCTTCATGTTCTTATAATCTGGCCTTTCATGAAATAAGATCCACAGGTATGAAATGCTTTCATTTCAGAAAGCCATACTCATAATATGTTCAGTGTTTTTGACTGACCAGGAAAGATTTCCATTTCCATTCTGTTGGGTATTTTTTGTTCCATGCAAAACAGGGATTTCCCTTTTCTCTGGCTGTGAACGAAATTCTTAGAAAAACTTTCCACCTATATAGAAGCCGAGAAGATATAAAAACTTTGCTATTTTTTAAGCAACTATGAAAGTCTAATTAAAACTGCAGGTTTGCCTATGACTTTTTTTTTTACATCTGGTGTAGCTAACCAAGAAGAAGGTATATTTTTCACATTCCTGACAATTTTAAAAGAACATCTAGATTTGTTTCAGAACAATTGGTGAATCTCAGAATTACTTAATTCATATTCTTACATGCAATTTTAATCTGATGGGAATTAAATGTCCATTTTGCAAATTAAACATGTATATCTTTTGACTGATATACTCCTAAATATTCCTGTTGAAAGCCACACCAGATTAAGAAGTGACCAAATCACAAATTGCTTCAGTGTAAAGCTTTATTAGTATGCATCTGGACAGAAAAGGGAAATAAGTTTGAAGGTACACAGCTTTTGAACATTAAGTATAGCCTGAAGTATCTTTGACTGATTTAGTGTTTAGATGACATGGTGGGCACACTACCTTAAAAATTTAAACAGCAGCGATTTAAGAAACAAAAACACTTAGTTTCATTGATAACAATATATCAACCAAGAAGAAAGAGCGAGAGGCACAAGACAAGTCAAGAGAATCTTGGATGTGAAGTAAAAATATCTTAGTATTAAAATGGTAATCTGGATGGACTAGTTGTGAATATAAAACCATCCTATTCTCATTCAAATAGCACTGCTCAAATTTCACGATAAGATGGACAATTGTCTATCAATTATCCACTGAATATTATAGGGAGTACTCGCTTAATAACTATTCCTTGTATTTACGGCTGGCACAACACCCCTGGAGTCATGTGACTATGATTTACAATCTTTCCTGCCAGCTTTGGACAAGCAAAGTCAATGAGGAAGTCAGCAGGAAGTTGCAAATCACTTCTATGTGAGGTCCTCGCTTTATGATGGCATCTGAATGGCTGGACTGCTGTCACTAAACAAGGTTTTTTGAGAGAGTTTCCAGCCTCAGCCTTGTTAAGTGTAGATTCCCTGTACTCATAATGGACGTGGCAAGTTTAATATACCCTTTTATAAATGTTGAACTAGTTTAATGGATAGACAGAATAATCCTGAGGAAACAGGAGGAAGAAATATTGTACAACCAAGGTAACAGTGAGATAAAATAAATCTGAAGTTAGAGCAGAAGTGTAATTTGAGAAAGCATTTCAGATAGGACCCTCCTTATTGTAACATTGCAATAAAAAGTGTACAGTATTCACATTCATGACTTTCTTTTCCTAATCTGGTCTATCTTGAAGGGATGAACCCCCCTCCCCAATATTAGATACCCCTTTGTAGCTAAAATAATCCATTTAAAGTCCCTTGTGCCTCCCCCAGGCAGTTGCCTCCCTCTTCCTTAATAAGCTTAATGCTGCTAGTTTATAAATATAAAATATTAGCATTTACCTGACTTTCTTCCTGTTCTGTTTGCTGCAATGTATGGAACATCTGGTTGGCTACCTGTACTGAAATAAAGTTTATTTACAGTTGTGCAACTCATCATTCATATTTTTAATGGACGGAGCCGTTTTCAATGTGAGAACTACACTGGCTTTGCTCATGCTACTTTAACTCAAAATGTGCTATATACTCATAGGTCTTTCTAATCTAAGCAAAACATCTCTATGATTTGCTAAGGCTAGTTTAAATGTAATTTCTAAACCCTTATAAAAGTAGCTTATAACAATACAGCCCAAGCAGAAAGTGTTAGCTACTTTACATTGAAAATAAGCTCTAACATTAATTGAACTTGGTTAAACACTTTTACTCAATGAAAGGAAACCTTGAAAATATGAAAATATATTGTCTGGAACACATTTCTCACCTTTATCTTAAGTTGAAATATAATAGAGTAAAGGTAGTGCAACACTTTTAAATAACTCTGTGCTACCTTAGAGCAAAATCTTATCTTAATCAAACATCCTGTTTTAAGAGAGCCAGCTGGCTGGCAAGTGGAAACCCAGAAACAGGACAAAATTGTACTCTCTCAACTTACATTCCAGAAATTGCTATTGACAGACATTTTGCCTATGCATTTGAAACAAATAAAGGGATGTGATAGTAGCAGCTGGCTAACCTGGCTTGAACTTAGTAACTAAACTGGCAAGGTCTTATTAGTCCTTGGAGTGGAGCCATCAAGGAATTCCAGAGCTGCAAGTTAGACAGAAAATTGAAAAATATTTGACCCTTGACCACCGCTACTCGAAAAAGAGAGGACAAACCAGATACCGTGTTTCCCTGAAAATAAGACCTGGTCTTGTATTAATTTTTGCTCCAAGAGACACATTAGGGCTTATTTTCTGGTTAGGTCTTATTTTGGGGGAAATACGATACTAAATGCAGCCATCTGGCTGACAATCTTAACTGGGGCTTATTTTGGGGATAGGACTTATATTATGAGCATCGTGAAAAATCATGCTAGGACTTATTTTCCGGTTGGGTCCTATTTTCGGGGAAACAAAGTATAACTTATGGCCGAAAACAATTACATGGATATGTCATACAGTTATATAGAGTCAAGTTTGAAACAAAGGACACCCTGTTTTTTATAGCTGTCCTTAATTGATAGTTACTGATCAGTTTCAATATCTGGTGGAAAAAAGTCACAGTTCACCATTTGTCGAATGGAATTTATCATCATGGGAAAACAAATAGTTAATTTCAGAGGCAGATGTCTAACAAACAGATATCATGAAATCAAATTCTCTATTTTATGGGCAAATTTAACTCATTTAAAGACGGCAATCACAGCAACAGAACATAATAGAGCAGGGGAGAGTTTAACCAGCATCTTCCGATTTAACTTTTTTTGCAAATGAAAAGAAGTCCATTTATTTTTCTTTGAAGTGAAATGCTACCAGCAAAGCTCTGCTGCAATTCAGCACAAAGATAGTCTGTGTTCCCATTGGAGGCCTTGCCCAGCTCAAGTCCCTAAACCCAGGTTAGTCATTACCAGTGGTGGGTTGCCCCCGGTTTGGACCGGTTCTATAGAACCGGTAGTAAAACCGGTGGGAGGCTCCGCCCACCGACCCTGACGTCATCAGGAAGCTTCTGTGCATGCATGCGCGCACAGAAGCATGCGCGCACGAGCAAAGCAAGCACGTGTGGGCGGCCCCATTGTGAACCGGTAGTAAAGGTAAGTAGAACCCACCCCTGTTCATTACACAAGTCAACAAAACTCTCTAGGGAAATGCATTTTTTTCCAATTTCAAAAGGTTCGGTAAACTCATTGGTGTTTTGAGAATCTATACATTTTAACAGTATTCTTTAAATACAAAAGAATATAAATTTCCCCTTACATCTCTTTAATATTTCTTTTAGATTTTCATGCATTACTTCTTCGCATTTTGGCAAAATCTTGTCATTTGCTTCAAATATTGTGTTGTTTAAATTTTCAAGAACCCGCAATTCTCGGAGACCCCTTTTTTCCTGTTTGAAAAAAAGAAAGGGATAATTCTAAATATTCTACAAAAAAGCTGACATTTTATTAACATCAAATCCAGTTTCACTTAAAAAAGAACTAAACTGAAATTCTATACCCCCTTACTGGAAAATAAAATTCATTGAACTCAGTGATATTTACAGCTAATCAGGCATGTACACATTTTCATTGTGAAACAGATTAAAATATCTAGATTTTTAATTCTTAGACCCCCGTTGACTACATAAATACTTGGAAATATCTCAGCACAACTCAGGGGAACGTATTACTGATTAAATATGCTTATGCAGTAACTCCACAATTAATATTCCCACACATTGTATGTTAATACATCCGCACTATTCTTCATTTAAACATCACATTTAAACAATAAGCATTTTTATAATTTTATTTGTTCATTTTATCATCCAGTCTTGAAAGAAAATCACTCTGGCAGATAGAAAGCTACCAGAATTTCATACATTATCTTCTTATTCTTATTAAAGTTTTGCTGCCATCTTGTGGCAACAATATTGAACAATTATGTTCAATATTATGTTTGAATTTGGGCATTAAATATTTAAATGCCTTGAAAGGACATTTAATATTTAAATACCTTGAAAGGGCATTTAATATTTAAATGCCTTGAAAGGGCATTTAATATTAAAAAATCATTTTTCTGCATATTTCACATATTTTTTAAAAAAATGAAAAGTCAGTCTCTCCTATCATTTACATAATATGCTAGTGAAGCCTTGCTTTTTAATTCGAAATCACCTTCTTCCACAAATCCATCATACTTCATTTCAAAACAATAACTAACATACTTCAAATTCTTTGATGAAATAACGAATTTCTCCTTGAATAACTGGTCTGTGGTCCAGAATTCGGGAATATATTTCGCCAACATCTACAAGAAAAATGATGAATTATAACCTATTTATATATTCCATGGGTATATATTAAAACCTGGGTAGGTTGAGATTTTTTTTTTCTTTCTCTGTAGTCCACTTTCCTCTTTTATAGTAGTTTTTCTCCCTTACGATTTCCCCACAGCTACAGGGAGGAAAATTCCTTCAAAGTAGCAGTATATGAGCCATGGTGGCACAGTGATTAAAATGCAGTACTGCAGGCTAATTCTGCTTACTACCGGCTGTCAATAGTTCGGCAGTTCAAGTCTCACTGGCTCAAGGTTGACTCAGCCTTTCATCCTTCCAAGGTTGATAAAATGAGGACCCAGATTGTTGGGGGCAATATCCTGGCTCTGTGAACCGCATAAAGAGGGCTGTAAAGCACTGTGAAGCGGTATATAAATCTAAGTGCTGTTGCTATTAAGGCTTTTTTATCTTGCTTTATAGACAAATCAGTGTCCAAGTTTGTACTGCCATTACAAAAGCCATTTTAATTCCATAAAGTTGAGGAGCTATCAAAGTAAACTTCCTTCTATCAACAGGCACTCAAACATTTGTTGAGTTTTTGAGTATAGTTACATGCAACACAATTGTTTTATACCTTAAAGCGAATACATAAAATTATGTCTACAGTCAGACCATTTTACAGACTAACTTTGTCAAAGGACTTTCCTTGCTAGTTTACCGAGAACAGGTTTTTTTAATATATATATGAAACCTATACATTTTATTGTACTATTTAGGGTGAAGGATAAAAAAGGTAAACAGAACATTTTAAAAAGAAAAGAAATGTTAATTTTACTCTTGTCAATTGTTTTGATGTGTCCAAAAAATCTCCAATTCTGTGAAACCCTCAGTTACACAGCTCAACTAGCTCATCAAAATGCCATCTTTGCTGCCCACTGGAAAAACATTTTCTTTGGTTTTGTGTGTGCATGAGCTCAAGTGGGGAAAGACTAAGGCAAAATAGAACTATCCACAGAAATACTGTTTTTAGACAGATCTCAATGATTTTCTGAAAGGATCCCATTTTAGATAATAATGTCTCGGGGCCATGCAATCCCTGGATTTAAAGGCAAAAAGATGCTTTGGAATGCACAAGAGTTGTTGACTCCGGGCATGTTTAATTCATTGACTGACTGACTATGTGCCATCAAATTATTTTTGACACCTGGCCACAATAATTATCTCCACGATGGCTTATTCCTAACTTGTTTTTTTAAGTCTCCCAGCAATGTACTCATCACCACGGTAACTATGGTTGGCAGGTTACAATCAGCAATTTTTAATAAAACATCCACAGGATAATCAATCAAACAAAACAGTGCAAACCGCAAAATACCATCAAAAATAAAAGTTCTAGCAAGAACAGGCAAAAATGGCAAGAGAGAGAAGTAAGTATGCCTTCAGACAGTAAACCCCTCTTAAGCCATCCTTCCATAAGCCAACTCTAACTAAATTCAACTGAATTAGCCTAACACTGATAACTTCCATTTGCTTGACAGATCATGCAGAGTTGGTCTTTCTTCCGGGGGCCATTCCAGGCTCTTAGCTAGGACACAGGCAATTTATTATTTTATCCTTTCTGATTCCTTTCAGAATCCATTGGTGTTTTTTTCTTTTTAATACATAAAGGGTTAGAATAGTTTGCGCGAATTTCGTCCAAATACCTTTGCTGTCTCAGGACCTTCGCTTCTTCTGCTTCCTTCTGATGTGTCTCAGTTATTGGGCAATAGATCACAAGGACGGCGGTTCACTGCCAATCACCATTACCATGCCCGCTCTACTTCCAAAGCAAACTACTCCCTCGTTACTCTAGGGATACTATGTTTGCAATGACCCTATCAGCATGCAAGAGAATTGAAACTTAACGGAGGAAAGCAAAGGGAAAGACCAGCATTTCCTACCTTTAAAAATAGGACAAGAGGACGCGGACCCAAGTGAATCCCTCCTTTTATTGCCGCTTTCAGAAACCGGAGACTCCGCAGTTTTATTGACGCTTAAGGTCCCAGCAGCCCCGCTACTCATTTCACTCAAAGCCTCCCCAGGAGGACCGCAGCGAGACGACTTTGGAGTTCCTCCTTACGAAAGCGCATGCGCAACTGTCATAAGGCTCTCTGGACGGGGCTAGATGTGAGTACTGCGCATGAGCAGGGAGGCTTTCATTTTGTGAAGCCGTTTCCAAAACAACCGGTGGGAGGAATCGTCCTCTATGACGTCAACAGTTGACGTCTCATTGAAGGATTCCCGAATGGCTCATTTTACTTAGGGTCTACGTCATAGATCGGGAGCTAAGGGACATGCAGTGTGAATATGAATTAGCCAGCAAGCTATGTCTCCACCTTTTTGAATAAATTTTTGAAGCGATCTAGATCTACAGGTGGATGGTGGAGAGCATTTCCATCTATTTAAAAATATCCCCCTTCCTAACTTGCAGTTTCTGTATACTGTGCAACAAATATTGCATCAGGAACAATACATTTTAAACGAAGCAAATCAGCTTCATTCCAACAACGTATTATTTCATACTTTTGTGAAATGCTGCTAATGTCATGCTTAGTCTTGCAGGAAATGGAAATAAGATTAGAGAAGCTTGGCTGTTATGTTCTTTAATTTACAAGCAAATTTGAGTATTTGTGAAATCTCCCTGATGTATATGAGGAAACTTCCTTTGCTGGTTGAGAGATCCCAGAAGGTATTCATAGAATCATAGTAAGGGTCAAAGGATCTTAGACATCATTTACTCCAACCTCATAATTATTGAAGGAATGCATGATAGTAATGTCCCCAATGGAGGGCCATTTGGTCTTTGCTTAAGCACCTGGAGTAGTGTAAATTTTTTTTATTAGTTTATCAGAACATAAAAAACAAAGAAAATGGACATAATGGGAAACTGGGAGAAAAGGGGAAAGGAGAAAGCATGGGCAAGAAGGGTTTGTAAAAGAAAAAAAAGGCTTTGACTTCTTACTCATTTTAGCACAGTAGAAGATAATAAAATTACAACCTCAACTTCTTACTTTTACACAATGATATATATTAGCCATTTCTATAACAGCAAACCTGCCTAATCAGCAAATTAAAAGATTCATTTTTTTCCATCACAAAACCCAGAAGCGGTTTCCAAGTGGAAACAAAATTAGATATATTCTTTTCTTTGAATAACACAATCAATTTAATTGTCTCTAATATTATTTCTTGCTGTGGAAAATAATATATATATTCATTAATAAGAACTTTCTCAGATGTTTTAACCTTAAAGAGTGTAAACTTTTTTTAAACATCCATTTTAAAACTCTAAACTTTTCTTTGAAAATATTTATAAAATCAATAAGATTTTCCTGATGTCAATAAAAATCATCATTTTTGTCATTTAAATCTTTTGTTTCATTTACCGGTCTTCAAGAACAATGGTTACTAGTTCTGTCCTCCTGACAGCATTTCAGATACTTTAAGATAGTTACTACATCTCCAGGCTAAATATACCCACATCTCCAACCATTCTTCATACAATTTTCCCTTCAAGACCTTTATTGTTTTGACTATTAAAATCTGGAAACTTCCCAAAGGAACTTTTTCCAAAAGGTAACTAGATTATATTGGGGTTTTTTTTCTTTGACAATGTTTCGTTTCATCCAAAAAGCTTCTTCAGTTCTCAGAAAACTGAAGAAGCTTCTTGAATGAGAAGCAAAAGGTTTTCAAAGAAAAAAAACCCACCAACATAGTCTAGTTACCTTTTGGAAAAAGCTCTGTTGGGATAACCATAAACTGGATGATTGAGATCTCCATAGACATCTGGAGATTTCCTAAAATGTAGTATCAAAACTTGGATGCAATATTCTAGGTATGGTCTGAATTAACATCATGCAAAACAAGAGGAACAATAATTGAACTTTTGTTTATGGTTGGTTGTATAGTCGCTAGATGTTTAGACTGGCTTTGACATTGTTTTCCATCTATCAAATCCTTCCCAAGGGCATGGGATAGGCAGATGTTGTTTAATAATATTAAAAGTATTGCAAGATGTAAGCTGTTCCAAGCAAAGCTGCCTTTTGTAATTGACTGATGATTTTGTCAATGCTAATGATAATTGAACTTGATTTGCAATACCAGATCATTATTTTGTTTGTTTTTAATCTTTGTATGGGGTAAACAACTTTCTTTCTTAGTGCATTTTGGTTATTTTCTTGCAGACATTTTATTACCCAAACTAGGTGATGTTTACTTACCTCACAGGATTGTTGTGGGGAAAAGAAGGCTACCTTGATTTTATTAGAGAATTGCTACATATAAATCAATAAATAAACAAGCAAGATAAAAATACAGTTGCAGCAGCAAAAAATGGGTAGGTGATGAAGTGTGGCAAGTAAAATTGTCCCTCATGATCTGCCAACAAGTCACAAGTTGCTCATATCATTGACGAATTTTAATTTAAAATTTCATAATTTGATAATTTGTTTTGTGAACAATTCAGTCACCAGTTACAATAAGTAATCATGTTTCTGGAAATAGCATTTCCCAACTTTCAGCAGTTAGATGCAGAAGACATCAGGTGCAGATATACAAGCACGCAAAAGGTACAAGTACAGAAATATGTGTTCCATAAATGTCATAAAATTAATTACCTTTAAAAAGACTAATGTTTCCATTTTTTCTTATATGGAAGTAATCATAGAACTAATGAAAATATATTTCAGAATGTAGGATTCCAAGCAACAATCCGCTTTTTGTTTCAAAAATGTTTCACACTGAGTTTTGTTTTAATGTATGCTTATAGAAATTTGTCATCATTTAATAATTTTAACTGAAGACTTTTGTAATAGAATGGATGGAAACTAATGGTTATGGAAAAGCAGAGATTACATACAGAATTGTGGCATAGCTGAAATTTGAACTTCAGAGTTTATATTTAAATGTGACATTTGGTCTATATGCTAATTCCTTTATTAATGTATTGTTCATCATTTATAGCTTCCTTTTGCTAATTCTAATGAGTTAACCAAATATTTTAAATGTTCAATAGACATAACTACATATTATGAAATATTTCTGATAGTTTAATCTGAGAATTATTGAGTATCCACTCTTATTTTACTGCTTAAACTGGATTTTTCAACTACTGTTATCTTTGTTATCTGTTCTTCTATGTTTTATAAACTTATATTTGTATTAATATTATACTCCTTTACTTTCTTGAAAATTTGTAAGAATAAATATAAATCCTTCCTAAATAAATATGGGCTAGGAAAAATATTAAAAGTGAAGTCTATTTTGGTTTTTTTGTAAGATAAAATAATCACGTCATAAAACTTGGGAATGGTGAGCTCTGAGTCTGAAAATCAACATATGTAGTCATCATGTAGTGTCTTGGGGAAGATTTACTAAACAAATTGTGTCACTTTTGCCTTGCAATCGAAGCAATGTTCTGTTTTGGGGTTTATCTTGCCATCTGCAATTAGCGTTAGGGGCATTTTGTACTGTAGAAGTTTCAGATTAACATGAAGAGTCCTGCCGTTTGTCCCACAGGCTGTCTAGCAATGATACTCCACTAAAGGATTGGTTCATTCAAATGGCGGTGCACGACTTGAATGCTGACGGCGGGCAGGGAAACCCAAACCTGTTGAGGCAGACTTTTCAGGCAAAAGAAGCAATCAGAGTGACATTCTTTTAAAAGAGGAGTTGTGGGGCAGAAGAGATACTTTGCAAAAGCGTAATACGTCCGTGGGCAGCATCTGTGGAAAACTAAGACCATGGTCACGATTGTTAGAAGTTTGCAGGCTGTGATGCTGATCCTGGTTAAAGCAAGCCTGGGGCTGAATGGTTTCAGAGTAGTTGCCTTATCAGATTAATCATATGGTTATGGTATTTGATGCTCAACCTGGACAGACAGGCCTGCCAGGCAGGAACTGCTCAGACAGATGATGTTAGGGGAGGACAGAAATTACCCACTGCAAGACTAAGAAGACAAATGACACCCAGCAGGAACAGCAAGCCAAATCTGGGGAATCTGCAATCCAGCTCTGGCCTTAGGCTACCTGCCTCTTTGAAGTAGAATAGATGTAGTCCAGGAGCTGTCACATTAGATCACGAGGCTGAAGAAAGCTGAGAGTGATTTAGTTCTTCCAATAAAAGGAAAAGTTTAATGGTTCCAAATCTTCTTAAAGGGAGCCAAGCTAACATCAGAAGAAGAAAAAAGGATATCCTTAAGAGGTAATGCTTATTAAAATACCATCTTCCCTCTTCGCTTGGCAGTGAAGATTACGATCCTAGTAGCAGCTGAAATTTTTGCCAGTTATTACTGTTGCAGGAAGGTGTACAGCTTCAGGAATATAATGAGTACAGGTAGTCCTCGACTTACAACCACAATTGAGTCCAAAATTTCTGTTGCTCAGTGAGACATTCGTTAAGTGAGTTTTGCCCCATTTTACGACCTTTCTTGCTTCAGTGGTTAAGTGAATCATTGCAGTTGATAAGTTAGTAACCCAGTTCTTAAGTGAATCTGATTTCCCCATTGACTTTGCTTGTCAGAAGGTCACAAAGGGGGATAACATGACCTTAGGACACAGCAATCGTCATAAATATGAACCAGTTACCAAGCATCTGAATTTTGATCACGTGACTATGGGGATGCTGCAAAGGTCGCAACTGTGAAAAACGGTCATGAGTCACTTTTTTCAGTGCCATTGTAACTTTGAACAGTCAATAAATGAATTGTTAAGTTGAGGACTACCTGTAATTGCTACTGCAAATTCAAAGTTACTCGTTAAGTTTGATATTCTTCTGTATTATGCTAAATCCATGGGGTTATTGTATTATAAATTCATCACAATGTATGCAGAAATGGAAAATCAAAGTTTTGTAACTGCAGGAGAGAGAAAAACCAAGATGCTTGCATTTCGCACAATTGTAACATAGTGAGGGGATTTTTCAGCATTTCGTGATTTATTATTTTTTATTTCTCTAAAGCCAAGTAGTGAAATTTTGAGAAAGAGATACAGGCTTAGAAATAAATAACAGGATGCCACCTAAGCCACTTATTTATTTGGGGCCCATCTGACAACAACAAGGACTCGGTGGTGTACAAAGATTAAAATCTAAAAAAACAATAAGTCATGGCACCCTAGATAAATGACATCTTCCAACCATAAAAACTGCGAAGTCTCAGTTTATGATAAAGAAAAAGGTGGCATCCACATTGTAAAAACATGTATTTTAAACATTAACATTAACATTAACCATTATCCTTATTACATAGCCAATAAAATCCTTTGGGGAAGTCTTTTTCTATTAAAAACCCCCAAAGTCCAATATATACTAAATATTACTTTTTTATTGATTTTTGGGAAAAAGTAGATGTAAACATAGTTCTGAAAAAAAAAAAACCTAAAATTTTCAAACAATAATATTCTTTTAAACTACATACCTAGTACTTAGAATTTGACCACTAGACAATGAAAATGGATTCTCCGGGCCGATTAGTGTGAAAAGATTGATATTACAGCAAAGATGAATGGTATGGCCTATTTCATTCAATGGATTGAGGATCTGATTGTACTTGCCAGGTATGATTGGATTGCCTATAGATCAGTGGTGAAATCTTGCGCATGTGTGCTGTGTGCATGCATGCGCAGTGTGCACCAAATGCGAGGTGCGCACACACGTGCAGTGCACGCCAAAAGGAGACATGAGGTAAGTAGAACAGCGCATGGGGGGATCAGCTGTGGCGCACAATTTTTTTTTTAACTTTTAAAAGCATTTTTTTAACAACCTATTGGGCCGAATACGTTGTAAAAAAAATGCTTTTAAAAGTAAAAAAAAAAGGCTCTGAAGATCGTGCGGCTCAGCTGGGATCGTCAGAGCCTTTTTCTAACCTAAAAGTGACTATTTTAAAAGCAATAAAAGAATAATTTTTTTTTACAAAAGCAAATGGCAGCCACCTTTTATTTCCTAATTCATAGACATGTTATTTCTGAAGTATAACATCATATTCTTGTACATAAAAAAATGAAAATAGCATGGACATAATTTTTTTCATATATATGTTGGCACCACAATAATGCGTTGATGCATTGACACAATATTAATTAATAATTAATATTAATGACACAAAATGCGGGATGCGGTGGCTCAGTGGCTAAGACACTGGGCTTGTTGATGAAAAGGTTGGCAATTCAGCGGTTCGAATTCCTAGTGCCGCATAATGGGGTGAGCTCCCGTTGTCCCAGCTTCGGCCAACCTAGCAGTGTGAAAACATTAAAAAAAATGCAAGTAGAAAAATAGGGACCACCTTTGGTGGAAAGGTAAAAGCGTTCCATGAGCTGTGGCCACATGACCACAGAGAAGTCTTCGGACAGCGCTGGCTGAAACGGAGATGAGCACCGCTCCCTAGAGTCGGGAACGACTAGCACATATGTGCGAGGGGAACCTATACCTTTACACACTTAAATCATACTTGAAAAAATGTTTCTTTGCTGTATGGTCTCTCATGTATGACACTAGTCTATTTACGGACCACATTATATTCAAACTGAAGTATGGTTATGCATATTAAAAATAAACATGAAGGAAACAAATTTAAACTGCGTTCATCCTTCTGCAGCATCATCTTGCTGTCCTGATAATGGTCAGGAAGGCTCACTAAAAAAGCTAAGATCAGCAAGAATGACAACTAGCTGTTTATTTGCAGAGATGTGTTTTATTCTAATCTTGAGTAGAATGTGTACAGTCTAATCACACCATATGGCAGAGTGTTACTTCCCAGAGGCAGATACTTGAGAAAATAACACCAAGCTTTCCGTGAATTTGAATGCAGCAGTTATGCAGGATATTAGATGAGCACCATCATTCATTTTCAGTGCCTGTACAATATAGTTTCCGTTTCACAATGTCTATGTATTTGTGAAGAAGCAAAGCAGTCAAGAGTAAATTATCTGAGATAATGTATCTTAAAAGCAAGATAACCAAAATATTTTATCAAAATGTAAATCTTTTAACAGTAGGAAAAGGTGCAGAGCAGTAACAGGCTACAGAGATGCTTTTTCCACTAACACCTAGAAATATCAATTCTGAAGATATAAAACAGCATGTTGCAGTTTTTTTCTACCTGTATTATCAGTTCCCAAGCAGATGAAAGTAAAAGGATAAATTGGTGGTGGGGATACAACATAGTCTTCAGATGCTGATCAAATGGTGGACTATTAGCGCTTAGAGGCAAAGATGCAGAGATCTCCACAATGGTGGAATGGATAGTGAAATTAATGGAATTGGCTGAGAATGCAAAACTATTTTGGCTAAAGAAAATATTTTGTCTTTTTCTCTACATGAAAGCTTAAGACTGAAGAAATATGTGTATAGTGATAGCTTAAAAAAATCCCCACTACCATGCTACTGGAGAAGCAATTTTATTCATGTGAAATAATAAAATCAGTATCGCCTCAGGAATTAAAAATACAACTTTAGAAAGGTTGAGCATTTTATTTTTTTTTTAAATAAAACAATGTTTTTAAATCCTCTTTTCAATAAATACTCTTCTGGGGATTTTTTTTTTTGCAATTTTGTAACAACTTGAATTTTCTACAGAGGAAGTAAGACATAATCTAAGTATGAGATTTAACATAATTTATACACTAAATAGGATTTGCTTCCCATATATTTCACTGTTCTCTTTCTCTTTCAAAATACTTGGCACAATAAATTTTTCATAATATTTACAAAACAAATGTAATCATCCATAAAAGAAAAATACAACTATGCATGATACAATTGAGGCAATAACATAGGTGACATCACGGCAGTTAAGGTTTTTGTCTTTCATACCATATAAGTTAAGCTATGGATCTGTATGTTATAATGTTCTAATTGAAGAAGTTTGATTCACATTTTGTTGGGTAGAAATAAACCAAAGTTGTTTTAATTGTGACTATATTTCTAAATAGCTACTTGATGCAATTTTATTACTTTAGGCACCAACTGTTCAGCTTCACATATGGAAATGACAAAAATCCATGCTTGCACATTAAAGGTTTCAAACATTATATTCATTTCTCTGGAATTCCTAACTTAGTGCTTAATGTGTATTGTAGAGCCTGTTTTTCATGAAAACTATGCTAGACAGATGCTGCCGGATACCCGGATAGTGCTGAATATGATTGAACCAACGAGATACGTTAATGTATTTCTCCTTTTCCTGCACTGTAAGGTCAGCCTAAAGAATGGAAGAAAAAGCTATTTGTAAACATTTTCATAATAATAATAATAAATTTCTTTTCAAGTACAAAAATATTTCTTCCTAAATAAGAAAATTACATGCCATTTTATCACGATCCATTTCTCTTCCCATACAATATTCATAAAATCAGGACTTGGTGCTTTGCTTGTTCCTGTTTTTTTTTGCTAAAGAAACTCAAGATTTTTCTCCTACCTTAAATTCCTGCAATAGATCCAAACTCAGTGATCTGTGCTATGTTTTAGTCATCTTCTGTTATCACTGCAGACTATAAAAGCAGTAGCATTTTCAAAGCTTAATAAAACCTTTACCAAATAGATAATATTTATCTGCTTCCAATGCCTTGTTTTTAGCCTTTTTTTCCTGTCCTAAGCTAAATGTTTGAAACATAAAAATTCATTTGTATTATGAAAAAATAGTCAGGAATGTCACAATTTTCCTATGCTGTACTAGGTATGACAATTTTATAGGTAGTCCTCATTGAATTATCATTCAGCAACTGTTGAAGTTACAACAGTGATGAACGAGGGGGACTTACAACTGTTCCTCAGAGTTGCAGCCATTGCATCACAAGATTGCAATTTGTGATTTGCAATCAGTTTACACTTATAACAGTTGCAGTGTCCTGGGACCATATGATCACCATTTGTGACCTTTGCTGCTGACTTCTGACAAGCAGTCAATTGGTAAGTCAGCAGGTTGCAAATGGTGATCACGTGACTTGAGGGATGCTGCATGCATTGAAACTGATCTTGTGTGTCCATCTGGTCACATGACATTGTACTTTACAACTGTGTCATTTAGCAACAGAGTTGCCGATCCCAATTATCCCAGTTAAGCTAGGACTACCTGCATTAAGGATTTTCAAATTAAAGTACCGTAAATATGGAAAAGAGATTTCAAAGATATATATTTTTCTGTTGTAATAAGTTTGTACTCACTATGATCTGGTGCAGTCCATAGTATAATAAAATATCAGCTAAAGTAAAATTGTTTCCTGTAATGTAAACTTTATCTTCAAGGTATAAATTGAGGTCCTAGAAGAAGCAGAAGAAACCAAACATTATCAATTTATAGATCTCTTCCTGTCAAAAATAAAATTTTTGCAGGCAACCCACCAGAGGGGTTCAGTATGTGTCTTCCAAGCCTATTTATTCAAGGAGGGACAGTACTAAAGTTTACACATGAGAAAGTGACTTGGCAGGTGAGTAGTTGAGAGGCAAAAATGGGCATTTTGTTTCCCCTAATACCGATAGCTTCCTGCACAGGCTATGCAGAAAGAAGTCTTCAATGCTGTGCAGGAAGTTATTAGGGGAAACAAAATGCCCATTTCTGTGCTGCAAAGCCTAAGGAAACTACGCACCACAGGCACCATATGAATACCATGCATAGAATAGCCCAAAGAACACACAGTTAAGAGAGAAATTCCCTGGAGATGGGCTCCAGCATGAGTCCGAAAACTCGGACTGTTTACTTCTTATAAATCCTAATGGTGGTAAAAAACAAACTTTATGCAAAGCATCAGGGAAAAAAGCCAAAATCATATTTCTGAGTCAATAATGGCTGCTAATAATAGTTCAATAATAAAGGTAAAAGTTTCCAGTTGTGTCTGACTCTAGGGGATGGTGCTCATCTCTTTTTCTTAGTTGAGGGAACCAGTATTGTATGTGGTCATGTGGCCAGCATGACTATACACTGAAGTGCATGGTGTTACCTGCCCACTGAAATAGTACTTATTTATCTACTCATGTTTGCATGCTTATGAACTGCTAGGTGAGCAGGAGCTGGGGCAAGTAACGGGAGCAAGTAACAGGAGCTCGGATCTCAAATCCAGGCTGCCACTTCCCAGCTGAAAGTTCAGCGTCTTTAACCCCTGAGCCATCGCAGCTCCTGAAACTAGTGCAATAATATTCCAAAATAAATGGTGTTAATTATCCTTACCTTCAGATTTGTTCTGATTTCTTCTTTAGTGGACTGTTTATCTATTTGTGCCACTCTGTATTCTAACCACTGTTGTACTACTGCTTTTTCTTCGGCTGTGATTCCAAGCAGCTGTTCCTTCTTTGCTTGTTTGACTAAATGAATAGCTATACTGGTGAGGCCTGTCAGACTAGAGCCATTATTTTCCTGAAGCACAGGAGTCTAGAAAGAATTCAAAATGATTTAATGAAACAAGATTTAAAATTCTACCAGAAACACAGTTTAGCAAATTTTATTTTATTAAAATTGTTATTTTTTAAAGATCTAATACTATTAAAAAAAAATGACAGAATTCAAATTACTCACAAAGCTAGGATGGCAGCCTTCCTTCTCAATATATTAAATCCAAGTTGCCCCACCAAGGAATTTTAACTTTCAATTTTGATTCCTCCCAAGTCAATCACAATTCTTTGATTGGTTTCAACAAGAATAGATTCAATTTACTGTATAGGCATCCATTTACCCTGTTTCCCCCAAAATAAGACATCCCCTGATAATAAGCCCAATCAGGCTTTTGAGCGCATGGCAATAGGGCCAAGCGCTTATTTCAGGGTTCCAAAAAATATAAGACAGGGTCTTATTTTCGGGAAAACACAGTAGCAATAACAAGTTATGTTTTTAGAGTTGTTGTTCTTAGCATTTGTCGCACTTAGTTGCAGGGTCTGCTTATTCTACACTGTCATCACCTAATTCTTACAGCAAATGCATTCCAAAGAGTTTAGTTTTTTGTTACAAAGCTTAGCATTGATAGGAGCTAGGAAGAAATGACTATCCCAGGTTCCCCAGCTGGTGTTTATGCCTATGGAAGGACTAGAACCTGAATCTTTTCTGCTCATAGTCCAGCACCTTAACCAGTATGTCTTGTTGGTTCTCACAGAACCGCAGAAAAAGAGAAGCTTTTTATCACGGGCAAAACCCCGATTCTTGCACCGATTCTGGTGTAATTTAAAATTTTCCCATATGGACCCGTTGAGCATATACCAAAAATGCAAGCTGCACCCTTTGCATTTTACACGTCGTGCAAAAACCTTGAAGACTGATGAACGAACGTGGCTGCTGGCAAGAAGATTACCGATACCCGGTTCCGTTCACTATCGAAGGAATCGCGCCTCGGAGCTCCTAAGACTTTGGCTAAGCATCCTTTAAATGTCAGCAACGTGGTCTTGGGGGGAGCCGCCCACACGCCACCCTTTGCCGGCTCCGGTCCCCCGCCTCCCGCTCTTCTTCCCCAGGACCATCACCTTCCGCTCGCCGTGACTGCTGTACTTGTTGCCCTTCTTCAAGCCCAGAGACTTCTCCAGCAAGCTCAGCTCCTCCACGCCCAGACCGGGACCTACTGCGGCCGCCATTTTCGGCGGCGAGGAAAGAAGCTCGGAAAAAGTCGTCTTAAAACTCTCCGCAAAATACCGCGGTGACTGGAGGATGACGACACACCTAAAGTCCCGCCTCCCGGAATATCCCCTCCCCCCTCTCTCTCGCTGTTGGTAGGCGGGGCTGCCTTGGAAGAAGGGGGCGGGATAAGTGAGATTGGCCAATCGGAGGCGTTTTCTCCCCACGTTGGCTTTGGCGCGCGTGTGGGGGAGGGCGAGGGCGGAAGATCTTGCAGAGGTGTTCAAACTTGGCAGCTTTAAGACTTGTGGACTTCAGCTCCCAGAATTCTCCAGCCAGCATAGTTGGCTGGAGAATTCTGGGAGTTGAAGTCCACAAGTCTTAAAGCTGCCAAGTTTGGGGACCTCCTGTTCTTCGGAAACGGAGCGTCTTCGTCAAGGTGGCCGATTCGGGCTTGTTTCGTTTGAACCGCGTGCAGACGTTAAAGGGCCGTCCGACTTTGCTGGGTGCCAAAGAAGAATAAGGGAGTTTCCTCCCTTAACTGTCCGGCTATTTTATTGTGTTTCCAAAATCTTTGGGGAATGCCAACATGCTCAGAAGCTTTGGGGTGGCACTTCTGCACAGTTATTTCCAGGATCAAAGGCTTCTATCAACATAGTGATAACTGTGTTGTTATGCCATCACACCACAAGCCCTGCCTCTTCCTGGGGATGGTCCTTTCCTGTTGAATTTGAAATGGTTTTCAGCAGATTTTATAGCACCAACTGGAAGAAATATTTTCCAGGAAGATTGTGGTTCATGAAAACTTACTTTAAAGAAATATTTATTTATTTATTTATTCAATTTGTATGCCGCCCCTTTCCGAAGATTCAGGGTGGCTCACAATGCATTTAAAATCATAAAAAACATTTAAGAATTAAAAACATTAAAACTCATTCACACTCATTCACAGTACAAAGTACTTTTGCCTTACTTTAAAGAAGTTGAGAAAACAACAATAACTATGATTAGTTTTCAGGATTCAACAGAGCTTTGACCAACATTGCTTCACAATCCCTAGTACAGGTCTCCTGCGTGAGCAGCGGATTGGACTAGATGACCTCCAAGGTCCCTTTCAACTCTGTTACTGTTACATTACAGTGGGAGAGCCCATCATTATTGGGACTGAGTTGGGGTTTGAAGGAGATGTTTCCATATAAATGCCCTCAAATTGTAAGGGGCTTCATTGGGGGTTGGGGGTGGGGGGAGAGAGACACAAATAAGAAATAAGGAAATTTGTGAAGAGATTAAAAGAGTTCAGTCTTAAACTGAAACAAAATTGGTGCCTGTAAAGAATCCAAAGCAGAACACTAAGGTTTTGTCCCTAATCTGGTCCATACAACTTCCATCTTTCTCAATTACCTGAATCTGTGAATTCATCGTAGGATAAATTCATTGTAAAATATTAGTGGTTGTTCTCATTCATTCATTTATTGTTTAGCTGTTTTCCAGAGTCCACTTTTTGGATTATTCCAGTAGGTGGCACTTCATGCTTGATCCAGTTCTCCTTCCAAATATAGTATGAAACTGTTCAAAGTCAAGAAGGCATGGATGAGGAAGCTGATGGTGTGGCTGTACTTTGCTGAGAGGTATGTAATCTATAAGCGTGCTTGAGACACAAACACACATATACAAAGTCCTTGTCAAGAACTGTCAGTGAAAAGAAGTTGAAAAATCTATTCTGTCAAAAGGCACCCAGTTCTAATCTACTGTTATCAGAGTCAAGTTTTAACTAGAAAATTCCTTAGGTTATAAGTTAAATGTCAGAAACAATTAATTTGGTGCTTGAAATATGAAGCGAACGACTATCCTTTGGAGGAAGCCTGACAGCTTTATGGATGTCATTTTGGGATCAGTTAAAATGAGCTTTGTATGCCAAAGAATTTGAATGTGTCATATTCCTCTTAGGAGCACCATAATGTTTTCTCTTTGCTGCTTTGGTTACTTCTAGACAAGATTTTTATTGTACAGTTACTTTTCTTATTGATGGTATTTCTTTGTAATGTTCAATATTTCCCCATTCCTTATTCTAGTAATTTGGGTTTATTTTGTTTTTTTCCAGAAAAGTAATCAAATACCCAAAAATGCCTTTTAACTGGTATCCCTAAGGTTCTCTGGGTAAAAATGCAGAGTTTAAAAATGGCAGTATCCTTAGCTAGTTAAGGCCAAAGCTAAATAATATAATGAGAAAGGGTCTGCATGCCCTTTCTGTTTGGAATGGAGTTTTAATTATAAATAGAGGACACCAAGTTGTTTGCCTGCAAAAAAAAAAAAAAAAGTCTTGAAGGAGAAATATATCAAGATAAATCCTCTCCTCCACTAATAAGATATTTGAAATTTAGTTTTTAAGGAAGCTGAAGCCCTCATCTCTTTTTGTTATGATTATTTAATACCCTGCTTCCCCAAAAATAAGACATCCCCTGATAATAAACCCAATTGGGCTTTTGAGCACATGCACTAAAATAAGCCCCCCCACCCAATAAGCCCTCCCTGAAAATAAGTCCTCCCTGAAAATATTTAAATGCATGCGTAGCTGGTCCCCGGCATCTCCTCTGATTAGAGTTAGGGTAACAGAGTTGAAAATCAGGTAAGATGGCAAGAGGAGCCCTGTCTTGCTCCACACGCCCCAAAATAATAAAGACCTCTCCAAAAATAAGGCCAAGTACTTATTTTGGGGTTCAAAAAAATATAAGATGGTCTTATTTTTGGGGAAACCCAGTAATTAAGATTTTAGACTCCTATACAATACAATATCCTTAGAGAGATGTGCATAAACAGTGCCACTATTTCTCCAATTAGAAATTCTGGAAAAGCATCTAAATAACAATTCTGTGGTTTTAGTATGTGGCAAATATAAGAAAAGCTGTTCAATGTAATATGGTAAAGCAACTCTCCTTAAAAGTATTGTAGTGGCATGGTTGCACCTATTGGATGAAATGTAGGCGGCCTAAAACTTCCTTTCTTTAAATCACATACAAGTGCTTTTGACACGCTCAAATACTACCATCTGCCCTGGTGTGTAGCTCGGTAGTGAATGCTGCTGAAGTGGTTCGGGAATAACGAGAAGCACAAGCAAGCAAGTGACAACAGCTCTTTAATATACAGTGAGACTTCAGCAAAAACTCAGAGGCTGCAGCCCTCCTTATATACAATCCTGGAGGGACTGTCAGCCAATCAGAAACTTAGGCAGGTTTGAAATTCCCGCTGAAAAGTATCAATACATAACACCCCTCCCTTCCCAGAAGGCACTAACATTCAAATATTTACATAAGTACACACAAAATCTTGCAGGTGCCCAGGACGAGTTCTCGTTCTAGTTGACCTGCGCAGTTCAGTGTCTGGTGGGGCGTTGAGCTGGTCAGAGGGACTTACTGTCTCTCCCGGCTCCGCCAATGGAACCTCCTGGATTTTGTCCGGGGCGTGGTTATCCCCGGTTGGGAGTGGCGACTCGCTGGGGCAGCGCTGGAACCAGGGCTTGTCAGCTAAGTATTCTCGCGAACCCGGGCTTGAGTTAGCTGTTTTGGGAAAGTTGTTGTAGTTAGGTTCGGAGATGTCTAAATTGATGTTTGCTTCGCCCACTACCCTTTTTCTAAGTTGGTCTATGTGGCACTTCCAGAGTCTGTCTACCCCTACATCTACCGTGTAAGATTTTGGGCCTGTTATGCCCATTATGGTTCCTGCAACCCATAGAGGTCCGCTAGCATAATTGCGAGCGAACACCGGGGACCCAGCCTGAAACTGTCTTAGTCCAGAGGTCTCTCCCTTGAAATTTTCGTGCGAGTAGTTAGGGTGAAGCCTGTCTAACACGCACCGAAGCTTCCTGCCCATGAGGAGCTCGGCTGGGCTTCTCCCTGTGGCCGTGCATGGTGTGGCATGCTGGACAGCTAAGAATTGGTCTATCCTGGCCTGCCAGTCCCTGTTATCTAGCCTGGACAGTGCTTCTTTGGCCGTTCTTACGAAACGTTCGGCCAATCCGTTAGAAGCCGGGTGGAACGGGGCCGATAGGGCATGGCGGATGCCCAGTCCGGCCAAGTAGCCCTCAAACACAGTTGCCGTGAATTGAGGGCCGTTATCAGATACCAGAGTATCCGGTAGGCCGTGGGTGGCAAACAGCTTCCTCAGGACCTTGATGACTGCTTCGGCTGTGGTTGAAGGCATTAAGATTATTTCGAGCCATTTTGAATAGGCATCGACTACGATTAAAAATGTTTGCCCGTGAAAGGGGCCGGCAAAATCAATGTGGATCCTCCCCCATGGCCCTTTTGGTTTCTCCCACTCTCAGATGGGCACTACCGGGGGATCAGGGCGAGACTCCTGGCAGGGTCTGCACTTCCCCACCCACTCGGAGATGACTTGGTCCATGTTGGGCCACCAAACATAACTGCGGGCTAAGCTTTTCATTCTGACAATGCCCGGATGCCCTTCATGCAGTAATTCTAAGACCCTTGTTCTTAGTTTCGTTGGTACTACCACCCTGTCACCCCACAACAAACAACCCCCTTGCATAAATAGTTCGTTACGTTTGTTAACATAACCTTGGTATTCCCCCCCATCCACTTTAACCGGCCACCCCTTAAGGACCCAACCCATTACAGTACGAATAACAGGGTCTCTAGCTGAGGCTTTTGCCACCTCGCAAGAGGAGATAGGTCCCAAAGTCAAAGTGTCCAGCAGAAGAACGGGGGCTTCTGGTGTGGGGTTGGCAAGTAGGTCAGGTAGGGGGCAGCGGCTGAGGGCATCCACGTAGCCCAAAGTCCGTCCGGGTCGATGGACAAACTGGTATGAGTAGGCCGACAGGAAAATGGCCCACCTGGTCAAACGTGGGGACAGAGCAGCGGGGGTGGCCCTATCGCCTGCCAAAAGTCCCAGCAAGGGCCCGTGGTCAGTCACAAGTTCGAATTGCCGGCCATAGAGGTATTCGTGGAACTTTTTAACCCCCGCAATTGCAGCCAGAGCCTCTCTGTCCAACTGACTATAGTTCCGCTTTGCGCTTGACAAGGTGCGAGAGTAAAATGCAATGGGCGCCTCTAGGCTGTTCGGCAGTCTATGGCCTAGGACAGCACCAACTCCTACGGGGGAGGCGTCACAAACCAATACAAGCGGTAGCGCTGCGTTGTATTGGATTAGGAAACTGTCTGCAGATAGAAGTCTCTTTACTGCCTCAAAAGCAGCTGCTTGTGGTTTCCCCCAGACCCATGGTACATTCTTCCCCAATAGTTTGTGTAGGGGATCTGCGACGGTGGCCTTGTCCTTCAGGAACATCGAATAAAAATTGAGCAGTCCAAGGAAGGCTTGGAGCTCCGCTTTGGTCTTGGGGGCTGGTGCGCTCTTAATAGCTCTCACCTTGCTTTCGGTAGGGTGGATGCCTGTGCCATCCACCCTGTACCCCAGAAACTTCACAGAGGGGACAGCGATCATGCACTTATTTTTCTTTAGTTTAAGTCCCGCTTCTCTAAATCGGGAAAGGACGTTCCTTACTCGGTCCCCTAGCTGACGTTCGTCCTGAGCGCTGACTAGAACGTCGTCGAAATAAGGCACCACCCCCGGGAGCCCTTGCAAAAGGCACTCCATGGTGCTTTGAAATAGGCCGGGTGTGACACTCACCCCAAACTGGAGCCTGGTGCATTTGAATGCACCCCTATGAGTCACAATTGTTTGCGCCTCTGCCGTGGCGTCGTCGACTGATAATAGGCCTGAGCTAGGTCTAATTTGGCAAAAATCTTTCCGGGCCCCAGGGAGTGTAGTAGATGATGCACGATCGGCACCGGATAGGCGCTTGGCTGCAAAGCCTTGTTGATCGTGCACTTGTAGTCGGCGCAAATCCTGATTGAGCCGTCAGACTTTACTGGGGTCACTATGGGGGTTTCCCATTTCGCATGGTCGACGGGAACTAGCACCCCCTGTTTAATTAATTTGTCCAGTTCTGCATCGATCTTTGGTTTCAATGCGAAAGGCACCCGTCTGGCTTTAAATCTTATTTGGGCTATGTTGGGGGTCTACGTTTAGTGAGATAGGGGTCCCCACATACTTGCCCAACGTGTCCCTGAAGACGTCCTGGAACTCGTTCAGGAGGCTGTCCTTCAGTCACGGCTCGGACATTCGGTGGACGCTGGTGAAGCCCATGCCGAGGGCTCGGAACCACCCCATGCCTAGAAGGCTAGGCAGCTGCTTCGTGACGATGGTCAGCGGCAGGTCTTTTTCGTAGTCTCCGTAGGTGACTCGGAACGTGCCTACGCCTTCGAGGGGTACCCGGTTCCCATGGTAGTCTAGGATGCGCAGTCGTTGCTTGGATAGCTGGTCCTTCTGGAACAATGGCAGGAGGGTCTTTAGGGTCGCCCATGACATTATGGAGAGAGCTGATCCGGTGTCGATCTCCATCGAGCATGGCTTGCCGTTGATTTCGACCACCGTACTGACCTTGTCCTCGATCGCCATGCTGGCCTGGTCTATGTGTATGCTGCGGCCATCTCATGGTTCAAATTCGCGCCATTTTTTCGTGCCGCCGTCGCTCATTGGATGCTTCTGGCGCGTCGATTCTGGTTGGCTGCGGCACTCACGTGGTTGGTGTTTTCTGGGCAGAATGGCTCTACAGACTCGCGCCAAGTGCCCTTTTTTCTCGCAACGCCTGCAAATAGCCTCTCTGTATTTGCAGGACAGTCTATCATGGTGCCCGCCACAGCTGGGACAGTTTCGCCGGGGGCTGCCTGTGTCTTTTCTCTGGTGCTCCGTTCGGAAGACGTCCTCATCTGACTCGGACTCCGAGCTGGATCCGGCGTCTTCCCTGTGCACCGGGGCAGACTTGGGACTGTCTTTGCTGGTCAGCGGACGCTGCAGCATTTCTGCAGCTTTTGTGGAAGCTTCATGAGCCCTGGCCTCGTCTAGGGCTCCAGCAAGCGTTAAATCAGGCTTGGCGAGCAGGCGCCATTGTAGCCTAATGTCCCGAACACCACAGATTAGTTGCTCAAGCAACGCATCGTCCAAGTCCCTATAGTCGCAATGAGTTGCAGCTTTTCTCAGGCTGGCCATGTACGCGCTGACCGGTTCTCCCTCTCGTTGAACGCACTGTCTGAGTTGGTATCGTTGCACGAACTTGGAGGGCACGGGAGCATAGTGAGCCCGGAGAGTTGCCATCAGGGTGTCCCAGGAGATGGTCTGGACCGGCGTTGGCTCACACAGTGACTCTGCCATCTCGAACACGTCCGGTCCGCAGTGGCTTAGGAAGAGGGCTCTATTCTGATTAGTGGAGAGACCCTGCATGCCTCTGGCTTCAAGCGAGCACTCAAACCTTGTTAGATACGAGACCCATTTTTCGCGGGTCGGATCAAAAGGCTTCGGCGGAACGAAGGCAGACATGTTCAGTATGCCTCCTGTAGTTCGCCTCGTCGCCTAGCTGAAGCTCGTGGTCTCACTGGTTTGCTTCTTGTGGCCTCAATCCCATCCTCATCGCCAATGAAGTGGTTCGGGAATAACAAGAGGCACAAGCAAGCAAGTGACAACAGCTCTTTAATATACAGTGAGACTTCAGCAAAAACTCAGAGGCTGTAGCCCTCCTTATATACAATCCTGGAGGGGCTGTCAGCCAATCAGTAACTTAGGCAGGTTTGAAATTCCCGCTGAAAAGTATCAATACATAACAGCTGCCACAGTCTATATTCCTGATAGTTACCTCTATATAACTCTGGCATGTGAAAAATAGAGCTCCAATAGCTTATATTACCTTTTTGGCAAAGAAAAATGTAAAGAAAAAAAATAAATTTTATAGCATAACTTTCTGTTCCTATAGCATTCCCTTCCCTCCTTTGGAAAATAGACCAATCTTACAAGACAAACAAAATAAAGCTTTATTAAAAAAAGAAATTAAATGTAAAACATTTATTTTTAAAGGACAAAATGCAAATACTCAAAATTAAAAAAAAATCCAGGATTTACTCAAATTTCTCTTTTTCCTAGAAGTTGCTCCACTCAAGGTCTGCTAACCACCAACCTGTTGCAATGTGGACAGTCATCAAGACCTGATTATTCTGGAAAAACTTTGAATAGGGTGTGATATGGTATAGTAGATCACCTTCATATAATACACCATTGTTATAATAAAGACATCAAATATTAATGGCTAGGAATTTGATTGTCACTGGGTTTTGGAGTTGTTTTTAATTTTTAATTGCAATAGTAAATTAATAATAATTCCAATGAATTCTGAGGAGGTTAAATCTCATGCTTTTCTGCGTTGGTCAAGTAACTGCTGCTGTGTTTTAAAAAAAGCTCCAACTTCCTATTTTGCAAAAAGGGACAAGGTTCAGGTGATCTGATTTTGTACATGACTTAAAAAATGCAACTTTTCCTTGTGTAGGCTCCAGTGGTGAAATCCATTTTTTTTTACTACCGGTTCTGTGGTTGTGGCTTGGTGGGCGTGGTGTGGCTTGGTGGGCATGGCTTGGTGGGCGTGGCAGGGAAAGGATACTGCAAAATCTCCATTCCCACCCCATTCCAGGGGAAGGATACTGCAAAATCCCTATTCCCTCCCCACTCCTGGGGGAAAGATATTGCAAAATCTCCATTCCCACCCCACTCTGGGGCCAGTCAGAGGTGGTATTTGCCAGTTCTCCAAACTACTCAAAATTTCTGCTACCAGTTCTCTGAACTGCTCAAAATTTCCACTACCGGTTCTCTAGAACCTGTTAGAACCTGCTGGATTTCACCCCTGGTAGGTTCCATATGTATGCTCAGAGGTATCTACAGAGGATGCTAGTTGTAGTATCTCAGGCAGAGAAAATGTCTTGAAGAAAGCCCACATGTCTGCCCTTTCTAAGTCATGGGGACTACCCTTAAATGCAAAAAGATAATAGCTGGATAACTGCAAGTAGGATAAACATAGATTACTGAAAGGATTTTGGTGAAGGGTTGCTCAAAATTTGAAGCCAATGAGTAGCCTATTCTAGAACACAAATGTATTTGTTGAAATTTAATTTAGAAATTTATGTCATCTTTTTAGTTTGAATGTTACTAAAAAAAAACAACAGTGTATTTTGAAACATACCTTTGATACTTAAAACATGTATTGGATATTAATGTAACCAAGACCAATTATTTATAATATAGTCAGTTGCCTTCAACTTGATTTCCACTATCCAAAGTCACTCTCTAAGAAAATTTAATCTAATCTAAAAAGTTTAAAAGGAAAGATTTGTCAAATTATAATAGATCCTTCATTTTCCCCCCTCATGAGTATCACTGTGGTCTTTTTGGATTTCATAGCAAATCAAGGAGAAAACCAGGTGCTTTATCGCTTCCTAACACTTCATTTTAGCCTTTTAGTGAGGAAAATTTATCATTGTAAGTGTGTGTGTGTTTGTTTGTGTGTGTGTGTGTGTGTGTGAGAGAGAGAGAGACAGACAGAGAGAGAAAGGTATCTATCTGATCAGTAGCTGCTTGATTGGTAGCAGCTGTTGTGAATAAGACTTGTGTAAGAGAAGTGAATGTGTTAAGGAAGTGTTGTTAGCACCTGAGGCTGGTTCTATTGGCACATTTTCAGCAATAGGCTCTTGAATTTGCCCTGTGTGAAGTGATGGCAGCTTGTCATGAAATGTTTGTAACATTTTCCTGATACTCTGAATTTACCCCAGAAAGTGATATGACTTTAATACTGCCTTTAAACTCAAGGATTTAGTTAGATGTCTAGAAGAGGCAAATGCCAGACACCATTTTTATTCCTTCAGCTGTTTTACCTACCTACCCGCTAACCTATCTGGATAAGTAGGGTTGATTTACACACGATGCTGAGTCATAAGGAATGGATTATACTAAACCAAAAGCAAACCACATTATAATTTAGTGTTATGACTAGGCGTTGTTTATGATTTGTTGTGTTTTGAAATATAAACAGGCAGTTTTAGTGTATACTATCAAGTTTTCAATTTGCATTACTTTTCCCTTTGTTCATGTCATAATTAACAGGTAGCATTACAACAACAATACCTAAATTTCTAAGTCCAATTCAATGTGCTGGTCCTTGTTTTTATAACGGTTGGGATTTTTGAACCTTGATTTGGGAAACCAATCTGTGAGTCTCCAGATGTTGTTTGAGTCCAACTCCTATTATCTACAGCCAGTCGGGCAATAGACATGGATAGTGTCATTTTTAATCCAGCAACATCTAAAAGAGGTGGACCTATTATCCCTCCTTGACTTACTTCAACATGAGTTGTCAAAATGCTGGCTTCTCTGTCACCATAGGTTAGGCAGGCAGCGATATGGAAAAGTTTTCTCAGTGATGAAACTAAAGCAATCTGAGGCCACAATAAAACCACTTAAACTAAAACTAATTTGCAAGTTATCTAGTACTGGCTTATTGAAAGGAAACATGTTTATTATTTTTCTTTCCCTCTCTTCATTAGTTTAACAAAAAAAAGATACTTTGCTCTGAATTCCCACTTTAGTTTCCATGCTCCTGGATTACGAAAAATATCCTGTCATAATAGTAAAGAATAAGTATGATCATCTGTAGCAGGGAGTTCCAACTCTAAATAGAGTTGGAATTGATTAGTTCAGGGATGAGAGATACCCAGGAAATCTCAGGTTGGGACAAACTAGGAACAGGGAAAAACATCCTAGAGTAAAAAGCACCTTTGAGACAACCATGACCTCGATGACTGAATATCTCCATAGATATCCTACAATAAAGCAACTTCCATATTGCTGTAAAAAAAACAATATACTGTGTTTCCCCAAAAATAAGACCCTGTCTTACATTTTTCTGAACCCTGAAATAAGCTCTTGGCCTCATTTTCGGAGAATTCTTATTATTTTGGGGTGCGTGGAGCAAGATGGGGCTTCTTTTGTTGTCTTACCTGATTTCCAGCTCTGTCTCCCTAACCCTAACCAGATGAAATTATTTATTTATTTATTTTTATTAATTTAATTTGTATACCGCCCTTCTCCCAGAAGGGACTCAGGGCGGTGAACAGCCAAAATTAAAAAACATACAAATACAAAAGTTAAGATAATTAAAAGAATTAAATAATTGGCTACCCAATTTAAAACCCCAAATCCATAAAATTTAAAATCCCAGTTAAAAACCATTTAGGCTAGGCCGGCTTGATGAAATAAAAACGTCTTCAGGGCTTTACGGAAGGTCCGGAGGTCCGGGATCAATCGTATTCCAGGAGGCAGCTCATTCCACAGGGCGGGTGCCCCCACAGAGAAGGCTCGCCCCCTGGGGGCCGCCAGCCGACATTGCCTGACCGACGGCACCCCGAGGAGGCCCTCTCTGTGAGAGCGTATTGGCCGGTGGGAGGTTATCGGTAGCAGCAGGCGGTCTCGCAAATACCCTGGCCCTAAGCCCTGGAGCGCTTTAAAGATGAGAACCAACACCTTAAAGCGCACCCGGAAGACCACCGGGAGCCAATGCAGCTCGCGCAGAAGAGGTGTTACGTGGGAGCGCCACGTCTCTCCCATAATCACCCGTGTGGCCACATTCTGCACCAGCTGGAGCCTCCGGGTGCTCCTCAGGGGGAGCCCCATGTAGAGAGCGTTACAGTAGTCCAGGCGTGACGTAACCAAGGCATGAGTGACTGTGCACAAGGAGTCCCGATCCAGAAAGGGGCGCAACTGGCGTATCAGGCGAACCTGATAAAAAGCCCCCCTGGCCACGGCCGTCATATGCTCTTCTAAAGACAGCCGTGTGTCCAGGAGGACGCCCAAGTTGCGAGCCCCCTCTGTGGGGGTCAGTGACTCGCCCCCAATAGCCAGCGATGGCACCAGCTGGCTATACCGGGACGCCGGCATCCACAGCCACTCGGTCTTGGAAGGGTTGAGCCGAAGCCTGTTCCTCCCCATCCAGACCCGCACGGCCTCCAGACACTGGGACATCACTTCGAGGGCATCATTGGGGTGGTCTGGGGTGGAAATGTACAGCTGAGTATCATCAGCGTACAGATGGCATCGCACCCCAAAACCACGGATGATCTCACCCAGCGGCTTCACATAAATGTTGAACAGGAGTGGCGAGAGGACCGACCCTTGCAGGGATCAGCTGTGCTTGTGGTTAAATATTTTTGAGGAGGGCTTATTTTTGGGGAGGGTTTATTTTTTTGGGGGGTTTATTTTTTGGGGGGGCTTATTTTAGTGCATGTGCTCAAAAGCCCGATTGGGCTTATTATCAGGGGCTGTCTTATTTTTGGGGACACAGGGTAGACATAGCCATGGGGTCAAGGTTGATTTTCTGGAAAATTTACATTTATTGTGAAGTGAGTGTGCTTTGAATTATAGCATAATGATTTGCAATATTTATTTATTTATTTATTATCAAATTTATATACTGCCCTTCTCCGAAGGACTCAGGGTGGTGCACAGCCAAAGTAAAAACATAAATACAAACATTAAAATACAGTTAAAAAGATATATATGCATTTGGCCCCATAGTTAAAAAAAACAATAACAATTCTATGTCTAATAAGGAATGAATCACATACAGCTTTAGCTATGACTAGACAACCTGTGATTTATTGAGTCTTCCTTTCAGAGATACCTATTTCCTTAATACTGTGCCTCTGTCAATGCTTTGACAGAATTTCCAATGTGCTGCTGCCACTAGAAAAGTTAGAATGCATTCAGAGACATATATCTGGTCTCGAAAATAGACTGAATGGCTATGTGTAGCATCTGTAGAAAGAAAAGGCTTTTGAGTTAATAAATATTATAAGTATGTTATCTGTTGCACCAGATTCAGAAAGCATTAATTAATCATTTAGAATTCAAATCCAAGTAATTTGAAATTTGGACGGATCTTGTCTAGAAAATGAATCTGCCTCGAAATACTTTTCACGCAAGTCCATTTCTGCCAGCACAGGGCTTTAATCCACTTGACCCACCAAATCACCAAGAGTACATTACATTTATTCAGTAAAGTAATCAATCAGTAGGAAATAGGATTTTCTCTGTATATATATTAAATGGCAGAAATGATGAGTTCATAAAAATGTCAAGAAATTTTCATCTCTGTTATCTCTGTCTTAGGTCAGCTGTCTCTAAATAAATTATCTCAATTGTGGGAGGCCTCCTTATTCTAGACTCTCCTATAAAGTAGAATATCTACAATACAACACTGGTATAATAATAAACCAGAAACAGGAATAATGATCCAAGTCAGCACTGATGATGATGGTTTGCTCATTTGCATAATTTGGTACTAATAACTGCTTATCTCAGAAACAAACATCCTTTGTTCCTTTAAATATCAGTCATGTCAGTATTAAGTTGGAGGAAGGAAAATACAAACAAAAATTTGTAACTTTTTAATCCCATTGATTGCAAATGGAATGTACCTAATTCTCCCACTGATATCAATTGATTTAACTATGTACAACAGTATAATGCAGTATTCCTTGAGAATCAAACCCTTTTGAATTCAGCTGTTCCTAGAAAGTTGCACACATGAATATAAATTAAGTTGCTGGAATTCACCTATGTGAATTTAGCCACGTAAAACTGATAGTTTAATAGAATTAATTTACAGCACACTTATCTCTTTACCTTTCCTTTAAGGAGTTCAGCATGATGTACAAATGGCTTTTCTCATTTTATTTCTACAATAACCCTGAGAGGGAGGTCAGGTTAAGGAAAAAAAGGATTGGTCTAAAATTCCCCAGTGAGCATCATGGTTAGGCAAGGTTTTACATATTCTTCTGTCTTCTCTAAATCTGCAATTCTCCCCATGACTTCATAGCAGAACCTAAGGATGGTTCTCTGCTCAAGGTGTTCCAATTGAAAAGCAAAGTTTATATATTTCAATAAATAAAATACCGTATTTTTCAGAGTATAAGATGCACCTTTTTTCCCGAAAAAAGAGGGTGAAAATCTGGGTGAGTCTTATACTCTGAACGTAGCCCCACCTAGCTTCTCAAACAGAGGTTTCAGAGGTTGAAAAAAGCATCAAAAACGAAGCTTCAGAAAAAAGCCCCCAAACAGAGCTTCAGAAAAAAAGCCCCCAAACAGAGCTTCAGAAAAGAAGACCCAAACAGTTTCAGAGGCTTTTTTTCTGAAGCTCTGTTTCGGAGGCTTTCAGAGACAGGAAAAAAAGTTTTTTCTGAAACAGGGTTTCAGATGTTTCAGAGGCAGGAAAAAAAAGCAAGGCACGGAGCTCACAACCAAGGAACCTTTTGCTAAAATTCACCTCTGGGAACAGCTGATTGGGGATATTCTGGGAGGCCAATCCACCTGCCAATTAGCTTTTTTCTTATTTTGCTCCCCAAAAACGAAGGTGTGTCTTATACTCTGGTGTGTCTTATACTCCAGTGCGTCTTATACTCTGAAAAATACGGTACTTCATCCTTCCACTCTTTCAGCTAGCTAGCAGAAATATGAATGGAAAAACCAGTGCTTTTATATGAATGTACAAAAAATTCAACCTGATCATTCTCAATGGGTGTGTGGCTATATAACAGGACTCCGCAGGGAAGAAAAAAAACTGAAGCAGCCTTTGGGGGCAGATGCTCATTTGGGGTAGATAAATTTACCATACATTAGGCAGGTTCATTGCTAAAAAGGCTGGTCATTGGCTTTACATAAAGTTTGCAACATTTTTGTAATAATCCAGCCGGTGGAAATGTTTATTGAGTTCAAGTCCCACCTCAGCCATAACTTTGAGTCAGTCAATCAACTTAACCTACCTCACAGGGTTGTTGTGGGAGAAGATAGGAGGAGGAAGATGTGTTGGATATGTTTGCTGCCTTGAGCTATTTGTAAAAATAATAAAGGCAGGATACCAACAAACAACGTTGTAATAGTTACCGGATTTGTAAAAAAAAAAAAAAATCCACCCCCACTCCCCTATGATATGACAATAGAGGAGATTCAAAAGAGGATTATGTATTTACCTGGATGCGTGTGGATGCTATTGGTTATTTTTGTTGCTGCTGCTGAAATTGAATGGAATTATTCCTATTTAAATGTGTTTTGTGTTGCTTTTGTAAACTGCTTGGGTTTGTTTTCGTTGAAGCAACCTAATCACATTCAAACAAAACACATAAGAAAATGAGCATGGAATGGAGTTGGTAAGATCTTTGAGAAAAAAAAGGTTAGAAGTTTAAAGGACTGAAGGCAGTGTATGAAGCAATATATGGATGCACTTGAAGCAGTGATGGTTTGCAAAGAAAGCAAACTAAGGATTATTTATTTATTATATATGGCCCCCCCATCAATCCAAAGAAACTTTGGAAGAACAAACAATGTAAAAACTAACAATCCATTAAAATTAAAGCATAACAAAATCTGAGTAACCACTCATCACATACCCTAATATCAGACTTTCTTTAGCAAACATTCCAGCTCCAGTTCCTGGGGAACAGTCAGATCTTCACATCCCTTTGAAAGTCCAATAGGGTAGGCTGTATATCTCATGGGGAGGTGGGGGGGGGTTAATTTTCCATGGTTCAAGTGCTAAAATAGAGAAGACTCAATTCCTAGCATCCGCTGGAGGATACTCGTTCACCACCAGTACCTGAAGCACGCCCGTTCTGCCAGCTGTTGTGGGACAGGCAGAAACCACTGGGAAATGCAGTACTACAGTAACCTGGACCTATACTACACATCAACTAGCACTTTGAATTGTTTCCAGAAAGTCCCTGGGAACCAGTGAAACTCGCATACAAATAATGTTACCAGGATGTCCCAAGATGCCCAAGGAAACTACAGATGGCTCTGCATTCTGGACCAGCTGAAACTTCTGAATGTTCTTATGGAGCATCCCAATGTAGAACATGCTATACTAGTCCAATCAACAGGTGACTTATACAGTGAAGATTGTTGGTATGAACTCATTCTAACAATATTTCTTTTTTTTTTCTCATTTTCTATTCTGTGCATAATGTTGCTTATTCCAAAAGGGAATAGCTTGATGGCTATGTATGTTAGGGCGTGCCAAATGTTTTAACTTTCAGTTTCCAAATATTAGAAGTGCTCAAAAGTTGTGACATGCCTTGGGGATTGTAAAGATGTTTTGGTTACTTTATTATAATTTAGATGTGCTTGGTAAGTAACTGTATAAATATCATGAGTTTTTAACATTTTGTTTGTTTCATGAATGCATATGTATAAAGCCACTAGAAATCATACTGTCATTACTTGGTTGCCACTAAAATTTGACAATGGGGGCAGCATAAAAAAATTGGGGAAGACACCTATGGCTGATGGACTACAACTTCTCCACCCTAAAATAGATCATGATTGCTTGAATATAGAATGAATGGTTGAATAAACACACACACACACACACAATACAGGAAGATTGAAATAATTGAAAACCAAGTTTAAGGGAGCAACAATTGATCTGCTTTGGTGGTGCATGAATTTGGCTTATTGGTGATAAGACTTCCTCTTACTATCTTCCTAATATCATCCAGAGGTAGCTCATTTTATGAGCATTTAGCTTTTATTCTGAAGGGTCGTTCACAGAACAAAGGGAAAAAAAGACTTTTGCACTGGGAGAAAGATGAACTATCAAGGTACTGATGGTGATTTCTAGCTGTTGAAGATCAGTCTTTCTTATGGAAGCCTTCTATCTGACAACCAACAGTTTAGCTTTGCTGTCAGCTGTGATCCTCATGAGATAGGTTTATCAAGCTTGAGGTAATACTATCCAGTGGCTGAGATTCTGTACCTCAAAGTAGAAGAGAGGAAAAAATTCACTTAGCAATGAAAATGTGGCACTATTATTTCTACTGTTTTTATTTCCAATGCAGTGAGTTAGATATGGTTCCCTAACTAATAATCCCAACGCATATTTTTTTGGGGAAAAAGAAGAATAAGAAGGATGGGACTGGCTTAGTCAAAAATAGATTGCAATGCATTGAATTGAATTGACTTCAGGCTGTAAGGAGAATGAAAAATACCTGTTTCGCATAGTGGGGAGGGGTGGGATTTACCTCTGAATTGTCTCCAGCTCTCTAGACAATGCAAATACAAGAATGGTAAAATAAAAGTCAGCTTCTAAATGATTTTTTAAAAGTGTGTGCACATAAAATCATGCATATGACTTGCTCATCGTACTGTGAAATTAAATACTTCAGAGCCGGGTTTGGCAGACAGAAAATTTATGGCTACATGGCGTCGGATGCTACAAAGCTGGTATAAGAAAATATAAGTTGCAATTCGGGATGTCATTCTTGCCACGGAGCTTCAAGACAATGCTCTCTGAAGGAGAGCAAAAGCAGGGCTGTTTCTGTTGTTTAATTCTAGGGCTGGGGAACCTGTGGCTGTAGGGCCACTGGCAAGCTATGTCCTAATTTCATGTGGCACTTGGCCTACTTTCAAAAGCCCTGCGTGAGCAAACGATTTAGACTCACCTCTCATAAACAGCACACTCTTATCATCTATCCAACTTCGCCCACAAATACAGGTCTGGTTAAGAAAAGTTCTCTTCAGAAGGTTTGGATGAGATGTGATGCCACTGGTATTGTTGAACACCTCAGTGCCCCATTCTTCCAGCTATATCAAGAGATCAAGTGATCATATAAAAAAGGAAATATCCTAGACCCTTTAGGTAAGAACTGTTCTGATGCTGAAGTCTACTGCATAAGGGAGAAAAAAAAACCCTTTATATGTCTCTGGAGAGACACCTTCAGGTTGTCAAACATCTGGCAGTGGCACATTGGAATTTTCCCCAAATTTGGTTGTTTTGTACATGATCCATCTGTTTGGGAGTCTCTTACATTTTTTGTGGATTGGAGAATCTGACCTGTAACTCACAGATTGCCAATGCAACAGGTTGCAATATGGTATTACCGTACTCAAAAAAGAAGTCATTGCTGCAAGGGAAGGTTCCAAGATAAAGACTCAGGAGATTGTTATGCAAATACCCACGAGCAAGATTCTCCATTAGTGGTGAAAAAGCTGCTAGAAAGAAAATGAAGGCATTTCTTCTCTAAAGTAAATGGAGAGATACTGCTTCTAACTTGGAAATAATTCATTGGCTGGAATTCTTGTCACTCTGTCTTAATGTCTATGGAGATTCTTAGCCATCCAGGTCATGGTTGTCAGAGCTGAAGAAGCTTCTTGGATGAGAAGTAAAACATCTTCAAAGGAAAACCAGAAAGCCCAGTTGCCTCTTGAAAAAAAAAAAAACAGCTTTGGGACAACTCTGTCTTAACCTTCTTTATAGATTTTAAAAGGAGAATTCGGTGAGAATCAAGCTTGGAAATAATCACTATCGGTTAAGGTCACAGCAAAGAGTCTGATAGACACCTTCTGTATCTATGTGCCTTTGAGTCAGTGTTGAGTGTTCTTATTTCTAGTGTGATGCCTTTAATCACTACACCAAGTCACCTTCTAGAGCTGTGATAGCAAACCTATGGCATGCATGCCAGAAGTGACACGCAGAGCCCTCTCTGTGGGCACACACGCTGTTGCCAGCTGCTCTTCTGGTTTCTGGTGCGTGCTGGCCAGCTGGTCATCGTGCGTGCATGTGTGCACCGGAAACCCAAAGACCAGCTGGCTGGTGCACACATGTGCACCGGGCAGCTGGTCTTCAGGTTTCCGGTGCTGTGGCACGCCCCTGCGCATGCACGCCCCTACATTCCGGTTTGGGCACTTGGTGCTGAAAAGGTTCATCATCACTGTTCTAGCGACTAAAATTCTTCTTCAAATGATCCCACAGATGTTGGGGCAAAGACAAAAGGAGCTCATAAAAGCTTAAAACCAGAACTTCGGCTAGTGGAGAAGTTTTATTTGCCATTTTCTAGAATTTTTGGTGAGAGAAAATATGTAAGCAAAAGAGTATGGATGAAGACACTTGTCTGAATCTATAACAGTTTTTAAAAGTCAGGGTCAAAGACCATGCACTGACTGCTTTGAAGGACTCCTAGGAGAAGGGGTAACTGTTATTCATCAGTCTCTGCTCAAAAGGAAAATAGATCAACACAGGAATTTATGTCATTATGCTAATGATATTTTTTTAATCATTTGCATGGTGAAGTGATGATATCAGTCTGAATGTGTGTGAGTCCCTTGTACTGCAGTTTGGTAAATCAAGGTTCACTGTATTACATTAGTGGCACAATGGCACATGGTTCAGCTGTACCCTCTTCCTTTTTATCTGAACTGGTAAAGGCAGGGAGTGGGGAGGTGCATTCAGACTTGCAAGATTCGGTTACTATAATCTTATAATAGAAGCACTTCAGGTAGTCGTACTCAACATATGACCAGTTGCATAGTAACCATTCAAAATTAGGACAGATCTCTCCAGAGCCTCTTGCAACCCATTTTTGAACTTAACAATGGCCATTCCCCCATGGTCATGTGATTGCATTTTGGGCACTTGGCAACCTTTCTTTATGGCCATTTGCCATAAAGTCCTGTGGTCACATGACTACAATTTGCAACGGTTTCTGGTATTGACTTCCTGTTCCTGGCAAAAAGCATCTGTTGTGGCAAAATGGATTTGCTTAAAGACCACAGAGTTTGCTTTACAACTGTTGTAAACAGTGTCACAAAATCAGTGTCACAAAATTACATGAATTTATGACCACAATGATTTATGACCATAATTCCAGGCTCAATTGTGGTTGCAAGTCAACGACTACTTATATTTGCATTCATGATTTTGGTTTCCCAGTTTGGTTTAGTTTCAAGGGTGACAAGAATCACACAGATTTCTAAACTGGATCAGGATTCCCTAAACATAAATTGGGAGGCTTCTCATAGATAGCATGATCCAGAAATCTTCCTGCCTTCATCTGTGATTTGCTTGAGAATTGAAAAAGTGAGAAAATTTCCATTAGAATTTAGGGCTTCTTCCCCCAATTCACAAGGGCAGTTGTAAATATGTGCGTGTGTATGTACATGAGTAAGAAAGTGAGTTGTAGAGAGGAGAGAATTTGCAACATGAAATGCCTGGGGATTTTCTCAATTCCTGCTAAATTTTTAAAAAGGCTTCTGGCAGAAATGTCCTATTCCAGCCCTGAGACTGAGTATTTCATCATAGTCTTCTCAATCTGGTACAGCACTGGCCAAGGTAATGTACTTTGTAGTCCAACAGATCAAGAGAGCATTCAGTGAGGCAGGCTGCCCTTTCACCTCACTCCTGCTTCTTTGTTGAATTTAGTACTTGTTTCAATATACAACTGTTGTCACTGCAACAAATTGATTCTCTCATCGCCTCCTACTTGTTCCTTCCTTTGGCCAGTTGAGGTCACTGTAGTACCATCTCTCAGAGAAGTATCTTGATGGTTTTTATTTCTAGTGTTTTGGGATAAACACACACCTTTTTTGTGGAGGAAACGGTAACAGCAGTGTAATCTTTACTTCAGTTTATAAAAATGAGGGCTAACTGATGGTTGTAACTTTGATGGAGATTTACCTACCGGCTATGAAGCAATCAAATTCACACTGTTAAGGGAAAGCTGATGAGTTAATGAATGCAACGTAATTGTTCCACACTGCAAATTGACGGTGAACCCACATATGTATTTGTTGGAAAAACAATCTGAATTAGGAGAATAAATGAGGATTTTATTTAAAACAAAAACAAAATTGGGAAAGAAATAGAAATTGGCATTTTCCTTCTGCCCTCGGCTATTTCTGTCAGTTTTGTATTCCCCCCCCCCAAAAAAATGTCCTGAGGTCAAATTTATCTCAAAAAACAATCCTGAACAGAAGTTGTGCCAGTAGGCAATCTGTTCACATATAGCTCTATTTAAAAAAAAAAGGAGAAAAAATGGAATTGGCAGTGGAGGGGTTTAGTTGGTTAGTGAAGTCAACTTGTACTAAAGGCAAGGAACTCCAGTAAAGCCTCAGTTAGCACTCAATAATATGGACTTTGCATGCAACGGACCATATTTCTGTAGTGATTTGTGCCTTTGATACACATATGTGTCATCTGCTTTATGATCTCTGTGCAAATGGCATAAATTGCTGCAATGATATATTTTCTTATTCAGTTGAAATTTGTGGCTAGCAAACTCCTTCCTTCATTAAAATTTATTGCATTCCTACAACTACTGTAACTATGACTACCATATCCAGCATTACCTTAGTCTAGTCAGTATAAAAACGTCTAATAATTACTTTACTTATCAGCCTAGTTGCACTGTGCTTTCTGTTAGACAATGAAACCACATTATCAACAACACCTGTAATCAACATAACAATAAATATCACCGTCAATCTTATCCTTGACACCTACCCATTAACTTTCATCCCAATTGTCCTATCCCTAACATAATCCATCGTAGAGTTCTCAACGTGATACATACCAACCAGTTCCTACACTAACACATTTACTATACATCATACCTTCCTAATTATTATGTTTATATACTATACTCCATTATTTTAATCATAGTAATCACAATATCTAACAAAACAATGGAATCTTAAAGTATAATCTAAACAACCCTTGACATATAATGAAAACATTCTATAGAACTAAGGCAATAATTCAATGGAGAGAAGGGGCAAAAGAGGGTGATAGATTAAGTGATTAAGACAGAGGATTTTCGTCATTGTAGAATATAAGTGCTATCCACCCATCCTGTTGTTGGCAGAATGCCATACTGGCATGGAATTTGCTGTTTACCCTGCTGATCCCTGTCTTGCCTATTTTGACTCAGTACTGTACATAAGACCTTGTGGGTCCAATATAAACAACAAGTGATAAGTAAAATGATTATTTGATTCAGTTTACCTGTCTTTCTTCTGCACATCATGAGCCATTGGGGAAGTCACCTGTCAATCATGGTATCGCTACAACATTGGGGTGACCCTTGCTGCAGGTCCGCATCATCTCAAGGTTGCTCTCTGGGTCCCTTTTTCCTATTCAAGCTGAATAAAGTGTTTTTTTTTAAAGAAAATCTAAATGTCTAAAGGGGACATAGTGGCTAAGACGCTGAGCTTATCGATTGAAAGGTCGGCAGTTCAGCGGTTTGAATCCCTAGTGCCGTGTAATGGGGTGAGCTCCCGCTACTTGTCCCAGCTTCTGCCAACCTAGCAGTTTGAAAGCACATAAAAAATGCAAGAAGAAAATTAGGGACCACCTTGGTGGGAAGGTAACACGCATTCCGTGCGCCTTTGGCATTTAGTCATGCCGGCCACATGACCACGGAGACATCTTCGGACAGCACTGGCTCTTTGGCTTTGTAATGGAGATGAGCACCGCCTCTAGAGTCGGGAACGAGTAGCACATATGTGCGAGGGGAATATTTACCTTTATTTTAACAAAGGCTTATTTGAAAATGTAATGTGAATGGACTGTACAGTATTTTGAAAACCCTCAAAATGGAGGTTATTGGCACCAATGCGCTTGTAGACATGAGTCCTCATGGCTTCTTGCCTCATTGACTTTTGTTTTGTTTGAGGACTGGTCACTCCACTGTGACAACTATTTTGTAACTTGATAGACTTAAACTCTTCAAGCTAAGCAATTAATGATTGTTCCAGCTGACCATTCACTAGTACCTCCAGCCCTATAGCTGGGGTTGTGCTTTTTTAAAAAAACAAAACAAAGTAAAAATAAAAACAAATGCAAAAAGCCAATCTTACAAACCACTCTATGAGAAGAAAAAGAAAAGAAAAAAATTCCTAAAAACATTTGTCCTTTCCCCACCACAAGCCATCTATTTCTGTATTGTAAATATAAGAAAAAGCAGCTAAATAAGTGCATGGTCTCTGGGTAGAGAAATGATATGAAAAAGCCTGGACAAATGGGTGAGAATACATCACAGTATTATTTTCCACTGCAAAGAGTCTGTCTGTCTGTCCATCTCTCCCTCTCTCCCTCCCCTCCCCTCCCCATCCCTATTGATATATCTCTATTGATATAGATATACTGTGCTTCCCTGAAAATAAGACCCTGTCTTATAATTTTTGAACCCTGAAATAAGCGCTTGGCCTTATTTTCTGGGAGATTTTATTATTTTGGGACACGTGGAGCCCCAAAAGAGATGGGGCTCCTCTTGCCGTCTTACCTGACTTCCAGCTCTGCATTTAAATATTTTTGGGGAGGGCTTATTTTCAGGGGAAGGCTTATTTTAGCGCATGCGCTCAAAAGCCCGATTGGGCTTATTATCAGGGGAACAGAGTAGATATATAGCTATATCGCTATACTCTTTGCAGTGGAAAATAATTTTGGAAATACTTTTAATAAAACTCATCCAGATATGATGTTGTGCAAATTGCCATACCAGTTCCAAGAAAAAGAACTAATTTGGAAGAAGATTAGAATCCATCTGCAGAGCAATTTTCACTCCATTGTTACCAACCGATTGCACTCACTTCCTCACAAACTAGTTAGAATGCAGCCTTCTAGCATTTCCCCCAGCATCAGTGGTCTGCAAATACACCAGCCAATCAGTTCTCCCTCTGGCTTATTAATCATGAAATTCATAAATCGAGACTGACACAAAGTCCTGTTTTCTGAGGTGCTGTAGCTCCTTGAGTAACAAAAATCCTCTCGCCAATATTGCACAGAAAAGAAAACAGAAAAATAGCTAAGGTCATCAAGGACTGTTGCTTGCATTTGCCCCACAATGTATATCTTCATTTATACAAATGAAACTACAATCTAAGCAAGAACAAAAGAACAAGTATTAGAGGGGAAAGCTACTGCGCTGAGAAGATGCCACTCTGGTCTTTGCTGACTTTGATTCAGCCAGGATAACACGAGAGGAGTTTTTTCAATTGTTTCCTGAAGAGTCAATTGTTTGGTGATGGGAGTTGGTGGGTGGATGGGATGACTCATGTCTCACTTGAATCCAGAGCAGAGTTCTCCAAAATGATGGGTGAATGGGACTATCTATTACCGTTATTAGTATTATTCCTGGGATTATGGTAAAGTAGTATTCATTACATTATATTCATATAATAAATGTTTGGGTGTGTGTGTCAATGAACAATCCGAAACTTCATGAAAGGGTTGTTGAGGTGATGAGTTTGGGGTATCCTAATCCAGAGGTTAGGTGAGAAAAGAGTCTGGGGCCTTCTGCTCCAATAGGTTGTGGGAAAATAAGTCTTTTGCCAGGGATATTGAAACTGGCAAGTAGAACTAAGTTGCCTGTATTCTTGTGATTTCTCCAGGGCCTGAACTGTCATCCTCATAAACCTTATAGCCTTTATAGTCCACTGCAGGAATTGGGCATGTCTAATTTAATGAAAAGAAGGGCTAGGGGTGACATGATAGCAGTGTTCCAATATCTAAGGGGCTCAGTGTTGGGATTCAAATTTTTTTACTACCAGTTCTGTGGGCATGGCTTGGTGGGTGTGGCATGGCTTGGTGGGCATGGCAGGGGAAGGATACTATAAAATCTCCATTCCCTCCCCTCTCCAGGAGAAGATTACTGCAAAATCCCCATTTCCTCCCGATCAGCTGGGACTTGGGAGGCAGAGAATAGATGGGGGTGGGACCAGTCAGAATTTTTACTACCGGTTCTCCGAACTACTCAAAATTTCCGCTACTGGTTCTCCAGAACTGGTCAGAACCTGCTGAATGCCACTTCTAAAGGGGCTGCCACAAAGAAGACGGAGTCAACTTATTTTCCAAAGCACCCAAAGGCAGGACAAGAAGCAATGGATGGAAATTAAACAAAGATAGAACCAATCTGGAACTAAAGAAAAATTTCCTGACAGTTAAAACCATTAATCAGTGGAACAACTTGCCTCCAGAAGTTGTGGGTACTCAACATTGGAGGTTTTTAAGAACAGATTGAATAACCAGTTATTTGAAATGGTATCGGGTTTCCTGCCTGAGCAAGAGGTTGGACTAGAAGATCTCCAAGGTCTATTCCAACTTTGTTATTCTGTTATTCCCTAATGGTAGTTGATAATCTTGACTGCCCCATAACATACACAAGGACTGATCTGTGTATCCTCCAGCTGATCAATGAGGGAGCACAGAAACTGGCCTTTGGACAGAGTCATAGTCTCCCCTTGTTCAGAATAGGCAAAAAAAAAATATGTTGGCTTGGGTAAGAAAAGCTATTAGGCCGGCTGCCCAGGCACCGTGGTATCACAGTGCCTTTCCAGCCAACCATAGAGCTGGCATATGGGGATTGGCCATGAAATTCCAGGGGCTCAAATTACAACATTTGCAAGCAGCAGAGTTAGAAGAAAAGTGATTGAACTGCATTGGGATGCTAATGGAGGAACCTGAAGATGATGCATCCACTTAGGAGCAAAGCAAAGCTTCTTGTGGAAGTACCCATTCTTTGGTTGCAGTAGTCTGTGCGGACCAATGGGGAGATTTCTTGATGCAAGAGTAAATAGACTTCCTGCAAGCTTCAGCATTGCAAAAGAGAACACTAGCTTTACTCTAGTTTCATATTAATAGACATGAGCAGCTGCCACTTCAGACCTCCAAATGAACCCATGTCAGCAGGGCAAGGCATCCAGAATTGATTAGGTATCAGTGCAAATTCCATTTGTGGACGTTCCTTCATTCCTCTCACATGTGATTCACCTACTTTAAGACTAGATAAAAAATGGCTCTGCATACGTATGAATGATTCCCATCCAGAAAGGAAGATGGGCGCATGCAGCTGATCCATAAAAATCTAGTGATGTCTACATGGTTCCCACTGAATTGGTTGCATGTGCCTGTTTGAGTATCTGCATTCAAATCATGTCATGCACAAATAATGCAACAAAGACTGAAATCCAGGGCAGACTTAGTTGATGCAAACCTTACTGGACACAATGAGATTTACTCAGAAGGAACATGCATAGATTGATAGTGACAATGTGAGTAGAGCTGGATTAGATCCTGCATTTTTTCCATCACTCCATCACTCCAGCTCTCTGGAATTAAAATGGTTTGTTTTCCTGTTGTTGTTTTTTTTGCAAACTTATTTGAAAATATATTGTTTAAAAAAACAAAATACAGCAAAGCAAAGCAAAACATTGGGCATGGTCAAACCTCTTGAGAAGCATACTGGAGTGGTGCATAAAACAAGTCAAACAAGGAACTCATTATCTCAGTACAGTATCAAACACTGATGACAATTAGTCATTTTTTCTCTAGCAAACATTCCATATATTGTATATAAAGATTTTCTGTAGAGCTTTTCTTCATCATTTGTTGGCTAGTGATGAATTTCAATTGCTGTCCGAGGTTGGAGTATTTGCAAATAAATCCTATGGTTGCCAGTGAGATTTACAAAAAAGCATATACAATCATGATGAAAAATGGTAAAAATCTGGATTAAAAACTATCTCATCTCTTTCATATACTACATATTCACAAAACTATTGCAATTCTTTTTTTTCTATTGTAAAAGTACAAGAAGACAGCAGTAAGGCTTCTATCTGTCCTTGTTACAAGAATCTGTGCTTAGATGCTTACATTCTACAATTGTAAAATGGATCCTTAATTATTATAACATGAAAAATCAAAATAGTACTTACCGGTATGTCTGATTTTAGAGCAAGGGACAAATTGTCAGACAGCTTAAAGGTTATATCAGGCATGGAAAACACATGTCTAAAAATAGTGAAGATGGATTTAAACAGTTTCATTATCTCATAGGTGATGTGCATGCACATGAGCATCTTGGATGCTTTGGGAGTCTCAGAGGTTTGAAAACATAACATATACATTCTCTGAAGGCCCTTTGCAGCTTATTGAGAAATCTTGGGAAACTGAGGTGGATTTGGAGAGGATGATAACCTCCCTCCAGTCATGAGGAAGAACAGGTAATGGGTTTGTGCCTGGCACTCTTCTAGTCCTAGAGATGACCTAACACTAGGTGGTATCTTTTTTGGTTATATGCTTTCCCCATTTCTATTATTTGCTAAATTAGCAATGAGGACAATGGCTCCAGAGAGCCCTGTCCAACCTGGAGCCCTCCAACAGTATGGCAATTACAATTTCTACCTAGCAGACACAGCCAAAGGCTGTGCTTATGGTACAGAGATTCCCAAAATTATAATCCCAATAACTTTACAGAGCACCAGGTGGGAAAGACTAGCTTGTATATATCTACTGACCCATGAAAAATCCATAAGTAAAAACCAAACTTTGAGTAAGTAATAGTCAGGAATTGTATGAGTGTCCAAAATGCCTTGGAGGCATCATTTCATATATTTTAAGTTTGCCCCAAAACTAGGATGTCATTTTAGATGCCTTTGCATAATTTAGGGTAATATGTACTTGATTCTACATAGTTCTTTGACATTCAAGGGTGAGAAATCTAGACTATTTGATAATTATCTCTTTAAAATTATTCTAATGGTTTAGCATAAGACAAGTTGGTTAAGGGACACATTTGCAGATCCCTTGGCAACTTAACAGTTTCATAACCTTTTAATTTTTATACTAGTCGGTATGTAGAGTTCTTCATATAGAATAGAATAGAATAGAATAGAATAGAATAGAATAGAATAGAATAGAATAGAATAGAATAGAATAGAATAGAATTCTTTATTGGCCAAGTGTGATTGGACAGACAAGGAATTTGTCTTTGGTGCATATGCTCTCAGTGTACATAAAAGAAAAAAAAAGAAAAAAATACATTCATAAAGAATCATAAGATACAACACTTAGTGATAGTCATAGGTTACTAATAAGCAATCAAATCATACTAGGAAACAGAACAATATAAATTGTAAAAATACAAGCAACATGGTTATAGTCATAAGTGGGAGGAGATAGGTAATAGGAAGGATGAGAAGAATAATAGTAATACAGTCTTAGTAAATAGTTTGACAGTGTTGTGGGAATTAGTTGTTTAGCAGAGTGATGGCATTCAGGAAAAAAACTGTCCTTGTGTCTAGTTGTTCCGGTCTGCAGTGCCCTATAGTATTGTTTTGAGGTTAGAAGTTGAAACAATTTATATCCAGGACGTGAAGGGTCTGTAGATATTTTCTCAGCCCTCCTTTTGACACGTGCAGTATACAGGTCTTCAGTGGAAGGCAGGTTGGTAGTAATTGGTTTTTCTGCAGTTTTAATCATCTGTTGAAGTCTGTGTCTGTCTTGTTTGGTTGCACAGCCAAACCTGACAGTCATGGAGGTGCAGATGACAGTCTCAATAATTCTTCTGTAGAATTGAATCAGCAGCTCTTTGGGCAGTTTGAGCTTCCTGAGTTGGCACAGAAAGAACATTCTTTGTTGTGTTTTTTTGATGACGTTTTTGATGTTTTAAGTCTTGAGATATGATAGAACCTAGAAATTTGAAGGTCTCTACTGTTGATACTGTGTTATCTAGTATTGTAAGAGGTGGTAGTATAGGCGGATTTATCCTAAAATCTACCACCATTTCTACGGTTTTGAGTGTGTTTAGTTAAGTTCATCGTCCTGCCTTTTTTTTTCTTTGAACAAAAGGTGGCTTAAATGTTCTGGTTTATGCAAAAGCACCAAGTGGTAATACTTTGGGGGCTGAGGGCTAAAAAGGCCCTGAGGTAAACAAAAAAGAAAAAGAAGAAACTATGTGCTGAGGAGAAAATGCAGTTACTGAAGTCAAGTTTATGTTTTTTAACCTATTTTTCTTGAGATAACTTTGTCAGATTGCCAAACAAACTCTCCAATGGGATTTGAGCTGCAGCCACATTAAACTAGAATTGAATCTTGTTGTGCTGGTCTCAGCTAGCAGAGAGTCCCTCTGAGCAAAACTGCTCTGTATTACTCTGCCTTCTGTTCCTTCTACCCAAACTGTGAATGCATAATCATATTTCTTTTGGAAAATGACTTGTTTTCCTTCGTTACCAAAGCAAGATTGATTTTTCCTGCCGAGTGTTACACTTGTAGAAGCAGCGCTAATCAGATTCCAGCACAGCGATTCATGGCAGGTAAACCCTTACAATTAAAAGTGTAACTAATCTGTAGGATGATCAGGATGGGATCTTGAGTATGATTCAGCATCAGCGGGTGTGGAGACTAACGTAAAATTTATATGCTTAATATTCAGTTGTCATAAATAATAGTCAATATAGCCTAAGAACTAGAATCCTGCAGCCAAAGAATGGGCTGGTTATATCAAATGAGAAAAAAACGTATCTTTTCCTCATCTTTCCTTAACCCTTTTCCCCCTTGAAATTCTGAGCAAGAGCTGTGATTGGCAGAATGTTTTTTAAATAACAACTTTCACTGATGATTTTTCTCAGATATAAAAGAGAACACAAAGCAAAATTAAATAAAAGAAAGAAAAAATAGTAAAGAAAAAGAATAGTAAAGAGAAAAGTATAAGAAAAAATGCAAATAGAAATAGGAAATCTGAAGAAGTGACTCCGAATCTCCTTTACAGCAATTAAAGGAGCAAACAAATCTTCACACCTCCCTTTTAAAATTACATATTTCCCTTCTTCCGTTTATTCGACACTTTTAATCAACTAATCCATGAATTGCCAAATCATTTTTATTCCATTTTCAACAGAAAGTCCATAAAAGGTTACCAGTTTTTAATAAAAGTATTTATTGTCTTGACCCTGATCAAACAAGCCAATTTAGCCATTTCTGCTAATTCTATCGTATTTTTCCTTTTTTGTGCATATAATAACCTTATTGCAGATTGACAATTTTTGTTTAATTTGGTTTTAGGTTTAAGGCCTATCAGTATCATTTCTCTGAGGCTTTAAATTTCATAGTGCCTAATTCGCCAGATGTCCACACTTGTTAGCCTGTGAGAGAAACTTTTTGCCGGGGCTACCGTCATTCCTAATAAAGGAATCTTTTGAGTTCATGTCAGAGGGTTTGTCGTGTTTGGGGAGCTGGGTCAGAACACCATGTATTAAGTAATTTTCATTTCAGTCTCATAAAAACTATACTTTGAAAATAATTTTAGGAAGTTTTAAGGATGCTTTGAAATTTTTGGGAAAGTTGCACACAAGCTGAGAATTTAAGGTTGTGCATTTCTGCTTAGGATCGTCTCCAATATGTCTTTATTCTTCATGTCCATATCTGTCCCAAATGTCATTTCTCAGATTCTTGAGAAAATCTGTTTTTTGGGGAGTTGTCTACATTGTTCTACTTTTTTAGCCTCTTCATTTCCTCTTTCTATAGCCTAACATCCTAAACCAGTGATGGCTAATGTTTTCCGGACAGAGTACCCAAAGCTCATGTGTGAATGTGCGCGCGTGCACCCAACCCCCCAAAATGCAATGCACATACGCCCCTGTGCATGCGCCCCACCCCCACGCATGCACGAATGGCCCCAACGCATGCCCAAGCAGGTCCCTGCATTCCCCCTGCCCCCCACTCATGCACAGCAGAGACCCGACAACCAGCTGGATGGCAGCAGGTGCACACACATGCACGGCGGAGCTGAACTGGGGCAGCAGTTTGCGTGCCCATAGGGAGGGCGCTGCGTGCCACCTGTGGCACGTGTGTCATAGGTTTGCCATCACAGTCCTAAACTATCTGCACAAAGCCTAATATTATTGGGAAATGGTTCTCGTATATATCACAAGCCTGAAAAGCAATCCTACTAAGTATACTGATTATTTTGTAGCCATTTACTTGGTCTTGATAAATATTTATCACTGATCTATTTTATTTAATCTTCTAAAGTAATGATCCTTTTGATAGTTGATTAATCACATTGCTTATCTCAATTCAAAATCATGAGTATTTCCCCTATTTCCTATTCAGAGTAGATAGACAAAATAGCTGGATGGATTTATTTATTTTTTAGTTCTATGGAACTACCGAAGCAGTTTTCATTAACTAGCTTGCATTTTTTTCTTTGATTACATGCCTGCAAATATCCATATATACTTCACTGCAGATTAGATTAGACTTTACACATGAATATTTAGGGGCTGTAAATTTTTCCAGCATCACAGTTTCCTCTTTCCTGATTAATCAATATCCCTGATTGTTAGAGTGGTTTCTCCTTTTCATCAGGAAATTTTTCCTTCTATTTTCTTGAGACTTCATAGCAAATTGGGGAATGCAAATTTCTCTGCTTCTCAAATTGCATTTCTGATTTAAGTACCCAAGCAGACAGATTAAACTCAATAGTAGCATAACATATTCTTGTCCCGCTTTGATTTGGTTCCAGTAGATCTTCCAGGATCTGGAGAATATGCAAAGCACCATAGTTTCTTGGAAGAGTAGACAGACTCTGTTTGAACTTTCATCTATGGTAGCATTGTGGTTATTTTGATTTGCCACAATCACAATAATGATCTTTTTAATATCAAGAAACATTAACAATGCATATTAAATAAATTGTAATTAAGATTTATGAACAATCAAATAAGTAAATAAAAGTCATTTTTTTCAGTTTTCTGAATGACAATTTTAGTCAATCAGTTGTTACTGTTACTAGCAAGAAATCTGATATTTTAAAAGGAAGTGGCAAGGGAGTGCAATTATTTTCAGTATCATAGGATGTATGGAACAGAGGGAAACAATCCTAATGGGAGGTGTCAGTCCATGTTAGTTTATGATCCTTGGATCCATTATCTATGTCCATTTATAGCAGAGTCATTAACTCTTGTCAAAATAGTTGAAGAATATAATCATATAAGTATACCATTGCTGCAATAGGGTTTTATGCCTTCCAAAACTCTGAAAATTTCCTGAGCCAGCTCAAAACTTTAAAAATATCCATGGATAATCCAAAGTATGATCTGAAGTTTAATGATTTTATATTACTTGTAAAATTGTATTCTTTATAGTGTAGATTGGATGTACTGCTCTTCAGATGTGGTACTTTCTACTTTCATCATCTCTGGTTTGGAGCAAGATTTTGTGCTGCAGGATTGACTTTTGGTCAGGAATATAACCTTCCCGATGAGATTAAGGTAATTTGCACAATTTGGGGGTAGACATAATGTGAGAGCTAAGGCCTTGTGTCTGAATGAACTGCATCCTCCTTGCATAAACTTGAAGTAACTGGACTGTCTAATAGAATTAGACTTCCCATTTTGGGATTTTGGTGGATCAGAGTTGGGTATTTCCATACTGGCACAATTTCCAATCCCTCAAAAACAATTTAAAGACACCCACAGTTGCTATCATTCCTACTGATCTTTGAATCCAGGGAACAAAATATAAGGATTCTTATTCAAGAGAGTGTTCAATTTTTTGGATTCAAATCTTTGGAGTTGACAGGCCATGCAAATAACACCCGGCAGGAACTTTCAAAGCTAAGCCTGCCTTTTCTGAGATTACACTGCAGCTGCAGAGTTTAGCTGAATGGTCCCAGCAAAGGATGCAAATTCTTTACAGGGCTGCTGAGAGATAGCCTAGAGGTTTGTTTGGGCTACTCAGGAGGCGAATACGTCTCTGTGTGAAACCTTCTTTAGGTTAGGGAGAGAGGGGGGAAATGGTGAAATAAAAGAATTCTGAGCTATTTAAATAAATAAATAGAAGTAGTAGAATTCTGAGCTACTTAAAAAGCAGAGGAGAAAGCAACTTACTCCAAAAAGATTGTGATTAAAAAAAAATCTAAAATATTTCTGCCAGGTTATAAGATGGTATTCTTCATTCTGCAAAGCAAATATTTTAAGTACCTCACAATTTCCTTAGTGCTAGTAAGGAAAAGTATAGGATCTATACTAGCCGGCATTAGTTCAATGAAAGGACCATGATTCCTTTGCAAAGTAACCTCAAAACTGTTGAGATTAGTCTTCAGGAAACTGAAACACTCCAGGCCAAGTGGACAGGTGCACTTGCACCAACACAGGTGGGAGTGTGTACCTTTGGAAGAGAGAGAAAAAAACATGGTGGGCTTGCCTTAAGGCTGAGTGGAGGGACTGCTGGAGAATGATGTAATTTTTGTCAATTGCTAGCCAGTTCTGATGAGAGAACAAGACCTAATTCCAGATCAGACCTTCATGATAAACCCTTTCTGGTCAGGTGAAATCCTATCAAGCTTAAAGGCAGAATCTTCTTTGGTAATAATGCCAGGATAAGGAAAAGGACATCTCAACCAGAGGACCTTGCATGGATTTCAATGTCAATTCATTCTGACACAAAACACACTGAACAACTTGCTATTCTAGCAAGAGGTTTTGCTTTTTATGCCAAATAAATGATCAATGATCATTTATCATAAATGATAAATGAATAAATGATTCAATTGTCATAAGCCTACCTGCCGAGCAGCTGTGTCTTGACCACTGCCCATAGAACACACAAAACCTACAGATATTTTTATTTGTTCCTGCTCTAGAACCATCCCAACCTTTGAAAGTGGAGTTTGCCTCACAGATTGGAGTTTTTCTTTAGGCCGAACTTGGTAACTTTAAGGCTTGTGGATTTTAGTTCCCAGAATTGAAGCTGACTGAGGAATTCTGGGAGTTCCACAGGTTTTATAGTGGCCCAAGTTTGGAGACTCCCTGCTTTAGGCATCTGGCAGGATTTTTCTTTTCATATGATCAATGCTCCTCTTTTAGTAAAGCACATGGGGATTTCAGGACTGGAAGTAACAGAATGATGCCGGTTCCAAATTTCAGTTTTCCAGAGAGGAAAGCTTTTTATAAAAACCATTCTATCTGAGGCCAGCATGTTAACATGCAGGAGGAAGTGGAATGAACGAAAGAGACGTATCAAATGAGGGCAACGAGGAAGGCTTCCATTTCCTATTGTGTTTGCTTGCAAAACAAGTTAGCCCCAGGGCAGGATGCACTTTGGAAAGACCGTGGCTGCCATAGTTTGCTTTATGTAAGTTTGACCGGGTCTCATTTCAGTTGAATGCGTTGCTTTGCTGATGTGAAAGTTTTGAAAACACACCATCCTAATGGATACTTCTCTCCACCGCCATGAAGGCTGCAAATCAATTCTGTCTGATGTGCTTTCTGCGCTCTTTGCTAATATCGCCCTTTCCACCAACCGATCGCCACAGCAAGTCAACCTGCAACTAAGCCTTTCTGTGCGCTCTAATGAGGCCCTTATCTTTGGCGAACATAGAAAGAGACTCGCTGGGTTTGTGCTCATCTTCCTTTCCTCTGTTCAAACAGCAATAGCTCTGAATAACCGTCCCATTAAGATCAAATCCCTGCTGTCAAAGATGTCAGGTTAAGGGGCTGGCTATCCTCTGATGCCATTTACTGCATCTTCTTTTTGCATTGCCAAGGTACACTGTCTACCAGAGTGATTATAACAATTACTTAGCGCTGTCTGTCACAATCAGTCAGATTTGTACAATTTAGATTCAGCAGTGACCCAGACCTGCCTTTTTAGCAAAGGCAAATGTTATTATTGATTGCCATCTCTACTTTGATGTATAGGCTAAAGTTGGGAATAGTGCTCGGGAAGAAAAAAAAAAGCCCTTCCTTTCTGCCAAACATTATGGATTTTTATATGAAATGTTTACTTTTTATCTACTGTAATCAGTAAGCTGGGCAGGCCTTCTGAGCCGCAAAACAAAACAAAACAAAAATACAATGTGTGTGTTTTTTAGAATTAATTCCTTTTTTCCTTCACAAAGGATAGAAACTCACTTCTGTGTCATTATGGAATATCTTAAAAAAAAAAAAAGTTCCAAGCGTTCCAAGAAAAGTACATAACGACTTGAATTATTGATGGTCAAATGGGAACATTCTGGTTCTTTTAGAAAAATGTTACTAGAGACACAGGTTTTCTAGTGTGGGAAAGGTGGTAATACCTGGCAGGGAAAAAATAGCAAGGATGATTGATACTGCAGAGCTTAAAAATCATACTATTTACAAGCTCAGGAACCTATATGCCCACTAGATCACAGCCTGTGTATTCCAAGGAATCATCATTCAGGTTACATGACACATAAATTATATCCACCAGTTCACAACACCTTAATAAAAATGAAATTACTCTTACTGTGCTGTCCTAATCTCCATGCAGGAGGAAGATCAATGGAGTCGTCCTGCTGGTTTTAATAGTACTGCAGATTTATTATAAATGGATTTGGACCAAGGAGGTTGGGGTTCAACTCCCATCTTGACCAAAGTTTTTATTGGGTGACTTTAGGTCCGTCAGAATCTCTCTGTTGAATCTGCTTCAAGTTGGATCTCTCTCTCTCTCTTCTCCCTCCCTCCAGCTCTCTCTCTCCATCCTTGCTGACAGAGGTCTTGTGCAAGTAAAGACTCTCGTGTGTGCCATTTCCAGTGCTTGGAAAAAAGTGGAGTATAAATATAAATGCCAGAAATGAGTGACAAATCATTGCTCGAAATGATTTACAATTGTGTACAAGGCCAATTGTTGAAGGAGTTATGGAATGCGGGCCTCAGGCTGGGTATCTGACTCACTGATGAAGGCTCTTGACTCACTTGTATCTAGTGCCAATCGCCACCTGCAGCTGTGGAACCATTCAGAGATCTCCCTCAAGCACTTCTTATCGTTCTACAATTTGTTGCTTATAGAACAGTAACAGAAGTTTTGAGAAGTATAAGAAAGAAATGACCGGGCTGTGATCAAGGGATGGATAGTTGCATGTTAACACGTCTTGTGTGGTGAGCTATGAAGATAAGACTAGAACGCGTTGGCCTTCAAACCCAGGTAGGAAAAATGTTATGCTTTTTTGCCTGCTGCCTCAAAAAAAGGGGGGAAGAGGCCCTTAAACTGAATTTGTTCAATCAGTGTGGTTTCCACAGAGAACCTAAATCATGCCAGAAGCAATTTGTATGAAGTAGCTGCTTGGGTGTTAAGAAAATGGAGGTCCCTCTCTATCAAGCACTGAGTTTTTCCAGATAAGCAGTTCATACTGTTATTCAAGCTTTGCTAATGTAGAGAAAAATGTAATTGGATTAAAATTGGTTGCTTTCCTAACATGCAAAGGGATGCATTCCAACTACTTGAGTTGATAATGAATGTTGGATTGTTTGCTGGCTAAAAGCTGATCAAGGGAACATCCAATGATGGCTTAGGCCTTCTTCCAAAATGACTAATTATTATGCTTATTACGCTTATCTTCAGATGCCTCCCCCAATTCATCTGAGCTTGTATAGGAACTTCAGTTGATGAATGAGGAGGAACTTCTTCAGTTCAATCAAAAAATATTTGCAACTTTCCCTGCTGAATCCTCTCTATCTCCTTCATCCCGGAAATCTTGCTGTTTATACTATAACATGATAATTTTCGGAGGCGTAGGAGAGTGGTAAGAAAACACTCCACCAAGAAGACATCACAGCAAAAGATAATTTATTTAAGGACCAAAGCAGTGTTGCAAAATATCCAGACATTAGAATCATGTGTGCTCAAGAACTTGGACTTTCAAGGAAAACAGATAGAAATGAAAGACACACCAATATTGTGCTGGATATTATAAATGTCACCCCAGCAACAAATTGTTTGGAGTCCAAATATTCTGCTAGCATCATAAATTTGTCTTATTGGCTTCAGTGTCTCTGAAGTCTTTATAAGGATGCAGCAAAGCAAATTAATTAACTGGATGGCAGATGGTGAGTGAAAGATGGTAGTCCAAGACATGTGTCTTCAGGATCCCAGACATGCGTCTCAGTTTGTAGATTAGATAGTTCACATTCTTGTCAGTAATGTAGCAAAGTGTCAGGCAGCTTCTCTGTTTCTGCAGAATTTCACTATTAATTAATGTACTGACATAGTATTGGCTCTCGTTTAAAGAGAATGTTCAGATTCTAGAAATCTGATGGGGTATTTGCCATATGAGACAAAAACAATTTTTTTGGAAGAGTGCTTGGGTATCCGTCCCATGATTGATGGATGGAGGGATGCATGGAGGGATGGAGGAAGGAAGGAAAGAAGGAAGGAAGGAAGGAAGAAAGAAGGAAGGAAGGAAGATTTTTTTCTCAAAGGGAGAATTCTGCCAAAATAAAAAAATTCCTTAGCAATGAACCTGTCATCCCTATTTATCTGTTCACATTATAAACAAAATCTGAAAGGTACTTGCTACAGGAAATTCAGTGATTTTAAAAAGTTGTTTATTTTCTTGCCAATGGCTTTTTGTAAGCAAATATTGTGAGCTTTTTTAATGATGGGAGCAGCCGCTTTAACTATTTTGTATGCAACAAAGACAAAGGGGAACTGAGGCCACAAAGAAGTCTTTATGATCACTGTAATTTTTTTTTATGAAAATAGGTATCTCTAATATCAGTATTTCTAGGCAAAAGTCTAAAATATTTTCTATTATCATGGAAAGAGAGGGAGAGGGAGAGAGAGATATATATCTCCAACTTGAAGCAGATTCTGACGAACAACAAGAAACACTGATAATGGGAACAAATAGCCTAAATGTCTATTTTGCCTCTACCCCACATCTACTCCAACAGTACCATCACAGACTTTATCAACTTCATACTCAAAGTTAGAGACACAGTCCCAGGTTCTTCCGCTAATATGATATAATCCACTATCTGTGAGAGTGCCCCTCTTGATTCAGTGTGGGACGAACAGGTCAGACTTTGTGCAAAAAAACTAATAGAACATATTTGATACCAGAACTCAAATAGGGGCAATGTAATAGCATTTTAACCTCCCTGATATAGACCCCAAAGTTGCATCTTTTGACCAAAGGAATTTGCTTGCACAAATGGGTGGGAGAAAGCTGAGTTTGCAACAATGAAGAGTTTTCAGACTATCTCAGAATGACTTAACAAATGCAATGGATTCTTAATATATTGCAATAGTTAACTTCTGGATACTTGTAATCTGCTTCCCATGGACTTCATCTGTATTATATCTTTCTCTTGTCTGCCCCTCATCTCAATGTACTTCAATCCTACAGCAGTCAAACCATTCCATGCATCTGACGAAATGAACTTTAGGTTACACCTAAAATAAATGGTTCGACTCAAAAGGTACTACCAGACTCCTTATGAATTTTGCCTATGTTTTTATAACAATTTGTTGCCTGAGAAGATGTCAACCTTCAAGATAGGCCAAGTCAGGAAACAGACGCCATACATTTGACTGGAACTGTACTTAATATTTCAGAGTATGTTTTTGTAACCATTTCTGCAAATTTCCTGCAAGGTCATCTTTGTGACTTTCTAGAGATGACCACTTCATTATGCCCAACAATAGGGCTTGTCAGCCCTGCCCTTGACTCACCCAGAGATTTCTCTGAAAATAGGCCTTAGCACAGGGATGGGTTCTACTTACCTTTACTACCGGTTCGCAACAGGGCATGTGCAGAAGCTTCCTGATGACGTCCGGGTCAGTGGGCGGAGCCTCCTGCTGGTTTTACGAACCGGTCCGAACCGGGGGAACCCACCACTGCCTTAGCGCTGTACAAAGAACATAAAGGTAAGCTGCAGATAATGAGCCAATGGCAGGTGAACAGGGCAAACAAAACTCTGCAGCTAATACGTTCCCTTCTTTGCCAGCTATCACTTTTCCCTTTCCTTTCCCAGGTTGCACAGCTAAAGGGCACAAACTCCATCAGAATGAATCAAGTGACAGTGGAGAAGGGAAAAGAAAATTGTTGTGACTGATTTGCTCCTTAAATAAGCTTTCTCTGCATGTTGATTGTCCTGATCTAGACCTTGCCTATACATCTTCTTATACAGGTAGTCCTCGACTTACGACCGCAATTGAGGCCAAAATCCCTCTTGCTCACATTTGTTGTGAGTTTTGCCCCATTTAATGACTTTTCTTGGCACAGTTGTTAAGTGAATCACTGCAGTTGTTAAGTTAGTTACACAATTGTTAAGTGAATCTGGCTTCCCCATGGACTTTGCTTGTTAGAAGGTTGCAAAAGGGGATCATGTGACTTCAGGATACCACAACCGTCATAAACATGAATCAGTGGCCAAGTGTCTGAATTCTGATCACATGACCATAGGGATACTGCAACTGTCATAAGTGTGAAAAAAGCCACTTTTTTCAGTGCTGTTATAACTTTAGACGGACACTAAACAAACTGTTGTAAGTGGAGAACCACCTGTATTTTCCAGATGAAAAATAGATAGCTGTTTCAGAATGCCAAATTTTGTCTTAGATCCCAAATCTGGTGTTGTTTTTCAAAGAAGAGTATGGATGTTATTTTTTTCAGACAAGGGCCCTCAGATATGGATTCTGTGGTGTGTAAGTACTAAGTACCCTTTTAACGACCTTGATTAGCTATTAAGCGTGGACTTAATCTACAGCGAGACTGAGGTTTGGGGGAAAATTATTTATTGTCTTTTACTTTGGTCTTGCAAATTTTCATGACTTTGAATCCAGCAGAGTTCTGGGATGTTTATGTAACAGGTAAGCAAAATTCGGTATTGGAAAATAATTGTTTGGGTGGGTGTATTTTCTTCTGATCACATACATAATTGAGGTCATGTTATATAATAATCTTCTGGGACTTGTTGAATGCAATGTCACAATGATTTTGTACTGTCGTATTATATTTTCTAAAATTTTGTGAAGTCACATTGAAGGTCACTTTGAATGAGAATTAGATAGCCAAAATTTTGATTAATAGCACTCTTCATTTTAGTCCTTACACATGGATCAAAACAATGAGTTTGTTTGCCCTTGTTACATCCCTTTCATATTTAAAAATACACATGCATGCACACATTCATTTAATTCATGCACACATAGATTTACGCTTACCTGATTCAATGTCTCTAACTAGAACCATAACTGAGCAATAACACTTGGATTCCTAACTGGAAATGGCATTGTTTAAGCCTGGGGCACACGAATTAAAGTACTTACTAGCCAGTGTAATTTGCGTGGTCAACTATGAAGTCAATTCTTCCACCAGCTCTTCCCAAAGGAAAGAAATAGCTTTTGAAAATATCCTATATCTTTGAACAGTGAAGAAAAAATAAAACCCAGCTCAAACCTATCATTAGGATATAAAATTGTCATCTGCTACAACAAATTGCAACCAAGTGAACACACACAATGCACAAATACTGATGTTTCACGACAATATACAATAGGAAGGACAAGATATTTTGAATAGAATGTTTGGAATACACAGGACAATAACTTTAAAACAATTTAAATCACATCATATTAGATATAATTAACTAATGTGATCCAATGTCTGTAGTCCGGGGTTGGGTTTGGTACTTTCTCAATTTGAAGAACACTTTGGAACTCAAACCAGGATTATAGATAGCCATCATGGGATGGATAGAACGTGAAGATTGAGTAATGCAGGAGAAGTTTGAAGTCAAGTAGAAAATGCTGCTTTGTTTATTGAGAATTGGAAAAAGACTGGTCTCCAAATAGTTATAATGAGTTGGTTACTTCATTGATTTTAAATCAACTTCTTTCCAAGTTTGGACGTTTTAGGCCATTACGTCCCACCAATTAGAATTAACTATATTAGCTAACACTGATAAAGTTGCAAGTGAAAACATCTTCTAGAACAATCCAGACTGGGTAGGTTTTGTACAAAAAGAGTTTCTTTTATTTTGCCTGCATCAAAAGAGAATTGAGGCCTTAGTTTTCGAGCATGCTTTCTTCAGAATCAGATCATAGGGAATATCAAGCGCCAGGGAAAATCAAGAGATTCCAGCAGTTCAAATGAGTATAAAGATTTATTGCAAGTTTAAGTTCTTTATAAGAATCTGAACCTGGGGTGAAATGCTCCCAGTTCGGACCGGATTGCCCAATCTGGTAGCAATGGCAGCGGGTGGTTCGGAGAACCAGTAGCAAAAATCCCTGCCCCCCCATGCCCAGCTGAGCCACGCGATCATCAAAAAATGCTTTTAAAAGGTTCTGATGATCCCAGCTGAGTTGCCTGATCATCAGAGGCTTTCAAAAGCATTTTTTTACAACCTCTTCAGGTTGTAGAAAAAATGCTTTTAAAAGTTAAAAAAAAAAAATTGGCCACGCCCACTCAGTCACATTGCCCCCCACCAAGCCATGCCCACAGAACTGGTAGTAACAATTTTTACATTTCACCACTGATCTGAACTACTAATGGAAATAAATAGGAGTTAAGAAGGAATTCAAGGTGGCTGGTCTTAGATCTCTTGTGGGTATGCAGGGACTCATGACGGATGATATGTTTGACCCCTCTCTGTGGCTCAGCCTGGTCATCTACAGGGAAACTCTAACAGCAGGATTGCCTTGATAAGTCTTGAGGTTGATGTAAAGATAGCTTTGAATTTAAAGAGCTCCTTTATGCAATATCGTCTATACCAGTCTTGGTATTTCTCAATCTTGACTGCTGGTTGTGGAAGGCTGATCTATACTTACCAGCATTGGTATCTTGATTTTTGAGAAAGCAAGGAATGAATTATCTGCAAAATTACACATTGTCACTGAGCTATGATATGTCAGATTTTAATTCTTAGTCTTAGGTCCCATGGGGTGGCTGGAAGAGAAGAAGGCCTGAACAATTGCATAGAGGAACTGATATCAGATGTGCAAGGTAGAGTATGTTAAGAAAATTGTTCACCACTGCAAGTAAGGACAATATTAAGACTTGGGAAGATGGTGAATTTTGATAAGTGGCTGGCTTGTTTCTCCAACTTTACCAGGCAAAACAAAAGACAGCACCTACCAAATCTTACCGATCTTGTGGGATGGCTGTCTTCTGAAAGAGCACTTAATTCAATCCCATTGAATCTGCCTCCTCCTGGAATCCCACCAAACCTGCTCCTTTCAGGGACAGTGCCCCTGCCTGAACTTCTCACCTTCCCACGCCTGCTGCACAGCTGTTCCATGGCTTGGTTGGTACACAAGTTTAGCACTTTGTCTATGTTCTGCTCTTCTGAGGACTTGCAGAATGAAAGAGTATGAATCCCAGGCTTAAAAACAGGAAGTTCCCAAGCCCACGTCTCCTCAACAGGTTTCAGAGGGCTAGGTAAAATGGGAGAGTGTGGGTCTTTTGAATCCCAGTATCTCTTAGCAGCTGAATTTTGCAAGTTCTAAGTTCTGAGCTTCCCCATTTGCTTGAGCAACCACTGACTTCCAGTCAAACACCTGTTCGCTGGGATGGAGAAGGTGCTTTAGATAGATAGATAGATAGATTTGACTGAGCAGCTTGATGGATGGGAGGGGAAAAAAAGAATTGGTGATAGAGGAGAATTGGTGAGGAATGCTCCTTCCCCAATCTGAAATAGATGATAAGAGTTGGACTGTTTCAGCCCCTACAATTAGATTAATTTCTTAGACTCAGTTCAGATCCTCTGCTAAATAAATCCAGTCCTTCTTTGGTAAAATGTTTCACCACCCATTGGGAATCCAATATGAGGTACTCAGGTTTCTGTGCCAAACAAGAAATTATACATATGTTTTGGGTCACCATGCTATAAAACATACGTATGCATAATAAGCAATTTGAGCAAAATCTATAATATAAATATATTGGCATGTGGGAATTAATTTATTCTTACAGCATTTTGTCATATGTACATTTTGTCCATGATGGAGGAGGAGAGATTGGAGAGCTGAAAAAATTGGTTCTTCCTCAAACATACCATGTTTGGGACTCTACAACATGTAACTAAGGGCCCAAATCCTCCACCGGAAAACAGAGGCTGTTGATGTTACATATTCCTCCAAAAAGAGAACCTAGATACAGGTAGTCCTTGGCTTACAACCATTCATTTAGTGACCATTCAAAATTACAATGGTACTGAAAAAATGACTTATGACCATTTTTCACAGTCATGACCTTTCCAGCATCCCTGTGATCATGAGATCAAAATTCAGATATTTGGCAACTGTTTCATATTTATGACCATTGCTGTATCCCAAGATCATGTGATCACCTTTTGTGACCTTTGACAAGCAAAGTTAATGGGGTTGTCAGTTTCCCTTGACAACCAAGTTACTAACTGATCAACTGCAGTGATTCACGTCACAAATGAGGCAAGAAAGGCCGTAGAATGGGACAAAATTTACTTAACAAATGTCTCACTTAACAACAGGAATTTTGGGCTCAGCTGTGGTTATAAGTCGAGGACTACCTGTATGTCAGATTGCATTAGGAAGAAAATACAACCCTCAGCATCAAGTGAAATGTTGAAGCTTTCTGCTAGAGTTTTTTTTTTTTAAATAAGCAATTTAGGGTAGAAAAGAAGAAAAAACAAATGTTCAGAAATTTTGCTAAATGACCATGCCTGCTTTCATCAAAGCAGAAAAAATGAAGCATGGTTGAAATGTCCTGTTGTTGCAACAACTTCTTGCAAAATGAATCTGGTCTGTGCTCAAAGCCTTTGCTGGCCGTAATCCTTTAAATCCCTTGCATGCCATAGCAAATTGAAATTCAGCTGGGGCTGTCCAGACTTGTAAAGACAAACCATCCTTCATCAAAGAGGCATCCAGATGGATAAATTACTCCCTTCATAGTCATGACACTATCTGTGAGAGTGATTTGTGTATATTAGCAGAGCAAGGAAAAGATGAAACAAAAAGCCCTTAAGAATAAACTTAGATGCAGAATGAAAACGATGTCTTGTAGCAGTCAAGTGGCTCTTTATGGAATCAGATATGGAAAGGAAAAAAGGCCATTCATTACAACATATATAAAACATAAGAACAACACACAGAGCAAGCAAAACAGCTCTCAAGACCTAGAGACTCTTCAAGACAAAATTCACGAGGGCACAGACAATATTATACAAATGGAATGAATTCCTCAGGAGTCTGGTTGAAGATAATTTGATCACAAGCATATTTATTCCCACAGAGGAAATGAAGTCATATAAAACTACAATCAGACAGACTCTCCTCGCTACTGCACGCCAATGAGATGCAATGCTGATTGATTAAGTCTACTGGCTTCCTAATTTGGGCTCTATCTCTTCTTCTCTTGGCTTCACTCAGAACTTGGCTTAATTAGATTTCCATCTGCATAAGCTTCGGTTAGCTTTGTGAAGGTTTCTCCTTGGGATGGAGACAAATACTCACCTTAGCTGCCCACATGAGAAGAAAGCACTGCTTCTTGCATAAGAGGTCTTCCTTTCCTGTCATATCCATCTTTTTACTCATACTCTATGTATTTAATTAGAGTCATTGGTTTGAAATGGGCAATCAAATCAGCAATTCCTCTTTCATTTTTTCTAAAACTTCCCCCCTCCTGTAGATTGGCCTGAAAGCAGGGGTGAAATCCAGCAGGTTCTGACAGGTTCTGGAGAACCGGTAGTGGAAATTTTGAGCAGTTCGGAGAACTGGTAGCAGAAATTTTGAGTAATTTGGAGAACTGGCAAATACCACCTCTGGCTGGCCCCAGAGTGGGGTGGGAATGGAGATTTTGCAATGTCCTTCCCCCAGGAGTGGGAAGAGAATGGAGATTTTGCAGTATCCTTCCCCTGCCATGCCCACCAAGCCACACCATGCCCACCAAGCCACAGAACCAGTAATAAAAAAAATTGGATTTCACCACTGCCTGAAAGGTAGTAGAAGCACAGTAAGTTGAGGGTGGAGGTTTGTTCTCTGAGCTTGTGGGTTGTATCAAAGAATGAACCTCCACCCTCGTCCTACACCTGAGCTACAGATATTTGCCACTTTTGCAAGCACAATAAGTGTCCATGTGATTCTAGTCATCACTCGGTCCCAGGATGGAATAGCTTAGGAGCGGGTGTAACACCAAAGGAGACTGTAGTGGGTGAGAAAAGCATAATAAACAGGTGAAACTCTCTCCAAAGGTTTTTGGAACCTGTCCTATTAGTACTTCCACCTTGGATAATCAATAAAAGAATTTTTTAAAAAATTCTAATAGTAGATCCTTCCTTATATACATTTTAAATTCTGTTTGTGTGAAAATATCAGTTTATTAGCCAACATCTTTTTCTGTTTGATGTGATATCTGTTGCACACCCAATTAAATTTTCCATTTGTGACTACTGTGTGTACTGTAGTTGTGTAAAATTTATCATTACTCATTCTTAAGCATAGGTTACTAAAAATTGTGGCTCTCAAATTGGATATTTTGGTACAATGGAGGAGTTTGGCCGAGAGTCTTATTCACTGTGGATTTTATTTTATTTTTGTGGTAAATTCATTCAGCAATTAATCAAGAGAACAAAAAAAAAGCATCTGGATTATCTAAACAGCACTCATAATATTGCTTAGAATTCATGTGTGGAAAATTGAATCAAGAAAAAGACAATGGAGGCACATCCGCTTGGAAAGAAGATGATGTTAATCATTTTAATTTAAAAGGCTTTTCCCCTACTTTAATCATAGCTATTTACACTAAAGATGACATCTATAGCTGTATTATTCAAAGAATGGAAGGACTCACTCACAGAACATACCTTGAAGGAACTGGTGTAGAAATACATTGGCCACAACTGATTTTTAAAACATGTGTATTGTGTGACCCACCTTGTATGCGCAAGATGAGCAATACAGTATATGGCCCAATATCTCCCTGAGGCTCTCAGCATCTCTTCTGCATCCCCAAAATTGTGCCAGTGAAATTTGGTCTCGAGCAATTGCAGTATCTTGGATATCCAGGCCGCCAAACTCTCTTTTGTAGCCCTTTTAGCAAACTCTGAGGGTTTCATTTAATTTCATTTTCCTGCTTTGCCTTGGTTCTAAATCGACTTGACAAACTTAAAAGGAACAAAGAAATAGGATATATAATTTCTCTGATGCCATAAATTACCTTCCTGAATGGTTGAAAGAGAAAGTGAGGTACAGATTGCCTCTTATTCATCTCTTTCTTCAATGCCCACTATTAGTAATGCTTTTCTCTTCCTTCTGCATTTATGTCTCTATTGAAATTCATTTAGCTCCTTCTGGGATGGGAGAAGAAGACAGACAGGCTTAGCATTTGTTTTGATGTTGGGATACCTTATTTATATTGTTCAGCACATCAGTGAAGTTATATTCTCTCTCTCTCTCTCTCTCTCTCTCTCCTTCCCTCTCTCCCTTTCCCTCTCCGTGCATACTAAAAAGGATATACAGTGGTACCATTTGGTAGTGCAGTGGTTAGAATGAAGTATTGCAGGCTAACTTTGTTCTCTGCCAGAGGTTCAATCCTCACGGCTCAAGGTAGACTCAACCTTCCATCCTTCTGGGGTTGATAAAATGAGGACCCAGATTGTTTCAGGACAATATGCTGAAATGTGTACACTGCTTAGAGAGTGTTGTAAAGCACTATAGCACTAAGTGCTATTGCTGTTGCTACCTTGGTACTCAACTACTTTGAATCTCAACGAATTTGGTACTCAATGTATTTGACACAAATATTTTGTCCCAGTACTCATTGTTTGTTTGGTACTCAACGCACAAGCTAGAATTTGTTGGTGTCGGCTCTCTTGTGACTCACTACATTATTCCTTATGGGAAAAATGTGTTTGGTACGCATTGTTTTTTGGTACTCATCACGCCTCCCAGAACCAATTAATGATGAATACAGGTACCACTGTACAACAACTTTGTAGCTTTTAGATTTAGGAAAGCTTCTCCATGACATTTTATTTAATTTAGAATTTAAGTCAAGAAGACAGATAACAAAGAAAGCATGTGCATAACAATATTTCAGAAAGATCACAAAAGATTTTTTTTTTTTGCTTTAATTTATATGCCGCCCTTCTCCAGAGACTTAGGGTGGCTTACAATGCATTAAGCAATAGCCTTCATACTTTTGTATATTTATACAAAGTCAGCTTATTGCCCCCACAATCTGGGTTCCTCATTTCACCTACCTTTGAAAGGATGGAAGGCTCAATCAACCTTGAGCCTGGTGAGATTTGAACTTGCAGTAATTGCAAGCAGCAGATGTTAATAACAGTGCTTTAGTCCACTGTACTACAGGCTCTCAGACATTCACCAGTGTATAATAAATTCTTTATGAAACAAGAAGAATCATTCTGGAGAGGATTGCTATTCAAAGAAATATTAAACCACTGTAGCTTGATATTGCTTATTTTTAAGTGTTTAAAGTGAAGAGTGGAGTGGTAACTTCATGGCTTTGGAGTTTCTTCTAATTACAAATGCTTAGATCAGGGGTGTCAAACTTGATTTCATTGAGGGCCGCATCAGGGTTGTGTTTTACCTTGGGGGGCTAGGGTAGGCATGGCCAGGGTGGGCATGTCAGGCCTGGAAACCATTTTTTGCATTAGGGGTGTTACTTGGAACCCTGACAGGGCATGGTCAGCTCAACTTCACTCATGTCAGGGGTGCCTGTGGTGGCCTGAGCGCTCTGCCAGGGAAAACAAGCTCCCAAGCTCTGTTTTCTTCTGCGATGGCCTCCTGCAACTCTCTGCCAGTGAAAACGGAGCTCGGGAGAGCCGCCTGCAGCCCTCCTGAGCTCTGTTTCTGTTGGCAGAGGCACAGTGAGCTGGTACTTCGCTGTTTGCAGGGTGGCCCCGCGGGCCAGGACTAAGCACCCCGCGGGCTGGATTTGGCCCTGGGCCTTGAGTTTGATACCCCTTGTTTAGATTATTTAAACACTAGGCAAAACAGATTAGGGATTGGAATATCTCGTTTGATGCTATTTTTGCATCCTGCTATTGATCATCTGGAGAGAGCATTGGCTGTCTCGTGTGATTTTTGTATTTCTAAGCTGATGGGGATGAAAATGACCACAGGTTGGCTTGAAACTGCTTCTAAGAGTTTGGGAAGTGAAAGCAGAGGTAGTGTGGAAGACTTAATAGATGCTTTTTAAAATTACGTTCTGTTCTCAACTGGAATTTGATAAGGCATCTGAAGAACTTTCCCATAGGAAATAAATTGAAAGCTATAGCCGAGCTTCTATATGACATTCACACAATGATTCCTTTATGCAGAACTGCCCAACTCTTGGCCCCTAATATGTCGAAGTCCTACACCATTTGTATAATCTCTTTGCTTTTCCCTGACTGCCAGTCATGAAATGCTGCTCTTTCTGAAATAATTTCCTATTTGCTAAGATTCATCTCCGACATTTCATTAAATATGATCATTTAACTGTACAAGTACAAATGTATTTTTAATTTCGCTTACTGCAGATATTACAGATGTGGGGGAAATGAATTCATATTGCTCTAGGACAAATATATCATTCACATACGCATGCCACCAAAAAGGGAAAAAATATTAAAAATTACTGAAACTTCTAACAAGATTTATACTTAACATTTCCATTTCCAGTGTGTTGCCTGTGAAACATATTGTATGTCATTCGACCATACATGATGCTATGAAGAATGATTGTGGGGGTTTCAGTGGGAAGTCTTTATCACCAGCTTTCAGACTTAAATATCATGCCACGCTGTAATTTGTGGCTTTAAGATGTAAGGTGAATTGGACAGGGATTAGAGGGGCAAGTTTTAAATTATCAAATAGGCTTTAGCCCAAGGATTGCCACAATAGTAGGGAAAAGAAAAGGGGAAAAGGTATCGCCATTGAAATGTATTGAGAATTAACATATCATAAGCTTTATTTACTCATGGTGAATTTTGCATTGGGATACCCACAGCAAAGTTAGCCAGAACCTTCAAAAGCATAGGAGTGTCCAGTTTTAACAAAAAGCTCTCTTACTTATTAGAATATTTCTAAAATTTGCCACCAGGATTTCATTACTTCCCCTGACAGGACATTGAAAAATACATTCATTTTAACACTAGATCTCATGTGATATTAACTGATCAGCATCTCAAGCAATTACACAGAGGCCAACAGCTCTGACTGCTGAATATTCAATAATATATGTAGGAAAACATGATTCAAGATGACTTAATATTCCTTAGGTCACTGCTAAGAAAATGTCCTACAAATTTATAGATACTCTGATTTCCTGGCCAAAAGGAATCATACGTGGCTGCATGTTAAGATGAGGTAGACATATCCTATATATTTGTTTCGTCTTCTGTACAGACTGAATACTAATAGGTTTGCTTTCTACAGTGTTTAGGCCAGAATAAGCTTTAGAAGAACATTGCTAATTCACACAAAGTTATGGTCATTGATTCTACAGAGTCGCTTATGCACAGCATCTTTATAGCAATAGCAATAGCACTTAGACTTATATACTGCTTCACAGTGCTTTGCAGCCCTCTCTAAGTGGTTTACAGAGTCAGCCTATTGCCCCCAACAATCTGGGTCCTTATTTTACCCACCTCGGAAGGATGGAAGGATGAGTCAACCTTGAGCCTGGTGAGATTTGAACTGCTGAACTGCTGAACTGCTGGCAGCCAGTGATCAGCAGAAGTAGCCTGCAGTACTGCATTCTAACCACTGTGCCACCATAGCTCATAGATGTAGGTTGCTTGCAGCAACCTGGATAAATTAAAATCCAGTGAACCGTTATGAGTGAACAAGAAGTAAATGGTGGTCACACCAGCAGAATAGGGTTTGATAATGAGGACAGCAAATATTATTCCGTTATAATTTTCTATAACTCAAGGTGTGTCTTCTCAGCAGTAAGGAAAAGCCATAGAAGAACTTAACCCATTAATTAGCTGTATCACCAATATCTCCCCAAAATACAGACAAAATATAAATAATGAAATTAAACTCCTTTAGGTTTCCAGATGCATATTTTTACATTTTAACCTACCTCTGTATCTTATATTTTGCTTGGCCTATGGATGAGCAAAGATACACTAAAATGATCATGTTCACTGTAGATAAACTTTAATAACTTAATCCAACTGCATCTATTCGTGGACAATGAAGTATGGAAAATTCCTTCCCAGGAGTTAACACAGATTTCTCCAAAAGGGTCTTCAAAGCATCATGTTGAGAGAACATAAAAACTATGCTGGAGCAGCCTAAAGTACCATCTGTTCCAGCATTCGGTTTCACTCAGAAATATACCCCAAAAGCTCACAAATGAGGACAGGCAGATATGATCACCCATTTCCACTCTCGTTCTCCAGCTGCTGATTCCAGAAACTGACCTTTCCTTAGAGCGGTGATACTCAAATGTTGTGATACCACAACCACGTGAAATGATAAATGAACTTGTGCACCCCCACGAATAAAACAATTTATTTTATTGGCATTAGTAATACTCAAAAGTTCAAAGTTGACTATGCCCGAGGCACACTTTTAAAAAGCTTTGGTGGCTTCTAAATGACTCATGGTTTTTAGAGGTCATAACCCACCATTTGAAAGCTCCACTGTGTTAGGTTACCTTCAAGACAAGATGCCTCAAGAGACAGAAATAAGGCTGGGCATTTCTAGTGAGGTGGGTAGACTCTGATTCCACATGAATTGTCTGTGATATTAGAAGCTGTCCCAGGAATTGCATAGAAAGAAGAGAGAGTTTGGCAGTGTCCATGATAACGTCTCATTGCTCATTCTGGAATGTATTTAGTTCCAAAGTGTTTGAGTAATTAATCTCTGTATATCCCTGAATGATGTTAATTGCTGCATAGGTTTTCTGTCTATTCCTGGAGACATGAAGAAAACAAGAGGAAAAAAAAGAGGAAGTAACAGAGATGCAGCAGAGAACTCTAAGCATGGAGGTTACTAGTTTAAAAGCATCAAAAAAAAAAAAAAAGAACAGAAGTTTAGAAAGTAAAAGAGCTACTGTATATGGTCTTATTTGAAGCTAGGGCTTTGTTAGTACAAATACTATTACATTACTTCACAATTTCCAAGCCTTCTGCATGACCACTTATGTTTCCTATACCATGCACATGTCAGATGTGGTAGTTATGTGCTATTTTATTGTCTGCTTATCTTTTTTTCTGTTCAGATTCTTTCCAATCTACTTAGCAGATCTTCCTGCTCTCTGGTTATTCACATATTTGCCTGTGTCATGAAGTAGGATAGAGAGTGATTTTATGAGATTAAAATAGAATAGAAGGTAATTAATTTATTAAAGGAGCAGTTCCTGGAATGTCCTTTGGCCAAACCACTTCCTTAACAATTCCCTAGTCCAGGAAATAGTCAGAAGACACTAAGGGAAATACCTTCAATAAATACTTCACAAGCAACTGATTATGAGCAAAGCAAATTAAATTATTTCAATTTTGAGTGACCTCTTTAGCTGCCACGCGACAGACTTTTCTATAAATCAACTGTTTGAAATACTGCACAGACACCTGGTATGAGAGTTTGCTGAAATATTTTCAAGATGAGAAGCAAGGAACTAGGTGTACAAAATCGCTTCTGAGGGATGTAGATTTGAGAGATTGATGTTTCTAGTTAAACCTTAAGGGAAATTTGGATAGAGCTACATAATAACCTGTGGCATGAATGAAATCTCTGATTTCTATTCTGTTCGTGTCTGGACAGTATAAGACAAATGGAACCGAAAACTGAGAAGAATAACATTTTCTATAATTATATAAATTACAGAAGGGATGACTGTAATCACCCAAAATGCCTCTAGGGGGCTAGATTACTAGAAGACAATTTCTTAAATAGATCCACAGCCTTGGGTTGAAAAATATGGCAGGCAACAGAGGCTGGATTGAAGATGGGTAAACTAAGATAGTTAAACCTTTGGAAGGAACATACCAGGTAGCCGAAAGCAGCATAAGCCACTTGAGGATTTCTAGATGCTTGGCATGTCAACACCCATCAATCTCAGCCAGCATCATTAGCAGGAGATAATAGAAACTGTAGAGCAATAATTCAAGAAAGTTGAGCTGATACAAATATGCTGCATATCTACTGCATTTGTTTATGTAGATTTGAGGTCTAACATAAAGCAAATGTGCATTTTGCTTTGTTAGGTCTAATATAAAGCAGCAGGATAGTTCCAGCTTCTTCTGAATTCTTGGGTCTACCATCCATTAAAGATTCAATAAACTTTTGATGCTGCTGCACTACTGACTTCCCCCCCCTCCCTCTTTCCCCCTCCTCCCATTTGTATGCTGCTCTTGCAGAAATGACACCGCTTCTGATATGTATTTTATTTATTTGTATTTATTTTATTTGTCAAGTATGTATTAGATAATATATATAAGCATGGATTGAATACATAAAATGAATACAAATAAAGGGAACATTAAGACAGGGACAGTAGGCACACTGGTGCTCTTCTGCATGCCCCTTACAGACCTCTGAGGAATGGGGTGAGGTCAACAGTAGACTGTCTTAGGTTAAAATTATGGGGGGGTTGGGATGAAACCATAGAATCAGTGGTCCAGACATTGACCATTCTGTCGCTGAAGTCATATTTTCTGCAATCGAGTTTGGAGCGGTTCACTTTAAGTTTGTATCTATTGTGTGCTCATGTATTGTTGTGGTTGAAGCTGAAGTAGTCATTGACAGGTAGGACATTGTAGCAGATAATTTTATGAGCTACACTTAGGTCATACCAAAGGCGGCGTAGTTCTAAGGTTTCTAAGCTTAGAATTAAAGTTTGGTGGCATAAGGTATTTTGTATATTTTGTATATTCAGATAAATATGGTGAACAGCAATACAAGGCAAGCAGATGATCAGTTTGATAGCAGTTTTATATTAAGAGGTTATCATCCCAAACACTGGTGGTCTGTGTTACACTAAATAGTAAAAATGATTCACAGCAGTAAAAGATTGAACTATTTACCCTACAACAAACCAAAAACCAATGAGGTCACAAGGAGGAAGAAATGCCATCTAACAGGACCACTTTAAAACATTCAGAGGAAAAATCTCAAATGTGCTATCATATTAATCCTGTAACAAAATATTATCTTAGTTTTCAGTGTCCTTTCTTTTACTCCTTCATTCCATTTTTCTTCTTACCTGGTTTTCTGTTTCCTGTGTTTCCTCGCCAATAACCATTCTGCAGTTCTGGTCACTGAGCTTGTCTGGTCCTTATTAATCTCTTTGGGATGTTTTTTAAAATCATTATTAATTGTCCCCATACATTTTCCTAAGACCACTAATGGTTTCTGTTCTTTTGCCATTTGATAATCTCTGGAACTTGCTAACGGCTGCTTTTTGTTTTTCAGGAATTCTGTTTTGGCTGCCTTTTGGTCACTCCTCACCATGAGTTTGCTTTTAGAGGGAATGATTCATTTCTCCATGCCTTGCCAGCTCCTAAAAGCTCATACCTATGGGGGGAAAAAAGGGGTGTGAAAAAATCATTTCTCTGCTCCTGGCATTTTTTCCAACAGGATCCTCCTATTCTTGATGGAAGGTCACCTGATAGATTGGGCTCTTGGTGGCTGTGGAATGTGAGTCCCTTTGTCAACTCATCAGCACTGATGGGACGAGAAGCAGAACAAAAGGCCCTGAGCCCACAACTCTCCCCAAAGCACGTTCAACCAAGATATAAGAGATGGACCCAGAAAAATGTAAGGAATGTTCATTTTAAATTAGGGCTATCAGATCTGGGCAAGCACTTGATAGCAGCCAAAGCTTCAAGCAGTCTGTATCTTCTGAAGTCCTATTTTAAATTCATACAGGTAGGCCTCCACTTTCAACAGTTCACTTAGTGACCGTTTGAAGTTACAATGGGATTGATTTATACTTATGGCCGTTGCAGTATCCCTGTGGTCATGTGATCAAAATTTGGGTGCTTGGCAACTGGTTCCTATTTGTGATGGTTGCAATGTTCCGGAGTCATGTGATCACCTTCTGGGACCTTCTGAAAAAGCAAAGTCCATGGGGAAGCCAGATTCACTTAACAACCGTGTTACTAACTTAACAATTTCAGTGATTTGCTTAACAACGGTGGCAAGAAAAGTTGTAAAATGGGGCAAAACTCACTTAACAACTGTTTCACTTAACAACAGAAAAGTCAGGTTCAACTGTGGTCATAAGCTGAGGCTACCTGTATTTTTACTTGGATGAAGATTAAATCGGTAATTGAAAGCACCTCCCTAGGAGGTTTGACGCACTATGCCAGAAACAGCCTGGGATACTTGTGTTCCCAAACTGTCATCCATATTTGTAGACTGAGCTAATGAAATTCTTGATCACCTGCTATGTAGCTGAATTAGCAGAAAAGCAGGAGAAAATATTTTCTGTTTGGAAGGAGCTTATAGGCTTCCCCATTGCTGTGGCTCCCGGGATGCAACTGGCATAGAATTCTCTTCATGTGGTGGCTTGATAGCTTGGCAGTAATTGTTTTCCCGCCCCACCATTTGACCAGATAAATGGACATCACTCTGCTGATTCCACTATAAAATAGAATATGGCTGTTAGCACTTTTTGCAGATCCTATCAATTGTTTCCTTGCTCAGAATAGTTGGATGAAACCCACAGGTGTTCTACCTTTGCAGGAATCTGGGTTTGTCTTCCAAGCTTTTGGACTTGTGTTGGAGCCCATCTTCAGGGAACTTCTCTCTAGCAGAGTGTGTGCTGTTCTCTATGTTGTATTTATATGGTATCTTTTTCCTCTCTGTGCAAAGTGGCATGTTGTTTGAGGTACATTCCCCATGAACAGTGTTTTTGGAACTTTAAGATGAGTGAAGATCTCCAATGCTGGCTGGAGAATTCTGGGAGTTGGTCCATTCATCTTAAAGTTGCTAAGTTTGAAAAGCACTATCTTAGTGACTACTGGTCACTGCTTCTGTGCTCTAGCACTTTCCTTCCTTTCTCTTTTGTGTGGCATTGGGGCAGAGGGAATAAATTTGTGTTGCTGAAGAACCAAAGGAACTTTGTTTTCCCATGGGCAACCTTCAGTGCCCAGCCATAGTGACATCACATGCATAATGATGTTGCACAATTGTTGCAAATGACACAATGCACATCATTTACATCTGAAGCCACAATGCACACTATGTAACAGAGTTGGAAGGGGTCTTGGAGGTCATCTAGTCCAACCTCCTGCTCACGCAGAGACCTATACTAGGGATTTGAACCACTGAACCTTTCTGATTGGCAAGCTCAGTGTCTTAGCCACTGAGCCACCTCATTTGAACTCCCCTCCTCCATCCCTCATGGACTTCCATGTTAGAGGAGTCAAAGGCTGCTGCTTCATATTCTGACCTTAAAAGTCTAGAATGAGATAATTCAATGAACTGTAAGGAGGAGGAGGAGATACAGAACAAGCAGACTGCAAGATTCTGTTACTACGACTATTAGTAGATGTTTCTGAGTCACTCTTGACTCCTGCCATCTGCCTAGACTAGTCTCTGCACTTTAATTCATGGGATTTTCAGAAGTGGTTTGTGATTGTTTTGTTTCTAGGACTGAGAGAGGGTGGCTGGCTTAGATTACAGCTGGATTTGTGTTTAAGGCAAGACTAAGATTTAGAGTATCCCACTTCCCAGCTTGTTACCTTAACTGCTTCACAAAACTGGGTCTCTCTTTTATTACAGGCAATCTCAACAAAAGTATAGTTATAGCTTTCCCATGGAGTTGATTTTCTGCTCTGGACTACCTAGCCAACATATGGTCCAGTTAAAAATGATTTGAAGGAAGTTAGAAATGAAAAAAAGTGGAAGCACCCTAAATGTGGAATATATAATTACTTCCAGATCACTTGTCAAAAGAGCAAACACATAAAAATAACCTTTCAAAAATTCAGCAATGGTGTTAATAACATGCTTCAGAAAAGGATTACAAATCTGGATGTTATTGCTCCTTCCACTCCCCTCAATTAGCTTATAAGCATGAATGCTCATTTCTTGCAAGTTATAATCATGGCTTTTGCATATCTCAGAAACAAATTGGGACCTCGTATATTTCTTAAAGGTTTTATGAAAAATGAAGACATCATTTTTTTAAAAATTACAACGATAATGCATATATTTTCTCCCAATGTAAATGTCCAGAAAATAGAAATCTAAACCAACCATAAAATAATTAATTATTTAACTACAAAAAAAGTTAACCTGACTGAATTCAACATGCTGTATGCAAAACCTTGTTTATAATATATTTCCCCCTCCCCCAATCCATTTATTGAATTCCTACCAATATGCATTTTGTAATGTCAGGGGATGATTGCTGATGTAGTTGATTTCTCCATCCATCCATCCATCATGCAAGTTTTTACAATGGTTGACCTGGTTAATTTCAATAATTTAATTCAAGACGTGGAATAATCATTCAGAAACAGGTTTTGCACTCCACTATATGTTTGATAGGTATATACTGCAATCTATGTAGCTTTAGCATACCATAAATACAGACTCAGAGTGAAAAAGTTTGGATTACAAATGAATTTATAGACAAGGACCAAGGTTGCTGAATTGCTTTTGAACATCCCATCCCATCCCATCAGCTACCCTACCCTACTCTACGCTGTCAGAAGTTCAGTGGTTTAACGAAACTGGATGCATGGAGATACTGATCTTGCTTTGTATTTAATAAAACATGGATAATCAAATATGAATCAATATGTGTGATCTGTGCAGTATAAAATGGAGTATGCCTATGGAACAGAGGCAGTGTACCAAATCCAAGGCTTATTCCCTTTCCTCTTATCATTACAGCATGGAATGAAGTAGTGTATGAATCACACTGCAATTACTTCCCATGTCTCAGAAAAGGACAGACATAATCATTGTACCAATTTTTTCCAGTTGTATTTATGCAGATCTAAACCCTATTAATTAACAATAGGCTGGTGAAACCACATTCATCTTTGATTCTCCTTATAACCTGTATCTCTGGAAAGCCTCTGGTAAAAACCACATAGTGAAAGAAAACAGGGCCACGTTGTCACAATTTTGGAAATCCATCAGTTCCCATGCTGTACAGAAGAGGCCAACAGAGAATTCTTTTAACCTCAAGTTCCAAAGTGGATTGATCTATGAACTCATCAGTCAAGTTTTTCCCATCTTTACTCTTGAGACCCAGCTAATGATACCAAAGATCGAGTTGCATATCATTGTATAAGTGCAATCTCACTTCAGACTGATGAGAAATCTTAGGAATGTTGGTACTTACTCAAGATTCAGTCATCTTAGAAGGAAGTAACTGGAGATTGTGCGCACTTCAAATGCACACACATTTTTACACACAATGAAAAGTTAGATTCACAGCATTCATTTTCTATAAAATTCTTGTTTCCTGCCAGACTTCTTTGAAAACCAGGGGTGAAATGCTACCGGTCCAGACTGGTTCGGCCGAACTGGTAGTGGCGGTGGCGTGTGGTTTGGAGAACCGGTAGCAGTGGCAGCGCAAGGCTACGCCCACCCACCCAGACATCGTTTTTGACCTTTTGCGCATGTGCAGAAGGCTTTGCGCATGTGCAGAGGGTCCAAGCATGCATGTGACATGTGCGGAGCATGCACTTCTGAAGCAGTAGGGAAGGTAAGTAGATTTCACCCCTGTTGAAAACTATAGAATTTTTCTCCAAAAATCATGCTAGTTTTCCCACATCCTCTTCTGTAACGTTTCTTCCAGAACAAACTGTATTCCTCTTACACCCACTTACTTTATTCTTCCCCCATTCCAATTTAGGGAGAAAAGTTAGGTAAATTAATTCTCATCCACCACAGCTGCTAATCTTCAGGTGGAAATACAGGGTATTATTGGTTATCAGAGGCCATGTGTCAGCTTTTAAGGGGCATTGCCTCTGGGTAGCACAATGATAGTTCTAGTTAAAGGTATCTGACACTGAGGAATGGCAGAGCTACAAGAGTCTCTATATCTTGACTAACCTAACATTATTAATAATATAACTTGATCAGGATTTGTAGTGGAGGGGAGTAAAACTAAATGAGCATTATGGATCATGCAACCTTCCTCATCAACGTTTTCAAGGTGAAGTAGCAATAACCGACCTTCTAACGATGCATTTAAAAATGCAGTATTATTAAAATAGATTTTTTCCCCCAGAAGAAGATTATCATTTTTTAAATGTTTAATTTTATGCTTGACAAACCAACCAATAGGTAAAGGTAGAACTTTCTGTAGCTATTGTCTAAGGAATTGTTTGCTGTTGGGGAAATTCGGGACACCAAATTGTGCTTGACCTTCCCAAGGCTTGTGGAAACAACAAAAACACAAAAAAACGCTTGTAAGATATTTTTCTACAGATGGCAAAAAGGAGGAGTGCCAAACTCTGGAAACTAGCCTTCCATAACAGTGCATGACCAATAGACTTGGGGAAAAAACTTTGCACTTTTTTTTTGGGAAATATTTTTTATTGTTTTATATCATACGTTTCCTTTCTATGTTGAACAGTGTGCTCTCTAGGTGTTCAAGATGTTAACATGCGAATGTACAAACATCATCATCATTATAGTCATATATATATTAACAAATATACAATAACATATAAACAGATATATAATAACATCCATCATATTATAACATACGTTATCTTCCATTATGGTGTCAATTATATAACCATCAAGTAAAAAAAAATAAAAAATTACCCGTCTGTTTTCCTTTCATATACACACCATATTTCACCCACTTTTACAACAACAATCCATCTCTTTCCGTCTTCCTTCTCCTTCCCTCCCTTCCCTTCTCCCCTCCATTTCTCTCTCCTTCCTTCTTTCCTTCTCCTCTCCTTCCCTCTCTCCTTCTTCTCTCCCCTCTCTACTTCCCTTTCCTCCCTTTTTCTCTCCTCCTCCCTCTCCTCCTCCTTCTTCTTCTCCACTTCCCTCTCCTTCCCTTTCTCCTACTCCTCTTGTCCCATCCACTTCCCTCTCTCCTTTCCCCTCTCTACTTCCGTCTTCTTCCATGTCGTTCCTTCTCTTCCCCCAACCTTTCTCCCCTCCTCTCCTCTTGCACTTTTTGATAAGAAAGAGAAAACACTGAATTCTGTTATTCAATCAAATCCCAGGGTATCATATTTGAAGGTTTTAAGAGAACATCATCGATGGAAGATTTGATGCTGAGATCAGTCAGAGACACTTTCCATAACCCAAGGAGAAAATAGATCCAAGGTCCCTTTTATACCTTGTAAAGAATACTAAAATTGCAATTCTGAACAGTTTGGAAAAACAGTTTTCACATCATTATTGAAGATATTTGAAAATGGTTTACCCATACTGAGTAAAACAATTCTATAACAAGGGATATGATTTTCTCTTGTCAGTCTAGAACTCGGAGGTTGATAAGTGAGTCACACTTGCTTTTACGATCCTTTTTGCCACTGTCATTAAACAAATCATGTGGTCATTAAGTAAATCCAGCTTCCCCTATTGTGTATTCCCCCCTAATCCTATATAGCAGATGTTCTTAGAGGAATCAATCACTGACTTTAATCTTGAAAATATCAGCAATACCCCCTTAACCTCTTTCCATCTCAAAAGACATTTTAAAAATGTAGGCTATCTCTGAAGGGAGGGCCCATTTAGCTAACAGACTGGTGTTTTTTATTTATTTATTTAAGACAATCAATAACTGAATGTATTGCCTCCACAAACATCTTCATGTTTCTTTTTCAGGTCAGAGGATAATTAGCACTGCAGAAAAAACAATTGCTACCAACCTGCCTTCCATTGAGGACCTGTATACTGCACTGGTCAAAAAGAGGGCTGTGGAAATATTTACAGACCCCTCGCATCCTGGACATAAACTGTTTCAACTCCTACCCTCAAAATGACACTATAGAACACTGCACACCAGTACAACTAGACACAAGAACAGTTTTTTCCCGAATGCCATCACTCTGCTAAACAAATAATTCCCTCAACACTGTCAAATTATTTACTAAGTCTGCACTACTATTAATCTTCTCATCATTCCCACCACCCATCTCCTTCCACTTATGACTGTATGACTGTAATTTTGTTGCTTGTATCCTTACGATTTATATTGATATTGTTTCCTGATTGCTTATTTGTACCCTATGACTATCATTAAGTATTGTACCTTATGATTCTTGATGAACATATCTTTTCTTTTATGTACATTGAGAGCATATGCACCAAGACAAATTCCTTGTGTGTCCAATCACACTTGGCCAATAAAAAATTCTATTCTATTCTATTCTATTCTATTCTCGGTTTCTTTTTCAGGTCAAGCAAACTTGTTCCATCCTCAAATTCCCTGAGGATCAGTAAACAACCAGGCAATCAATTATTCTAGAAGAAGATCACTGCATTTGGGCACTCATTTTCTTGAGCAAGCGAAATTTTAATACTGTTCTTCTTTTATTACAACCGCTTGAATTGTAATACACTGAATTCACTGGCCATTGATGAATGTCTAGCAGTTGGTTTTGTTGAGGAGCCAGAAGCATTGTCCAACCAAATAGCAGCCCTATGCTTCAGTGAGCTAACTAGTCATATCACCTGGGGTGAAATACCGCAAAGGTATACTTTGCATTTGACATCGGTTGGACTATTAGACTTTTATTTGATAAACTCCACCAAGCTCTCAAAGAGTGATCATCACTACTGACCTCAATTGTCCCCTGAGAAGCTTAGTGTGTCTTTGCATTTCACAGTCCTTGTAAATACAGAGGTATCCATCTTCCTTTTCCTTCTTTCTCTGTTATTATATTAGGGCTCTCAAATATGGACCTCCTCTAGATGACAGCAACAACATAGATTTTTCTAATTTTTTTTGCGTTTGGGTGCTTCTCCTCACCTTAATGATGCAATGAGCTTTCCCTCTAGAAATAAGATAATTATGCAAAGTTTTGAAAACAAAAGTGGTTCTTTTCTAGTCATCTTTTCACAGTGAGTGATTATTATGTTATGAAAGAAGAACACATTCTCTTCCATAACACAGCCTACCTATATAAAGGTACAGAAGACACTCTTAAATTTAACTTCTGGGTCAATTGTTCATCTCCAATGTTAAAATATTTCACTTCATTCTATTAATATAAAATGTCAAGTTTGCCTGCTCTTCTTTTTTAATTGCAATCTTTAGTTCCTTCTAGTTCCTTCTAGTTCCCTCTAGTGTTCAATTTTAAAGTCTTGTTTTATTATGCTTTTTAAACAATTAAAAGCAAAAGCATTTTCCCATGGGACAGATTGTTTATAATTAATTCCAAAATCTCATTTCAAATTTATTTTGACACAGTCTGTTTGTAATTTCCTAAAATCAAAGTTTTAATCACTCTTTTGCTGTTTATTCTAGAATTTCTTTTTAAGTTCTTAAACTTTTATTTAAAATTTGTTTCAATGAGGATTGAAGGAAACTCCCCTGGTGTCAATCCAAAAGTTCCTACTTTCTGAAAAACAGTTAATAAGCAATTTCTGAAAGTGATTAGAAGAGGAAGAATGTGAACTCAATGTCCTTTCAAAGATGCTAATCATGGTTTAAGCAAGTTGGATATTTTCTCATCTCCCAGAGTCCTAGACCTCATTGGGACCACTGTCTTGCAATGATTTCATGAGTGGCAACTATCTGGAGCACTTGTGAGCAATCTCAAGTCCTCTCCTTGTCCAGAGATAACATTATAAAGAGCCGATCTATTTTCTGGCTCTTTGTTCTACTGCAGTTGTTGGCTCCACTTTTTGTGGGGCCACCTTCAGTTTGCCGTTTCTTCCCCAGAAGCCCTGAATCTGTTGATTCTGACTTGGAGGGGTGGTTACTAGGGAATGTACTTGTGGGTTTACAATAATATTCCACTCTTTTTGTTTTATGGTTTTAGTATGTTTCAAAGTACTAAAGTACTAAGTATCTTGCCTGGTTGTCTTCACCTTGTATTGCTTTCTGGCACCAAGCAACACATTCAGAGATGCATCTGGAACTAAATAGCATTCAGCTTTTAAATCAGAATTACATGTTCCTCTGCAATCAAAGCAATTTTTTTGTCATTTAAAAACTGAATCTCAGAAATGAGACATCACTACAAGAGAAACATTTGGAAGAAAAATTTTGAGCCCTGTCCTTCCTCTTGTTCCCTGCATCAAATGTTTTAATTATTAAAAAGTTGGGAGCTGATCCAGTTGCCTTGGAATACCATTAAAGATTAGCTTCAACACTCACCCCCAAAAGGCTCTGATTAAAAAGAAAACTTGATCTCACTTCCTTTTTCTTTTTCAATCCTCCTCTGGGAATATTGAAATGATGTTTTTGATTATTTGTATTGACCTTTCCAGTAAAAAAAAACAAAACAAAAAACCACTCAGGCAAGCGATCAGTACAATCTGGAAAGACACTAAGAAAATTAACTTGGCAAAAAGCGGTTGATTTTATCCTAATTCTGCTGTTAACTGCCATGTCCCATTGTCCAGTTTCAACTATCTGATAGATATTTGTCCGGGTTTAGCAAATTGCTAAGGGATCTCATAAAGGAATAAATCTCCACACTCAATACTCTCTTTGCCTCGGGGTGCTTCCTTATCTGTTGCCTTGATATTTAACTTTCTGTGTGAAAGGTTTCCTTACCCTCCTCCCCACACTTCCCTAGATCTGGAAACATTCCTTCATACGGATCTGTACCTGAATGATAAAATTGGGATGATTTCAGACTTCAGAATCTCTTCAGCCAAGAGATCTATGTGGCCTTATATACTGTCAGTGTGAGCATTTCACTTTTAAGATGCACACAGTTACTAGCTTACAAACTCCAAAAGCAATGAGAGACCATTACTATAGTACTATAAACTGAAAAATATTATCTTTTTAACACTTCCTATAGGTTGTTCAGTTATGTTATAAAGGCTATATGTTGTATATCGTATAGGCTATAAGTTAAGCGCATATGTTTTCATGCCGTTTTGTGTTTACCTACTGATTAGCAATAGCATTTGGAACAAATAACATTACTGTACTGAATGAAGTCCAGTATTGATTCTATTCTGATGTTGTCCAGATGGTTTATACCAATTCTCTTAATTTTCAGCCATTTACAATCTGGTGTATATCGCTTTCCTCTGACATGGGTTCCATTTTAGCTCCATCTTAGTTTTGCTGCAATTCTGCTTATGAAAGCAGGATTTTTTTAAAAAAATTATTACACTTTTATTTTGCTGCAATAGTTGATAATTAAACCCTTGGAGTTTCTTTCTTTAAACAAAAGATGGCAACTGGTTTAGATAGTTGTTTTACCTGATAAAGTGTGCGTGTGCATGTGTGCCAAAAAATTCAAGAGCTGGTCATGGTGTGAAATTGAAGCCTGCCTCTCTTTAACCAGTGTCCATATGTAAAAAAAAAAAGAAGAAGAAGAAAAAAAAAGATGTGGCTTCAGTCACGGCCACCACATCACCCCACCCAGATTTGGTCTTAGGACAAAGTTTTACCTGGCAGAAAAGAGGAATGTTAGATGAATATGAGAGAAAGCAATAGAGTTTCAGGAAGATTAGAGATGGTGAAACTGGTTGATATAAATAGATTGGTGGACATGAGTGGATGGATGGAAAATGGTATTTTTTTCCTTGTAACGACCCTGCAATCCCTTGCATCAGAGTGGAGTCAGGATGACTGAATTGAGCTGACTGTTTAATGTCTGGATGATCTTTCTGATGCCTACGCGGAGCTCACACCAGATATTTTCTCCTTGTGCCCAGAGAGAGAAAGATTGGCGACTACCTAGGATCAAACTCACAGACTCCTGATTGTGAGGTGAGAGCTGACGTCTAGGCCACCATGCCACTCTACATGGAGAATGGTGTACTGGAGTGGAAATAAATTGCAGACTAATGGCGAAGGGGACTCAGACTTGGTTTTGGCTGTCAAACCAAATGGAGTTATTGGTATTCTTAGACAGCAACAACTTATCAATGATTGGAGACCTGCATTTTTGGTACCTCTTGTGCAGATAGTTATAAAAGGGCAGGGCCATATGAATCAACCCAGAGATGTGTATGGTTTAACACCCACTGTTATGTTGTTATAGAATTTATTAATACATTAATATATTTTTCCCCCTGCCTTGGGAATGGGTGATAGTGGATCTCCCTTCTGTCTTGTTTCATTTCATTTTAGTATTGTTTTGTAGGATTATGGCTGATATTGTGATCTTCTGTTTGGTTTTGATTTTTTTTTAATGTTGGCTTGTTTTAATTGTAAGCTACCCAAAGTCAGCCTTGACATTTGACAAAAAAATGAAAGAAAATGAATAAATAAATATTGAATTGGTGAGAAAGGCAACAAGCCAGACAGGATCCCCAAGTTAGTATGACTCTGGAGATGCTGGTGGGAGAGAATGCAACAGAGATGAGGAGTAACCAATGTGGAGAGCTGGACTGTGAAAATCACATGAACGAGACAGAAGGAGACACTGATGGAAGCAGCAGTTTCTGGAGACTGGGCAGAGAAGGTCAAGAGTCATGGAGAATGAGGAACAGGTTGCCACATGTGATGGGAACAAGATTGGACTTTTGGTAATTTACTAGATTGGGTAGTTTATTAGATTGGGTTCCAAAGCTGAAAGCCAAATAGTTGTATAGGAGGCCCATCCTGCAGTGAGAGAATGGGGAAATCTGTCTGCCTGGATTTCCGATCCTGAAGCAGGTATAACATCAAGGTCAAGAAGGAGGGTAACCGTCATTTGTGAGACCATCACATCACATCATAGTAGAACTGTCTCATGGCTGATCAGTCATGAATGTCTCTGTGTGAAACCAGGCTGTAGAGACAAGCTAGGGCTCTGCTTGAGTACTGACTACTCAGATATCTAGCAAAGTTTTTCGTAGGATTCATGAGGTGGGACTTCATCTCAAAACTGGTATTGGATCTCACAATGCTTGTTGTATTGGGGTAATTTCAACCTCTATGTCCTGGAGTTGTTTGTGAGTTCATTATTTCAACAGTCTTGTTACAAGTACTAACTAGCCCAACTTGTATAGCCATGTACCTCATTGATGTGATTTTACTTTGTAGCAAGTAAGATTTGATCTGAATGTCACCTTTGTTTTTCACTGGTCAGCAAACTTTAAAGCCACACTGCAGGTCCTAGGACATCTGAAAGGGTAGAGGACTCTTAGAATGATACATTCCAGATGCCTGAGGAGCTGGAGGGTTCCAAATGATGCTTTGAGATTTTCCTGACAACTTGGCAGATAGCTCCATCTCCTACTTGATGTTCATATTCATCTGAATGAGGTTGCGCCTCAAGGCCTCTTCCCTCTCACTGATTCCAACCAGCTCTCAAATTCTTTGAACAGTTGTGGAAGGTAGAGCTATAGAAAAGACATACCTAGAGTGATAACGGTATAAAAAGGAATGTGACCTAGCACTGTTGGGATGAAGTTATGCTTGAGCCTATTCAAGGGCAAGAGGGATATGGTGGCTCAGTGGCTAAGACACTGATCTTGTCGATGGAAAGGTTGGCAGTTCAGCAGTTTGAATCCCTAGTGCCATGTAATGGGGTGAGCTCCCATTACTTGTCCCAGCTTCTGACAACCTAGCAGTTCGAAAGCAGGTAAAAAATGCAAGTAGGAAAATAGGGGCCACCTTTGGTGGGAAGGTAACAGCGTTCCATGCGCCTTTGGCATTTAGACATGCCGGCCACATGACCACGGAGATGTCTTCGGACAGCGCTGGCTCTTTGGCTTTGAAACGGAGATGAGCACCGCCCCCTAGAGTCAGGAACAACTAGCACGTATGTGCGAGGGGAACCTTTGCATTTACCTTTATTCAGGGGCAAAGTGTTTGTACTTCTCCATAATTATAGTGTCCACAAATTCACACCTGGATGGCCCCACAGAGACTCTTTTAGGAGAAAATGGGCACAACAAGGTAGCTGCCTGCAGACTGTCCAGATAAATTTGCATAAATTGTGTTCTTGTGAAGTTTTGGAAGGTGCACCAGTTATGGCAAATCGTGGACCAGCACTCTGATAACAGTAATTCAGAATCACCACATGGCTTGATTACTGTATCCAGCTGCATGGGTGGGGTGCTTTAGAGATGACATGTGTGCAGAATTGTAATGTTGATTTGGAAAAAAAATGCTTACAGTACCTTACTCTTTACTATGAATGCTATATGCCCCAACAGTGTGAAGAAATGGCATTAAAGCAAGCAATTAAAAATGAGTAACAAGACAAATGTTATAAAACCTTGGTCCACTTCCAATTTTGGGTCAGTATATAACTGCTTAAGAGAAAAATCCTTCCAGCCCTTATACAGTTTTAATCCTAGTTTCAAGCTTTGTCATTCCGAAGGCTTGGAGCTGAATGCACCACGCAGCATAAAATTTCCACGCATCACATGAAACCTACTTCATTGCTTCCACATTTCCAAATGCAAGTGAAAATCTTGTTGTTGCTACTGTTCTTTTTTTTTAAAAAAAAATAGTTTTCACAAACCATTTCTGGCATAAATCTTGACATTAAGCTGGTCTTTACCTTGTCTTGCTGCTTGAATCATTTATTTAAGTGGTGATAATAAAAGGTGTCAGCGATTCAGTTGTAAACTCTTCAAGATTTTTTTGTGTGCATTGACCTTTAAGTGTTTGGATCTTGACAGGTGAACTGTTCTTAACGTCTCCCATGAGATATGGTGGGGGCAAAGGTCAGGCACGCTAATGATAAAATTACCATTTACCTTTTTTTTTAACCAGCCTCAGTGCCTGACATTAGAAATGTAGGTAACCTTTAACCTTTCTTCTGCACGGCTAGAGCTTATAGTGAAAGGAGCATAACCACAGCTGCAAAAAATGCCTTAAAAAGAAGGAATTAAATAAATCTACTGCTGAATTTAAGTGTGTTTTATTTCTTCCTATTATTTCTTTCTCAAAAGAAAAATACATTTTAGCAAAAAGCATCATCCCTTTTCCCCCATAGATATTTTCTGTGTAGAGTGAATAGTTATCCCGAAATTGATATAGATATATACAGTTAAAATCAATATTTTCCAAATTCCAGCTATCCTGTGTTAAACATTCTGGGAAGAAATGAAGTTAAAATAATTTAATAGACTTTTATTATTTACATTCACCAAAAGTTTGGAGGTTGACTTCCATATGTAATCCTGTTCTACTTTTTCTATTTTATTATTTCCATAAACCAATATATTAAAGAAAAAAAGTTGGAAAAGGACACTGCATAAAGACTTTGAAGTAGTAGTAGATTTCTACCTGACCATTTTTTTTAAAAAAAAGATTACTTTAAAAAAAGTAAATAAGCTGGTTTGCTGCTAAGCAATATATAGATTTTCTCTGAATCTATAAGAAAATTTGTGGGCTTCAGATCCTCAGAAAATAAAAATAGATGGGTGCTCCTTCACTCTCCCTCCTGCTATATTTGGGTTTTATCGGATTCCCCCAAAGACCAAGATAATCTGAGCAGATCATAGAGAACATCATGGGGAAAATGATTTTGCCCTTCCTCCTTCAAGTCAATGATGTTTGTGACTTGCTGCACCCATCATTGTAGTAATTTTGTCAGGAAACTCATACCAATCTCTCAAATATTCTCAGTTACCTCCCACCCCATTGCTTACTCATGATCTATTACTTCAAGGTCATTCATGCAAAGTATGAATTTAACAAAGTACAATATGTCCACTGATAGTAAAGATTTACTGTAATCTTTAAGTAAGATAAAACAGTTCATGCATCTTTTGAATGAAGCCACTAGAAAGTATTCTAGGCAAGTTAAACACACACACAAATACATAAAGAGTTAATTTTATTTGTCTTTGCTAGATGGAGCTGTGTATCCTTTCAATTCTGAAGCATCGTTGGAAAAGGGAACAATTTAGTGCAGTGTAATTCTGTGTTCATGAGCAAAAGATCATTGGCATTCAGTAAAATTACCTCCCATGAACAAGCAGTGCAGTTAAGCTGAATGAATAATTTTAATGGAATTCATGTAACTACTAGAACCGCTTCATAAATCATGATAATTTAGGACTTAAAATGCATGGACAAAACATAAATCTTTATATTAAAAATTCTGAAATTTTGCAAAATGTAAATGTTATTGGATCGGGGGCTAGAAGTAAAAGGACTTGCAGCCACAAATCTTGTCACATTTTCATTGCTATAATAAGAAATATTCATAGAAAGGGGGAAAAAAGGGTACAGATGGTATTGAAATATTCCTCAAATGCAATAAAAATATTCTCATATAATTAAATGTCCAGGGAAGAAAATGGTCTTTTTATAAAACTAATTAGAAGATTTGAACGGAAGCTGAGAATGACCAATCATTAGACAGATAGAGAACTTCACCAAGCCAAACACCACCAAGTACAGGAAAAGAAGGCAATGAAAAAAGAGCAGGGTTTTAACTATTTTATTGCCTTTTGATTGCATTAAATATGTTTCATAAGAATGAATGGGCATGAATGGGCATTTCCAGAGTAGACAAGGGGGAATTTGTAGAACTGAAAGACAGAATGAGTGTTGTCCTTCAAAAAAAGTATAACAGCTTTCCCCAGCCCCTACTTTGACCCCCTATGCCCATCATGGCATTTGCTGGATAGCAAACAAGGTCAGGGGACAGTGGTGGGATTCTACCGGTTCTACCCAGTTCAGGCGAATCGGTAACGGCGGGAGGCTCCGCCCACCCACCTGGACGTCATCATGGATGCTCTGCGCATGTGCCAAAGGCTTGGCGCATGTGCAAAGGTGGCACACGCACTCACAGTTCTGAACCGGTAGTGAAGGTAAGTGAATACTACTATTGACAGGGGACCTAGAGAGAGAGAGAGAAAAAAAAAATCTTCCCTTGGGAAGCTTGTGTTCAACTCATAAGTGTTGAAAGGAGGATTGGCAGAGATGTCATCCCAGGACGCATGAATGGGCAGAGTCATTTCCAGCTCATCAGATCACGTTCCACTTGTCTGAATACTCGTTTTACTTCTGTGTGCATCAACACAAACTCAGCTGCTAGCACTGAAAGAAGACAAGGCTCCTGTTTCCCCAGCACAAAGGGCTTAATATCTGTGCATTTGCCCCCAACTTCTGTTCCTCAGTTGTTGTTTTTATTAAAAGAAAGCCTATTGGGCACTTATTGTCTTCTTGCCGCCATGCTTTATCAGACATACTGAATTCCAGAGTTTATCAAGACATTTTGCAGGAAAACGTACGGCCATCTGTCCGCCAAGTGAAGCTCCGCAGAGGATGGGTGATGCAACAGGACAATGACCCAAAGCATACAAGTAATTCAACAAAAAAATGGCTTCAACAGCACAGAATACGCCTTCTGGAGTGGCCCAGTCACAGTCCTCAACCCGATTGAAATGCTGTTTCATGACCTTAAGTGAGCGATTCACACCAGACACCCCAAGAATATTGCTACACTGAAACAGTTTTGTGAAGAGGAGTGGTCCAAAATTACTCCAGATTGTTGTGCAGGTCTGATCTGCAACTACAGGAAACGTTTGGTTGAGGTTATTGCTGCCAAAGGAGGGTCAACCAGTTATTAAGTCCAAAGGTTCACATACTTTTTCCTCCCTGCACTGTGAATATTTACATGTTATGTTCAATTAAACCATGGCAACATCTAATGTTTGTGCAGTATTATTTTAAGCAGACTGTGTTTTTCTACTGTTGTGACTTAGATGAAGTTCAGAGCACATTTTATGACCAATTCATGCAACACTCCACGTAATCCCAAGGGGTTCACATACTTTTTCTTGCAACTGTATGTGTGCCCTTAGAGCAGTACACATTACACCTCTGCTCTGTGAGCTGTATTGATTACAGGGTGAATTCAAGGTACTGTTTTTGACTTTGAAAGCCCTTTGTAGCATGGGGTTGGGTTATCTGAGAGCTTATTTCTCCCTGATTACAATTGCCTGTTGTTAAGGAATTCGCAGAGTAACCCTTGAATAACAAGGGTGTGCACATGAAAGCGACTGAGAGTAGTTACAAATAAACACAGTACGTTACGAATAAACACACAGATACACTGAGTTGTGTTTACTTTTAGGACATAGTAAGGCACAGTCCAATAAACAGTCCAGGTCATACACATATAAAGCAGGAGATAGCCAAAACAAGTCCAGGAATAATCCAATAACAAAGTTTTCTTACCAGTTGTCGTAATCATTCACAATAAACAGTTCTTCTGGATTTGCAAACAGTAGCATACAGAGATATTAGAGAGCAAGAATTAGCAAAGAGAACAAACCATGTTTCTAGCTCCCTCTTAAGGACATTGGCTACAGAGCTAACCAATCAGGACACAGTATGATGCAATATAGCAGTCATATATATATACATACATACATACATACATATATATATATATATATATATATATATATATATATATATATATGCATACATATACATATACATATACATATACATATACATATACATATACATATACATATACATATACATATACATGCTTTGCTCCTAGAAGCACGAAGCCGAGAACACCAGCCTGAAGATGACGGATGAGACTTCGTCGAAACGTTCCCAAGACACCTCCAATTTTACGCAGGAGAAAACCCGAATAACCAAAGACCTACACACACACACACACACACACACACACACACACACACATATATATATATTCAATTTATATGCCGCCCTTCTCTGGAGACTCAGGGTGGTTTACAATGCGTTAAGCAATAGCCTTCATACTTTTGTATATACCTGCTTAGTAGGGCTTTTGGGCCCCCCTAAGCAGTGTTCTTTTTATACAAAGTCAGCTTATTGCCCCCACAATCCGGGTCCTCATTTTACCTACCTCGGAAGGATGGAAGGCTGAGTCAACCTTGAGCCTGGTGAGATTTGAACTTGCAGTAATTGCAGGCAGCTGGCAGCTAAGTGGTACTTAACAGTACTTTAGTTCGCTGCGCCACCAAGGCCCCAAACAATATTGATGGTTTATATATTGCCAATCCAACAAGTTAGGTAATAGTCATTTCCTAACACCTGTCCCACCAGATCTGACAGAGACAACATGCTGTGGGTCCCACCCACAAATGAATGACACTTCCAGAAGACAGGCCTCCTCTGCCATGGTGCCCACCTTGTGGAATCTTCTCACTTTTCTCTGAAATTGAAATTAGCTCCACCAATCTATTACCTCCAACAATCTAAATTCTCATTTTACCAAGAAGGATCGAAGGCTGAGTCAATGTTGAGCCAGTCAGGATTGAATGCCTGGCTGTGGGCAGAGTGTGCCTATAATACTGCATTCTAACCACTGTGCCACCACGGCTCATTCCTCAAGTCCTTCAAGAATGTTGAGGTTATGTAATCAGGACTGGAGTCCCAGGGGGCTGGGGAGATTTTTTTTGGTGCCTCTCTTACTTTGATTAATATCATCTCCTGTTTTGTATGCCTTTTTCAATAGTTATTTTTTTTAAATTGTGATTCTTTTATATGTATTGTTTTTTTAAAAAAATAAAGTGCTATGTTACTGAGAATCACTATATTATAATATATTGATATTGTCACTTAAGACATATGGCATATGTTATATTTGCTATCACCACTATTTTTACTTGATAAGCTGAATGTTCCCATTCAGTAGCTCTCAGAGAACTCCATAGTGTATGGCAGAAGTATCAAGATGGTAGCCATGAAAGTATGACAAAAGCTTCACCTGATACATGTAAAAAAAGCAGGTGGAATTTGGATCCACCATTCATGGATGCCATCTTGACTTTTTTAAAAAAAACATACCCTGCAGACACCCCCAGATCATTCATATGCACAGTCTCTATGCCTTTGGTCTCACGTTTGCATCTTTCCATTTTCCTCTCCCTGTCATTTCAAATAGAAATTTGCCTTTCATCAGTTTTTAGCTGCTAAGAAAAAGCAGATGAATACAATAATGATCTCAATTAACTAAAATATTGTTTCTTGAATGCAGATGGGGGTGAAGTTGCGCTGCGTTTTGTACTTCCTTTGGAATGCAAATAACCTTTGCTTACAGTAAAGTTATACTCTTTACCTTTGTATTTTATTTGAGATCACAGTGCTTATGTTTACCTCTTGGATTTTCCCTCCCAATTTCGTTCTGCAAGAACAATTGCTGTCTTGGAATATAGGAGTATGGAGCGGGACAATGATTTTCACTGCAGTCATTCTAAAGAAGAAAAGGTTTTAATCACTTTCGTTCTCTCTCACTTTCTCACTTTCTTTCTAGTTCTAACCTGATTCTTTGTGCAACAAAATTAATTGTCCACTGGTTTCTGATCTTATTTTTTTTGCATACTTTTTAATCTGTATCCAACTTCCACTAGGTTTAATGTGATTCACTTACAAGAAGCTGTTCCAACATAAATATAACTGAACTCCTTTTATTTTTCTTCTGATGGGTTGCCTTCTTCCTTTACACTAAGAACAATCCATGTTAACTTTCTTTTTTCAAAAAATGCACTCCCCTCCCCCACAACTCATAAATATGGGAATAAAGAAGAATATTAAGGTAGTCACAACTCTTTCCCTTGCATATGCAAAACATTTTGTTTTTCTGCATTCTCCTGTATTCAGCACACAAAAGACCGTTGAAACGGCATCGTTTGTTTGAACAAGACCTGTTAATATTTAGTCACAGAATTAATTCTAGGAGCCCATGTGTGCAGGTTTGTTTGGACCCCATGGAGATGATTATTCTTCTAATCAGGCTTTGTTTATTTGTTCTCTTGTTAAAGTTGTGGCAATGGTCACCGACTAAATCAACAGGCAAGATGTGCTATTTTGCTCTGAAACCATTGAGACTGCAGGGAAGGGAACAAAACAGGTAATTGAACAGATGGAAAAGACAAATAGCTAGGAATAAAGGAGGATGCTAAATATCTATGGAGATTCTCAGTCATCCAGGTCATGGTTGTCCCAAAGGTGCTTTTTCAAGAGGGTTGAAGAAGCTTCTTGGATGAGAAATAAAACTTCTTCAAAGAAAAACCAAAAAAGTCTAGTTGCCTCCTGAAAAAGCACCTTTGGGACAAAGGAGAATGCTATCGCTCCCTCCATGTACTTTGCCTTGCCTTTGGGTATTATAGGTAATTATCCATGAAAACTAGCTAGGTCTTGAGAGAGCAGATGCTGTACAAAAAGTAGAATGGAGGCTCTGCGATGTCCATTGAGCAGTTGACATTTTGACAGTTTCTCTAAGTTAGTCCTCGACTTATGACCCCAATTGAGCCCAAAAATTCTGTTGTTAAGCGAAACATTTGTTAAGTGAATTTTGCCCCATTTTATGACCTTTCTTGCCACAGTTATTAAGTGAACCACTGCAGTTGTTAGGTTAGTAGCGTGGTTGTTAAGTGAATCTGGCTTCTCCGTTGACTTTACTTGTAAAACAGTCGCAAAAAGTGATCACATGACCCTGGGAACTGCAACCGTCGTATATATGAGTCCATTGCCAAGCATCTGAACTTCAATCACATGACCCTGATTGCAGGGTCATGTGATTGCACATGATGCTGCAATGGTTGTAAGTGTGAAAAATGGTCATAAGTCACTTTTTTCAATGCCATTGTAACTTTGAACAGTTAATAAATGAACTGTTGTAAGACAAAGACTACTTATAGCGAGAAACATGATGTACTTTGGGGTCTTTTCAGGCAAGTTAAATACTGTAGAAGCTTATTACAAACTTCAATTTATTTTCCATAAATTTATTTATTTATGTCTAAGATGCAGCAAAGTTTAAATGATTCAATATTATTTCTCACCCTCAGTTGGGGAAGAAAACTCAAAGGACAATTTTTTTTGTAGTTTTGGTTGCCTTAATTTAATCTTACGTGGTAGTCAAAACTCTCCCTCCCAAAAAAATCCAGAATCTTGTGAACCTGCTAAATCAGCAGCCCCCAACCTTTTGGGCAACAGGGACGCGTTACGTGAAGAGAGCTTTTTCCGTGGACCGGAGGGGCCGTGATTTTGTGTGCTGTCTGCATCCCATAGATGGGACATCACTTCTTTACGCAGCCTGCTTTCTGGCATGCTAGGGACGGACAGATGGTTGGGGATCCCTGTGCTAAAACATGTACAAGTAGGGAGAAATTGGAAGTACTTTACTCTTCTGACTGGAAAAGTTGCAAGATTGATAGTCTTATGGGATTAGATTATTTTTAAATTTTGCTTAAACATAAATTTAATTCAATTTTAGGAAGTTGTCAACTCTTTATTTATTTATTTTGTTTTTCCTGAGTTTCAACTTTAAAGGAATTCTATAGGAGGGGCATTTTTTACAGTGTAGGAGTCTCTCTCTCTGTCTCTCTCTCCTCTCTTCTCTCTAGCATCCTATCCAATTTCTATGACATTTGTTAATTTATGCTGAAACAATGAGACTACAATTAGAGACTAATGGCTGAATCAATAACGTCTCCCTATGAGAAAGAAAAAGGACTGGTACGGATGGATGATTATCCAATCAATAATTATATGAATTACAGTTTAAAAATTGGATGTGTTAGATAGTTATTAAGGGTGCAATTATTCATAAATGTGCCTAATTATTCATAATTATTCAGAAATCTTATTACTTCCCTGATTGTTTTAAGTGCTCTACAAGGCCAATTACTATCTGATTATGGCTATAAGACTCCTATGTTAATATGCTTGGGTCGTTCTTTCTTTCTTTTTTTAATTTCCATTTTTGTTCTGAAAATGTAGACATCATATTGACTGGTGTTTTGATAGAACTGCAGTGCTTAACCAGTTATTGTACACTTTTTCTATTTATATCTTATATTCAGTTTCTTTTCCTGCTACTTTAATTTTATCTAGCTGTGATGGATCCTGCAGGAGAAGCTTTCCTTCATGTGGTGCCCTTCCAGGATTGCTACAAGGTGACAATACCATACTGCCTGGGAATTATGGAAGCTGTAGTCCAAGTTATGGCAAGGACAGCAAGTCAGGGGAAGTTTCTTTTCTCTAAGAATGGATCATCACAGTTTAAGATCAGTGATAGTGATACGAAAGAACTTTCTCTGTATTCAGTTACAACTTGAAATATTTTCAACTTAAAAATTTTTTTTTTTGTTACATTTATTTGCCTCCTATCTCGCCTTGGGGCTACTCTAGGTGGTTTACAATAATAAAAAGGAAGAAAAATGAAACAGAACAGAAGTAAAATAATAGAACAATAAGGTAAACAATAACAAAGAAACACAACAAGAATAAATACATCAATATGATAACTATAATAACCAAAATACTCGGAATAAAAAATCATGATGATTTTATTAGCTCCTAAGAAAAGAACCAGCCATGAAGAGAGTAACACCAATCGTAATCATCAATAGGTTTTGTGTTCTATCTTGAACTCTGGAATAATTTCACAACTGGTTTTAAATGAATGTATTTTTTAAAAAAACATAAATGAAATAGAAAGAATATGTAATGAGCAAAATGAATGAGGTTGAGGGCTGAAGCAGGGCTGACTTGCTGATTGATATGCGCATAAGGGGCTAATTATATAGCAAAACTGCTTGCCATCAACAAATGAAAAAACAAGGATGGTGAGAAAACCTATTCTTCAGTTCTTTCCCACATGCATATTTTCTTCCATAAATGCTTTTCAAGAGGGCGAAAGAGTTAGGATTAAGTGACAAATTGAGCATGCTCAGATTCTGAATTGCATCCAACTGTCTAGTTCATAAGACTTCTAATAGATTTTAGACATATTATCCATTTGCTTCTATAAATGGAAACCTGGGATAAGTCCATCTTAATATTCTATTCCTGGTATGTGATGTTTTGTATACATACAGAGAACGAAGCACTGTTGTAATCTTTGCCTTTTAGGCTTGCTGTCAAACATCAGCCATAATACTAATGACTGTTTTGAACAATATGCAGGTTGTATTACACAAATGGCTATTTTATATGTGAAATTATGACTGAAATATTTCTGCACCTATATAGGTTCACACTATCAGGAAGTTTCTCCTTAGTTTTAAATTGCTTCTCTCTTTGTTCAATTTCCATCCATTGCTTCCTGTTTTGGAAAATACATTGCCCCCCCTTCTTTCTGGCAATCCCTTAAAAGCCTGTTGCCTATCACACATGCCTCACAGCATGTGAGCCATTTCCTTCTTTCAGTGGTCCATAAAAGTGCATCTGTGTAGATAATAAAGTTGAAAAAAGGTGAACAACATTTTTACAGAACTATAGATACAATGAAGCTGGGTGTGACAAGGAATGTATGGGAGGGAGGGGCCAGGCGAGGCACCCCTTGACATGAGTGACATTGAGTTGGCCATGCCTACCCAGTCACATGACCATCAAGCCACGCTTACTATCACATGACCATCAAGACACGCCCACAAACTAAGCCATGCCCACAGAACCGGTAGTAAAAAAAATTAGAACCCACCCCTGTTGGGATTGATTGAACACATTTATATGGCTGCCCAAGTCACAGATGGTAATATCGTGATTACACTGCAAACTAAAATCAGATTCAGATTCAGAATCGGAAGAGAGAGAAATAATCAATGCACTTCTTTTTCAAAGTTCCCAAATCACCCAAGCATTGTATAGCCCTTCAGTGGGATAGGCTCTGCTGTTCTTATTTAATCTGTTTGAAGGAAGGTTTCTTGATCTGGCATTCTTGAATGACCTGACTTAATCCAGTATGACCTGATAACGAGATCTTGGCATGGATCCAAGATCTTGAGTTTGTGTCAATAAACTGAATGTACTACCCAGGTGGTTGGCTGCAGGCGACAGTGTGTTGGCTTGTGAGTCATTTCTTGTATGACAGAACCTAGATTTGGGTGAAAATGGGCACTTATTGCATTTGTGGAACCAATGGCCAATATGCACCAGTATTGCTTTCAGTAATATCAGAAAATACTGCATTTGGCAAGACTATGACTAAGGTTGGTAATGCACGTGAAAGCCTTAATGGATCAAAATCATGGTTAGGGGGAATGGGAGAGTCATCCCTATCTATAAAACGCTTTGGTGAAAAGACATGTCATTCAGAATGTAAGTGTCTGAATTAATGAATGAAATAAAAAGATATGTTGTGCAGCATTTGAAACAAGGTGATTTTACGCTGGGCAGGAGTAAGCAGGCTAGGTTTTTCTCTTTGGTAGATCACTGAGAAATGCATGAATACGAGAAACTCAATTTATTACGCATTTGTAGTTTTAGAGAACAGGTGAGATAAAATGAACGTGACTGAATGATGGATTATTTGAATGAATATGGAACTGGAAGTTTGTTGATGAATGAGATACAAGCATTCTATGATGGAATGCCTAGTGAATGCATTAAATGGAGTGCTTAGTGAATGGTGCAATACTTAGCAGTGAGTAAAACAAGAATGTGGGACGTCTCATTCATTTTTAAAAAATGTTTGTTGGCTAAATGCACAAAAGAATGTTTATAGGTGGCATTAGGGATGTGTTCATGGAGGAAGTTGCTTTTTATACACAGATGATGCTGGGCTGTTGATTGACAACCCAATGATTTGCAGTAAATGCTGAACAGATTTGGTGAATCTGTGTACTTTGGTAGAATGTTTGTAAAGATAGAATAGAATTATTTATTGACCAAGTGTGATTGGACACACAAGGAATTTGTCTTTGGTGCATATGCTCTCAATGTACATAAAGAACAAATAAAATATATTCGTCAAGAATCATAAGATACAACACTTAGTGGTAGTCATAGGATACTAATAAGCAATCAAATCATACTAGGAAACAATAAAAACAACATAAATTGTAAAGATACAAACCCACAATGTGATCTGTATTGTTTGACTATTTGTCAAAATGGGCAAATAAGCTGTGTAAGATAGTGTACTACTGCCCACTTGGTTACACAAAAAAATGAGAGTTAACTCATCAGGAGAAATGTGAAAGAAAGTTGAATGCAACAGGAACGGGACACTTAAGAGTTGTGTAAAACAAGCGGAGATGGTTCAAGAATCAATGATGCTAAATGAATTTTTATCAGTGGCCAATATGGAATTTTAAAAAATGACGTGGTTGGGTTACAAATGAAGATTGAATTGCAAAACAAATTAATGAGAAAGAGTGAATGGGTTGAGAGGAAGAAAAGAATGATAAATTCATGGCTGGATGGAACTGATCAAATAGTGGGGTTAAAACAGGTATGAAGTTTAAAAAGCCAAAATATGAATGTTAAAAAAAAAAGGAGTTTGCAAAGGTAAAAATGTAGGGAGAAGTATTATGAATGGTGTTGATATGAGCTGGTTTTAGCTGTTCTTCAGAACTGGATTTGGGAAAACAAGGATGACTAGAGCATTTCCTTCTTTCCTTCCTTCCTTCCTTCCTTCCTTCCTTCCTTCCTTCCTTCCTTCCTTCCTTCCCCCCCTCCCTCCCTCCCTCCCTCCCTTCCCCCTCCCTCCCTTTCTATCCTTTTCCCCTCCCTTTCTCCCATGTGCTAGAAATATATCAGGACAGGAGTTTTATAGAGTTAGAGAATGGGGACAAAGGAAGCTTAAACTCATCCACTCCATCTAAAGGAAAGAAAAATCTATTGCAAGTTATCTCTCTGCCTAGGTCAAGGTCTGGGCTTCATCCAGCTTTGATGTATACTCTCAGTAAGAATACAGAAATTCTTGATTAGTCCTATATGCCATCTGGGCTTTCATTAAACCAATGTTTCTATATACTGTATAGAGAGAAAGAGGGAAAGGTGGGGGGGAGGGAAGGGAAAGAGCAAGAAGGAGAATGGTTTTGTAAAGAAAGCAAGCATCATTTTCTTTTCCCATCCTTCCATTACTATCATTAAATTTCGGGACAGTATTAGTCATGATAAATTAGCATATAGATGAGTTTTGGGGGAAGGGAAGAGGAGGAGGTGATGGGTTATGAGAACTCAGTGCTACAATATACAGTAGAGATATTTGAGTTTTTATGTGCACTGCACAATGGCACCCTGAATTTAGGAGAACCAAGAAGTTGGTTATTTCCGGTTATTTCCGTTTTATATACAGAAATAAGCTATTCTGTAGCACATCTTATTTGGCAATTTGCAACCTAACACGGGTTTCAGACTTCAAAGCATGTAGTGTTTCATGTTCAAGGAGAAATGTGTGTGTTACAATGCAAGCACAAAAATAAATAGCTATAACACAATAGTAAATACAGGTTTTGCAATCAAATGATTGAGGTTAAGCCTTGGCATTTCTAGATAGGATAGAGAAAAGTTGGAAAACCAGTCAGGGCCAAGACCAGGCTAGATGAATCAAACAACTGATTATACAAGTCGGCTTCTGATATTGCTTTCCAAAACCACAGAATGTAAAGGTTCTGTAGATTCAAACTGTATAAGATTACAGACAGACCATTAATAGAAACACTTGCACTGCCAACTTGATTCCTTAAGTTTGTTTTTCTTTGTTAGTCCATGATGGGCAATGTGTGGAGGAAGCAAATATTAGCCCAATTCTTTCTTGCTGGGTGAGGTCAAACTTACACAAATGTATTTCTTTTCTTTTTTTTTTCAATTTATGCCCTGTCTAATTCTGAAACGACTCTGGGTACCTCAATGTATTGCAAAACAGAATAAAAACAAAACAACACCATTCAGAATGGATCAACAAGATGGACAGCTGGCCATTTGACAGAAAAACTGCTATACAAGTGCTTCGGGTACATGTTCCAGGGGTGAAAAAAAATCCCGATTTGGCATTTAGAATGGTGTGTGGATTTTGTTAGCTGGAAAAACTGACCCCTTTCTTCTGCCTTTTGAGCAGAGATTGCTATGAATAATTTACTGAGTTACTATGCAAGGAGGGGAATATAGGCCTCAGTGATCAGCAACTCTAAAAATACTACCTATGTTTTTATGGATAGAGGAATTCTATCCATTTTTGCATTTGCTTGTGTCAAACTTCTTCATTAAAAGCTTCCGGTTAATCTCAGAAGTTACACATTAAGAGGACTCCTTATAAATGACATTGAGTAATAGATAACAGATTAACAGAGTTGGAAGAGACCTTATAGGTCATCTAGTCCAACTCCCTTCTTAGGCAGGAGACCCTACACCATTTCTGACAAATGGCAGTCCAGTTTCTTCTTGAAATCTTCCAGTGATGAAGCTCCCACAACTTCCGAAATCAAGCTGTTCCATTGGTTGATTGTTCTCACTGTCAGAAAGTTCCTCCTTATTTCCAGGTTGATTCTCTCCTTGATCAGTTTCCATCCATTATTCCTTGTCTGGCCCTCAGGTGCTTTGGAAAATAGCTTGACCCCCTCTTCTCTATGACAGCCCCTCAAATATTGGATAGCCCCTGCTATCATGTCTCCTGTGGTCCTTCTCTTCACTAGACTAGCCATGCCCAGTTCCTGTAACCGTTCTTCATATGTTTTAGTCTCCAGGTCCCTAATCATCCTGGTTGCTCTCCGCTCCACTTTTTCTAGAGTCTCAACATCTTTTTTATAGTGTGGTGACCAAACCTGGATGCAGTACTCTAGGTGTGGTCTTACTAAGGCTTTATAGAGTGGCATTAGTACCTCACTTGATCATAATTGTATCCCTCTGTTAATGTAATTTAGGATTGTATTGGCTTTTTTGGCTGCCGCTGCACATTGGTGGCTCATATTTAGTTGGTTGTCCACCAAGACTCCTAGATCCTTCTCACAGTCACTGCTATTAAGCCTGGTTTCACCCAGTTTATATGTGTACTTTTGGTTTTTTTTACCTAAGTGTAGGACTTTACTTTTCTCTACATTGAATTTATTATGATTATGATTACTATTGAAATAAATAAAAATAGAAGAGAGATGGTTAAAACTGCATTGTGCTAAGAAAAAAAAGCCACATTTCTTTTAGAAACAATTAGAACCTGAATGGAAGTGAATCGAAATTTAGAACCCCCGAAGACCAACTTTTGGGTAACAACAGAGGGAAATCCCATTTCCATAGGCATTTAATGAGGCACTTGAGAAAATGAATTTGAAAGGCCATTGGCTGGATCCAGCAGGATATTATATTCTGATCTATGCCAGTACACTGCAAGGTTTTTCATACTGTAGTGAGTTTGTAGTCATGCCATATATACAATATGGGTATGCAGTATACAAATTCAGTACATTTGCACATATTCATCTGCATTATTTTATAAGCTTTATTTACAAATAGCTTGGAAGTTAAAATATTGTACAGAATTGAAAATATTCTGTAGTGGTGGTAGCAGCCACTTACAGAATATGGTTTTATTTTAAGTATCTAAATGGTTTTAAACACCCATTGGTGGGTCCTCCTAGTTCAACCTTGTTGTTGTTGTTGTTAGTTGCAAAGTCATGTCCAACCCATTGCGACCCCATGGACAATGTTCTTCCTGGCCTTCCTGTCCTCTACCATCCTCTGGAGTCCATTTAAGGTCACGCCTGCTTCAGTGACTCCATCAACCTATGCCAATGTAATGCCCTTCGGATATGTTTGGACTGTAACTCTCATAATTTTTATCCAGCATAGAACATTCTGGATTTTGTAGTCCCAATACATTAGGAGTTTCATGTTCCAAATGCTACGATTTTCAGCTTCACAGACGATCATTAGCTGAATGACCATTTGGGATTAATTTTCTTAGAAGCATTTTGCGAATGTGAGTAAAATAACACAAGACTGCTATTGTGTTAGCAATATCAAAGTTGTTTGAGCTATAGTTGCCTTCTGTCATAATCATAATCAGAGTAGCCTTGGTTTTCCCTGAACAATATTATTCTCTTGAATGAACTTTAATTTACAGTCCTGTTACCTTTCCTTTCTTATATTAATAACTATTTTGCAGATAACATTAGAAGCAACTTGTAAAGAGTTCTGCACTGCACTAGCATTTGAGAAGAGAATCAGGCCATTCAGTGTGCTTATAATTCAGTCTCAAGGTTGAAAGATTCACTACCATATATGTAAACCCTTAAGCTATGTTTATATAGGGTGGGACATTAGTGGAATCTCACAATTGAATTACTATATTGTATTCCATCTGGGACTCAACATTGGTGAATATTTAACATCAAACCATAAAGAGATCCGGGAGTTATGGCTTTTTACAGTAATAAGATTTCAAAGTAAGATTACAAACCGGTTATTCCTTTGGTTAAATTTGGAAAAAGTGAAATTATTTAACTGAATTTGAAAATTGGACTTGCTGGACTTGCTAGGAGACCATCAGGATATAGCTGGGCTATCAGAAAGCAGAGAGTTGAGTAAAATAAAATAATAGAAGAATGCAAAGGTAGTACCAGGGGTGAAATCCAGCAGGTTCTGACAGGTTCTGGAGAACCGGTAGCGGAAATTTTGAGTAGTTCGGAGAACCGGCACATACCACCTCTCGCTGGCCCCAGATTTTGCAATATCCTTCCCCCAGGAGTGGAGAGGGAATGGAGATTTTGCAGTATCCTTCCCCTGGAGTAGTGTGGGAATGGAGATTTTGCAGTATCCTTCCCCTGCCACACCCACCAAGCCACACCACGCCCACCAAGCCACGCCCATAGAACCAGTAGTAAAAAAATTTGGATTTCACCACTGGGTAGTACCAGTACTAATAGGTGCCTTGGAGGCAATCCCAAAACAATTGGAACACCACTCGAACACAATCTGCACTGACAAATTCACCACAGTTAAATGCAAAAGGCAGCTTTACTTGAAACAGGTTAATGTTTCATATAAATTATAATTAAATTATAATTTATAGGCATATAAATTAAAAAGCAAAAAAAATGTATATCCTGTAATGCCATCAAACTTCCACATCTGCCTCTCTCAGGTCCTTGGGAAGGACTCGATAGATGGACAAAAATGCCAAACCCAGTCTGAATATCTGGCTCATTTTGTGATGAACCATAAAATAAAATAATAAAATTAAAAAAATATAAAATAAAATAAAACAAATTTTCTTACTGGATTCAAAAAAGAAAATGTGTTACCATTTCAGTTTAGAAAATTGTTTCCCAAACTTGGTAATTTTAGGATGTGTGGAATTCAACTCTTAGAGCAGCCCTATCCTCTCTCTCTGCCTAGCTAGCTGGAGAATTTACACATCTTAAAATTACCAACATTGATTAACACTGATTTAGAAGGTTTTAAAAAGGGGCAGCAAAGTTTATGGAGCTGTTGGTAATTCCTGATGCAGAGGCCTTCTGGAATCCTGGCCATCATGACCCATATTTTAATAGCCAGGGTATGAGAACAGAGACAATGATCCTCATATTTTGTGAATGACCTTTCTGAATGTAAAGAGTTTGCCAACTGGACTTTGGCTTAACTCAATGCTTTGGGTTCTTCTCATGGAAGTTTTAATTATTGTGTATGTGTATGTGTATGTGTATGTGTATGTGTATGTGTATGTGTATGTGTATTTGTATGACATTCTCATGCCCAATTTCTTTGAGCTAACTCTACAGAACACAATGGGTAATCAGTTCACTAGCTGATACAGACTGCATTATGAATGACCCCATGGACTTTGCTTAAAAAGAGGTAAGGTTGAGTCAGAAAATGCATTAGAATACCAGACTGTCCAGCTCACAAGAAGCCAACTATAAACGTTTCCTTTTCTTATGGGAAAGAGAAGAAAAAATCCAGACACAACAGAAATAACTCTCTCTCATATATTTTTCTTTTTAATTAATATTTCATGATCAGTTAACCAGCAGTCTGTTATCTTCCTAATAAAGCAAAGGTATTACCGCCAATAAAAAAATATTTATGACCACATTTTTATGTTTTAATCAAGGGCAAACCTTCCGACATATTCTTTTTTAGCTGCTTGACATTGCACATGATTAAGTAAAAAAATAGCTTTTTATGTGAAAAAGGAAATGCTCACTGAGGTTAGTTAATTAACACATTGTCCTTTAGAAATGCAATAAATCCTGTGTGATAGAAAAGAACTGGAAATAATTTTTAGATACTCTTGCTTGTAGAGTCTGTGCAGGATGCAAGTTGATGTCTAATATATTGTTTTGCTCATACTGTTGTTTTTCTCCTGCTATAGCAATAGCATTCATATATCACTTCATAGTGTTTCCAAGTGGTTTACAGAGTCAGCATATTTCCCCCAACCATCTGGGTTCTCATTTTACCTACCTTGGAAGGATGGAAGGCTGAGTCAACCTTGAGCTGGTCAGAATTGAACTCCTGGCAGTGAGCTGTGAATTTACTTGCAATATTGCATTCTAATCATTGTGCCACCACAGCTGCTGAGAGTTGGCTATTCCTGCCAGCTTGGTGTCATCTGTAAATTTGATGAGTTCCCCATCTATCCCCTCATCTGAATAACTGATGAAGCTGTTGAAGAATACTGGGCCCAAGACAGAGCCTTGGGGTACCCCACTTCATATTTCCCTCTATATAGATGCAATTCCACTAAGGACTATACATTCAGTGCAGTTGGTCAGCCAGTTACATATCCATCTGGTGGTGATGTTGTCTAACCCACATTTTTCTATGTTATCAAGTCGTCTACTTTATCAAATGCTTTACTGAAGTCTGAGTAAATTATATTTACAGCATTTCTCTGGTGCACTACTTTTGTCACTTTGTCAAAAAATGCAATAAGATTTGTCTGACATGATCTGTTTTTGCTAGCTGAAATTCAACAAGTGTGGTTTTTCTAATTACTTGGTTTATAAGCAAATAATTTTCAATCAAGCAATGTCTCTCCCTTAAGGTAATTAAGTTACTTGTATACAATGAGTAGCCTTTTTTATTCAGATGTTTCTTCCTCTGATGCTTGTGTAGGAACATGATACTGCCTTATATTTTTGAATATGACTGCCATAATCCTAAATCAGCAGGTCTGATATGGAATTTGTAGCCCAGGATATCTATAGAGACCCAATTGCTTATCTCTGCTCTGACGTGCTGTTTCCATAGTCCAAAAAAAAACACATACTGCAGAACTGACTCAGGATTCAGAGAATTTAGAGAAAGCCAATCAACTTCCTTGTAGCGGACTGTGCAATTCCATTATTATAACCCATGTAGCAGCAGAACAAAAATGCTTCATAATCTTCTAAATACAGACTTAGAAATGAATCACGGAGTCCTTGTTTCATTCAGTGCTATTCAAGAAGCTCTCTCTAATTATGCCATTGTCTTACCTTTATTCACAAAGATCTTGCTCTGCAAACTTATTGTTGTGAACTCTGCTATGTGAGCATCCACAAAGGCTTTTCTGACCTGCTAGGATTGTTTAGATCCGTGATGGTGAACCTATGGCATGCATGCCCAAGGTGGCATGCAGAGCCATCTTTCCAGGCACATAAGCTGTCACCCAACTCACCTGCAGCTGCGCATGTGCGCAAGCTGGTGTTTGGGCCTCCAGTGTGCGTGCGCGCAATTCCGGAGACCCAGATGGTCTTCGGAGCTCTCCTGTGGATGCACGCGTGAAAGCTGTGCGCATGTGCAGATGGTGCAATTGTGTACGCAGCACATGCAAAAGCCGTGCACGTGTACAGATGGTGTGGTTGCACACGCAGCGCATGGCGGGAGATACACATAAGCAAATTTATTTATTGATTGATTCTATTTATATGCTGCCCTTCTCCGGAGACTCAGGGCGGCTTACAATCCGTTAAGCAATAGCCTTCATACTTTTATATATACCTGCTTAGTAGGGCTTTTGCCCCCCCTCCAAGCGGTGTTCTTTTTATACAAAGTCAACTTATTGCCCCCACAATCCGGGTCCTCATTTTATCTACCTCGGAAGGATGAAAGGCTGAGTCAACCTGTTTGGCCCTCAGTGAGTAAAAGTTTTGCCACCTCTGGTTTAGATGCTACTTTGATAATGTCAGAAAGCATCCTTCTTCAACTTGGTGCTCTCCGGATGTGTTTACATCTCAGGAGTTATAGTCCAGAATTCAAGGGGATTAATAGGCAGGACAAAGGTTCAGATTTTATTCTTAGAGAGACAGAGAGAGAGGGAGGAAGAGAGAGAATGGTTACTCTCATTTATTTTTAATTAAAATGAAGTATATTTTATATGGATCCTCTTCATCCACCTATCCTATAATTATCTTTATCCTGTTATTAAAGGATTTTTGGAAATTTTTGAGAGCTGCATCCAGGATTTTCAGGATGCAACAGATTCTCAGATTGTATACCTGAGAAACAGTAGGGCTGTCGTAAAATTGCTATAAAACAAGAAATGATGCACCATTTGCAATCTTCTTCAATTTGGGTATGAAATAAAATCTTTGAGTGAGATAGTATTTAGAAATGTGAAAATATAAATAATAATAATAAATAATCAATGATAAATACGTAAGTAAATAAATAAAAATAGAGAAAGAAACAACGTTCAATATGGCATTAAATGACCCAGAATCCTCAGCCATTACAAGGAGGTCGTGAAAGGCACCAGGTTGATGAAGACATTTGTACCTGGATATATATTTCATTTCTGGCTGTTTTAGGGTTCTCATGATCATTTTCAAAGATCACTGATTTGAGAAATGGTCCATGTAATAAGGGCTGACTGAATAATTACTACAATGGCTGGAGAGTGGAGTTGATGTTTGCTCTGCTAATTGTACTTAATTTACTGTGACTTTTCCCCAGAGGTTCCTGTTGATTTGAGAGTGTTAAAACACAGTGCCAAGACATTTCAGTGGGAGAAGGTATCCATTAAAAGTCCTATAGGAATCATTAAAGAAGGATCTTTACAATGAGTTTCTGATAGGCAGAGTCTACGCTGAAGCTATTCTAGAAAAACAGAACCTGGTGTAGAAATATTTGAAATGATTTTGCTTCAGGAAACACATGGCATTAAAGCCATGTCTTTATGTAAAGCATCTTAAAAACACTTTAAGCATTGGGTAAGTTTAATCTTCATCTTCATTTCAGGCTACTGAATGTGCCAATTATATAGATCAAGAGTCTCCAAACTTGACAACTATAAAATTGTGCACTTCAACTCCCAGAATTCTCTATGCTGGCTAAGGAATTCTGGGAGTTGAAGTCCACAAGCCTTAAGGTTGAAGACCCCTGATTTAGATGACTGAGGGTCTCTTCTTCTTCCCTTTCTCTTTCTTGGAAGTTGGGTATATCCCAGAAGACCTCTAGAACATGGGATTCTTTCTGCACGAATTCCTTCTATCTATCTAGAAATGGAAAGGAAAGAAAGGACAATATGGCATTTCATTAGTTGGAGGTTATTATGTCCTTTTTATCTGTGCATTATCTACCAACCATAGCATACTTCAAAGTAGCATTGTCAGCTCTGAGCTAGAAAACTCTGGACCACCCTTAGATGAAAACAAAATGTTCAGATTTTCTGTAGCTCCCTGCTTCCATCCAGAGAGTTGTCAAGACTTTTGTAGGCCAAAAGTGATGGTCATATTTCAAAGAAGATATAAAGAGTTCAACTGGTTTGCAAAGTCACCTTTTCTAGTTATTACTATGCTGTCCGCTTCCCATATAAGGATATAAAAGTCCTGCGGTTGTTATCATATATAACAATGAAACATCATGTGATTCCCCACACCCCCGTGCTATATCCATAAACCCTAACAAAAAGTTTCCAATCTAAATGACCAGCTCGAGTTTGACTCAGCCTTCCAACCTTCCAAGGTCAGTAAAATGAGGATCCAGATTGTTGGGGGGCAATATGCTGACTCTGTAAACCACTTAGAGAGGGCTGTAACGCACCACAAAGTGGTATATAAGTCTAAGTGCTATTGCTAAATTGTACATTAATTTTCAAAAAAATAAAATAAAAATTAATTACATTACTAATTTCCATCCAGTGTTGCTCAGCTTTTTTGCAAGTCCACAGAAGGTGAAAAAAGGTTCCTATTTGGGTCTCCAACAACTATTTGAGGATCTTTTGAGGTTACTTTTGATCTTTTTTGGATATAGAAATCATAAGAGCTTTTCTACCAAGCAAGAAAGAATTGAATTACAAAAATGCAAACCAATAATTAAATAAGTGCAGGAAAAAGAGCAGTGAATCTTTCACTTCAAGTGAAGATGCTCAAAGCAAAAAAATGGGATGGTGAATTGGGTTGCAATGTGTAGTGGTTCGGGAATAACGAGAGGCACAAGCAAGCAAGTGACAACAGCTCTTTAATATACAGTGAGACTTCAGCAAAAAACTCTGAGGCTGCAGCCCTCCTTATATACAATCCCGGAGGGGCTGTCAGCCAATCAGTAACTTAGGCAGGTTTGAAACTCCCGCTGAAATGTATCAATACATAACACCCCTCCCTTCCCAGAAGGCACTAACATTCAATTATTTACATAAGTACACACAAAATCTCGCAGGTGACCTGGGCGAGTTCTCGTTCTAGTCGACCTGCGCAGTTCAGTGTTTGGTGGGGTGTCGAGCTGGTCAGAGGGACTTTCTGTCTCTCCCGGCTCCGCCAATGGAACCTCCTGGATTTTGTCCGGGGCGTGGTTATCCCCGGCTGGGAGTGGTGGCTCGCTGGGGCAGCGCTGGAACCAGGGCTTGTCAGCTAAGTATTCCCTCGAACCAGGGCTTGAGCTAGCTGTTTTGGGAAAGCTGTTGTAGTTAGGTTCGGAGATTTCTAAGTTGATGTTTGCCTCACTGACTATTCTCTTCCTTAATTGGTCTATGTGGCGTTTCCAGATTCTGTCTACCCCTACATCTACCGTATAAGATTTTGGGCCCGTTATGCCCACTATGGTTCCTGCAACCCATAGAGGTCTGCTGGCATAATTGCGAGCGAACACCGGGGACCCAACCTGGAATTGCCTTAGTCCGGTGGTCTCCCCCTTAAAGTTCTCATGTGAGTAGTTAGGGTGAAGCCAGTCTATCACTCACCGAAGCTTCCTACCCATGAGGAGTTCGGCTGGGCTTCTCCCTGTGGCCGTGCATGGTGTGGCATGCTGGACTGCTAAAAATTGGTCTATCCTGGCCTGCCAGTCCCCGTCGTCTAGCCTGGACAGTGCTTCTTTGGCCGTTCTTACGAAACGTTCAGCAAGGCTATTAGAAGCTGGATGGAAAGGGGCCGACAGGGCATGGCGGATGCCCAGTCCAGCCAGGTAGCCCTCAAACAGTGTCGCTGTAAATTGAGGCCCGTTGTCAGATACAAGAGTATCCGGTAGGCCGTGGGTGGCAAATAGTTTCCGAAGAGCCTTAATGACTGCTTCAGCTGTGGTTGAAGACATGAGTATGATTTCGAGCCATTTTGAAAAGGCATCGACTACGATTAAAAATGTTTGCCCGTGGAAGGGCCCAGCAAAATCAATGTGGATCCTCCCCCATGGCCCTTTTGGTTTCTCCCACTCTCGGATAGGCGCTATCGGGGGATCGGGGCGAGATTCCTGGCAGGGCCTGCACTTCCCCACCCACTCGGAGATGAATTGGTCTATGTTGGGCCACCAAACGTAACTGCGGGCTAAACTTTTCATCCGAACAATTCCTGGGTGCCCCTCATGCAGTAATTCCAAGACCCTTGTTCTCAGTTTTGTTGGTACCACCACCCTATCACCCCACAACAAACACCCCCTTGCATAAACAATTCGTTACATTTGTTAACATAACCCTGGTATTCCCCACTGTCCACCTTGACTGGCCACCCTTTAAGGACCCACCCCATCACAGTGCGAATTACAGGGTCCCTAGCAGAGACTTTAGCCACCTCGCAAGAGGAAATAGGTCCCAAAGTCATAGCATCGATCAATAGGACGGGGGCTTCCGGCGTGGGGTTGACAAGCAGTTCGGGAAGGGGGCAGTGGCTAAGGGCGTCCGCGTGGCCCAAAGTCCGTCCGGGTCGATGGACGAGCTGGTACGAATAGGCCGACAGGAAGATGGCCCACCTGGTCAAACGTGGGGACAGGGCAGTGGGGGTGGGCCTGTCACCAGCCAAAAGTCCCAGCAAGGGCCGGTGGTCTGTCACAAGTTCGAATTGACGGCCATAGAGATATTCATGGAATTTTTTAACCCCCGCAATGGCAGCCAGAGCCTCTCTGTCCAATTGACTATAGTTGCGCTCTGCGCTGGACAGAGTGCGAGAGTAAAATGCAATGGGCGCCTCTAGGCTGTTTGGCAGTCTATGGCCTAGGACGGCACCAACTCTGAAGGGGGAGGCGTCACAAACCAATACAAGCGGTAGCGCTGAGTTGTATTGAATGAGGAAGCTGTCCTCAGATAAAAGTTTCTTTACAGCCTCAAATGCAGCTGCCTCTGCTTTGCCCCAAACCCACAGGACATTCTTCCCTAACAGTTTGTGCAGGGGATCTGCGACGGTAGCCTTGTTTTTAAGAAACATCAAGTAAAAGTTGAGCAGTCCAAGGAAGGTTTGGAGCTCCGATTTGGATTTGGGGGCAGGTGCGCTCTTGATAGCTCTAACCTTGCTTTTGGTGGGGTGGATACCTGTGCCATCCACCCTGTACCCCAAAAAATCAACAGAGGGGACAGCGATCATGCACTTGTTCTTTTTAATTTTAAGTCCCGCTTCCCTAAATCTGGTTAGGACGTTCCTCACTCTGTCCCCTAGTTGACATTCATCCTGGGCGCTGATTAAAACGTCGTCAAAATAGGGCACCACCCCCGGGAGTCCTTGCAAGAGGCGCTCCATGGTGCTTTGAAATAGGCCAGGTGCAACGCTCACCCCAAACTGGAGCCTGGTGCATTTGAATGCACCCCTGTGAGTCACAATTGTTTGCGCCTCTGCTGTGGCGTCGTCAATGGGTAATTGTTGATAGGCCTGTGCTAGGTCTAATTTGGCAAAAATTTTTCCTGGCCCCAGGGAGTGTAGTGGATGATGCACCATCGGCACCGGATAGGCGCTCGGCTGCAAAGCCTTGTTGATCGTGCACTTGTAGTCGGCGCAAATTCTGATTGAGCCGCCAGATTTAACTGGGGTCACTATGGGAGTCTCCCATTTCGCATGGTCAATGGGGACCAACACCCCTTGTTTAATTAATTTGTCCAGTTCTGCATCGATCTTTGGTTTCAATGCGAAAGGCACCCGTCTGGCTTTAAGTCTTATTTGGGGTACGTTGGGGTCTAAGTTTAGGGAGATAGGGGTCCCCACATACTTGCCCAATATGTCCCCGAAGACGTCCTGGAACTCGGTCAGGAGGCTGTCCTTCAGTGACGGCTCGGACATTCGGTGGACGCTGGTGAAGCCCATGCCAAGGGCTCGGAACCACCCCATGCCCAGAAGGCTGGGCAGCTGCTTTGTGATGATGGTTAGCGTCAGGTCTTTTTTGAAGTCTCTGTAGGTGATTCAGAACGTGCCTACTCCTTCGAGGGGGACTCCGTTCCCCTGGTAGTCTAGGCTGCGCAGTCTCTGTTTTGATAGCTGGTCCTTCCGGAATGACGGCAGGATGGTCTTCAGGGTTGCGCACGACATTATGGAGAGAGCTGACCTGGTGTCGATCTCCATCGTGCATGGTTTGCCGTTGATCTCGACCACCGTGCTGACCTTGTCTTCGATTGCCGTGCTGGCCTGGTCAATGTGTATGCTGCGGCCATCTCGCGGTTCAAATTCACACTGTTTTCTAGCGCCGCCTTCTCTCATTGGATGCTTCTGGCGCGTTGCTTCTGTTTGGCTACGGCGCTCATGTGGTTGGTGTTTTCTGGGCAGTATGGCTCTACAGACTCACGCCAAGTGCCCCTTTTTCTCGCAGCGCCTGCAAATAGCCTCTCTGTATTTGCAGGACAGTCTATCGTGATTTCCGCCACAGCTGGGACAATTACGTTGGGGGCTGCCTGCGTCTTTTCTTTGGTGCTTGGTGTGGAAAACGTCCTCATCAGACTCGGACTCCGAGCTGGATCCAGCGTCTTCCCTATGCACTGGTGTAGACTTGGGATTGTCCTTGCTGGCCAGCGGGCACTGCAGCGTTTCTGCGGCTTTTGTGGAGGCTTCATGAGCCCTGGCCTCGTCTAGGGTTCCAGCAAGCGTTAGATCAGGCTTAGCGAGTAGTCGCATTTGCAGTCTTATATCTCGAACGCCACAGATTAGCTGCTCAAGCAGCGCATCGTCCAAGTCTCTATAGTCGCAGTGTGTTGCGGCTTTACACAGGCTCGCCATGTAAGCGCTGACCAGTTCTCCCTCTTGTTGCACGCGCTGTCTGAGTTGATATCGTTGCACGAACGTGGAGGGCACGGGAGCATAGTGAGCTTGAAGAGTTGCCATCAGGGTGTCCCAGGAAACAGTCTGGACCGGTGTTGGCTCACAAAGTGACTCCGCCATCTCGAACACATCCGGTCCGCAGTGGCTTAGGAAGAGGGCTCTCTTTCGATTAGCGGCGAGTCCCTGCATATCGCTGGCTTCAAGCGAGCACTCAAACCTCGTTAAGTATGAGACCCATTTTTCGCGGGCCAGATCAAAAGGCTTGGGCAGAACGTAGGCAGACATGTTCGGTATGCCTCCTGTAGTTCGCCTCATCGCCTCGCTGAAGTTCGTGGTCTCACTGGTTCGCTTCTTGTGGCCTCAATCCCACCTTCGTCGCCAATGTAGTGGTTCGGGAATAACGAGAGGCACAAGCAAGCAAGTGACAACAGCTCTTTAATATACAGTGAGACTTCAGCAAAAAACTCTGAGGCTGCAGCCCTCCTTATATACAATCCCAGAGGGGCTGTCAGCCAATCAGTAACTTAGGCAGGTTTGAAACTCCCGCTGAAATGTATCAATACATAACACAATGGTAAATTAATCTTTGCATCAGTAATTTTGAAGGAAGCTTGGGGGTTTTTTTTTGGTTTTTTTTAAATTTGATTTATATGCCGCCCTTCTCCGGAGACTCAGGGCGGCTTACAATGCGTTAAGCAATAGCCTTCATCCTTTTGTATATTTTATACAAAGTCAGCTTATTGCCCCCACAAACTGGGTCCTCATTTCACCTACCTTAGAAAGGATGGAAGGCTGAGTCAACCTTGAGCCTTGGAGAGATTCGAACCAGCAGAAATTGCAGGCAGCTGTGTTAATAACAGGGTGCGTATACCACTGTACTATCAAGGCTCTTGGTGAGTAAAAGAACCTTCCAAAGTTATAAGATAAACTACTTCTTAATTGCATTTGCCAAATTATGCATACCAAGTAGCACCTGTCATAGCTCAATGATAGCACAGGTAAATTTCCTCAACAATTTTACCTGACTAAGTATTATTTTGGTATATTGGTATAGTTGTTATATTGATGTGGTAGGGCAAAGTACATTGGCCTTAAGTCTGCAATAATTCGTCCTGTCATCTGGAAAGCAGATTTGCTAATTACTGTCTTGTTGCCTTCTTTGTGAAGGTCATTTAAAATAGAAGGGTAATGGACATGCTTAAACACTTCATTGAGTTCCAGATTCCACCTGGACAGGTTATTTTCTCTAATTCATTAACATAGACTCAGGCAGGTATCAGACAGTTTTGCTCAAGCAATGGCATATACACCAAGAAATGGTGCATTGAGGAAAACTAAATTTCTCATTTGTATTAATTCTAAACAATCCTAAGGATTTCCTGGTTATATCAAATCTGGTGAATTTGTTTTCTGTGAATTTTGAAATGAGAACAAAAATGGCAACTATATTATTCTTCCATTTTAGACAATGAATTTGAAAGTTCAGGACATGATTGAGTTATTACCTTGTAATTGAGATTCACCCTTATGTTGGCTACCGTATGAGAAACAGGATGCTGGACTAGACAGTGGTTACCATCAACTTGTTCCTCTATAGCCATAATGGTATGTGGGAATGACCTTGAAGACAGGAAGAGTTGCAGTCAGACCAATGGTCAAATAAGAGATAGTGGCAACTTAACCCACTTTCAGACTTGCAAAATTAACATCAGTCTTGAGAGGCACACCCAGATGAACTAATTCTATTTTATTGTAAGGGTACATTCACAGAATTTTGCAAGTCTAAAACAACATTTCTCCCACATCATCTTAACAGCCCCAAAATATAGAGAGGGTCATTTCTGAAATGTTTGCCACATCCACATTCTGACTTCGTGCTAAGCTGCAAACTGGCAACACTGAAACAACTTGCCCAAATTTCATTCTCTGAGGAGAATGTGGATTTTGGTCACATTCTGTAAGATAGCCCATTTATGGCACCTTGCTTCAAATAATGTCCTATAATGTGATAGCACTTTGATTTATATACTGTTTCATAGTGCTTTACAGCCCTCTCTAAGCGGTTTTACAGAGTAAACCTGTTGCCCCCAGCAATCTGGATCCTCATTTTACTGATCTCGGAAGGATGGAAGGCTGAGTCAACCTGAGTCTGGTGGGATTTGAACTGCCAAATTGCAGTCAGCGGGCAGTCAGCAGAAGTAGCCTGCAGTACTGCATTCTAACTACTGCGCCACTGTGGTTCATAATGCATAATTTTGCCCTGCTAAAGGTTAGGACAATGAAAGTTTTAATAGAATTGAATAGAATAACAGAGTTAGAAGGGACCTTGGAGGTCTTCTAGTCCAACTCCCTGCTTAGGCACCACTTCAGACAATGGTTATCCAACATCTTCTTAAAAATTTCCAGTGTTGGAGCATTCACAACTTCTGCAGGCAAGTTGTTCCACTGATTAATTGTTCTAACTGCCAGGAAATTTCTCCTTAGTTCTAAGTTGCTTCTCTCCTTGATTAGTTTCCATCCATTGCTTCTTGTCCTGTCCTCAGGTGCTTTGGAGAATATCTTGACTTCCTCTTCTTTGTAGTGTATAGATTGTTTCAACACAGGGAGAGTCTTTTGAGCTTCGAAAAACAGAGTGCTGGAAAAACACATGTGTGCATTCAGACGAATGCTGGAAGAAGGCTGTGTATTTTGATAATACTGTGATAGCATCATTGGGCATAACTTAATGTTGCATAATTCAAGGTTCAAAATGTACAGGAAAACTTACTGTAACTCAAAATTTGTGTAAATGTGTCTAAAAAAAATCCATTCAGCTGAACCACCAACTCTGAAGGCCGAAGTTATAGCGTGTCATTATCTGTAAGAGAAATAATCCAAAACGTCATATTTTAGGCATTAACCCAAGATGATTAAATTGCCTAATGCAGCATTTGATCTGAAGAATTAACATATTCTTGCATTCAGCCCCAGAAGTCAAAGTCAAAATACTATAAATGTAATACATTTACAGACTATTCAAATGTTATTTTTCAACAAGAGTATACGTTGTTATATAACTTTAAACAAAATGTAGACTTTCCCAACATGCTGAGAAAAGAGGGAACCAAATTCTGCCTCTTTGACAGAACCCATCTGCTGCCTCAAACCTTGTCATTTACAAATAGGCACAAATGTTTATAGTGAGGTGTGAGAAAACCTATATCAAAAACAGAATCATTTGCTTCACTCACAAAAATCCTAAAACTTTGTAGGTCCATAATTAACTGGAGTTAGAAGCCTTATCTGAATTTGTACACAATATGATTCCTTTTCTGTATTATTGCTTTTTAAATTGTTTAAAGCTTTGCCTAGACATAAAAGTAAATACATTCTCAAGCTAGACACGTTTGTGACTACATCAACAAAAATCTGCATGGTTTTCCTGGCAACAACACAGACATGGAATGCCACTGCCTTTTTGAAAAATGTTTTTGATGTCCTAATCTAGTCTAAAGCATTGGGATTCCATGGCGATAGCTCATCCAAATATTAAACAGGTCTCGCAAGGCATCTAAGTTTTACCCACTGAGACAGAGATGCTAGGCAATGGTTAGAAGGAGAATTGAGGGAGAGAAAAAATGAAAATATATGTCTTTTTGGTTTTCCTTCATGGGATTGCATGGTTGGTTCTTCTTTGTATTAAATGTGAGTTTAAAATCAGCATCTGGACACCCTGACCTTCTTCCTTAGCAACAGAGATGCTTAGGCTTCTGTCCTGGTAGATGAGAGAGAAGAAAAGAGGCCAATTGATGAGGCAGAGCTGTCCTTATCAATATGCTTTCTTGGTACCAACTTTTCTTCTTCCCAGTAATATATCATAATCAGTTTTGTCACTCTTAATACTTGCAGTTCTCCACTTTGAATAAAAGCATAACTAAGACTTGAGGGTATGTCAGATATAACAAAAAATGTAACTATGAAAAAACAACAACAAACGAGAATAGAAATGACTGCTTCCTATCCTGCTGAGTTGCCTGAGGCACTTACATATTTCCATTGAGTTATTTTATGATCAGGCCAGTATGTTATTGAAATATTATCTCTTTAGCCTTTCTCATTCTGATAAGAAACGACAGCCTCTCAGAACAGGAATTCATATGGAGAACAAAATATAGGTTGAGGAGAAAATTTAGCTGGGATGAGGAACAGGCTTGACTGTCTTCATGATATATTTCCTCAACAATAAAATAAAATAAGGACACCTTCTTTGTTTCTGTAAAATAATGAAGCAGAATAAAATTCTTGGTACAGTTTCCCAGGATTTTCTATCGTTTGGAGATTACATTGCCTTAGGGCAAGTGTGAGCAAGAGTCTATAAATTAATGGAGTCTGAGCAATATCTAGCAGTCTTAAGTGTAGGTGAAAATTTCTTCCGCTTTGCTTTGTACATCCTTATTTGCAGAATGAGCCTCAGATGAAGGTATTGTTCAAGATGTTTGGATAAATGTGTGTGTCCTTGGCTTATACCATTGAAAGGTACATCACAACCAGAGTAAAAAGTCATACGGATCTCAAGTATACAAATGAATATTTGATGGTTTTTCCAGCTGAATTGAGAACTAGTGCTTTCAGTTGAGGAGAATGCCTAAATTCAGGAGCAATAAAATTGAATTATTTTGGAAACAGAGAAAAGTGGGTCAAAAGTTGGTATTCCTTTGCAAACATGATTTAGCAGTGGGTTCTCTTAGCTCATGAGCATTCCATGGCCCTTTTCCGAAGATTTGTCAAACCTGAGGTTGGGTCTAATAGATTTGCAAAGATGTTAAAAATATCCACAATCACAGAAGGTATAATTTACACATGGTTTCAGTACGGTCAACTACAAGCTAGATGGAAGGAAGATAAAAAAACTGGCTTTGTGCAAAATGAGGAGAATTTGGTAAAACAAATTAGAGATCAAAAACAAATGCATATTAAAAGGTTGTATAATGCTTTATTGGAAATAGATTCTGAGACGGAATTGGTTAAAGATTGTATGAGCCAGTAATGATGGAGACTTGGGAAAAGATTTGGATTAGAAATGTGAAATTTACACAAGCACAAAATTTAAGAGAAAATTTTTATAAAATGTTCTATAGATGGCACTTAGATCCCAAAAAATTATCATGTATGTATCCTAATGTGCAAGCTAAATGTTGGAGATGTGACTGTGATGATGCAACTTATTATCATATATGGTGGACTTGTAGAAAAATCAAAGCATTTTGGATAAAGATTTGGTGGGTGATGCAGAATATTTTTAAAAAGAGACTGAAATTTACTCCACAGTTGTTCTTAATGGGTATAACTACGGACTGTACAGTTGCAGAGACTAAATTGATTTTGAACTTGATAACAGCAGCAAGATTGTTGGTAGCACAACACTGGAAGAAGGACTATTTGCCTACTATTGATGATTGGATATTGAAAGTAACTAATTTAGCTGAAATGGCTAAAATTTCAGCATATCTGAAGGATCACACACAAGAAAGGTATATACAGGACTGGAGAAGATGGATTGATTATATACAAAATAAGTATCAGACCAAAAAATATCAAATAGCTTATGAATGATTTCTTTTATTTGTATAAGCGCTATATAAGTGATATTAGAAGTATTATGCTTAAGAAATAAGATTTTATATATGGGGGGTTAAGAATTTTTTTTTTAGGGGGTGTTAGTTTGATGAATGGTTATGCAATTTAGTTTATTGTTAAAGGTCAATAGAAATACCTTGTGTTCTGCTCTGGGAAGTCGGGGAGGGGGAGGGGGGTTGGGAGGGAGGGTTGTGGGGAAATTGTGTTTGTTTTAAAACTTTTTCAATAAAAAAAAATATCCACAATCACACTGAACAAAAATAACAATTGTGTCATTATTTGTCTAAATTTCTATTGACTGAATCCACATTAAATAGGATAACTGAGTTATGTGGTTCACAGTTTTTGAGTGTTGAAAGCCAACACAAGTTTGAAAAAATCTCATAGAAAAAAATCTGGTTAATTCCCTACAGTTTAACAAACAGCCATTTATTAACTTAATATTTCACATCCCCATGACTGATGATGGATATGTTTATTACAATATTCTTTATTTGGTATTTAACAATGGTGGTAATAAGTATAACCTTTTCCCCTTAACCTATGACCTTTGGATTTGTATGATGTCCCTAACAGAGACAACCAATCCACCAATGCTCTGTGCTGGTTGCAACTTACAGTTCATGGGCTGGGAGGCAGGAGATGTATTGAGAAGTCAGCAACTCTAGCTGGAAAACAAATGTCAAGAGATGTGTATTCAGCTGTGCATTTCTCCCAAAGCAGAAGGCACAGCAGGGCTCAAAAATATAATTTCTAGCATTTGCTGAATAAACAGGGTTTTCCCCCCTTCACCTTCCAATATTCTACTGCGCAACTGCAGATGATAGTATGAAATCACAAGTTAGATTTCTAGGAGCAGAGATGGAATGAATGGTAGCCTTAAAAATTAAAAATTATCTGGAAGCTGATGATGAAAACAAATTCCCGGAGAGGCTAAAGTAGATGCATTTTGGTTTGTACAAATGGTATTTCCTCACTGAGTGAAAGATGAGGAAGAGGAAATGTTGCACAACATGGACTTTAGCAGAAAATGCCTGAATGCTGTTTTTTGTCATGATATGTATGTCTGACTTGCTACTAGAAGTGTCCATTCGTAAACTGCCTATTTCTGAAAACTAGAAGTGTGTAGGATAATAAGTCAGCTACTATACTATATGAAATATGAGGTACATCAAGCTCGGTGTGGAGACAATGAATTGTGATTCTGTGCCAAAATCTGCAGCAATGAGTAAACTGGGGTTGGGTCTCATAGTTTGGAGCAGAGATGAGAAAACACAGCAAAAAATGTTTGTTGTTTTTTTAAAGGAAGGGCTAGAAAAAGAAACATAAAAACAGGAAAGTACTTTATAAGAAATTTGCACTATGATTTTGAATTGAAGCGATAGCGTTTAACTCTATGGAAGCAAAACACTTATTTTTAGTCTTTATACATTCATATTTTCATTCTTCCCTTTGTTTCAGTGGGGTGGTTCTCCATTTAAATTATAATACCGTGTTTTCCCGAAAATAAGACCCTGTCTTATATTTTTTTGAACCCTGAAAAAAGCGCTTGGCCTTATTGCCTTGCGCTCAAAAGCCCAATTGGGTTTATTATCAGGGGATGTCTTATTTTGGGGGAAACAGGATACGAAAGAACAAAGAAGTCTTGATTTGTGACTGCTAAGGAGTAACGTGGAGAGAAAAATCTTGCTCTCCCCTCTAAATTGTTCCCTCTCCTCCCCCAGATCTTAAGACAATTAGTCCTCGATTTACAGCAGTTCATTTAGTGACCGTTTGAAGTTATAACAGCACTGAAAAAACTGACTTATGACCATATCTTAACAATTGTGTTAATAAGTGAACACCTGCAGTGACTCACTTAACAATTATGGCAAGAAATGTCATAAAACAGAGCAAAACTGTCAGCCTTCGCTTCTATATTGCTTGCTTGCTATGGCTGCCATTGTAACAGGGGGAAGGGGGAGCTGTCTGGGTAGTTGGGAGGGGGGAAGTGAGCTGGTGGAGATGTCTCGTAACAGGGAGTGAATTGGAAAAAGTTTTCCTCAGCGCTTTCTCTGCAGCTGGGAGGCGTGCTGATAACCAGTCAAGGTCAACCATCCTGGCATACCAGAAGGATGGAGCCATCTGAAGCTGTACCCCACATGACACCTTGGGGGGTTGTGGATTGGATAATCTTGACTGGACCCTTGGGGGGAGGGTTTTGGGGATGCTTTTTATATGTGATTTTCACGCCTATTGCCTCAGACCTTGCTTTTCTTTGGTTGCATTCAGTTCATACTCAGTAAAAGTACTTTTCTCTATGAAAATGGAGTCAGGGTTTTTCTTTCTTGAGTTGTGAAAGGAGGCATACCTGACAAAAGCTTACTTAACAAATGTTTCACCTAGCAGTAGAAATTTGGGCTCAATTGTGATTGTATGTTGAAGACTATCTGTATCATGGTTGAAGGTGAACCAGAAAAGAAAGCAATCTGAGAAATCATCTTTGACGTGAATGATTGGTTAGACTGAGACACAAACAAAAGCAAATATAACTTACCATACAAAATGTATTTCACATATATCAGGCATGATTTTAGTTACTTCTTGTGTCAATAGACTTCAGCTTAGCTGAAATCAGAGTAGCAGCATTGGCACATGGCAATAAGAAATCCAACAGGTTCTTTCTGGTTTCAGTTACAGGTTGCTGCAGAGAATTTGGAGCCTGGGGTCTGCAAATCTTGAACAGTGCCTTATAATAAATTTGTGCTATGATTTTTAATCAAAGCAATAGCATTTAATTCTATGGAAGCAAAACACTTATTTTTAGTCTTTATAAGTTGTCGTTCATATTTTCATTCTTCCATTTGTTTCAATGGGATTGTTCTCCATTGAAATTATAACACAAAAGAACAAAAAAGTCTTGATTTGTGACTGGTTGGCAATAACTAAGTTAAGTATAACTAAGTATAACTAATAACAGGGGACCCAATGGCTCAGTGGCTAAGATGCTGAGCTTGTTGATTGAAAGGTCGGCAGTTCAGCGGTTCGAATCCCTAGTGCCACATAACGGAGTGAGCTCTCGTTACTTGTCCCAGCCTCTGTCAACCTAGCAGTTCGAAAGCACGTAAAAAATGCAAGTAGAAAAATAGGGACCACCTTTGGTGGGAAAGTAACAGCGTTCCGTGCACCTCTGGTGTTTAGTCATGTCGGCCACATGACCATGGAGACGTCTTCGGACAGCGCTGGCTCTTCAGCTTTGAAACGGAGATGATCATCGCCCCCTAGAGTCAGGAACGACTAGAACATATGTGTGAGGGGAATTTTTACCTTTACCTAGCAATAACTAAAAAACATTTTTCATTACCCCAGTAAAAAATCTGAAAAGTACATTGTGGAATAAACTGCCCACTAATTTTGGAGGTAGCCTTATCATTTGATCACACTTTGTTCTGCTAAATTATGATTCTTGCATATTTTCTTTTTTACTTTTTAAAAAGACCATTAATGGAGAAGCAGATGTTGCTATGTTCCCTGCAAATGCTACACAGTGAATCATCTTAGCCTCTCCGTAAAATTTTAACTTAATGGAGTCCTGGCATTTGTGATGAGCTGAGTAACTTAATTTTATAGAACAACCTATTGAACAAGCTGTTCTTGGACATTCCCATCTCAACTAAATGTTAGAAGTATTAAAATTCACATTAGCGCAAGAGGAAATTTTGCATGGGCAATCCTTTAATACAGTGTTTTATGGCTCTATTAGCTGCACAGCAGCTGGTGACATGATGAATTTAATCCATTAAAAGATTCAGTAAGAGGTTTAAAAGTCAGCTTTTTAAAACATAATCTTGCTGCAAGGGAAGAGAACTTCTCCTCAGGACTAGCGGCATGGTGGGTTCACAGTGTGGCAGGTATTGCTATGAAAGACACCGGCATGACTGGCTTCAAAATGCTGATGGCTTCATATCTAGCAGAGAAAGGTTGTTGTGATGAGAGAATTCAGTGGAACAAGCGTATTCAAAAAAGGGGCAAATAAAAAATCAACATTCTTTCTCTTTCTTTCTATCATTTTACCACAATTAAGAACTTGTATTTCAAGATTATACCTGTCTAATCCACAATCCACCAAATTGGATGTAATCTATCACCTTGGTTTGTTTGGGTGTTTGACCGCCACTTTATTTTTGCCCGACCAGCTTCTCATGTGGTAAAAGTCAACAGGATTGTTAGGTTAAATAAATTAATATGTCACAATTTATGCAGGACTTAGTTCATTGGAAACACAGCCACAGAAACTCATATTCTAGTGGGTTTCCAGATCCCAGTTTTATAATGCACCAAATCAACAGAAATAATCTGAAAATATTCTTCTTCTTCATCATCATCATGATCATCATCATCATGATCATCATTATCATCTTGTGGGACTTTCAAATACAGACTTGTGGGACTTTCGAATAAGGACAGATCATCATTTGGAACACAACACACCAGATATCACAGTTGTTGAGGGCCAAAGTGTACAATTTATTGATATTGCTGTACCAGGAGACGCCAGAGTTGAAGAAAAAGAACTGAAAAAAATCATGAAATATCGTGACCTGGCCATTGAAACTACACGGTTATGGATGAAACATGTAACAGTGATACGCAGGGCCGGATTTAGATGAAAAGAGGCCCTAGGCTATTCCACTTATGAGGCCCTTTCACCTATAGTGAAAGTGTAATTTTAATTTTGCTAACAATTTGAATGTAGGCCCCTCTTGATCTTGAGGCCCTAGGCTGAAGCCTAGTTAGCCTATAGGAAAATCCGGCCCTGGTGATACCCATTGTCATCAGGGCACTTGGTACCATGTCCAAGAATTTTATAAAACACATCAAGAAATTGCAGCTTCCTGCAAAAACATCAGTGGAACTGCAAAAAACTGAGCTATTTGGAACATCGTATATTCTCAGAAGATACTTGGTTGATACCTAGGACGCTGGCAGCAACCTGTATCAACCATTAGCACCACTCAATGGTATTTGTGATGCATTTTTGAATGTTCAGTTGACCGAGTTTCATGTTTAAGAATTCTTTAATGCACTGTGCCATGGCATATCATAATATGTAGAAAACATATATAGAAAATAAGCAGTTTGGTATATACCAACCAACTCAATGTCAGTTTAATAACAATTTTGCTATTAATGTCAATATCAAATACAAAGGCAATGAATTGGAGTCCAAAAAGATTGCACCAACAAAGGCACTAAAAAAGTTATGAGCTATGAAACATGAAATTATCCTCTGAATTCAACTTGAAAAAATGTCAGCATATAAGAAGGAAAATAACCGAGAATTGTTATTTATATATTCAGGTTCTGTATCACAGCTGGGCTGGAAAGGAATCAATTGTAGCAAGATGGAAGAGGAAACATTTTTTTTATAATATTTGCAATTGAATTTACTAGGCAATATAATATTTGCAATTCAATGTACTAGCCTTCAAAAACAACAACAGAGCCAAAGTAGAGGAACATGTTCCATGTTTGAACAAAGTTCAAAGGCTTAATATCAAACACGGACTTAGAAGAAAAGTTAAGACTAAAAGTAAAGATTTCCCCTGCCCAGCTGTGTCCAACTCTAGGGGCTGGTGTTCATCTCCATTTCTTAGCCAAGGGAGACAGCATTGTCCAAAGATATTTTGATGGTTATATGCCAAGGCGCATGGAATGCTGTTACCTTCCTGCCGAAGTGGTACCTATTTATCTACTTGCATTTGCACGCTTTCGAAATGCTAGGTGGGCAGGAGCTCAGGCAAGTGACGGGAGTTCACCCTGTCACGCAGCACTCGATTCTCAAACCCGGGCTGTCAGCTTTCCAGCTGACAAGCTCAGTGTCTTTAACTGCTGGGTCATCACACTCCCTGTTTTAGAAGAAGAAAAGAGGCATCTTTTTAAAATCCCATTTCCTGGAAGGACCAGTTAAGCAGAAGAAGGTTCCTCTTGTCCTTCCACAGACAACTCTTATTCTACTATAAATGTCAATGGCAAGTTTATGCTTTTCTAGTTCAATGCTTGAGAGGGTCTGGAGCAATGGATGGATTTAGGAGACTGTGATTGGGTGGAAATGACAGACAAATGGGATACAGATTTCTTAAGAGGTGAGTGACATGTGGCCATCATCCTAATTTTATGAAGCCTTCAGTTCAAACGCTAGAAAGAGAGAAGGAAGAGATGGGATTATTGCCCTCCTTTAACCAGTTTAGTGTGTTGTGCAAATTGCTCCAAAGGGAGAAAAGAGTTTATTTGAAGCTAAGAGGAATGATTAAAAACAGAAAAGAAGATGTAGAAAGAGGAAGAATGAGCAGCTCTATTGACTAAGCATTGGCCCAATGATGAAGTCAAGCTTTAATGCTGCTTTTTTTACCAGGTATTTTAAGTTTTAAGAATCATTCCCTTGATCTGCATTTATAATGAACAAGAGGTTTAAGTCAGTTCAAACCGTGTTATCAGACGGACTGCTGTTGCCATCACTTTTGTCCAGGGCAAACTCCTGCTGAATGGTTAATCAGTTTAAAATTAATTTTTAAATGTAATTTATGGACAATCTCATGTGGCTCACATCTTCGTGTGGCTTTAGAATTTGACTACAGGCTGTCTTAGGCATGATGAGATGACTAATGTTAGAGTTCATTTTTTTCCTTGCTGGAGTTTACTTCACAGATGACTGCTTTCCATGCATTTGTCATACTGATTTTACTTCAGAATTTTAATACAAATGGTTTGTGCACTCTGGACCTATTTATACTTTCTCTGAGGTAAAGCTCAAAGAATGAGGCAGGCTCAAGTAAAGATATGTAGGTTTGTAAATGAATAGAAAATTTTGGGAAGAGGGGCAAGTTACATGCACACCAGAGGTTCGCAACGGGGCCGTGTGTGCACGCTTGCTTCGCTCGTGCGAGCATGCGCTCTTCTGCGCATGCGCAGAAGCATTCTGATGACGTTGAGGTCAGTGGGTGGAGCCTCCCGCCGGTTTTACTACCGGTTCTATAGAACCTGTGCGAACCGGGGGCAACCCACCACTGGTGCACACTATAGTGTCTTTGGTATCTGGTAGCCTAACACAGCAAAATATTTCCTCTCTCCTAGTTACAATTTTCCAATACAATGAAGGTTAATGGAATACATTGAAGCAAGAGGTTGCATCGTTTAAAATTTTAATCAGCTAAACCAGTTTCTACAATATCTGCTCTTGAGGCTGCCATCCAACACCTAGATCGATAAAGCCCAGTGAAATAATGGGATTTATTTCTCAGCAAACATGCATAGATGTGGCAGTATAAGATAGGTATTGTTATTGGACTCATCAGGCAGGAAAAAAAATATCATAGTGATTACAAAAGAGATGTAGCACTATTCTATACATTCTTAATTATTGATGCCATGACTTTAAATGTTTACTATATAGAATAAAATATGAGTCTGTAAGAATGGTTTGAAAAGCATGTATTATTTTACTATTGTAGTAATAATAAAGAAATATTACTTCAATATATTTTAAGGCTGGAAAAGCCTGTTTAAATAAAACATCTTTGAAAGCTTTTTCAAATGTAACTTAAAATATTTTTAAAAGAACTTTGTGTTTTAGAGCGTATTACTTTTTCATTTTCAGCCAGAGCTGAAGATAGTTTGGGATCAATTATTTCCCTCCCCTTAATGAGGATTCAAAATGTATTTCTTTCTCATAGTTCATTAAGACATTACGCTCAGTGGTGGGTTTCAGAATTTTTTACTACCGGTTCTGCGTGGCAGGGGAAGGATACTGTAAAATCTCCATTCCCACCCCACTCCAGGGGAAGGTTACTGCAAAATCCCCATTTCCTCCTGATCAGCTGGGACTTGGAAGGCAGAGAATAGATGGGGGTGGGGCCAGTCAGTATTTTTACTACCGATTCTCCGAACTACTCAAAATTTCTGCTACCGGTTCTCCAGAACTGGTCAGAACCTGCTGAAACCTACCTCTGATTACACTCCTCATGTTCCTTCTACCACAGGAAAAATAGGCCCCAGTCACAATTTTTACATGTTTGATTGTGTACTCTTTAGCCATTTCAGTTTTAAAGTCTAGTTTTCCATAATCTCATGTAAATTTTGTCAATGTTGTGGTTGACAACATGGTCAGGGACTGAAATCTGCCTATTCCTATTGGCCAGTTTCTGGTTGCTGCAAATGTGCCTCTCTCCTCCATGGCCATGTCTGCAGATGGAATGGGACAACTCACCACAGCCAACTCACCACGGCCAACCCGCCACAGGCCAATTTAACAATTCAATTTAATTATTTAAAATAAAAAAAAACATATTTTAATTTTGCCATTCACATTTCAGAGGAGAGAGAGAGAGAGAGAGAGGGAGAGAGATGTTGGTTCTCTTAATTCTTGCTGATTCTATCATTAATGAGTGTATAACAGGTTTTCCACTGCTTCTGTGGACAAGGAACTTTGCATGGCTGTACTTTTTACTATTTGCATATTGGGGGTCTGGTAAGGTGACCAGACGTCCCGCTTTTGGCGGGACAGTCCCGCTTTTGAGCAATTTGTCCTGTGTCCCGCGGCGTTTTAAAAAAGTCCCGATTTTTCATTCTGCCTCCTGAATCCCCGCTGATGGCTAGAGGGAAAAAAAACTCTTTAAACTCTTGCCGCGGGGCTTCAAAGGGCCGACCTACAGCTGATCAGTGTTAAAAAAAAAATGAATAGACCCATGCCTGCAAAAATAGAAAAAACAGCCCCTGTTAACAGCTTCCGCTAGGTTAATTAGCTGCAAAAAGCTGCAAAAAGTTCCTGGAGCAGATTTCCACCCCCAGCTATACTGAAAACAAAGGCGAAAGCGAAACTAAACCTGCAACATGACAAAATGAGGCAGAGAGAGATTTCTTTCTTTTTCTTTTTCTTTTTCCTCACCAAAAAAGGTAGGTACAAAACTGCAAACAATGGGAAATTTTGGGCAAAAGAGGAGAGTTCAAGATTTTAAAACACAAAAGAAAAAAAGCTCTATCTAACTAGGGAATTGTAATAATTGAGATACTATTAATAATTGTATATTGTGTTGAAAGCAGAAATGGTTAAGTTGTGGTTTGGAGGAATATATGGGGGAAATTATTTGGTTTATTATTATTGATAAATATAATTAATTGATTTGTAAGAAATTGGATTGCATGGAAATAATTGGAATATTCATGTTCATATTGATTAATATACAAAAAAGATAGTTATATAACTAATTGATTTATATTAAAATGTTGAATTTGTATTAAACAACTGTATTACATAATTACATAATTAACCAATGTGAGGATGGATATAAAAATAGATGACAATGGGAAGGGGTATAATATAGAATAGAAGGGAAAAATTGAATTTGATTAAGATTAGAGATGAGGATGAAGGGTAATATTGTTTTTTTTAAAAAATAGATGAGGAATAAATATGGCAAAAAGGAAATATAGAAATTGTAAATTTAATTGAAATGACTAAACGCTGTTTAAATTTGTGAACCAGCCAAATATTCTGTTCAAAGAAAATACATTGCATGTTTGTATGTGTGTTTCTAATTATTGCTATTTATTCATATTTGTTCTCTTTTATTCTTTAAAGTTTAACAATTCATTCTTAATATCTTTATATTTGCTTGGGGTTGGCTTTCTTCCCTTTCATCTTTTTTATTGTACAGCAATCTTTCTCCTCAAACCTACCACCACTCTCTTTTCTTTCCTTCTTACTTTCTCTTCCCCCCACCCTCTTTTTCTCCTCCCTACTTCCTCTTCCTTTCTCCTTCTCCTCCTCTCTTCCTCCCTCTCTTACCCTCACTCCTACTCTAATTTCCATTCCTTCATCCCTCTCTATTGCTGTATCCTTTAATGCATATGGACTACTCAGAGGGCTGAAAAAGTTATTTTTGACTGGTCCTCACACTTTTGACCAGTCCTCGAATTTATGACTGTCCTCACATTTTACATTTTTGCCCTATCTTGTCATCATGGTGAAGAGAAGCAGTTGTGAAATGAGTGACATGGTTGTTAAGAATGCTGCACGGGCATAAATGTGAGGATGGTCATAAGTGTGAGGACCAGTCAAACGTGCGAGGACCTGTCAGAAATGACTTTTTTCAGCCCTCTGGTTAGTCCTTTTGTGCATATGGACTACTCAGAGGGCTGAAAAAGTTATTTTTGACTGGTCCTCACACTTTTGACCAGTCCTCGAACTTACGATTGTCCTCACATTTTACGTTTTTGCCCTATCTTGTCACCATGGTGAAGAGAAGCAGTTGTGAAATGAGTGACATGGTTGTTAAGAATACTGCACGGGCATAAATGTGAGGATGGTCATAAGTGTGAGGACCAGTCAAAAGTGTGAGGACCTGTCAGAAATGACTTTTCAGCCCTCTGAGTAGTCCCTATACACATAGCCATGGCCACCCGGTCACATGACCAGCTAGCCACGCTCACCCAGTCACATGGCCTCCAAGCCACGCCCACACAATAAGTCACGCCCACAATGGTGTCCTTCTTACCAATGTTAAAATCTGTTCACCTTACCCTATACGCATAGCCATGGCCACCCGGTCACATGACCAGCTAGCCACACCCACCCAGTCACATGACCAGCTAGCCACGCCCACCCAGTCACATGACCAGCTAGCCACGCCCACAAAATAAGCCACGCCCACAATGTCCCTCTTTACCAATGTTAAAATCTGGTCACCTTAAGGTCTGGGTTAGTTCACCTACTCCAGAGGGTATATGGCCAAGCACAATCAGTCATTGCCAACACAACAATCCTCTTGCAGTATTAGTTGAGGATGGAGATCACTTCAGTGGTGGGTCGCTCCCGGTTCGCACCGGTTCTATAGAACCGGTAATAAAACCGGTGGGAGGCTCCGCCCACTGACCCTGACATCATCAAAACGCTTCTGCGCATGTGTGCGCGCGTGAGCAAAGCCCCGCTGCAAACCAGTAGTAAAGGTAAGTACAACCCACCCCTGGATCATTTATTATCAATCACTCTCTCTCTCACTTCATCCTGCAGTCATCCTTCACACCTGTGACTTGTTAAGCAGGTTATTTTTAGCCATGGTTTTAGTGCTCTTTCAGAAGACCATTAGACCCTTGTTCAGAAATAGCCCAGCTGGCAGGCCCTTTTGCACGTTGTTAGTTTGGCAAATTGATAAGTGATTAAATCTGCTTCTATTTAGCCCATTTCCATCCCATAACATGTTAAGGAAAACAATTTGTAGTTGTTTTTCCAGGCAGCAGGAGACCCTAAGTGAGAGAGGAAATTAAGCTGAAGAATCTATCAATTGCTATTCTTAACTGGGTCCACATTAAAATATTAAGGATATCCCCACTCACCAGTCTCATTATTAAAGCAAAATAGGGATTGGCAGTGAGGGAGGACAATATATGCCTGCCTCTTCTTCTGTTGGCTCACTGAAGGAAAATAGTGCAGCCCTCTGTCTGTGCCTTTGTTGCACACCTACTGAGCAGTTTTGTAAAGCTGATGGGCCTGTGTTGGGTTGGTGAATCACAAGTTATGCAGCTACAGGAGATAACCCTTGTATCTTCAGGATACTATTATCAGATCCATGAAAGTTAATTAGATATTAAAAACCAACTAACATCACCTTTCTGTGTTGAATTTCTATCAGGCACTTCAATAATATACCTGCCTTTGTGTTAAAAATGAGTGAAAAGCGACTCTTGGATTTCAGAAATTAGATGGTGATGTACAGTAGAACAGAACTTTAATACTCTGTGTTTTCCAAGCACACCTTTGAAGCAGGAAGGCATAACACTACAATTATTTCAATGTAGTTTTCATGGAAGACGTGGTGGTATTTTCATAGCTTTGACCTTTTAAAGTGAGGATGGGATATTTATCTTCCCTAACCTAAACTGCCATCAGCAAGGTGTCCCCAGCTCTGAAGCTTTTTGCAATCTGACAAAGGCTGTTTCTCGACATGTCACTTCTTGTTATCTACTTCATCTTTTTGACATGTGACACATTTGTCAGCTCACATTCTTTTCAGTTCTCCCTTTGCTTTCTCTGTTACAGGTAGGAGATTCTAGCAGTTTGCAGAACATATTGTAATTCATATTTTGTAGTAGTTTAATGGATTTTCTCCAGGTAAAATTCCTTCCTTATGATATGCTTGCTTTTCACTCCCAAACTGCATTAGAATGAATGCAGGTTTCTAAAAATGTCTTTTACTCTGTTTCTGATCTGTTCCCAAATTCACCTTATTTCAATTTCCACATGTAACTTTTCTCAAATGAAGCCTTTCCTGAAATGGCACCTTGCAGATGTATTGAGACTCTTTTAGCCACAATGTTTGGAGGATCTCAGATCGGGGATGCCTGCACATAAGTGACTTTGTAGAAGAAGCCAATTTTTATGTAAATTGACAGATGACAGATGATGATTGGAAAGTCAGGAGAGGAAGAAAGATCCTTATGGACCTAGTAGTAACTCTGTGCCACTTCCAACTCTGTGCCTCTACCTGCCATGTTATACATGTATACTGCTATACATGTTTCTTCATGTATATATTTAAAATGCTACACTCCTGGACTATTAGGAATGAATTGGATGAGCTGAAGGAGAGGTATACTTTTTTAAAAGATATATTTTTATTGTTTACATATGTATATATTGAATACAGTGTAATTTTCCTGGCATTCCACTTACCTTAAAACAAAAGTGAAAAACAGAATAACATATATACTATTTTAAACAGTGCTAGTTGACATATTCTAGTATGTCAACTTATCTATCATTCTAATACTTAGATTCCTATATCAATATTAACAATAATATCTCTTTCCATGTCCACCTAACCTGATTCTTTCAGATTCCAACTTCTACCTCGTGTTTTTAACCATTGATAGAGTATATTCCATGTTGAATAGTATTCTGTATCTCCTTTATCTTTTATTTTTAGCGTTAGTTCGTCCATTTCCTCACAATCTAGTATCTTCCTTATCGTCTCATCCTCTGAAGGGGTGTTTTCGTTCTTCCACTGCTGTGCATGTACAATTCTTCCTGTGATCAAGATATGTAATATTAGATATATTGTCCCTTTGTCATAGCCATCTGATATAATACCTAATAAAAACAATGCTGGCTTAAAATCTATATGTTGTTTGATCATTTTAAGGGGAGGTATATTCTGATAGCATTATGGGCTTTGTTGTAGTTCTCATGGTTGAGGATACAGTATGTCCTAGGAATGGATCAGTCATATCTTTTCAACACATTGCCAATAGGTAAGTGCCAAAGTTTGAAATGCCAATCATGTTATGAATAAGCGAACCATTAAATGCAAAGCTCCATCTGCAGTTAGACTCCATCCTAATAGAAGATCCCACCAAAAATATTTAGTGGCTTCCTCAATTTCTTGTCCAGTTTCTTTACTTTTATTCCCCAAATGAGTTATCCTAATCATTGAAAAATTTATTTTTCAATGTGGGCAGACCTTTTCTATTTGCCTCTGTTTTTTACTCAGTTCACATAGCCATGAACTGTCATCTAGTTTATGTTCAGTCACCCATTTTTCTATGGAGATCCACAGTGGTCCACAGTGGTCCAAAGGTGTCAAAAATATACCAATGGCCAAAGCATGGAGTACCAAGAGTTCCGTTAATTGGTATGGGAAAACAGCCAGGGAGAAAGGACATATAGGAGTTGGAGCAAAACATTATCACAATATTTTTACGCCAATTAATATTAATATCATGAGTTATCATAACAGTAATTGTAGGCCTCATTGAGCCCACATAATTGGAGCTTTAAGTGGGTTCCTTTGGTTGAAGGTACAAAGAGTTAGGCATTTAGATGTTGATTGGATGGGAGTTCAATGTGAGCAATAGATTGCACACCAAAGTTGTCCAAGACTTTCTCATGGTAGACCACTATCTTTCCATGCCATAGAAATGATAGTCAACAACACAGTGTGGATCTAGGTTAGACTAGAGTGTTCCATGTATACTCACTTTCCAGACACCCAAGACTTTCTGAGGTTAATCTCAGCAGACAGTTTCCCTGTGTTGGGAAAGTCTAACTTTCTTCTTCTAAGAAAGCATCAATCTCATTGGTTTTGGACATGGCTTTTGCCATGTCGTCCTAATAAGGAACACCAGGAGTGTGATCTTAATTATTTCTGAACATGTGGAAAAGGAATCTAAGCTTGGTCACCAAGTTAATAGCCCTTGGGGCTACAGATATATGCTTTTACTCTCAGTTGCTGGAGAAGTGCTTGCACCAAAATTCTCTTTTGGCTACAGGAGTCTGTAGTCTATGGACTACAGCTTTCCAATTATGTTGTTGGAACAAAAAAGGAAATGAGAGAGAGGCAGCTTCAGGCTCCAGAATCAAGTGGGCAGGGAATTCCCCATCCTTTTACCATGTCACACTGCAATTGGCAGCGAATCTTAGTAGGAAAATTTCTCAACCCTACTCTGTGTCTTAAGGGCCTCCATATGTACTGTTCTAGATTAGTGAAGGGTGGTGAATTTAAGATTTCTGAAGGAATATAAATCAGTTTTGCTTTGGGATTCCTATACGTCTTAACTCCAGTGACATTTGGAGCTGTTCTATATATTTTGATTTCATTATATACTTTTTGGATACATTGCACATGTCCAGGGCTATAAAAATATTGTCAAAAATAACATAAAATAATTTGCATTCTGAAAACTGCTTCACAAAATGCAGAGAAGGAGGAATACTGACGAATCATTCTATTTGTGTTTGAATATAGAAATGTGAATTAGATTAAGTTCATATTAAATCATTGCACTAAATGGATTTCTTATCCATTTTTAAAAGCTGATTCCCATGATGCTCACAACCAAGATCCATGGATTAGAGGCAAATTTATAGTAGTATGAATTCTATTTAAGGATCAAAATTGCTGGGAAATCACTACCTAATAAACATTTCTTCCTCTGTCAAGGGCATTTCTTCAATTTCACAAGGAAGAAGGAGAGACATTGTTCACGTACAAAGTTGCTCTCAGTATTTTCAGAGTCACAAATCACATTTCATTTATCAGGCCTACTGATGACAGGATATCATCTAATCTCTAGAGAGTCATATTCATTAAAAAGAAATCTTAAGTAATTACAACAATTAATTGACTTGAAACAGTTTCAGATGGTGGAGGTTTACATAATTCATTTTCCAGACAAAACAAGTCTGAAGAAGTCAGAAGAACATGTTATTTAGAGCATTGTAGTGTACCTATAATTTTGAGAATTGATAGCTATACAACCATTATTGTGGCGTAAGTGAGACTGTAAATAGACCTCTTTGTAAAACAATGCTATGCTATCATAATTATTATAAAAACCAGTGTCATGCATAACACAGTTTTACAAGCCAAAATCATAAATGCAATGGTACACATAGAAATATATATTATTCAAGAGCATACCACATGGAGAATATTCATGCTGAATAGTAATCACGATTTTGCCCACCTGGGAAAAATTGTTTGTTGCTCCATCACTCCTGCTTTGCTTCTCCTACCAGTGAACAAATTTCAATGATTTTGCCTGTGGCTAGTTGACTATTATAGAGGTAGCCCTTGATTTACAACCATTCGTTTAACAGTGATTTAAACTTATGAAGGCCTTGGAAAAGGTGATTTATGACCAGTCCTTGAAGCTACATCTGTTGCACCACCATCCTGTCATGTGATTGCAATTCAAGAACTTAGCAACTGGCTCGCATTTACAATTGTTGTAGTATCTTGCAGTCACATGATCACCTTCCTAGCCTGCTTCTGACAAGCAAAGTCAATCGGGGAAGTCAGATTTGCTTACTGACTGTACGATTCACTTAAATATGTGATTTGCTTAATGACCATGGTAAACATGGTTGTAAATTCTGGTCTGGTCAGATGATAACCCATTTAACAATGGCATCATTTAGCGACAAAATTCTGATCCCCCTTGTGGCTGTGAGTTGAGGATTACCTGTATGTAAAGAATTACAGCTTAATGTTGAAGATAAATTTGATGCCAAATTTCTTAGCATTAAGAAGCCGGTTGCTTTTACTGAATTATACTATATCTTAAATTTGGGAGGCTATATCAGCTGAGCACAATTCATTACAGAATGTAGGTATGCTTAAAGCCATTGCTTTCTATAGTTTTCATTAATTTGACATTACAAACCAGTTTGGTGTAGTGGTTAAGGCATCAGGTTAGAAATTAGGAGACTGAGTTTTAGATCTACCTTAAGTGTGAAACCAACATGGTATTTTTGGGGCAATCACTCTCTTTCAGCCCTAGGAAGAAGGCAGTAATAGCACACCATTTTTGAAAATCTTGCCAAGAAAACTGCAGGGACTAATCCAGGCAATCACCAGGACCAGAGTAAAGTAGAGTAGAGTAGAGTAGAGTAGAGGTGAGGCATCATCACTAATTTAGTATAGGACTATCTATACTAAATTACCAGTACAGAATACTGGTAACATTAAACTATATTAATGGTCAGATAAACAGAAATCTTTGTAGTGAAGAAATAAATTCATGGTGATATAAAAGGGTTGTCTATGGCATATAATTTTAATGGATTTCTTTTCATTTCTAATGATGACTACTTCTTGTGGATAGAAACACATACTTCGTGTACATAAGATCTCACAGTTCAAAGTGAGAATCTATAGTTGAGCGATGTCGGGTTACAGAAAAAATGATTGCTTCAGGTCCTGGAGAACTATGTTATTAAGGGTAGACATTAGTCATCCATATGATAATAACATGGCTTATAGTCCATCATTTAATTTGCATAAATACTGAGATAAGCCAATAATTATTCCCCAAACTTTATATAACTCTTTGAGTCAGTTTTCTACCTGGATATTCTCCAGGTGTATGTTATGATTCTTTGCAAAATTCTTAGCCAATATGGCCATGGAGTGAAATTGAGTGTTTCAATGTGTGAAATTACATTATTCTGTTCACAGGTCTACACTAGGAAGGAGAGAAGCAAAATTATTTCTGAGCTTACTCTGGTCCATCTGATAGATGGAAATGGACAAAACGTAAGGGTTGGGTCACTAATGAATGTATTGTGTCTCACCTACAGAAATCCCAATCTAAAAATGCCAACATCTGGACCACATTCGAATCACAAAATCAGGGAAGATGCTTTTGGAGAAGGGGTTGCTGTTGATGAACCTCAATGATTTGAATATTTTTACCCCTGCCATTGTTTATTTAAAAAATGGCTTCTAATAACATTAAAGGGGCGTCTTTGGAGATTTTGACCCAAACTGGTTTAACGTTCAGCCAGTGGGTTCCTCTTATCTCATTTCACAGTTGAGCAGGGGATTGCACGATAAATCAGATCATCTAATTAACTAGGTCAATTTGTAATGTATATATTCAGGTTTATAGTTTCATTGATTCACGTTTTTTTTTAAAAAAAAATTGATTTATATGCCGCCCTTCTCCGGAGACTCAGGGCAGTTTACAATGCGTTAAGCAATAGCCTTAATACTTTTGTATATTTATACAAAGTCAGCTTATTGCCCCCACAAACTGGGTCCTCATTTTACCTACCTTAGAAAGGATGGAAGGATGAGTCAACCTTGAGCCTGGTGAGATTCGAACTTATAGTAATTGCAGACAGCTAGTGTTAATCATAGTGCTTTTAGTCTGCTGAGCCACCAGGCCCTAAACGTTTGATTTAAGAAATAATTTTTCAGTTTATGTTGGCAATAAACGCCTGCACAGGGTAGGTGCTATCAGGAGAAAGAAAGAAGACAAATCCTCTTGCTCTAACTTTCCTTTTTTCCCAGTGAAGAAAAAATAGCAGGTTGAAGGGAAGCTAGGGAGGAAACACAGGGTTACAGCAATCTCTTCATCTGCATTTTCCCAATAATGTTTTAGTGATGTTTGCTAATGTATCATTCATTAACCATCAGCCACTATAAAAAACATAATCTATCTCTCAAAGTGGACATTATTATCGCATTAAATCATTTTACAATATACCTGAACGGTTCCACATGATGGGCCTGGCCTGACTGCACTCCACTGCCTCGAGGGCAAACTCGTCAACAGTAATGAGATACGAGGTCTGTCTGTGATGAATATGATATTACTTGTGTCAGTGGCTGTGGTTGGCACCCAGAATATTCCTTCTTGTGGGTTCCACCCCCTCTTTTCCCCACTATTCCTCCACCCCCTGCAAAGGGACTCGGGCAAAGCACTATTAACTGAGTAAATGAAGCTCTGAGGATCACAGAGTGTATTCATTAGTTGACAGGATTGTGACTAATCCTGTTTTTTCCTTGCAGGACAAAACAATGCATGCTTTTGCAACTTCTAGGCAATATGGCCAAATGCACATAGCATATTCTGTTCTTTAATTTTTAAATTCCATTCCCTCCACCCCCATATAGACTATTTTTTTTTATACCTTGAAGGTGATTAAAATCAGCTTCCCAACTGTATCAGAGAAGCAAAAGCAAACGACACAAGAAGGAAAACGGATGGTGGAAAACGAACCTTAAGGATTAAAATCTGGAAAGCAGATTAAAAGAAAGGATTTATAAAGCCTTGTAAAGTCAGACACTTCTTTTATTCATCCTTAACTACAATGGTAATATGTAAAAAAATGCATGAAATAAATGATCTTTTTTTCCTTGGGAAACGTGGAGTAGACTAGGACTGCAAACATTCTCATTTCTAGGAATATGATAACAATGATTATCCTAATAGTAATGATGTCCAGGATATTAAAATTAAGGATTTATGAATCAGTGTAAGGATGTGCCAGTGCCATCGTATATCCGTGCACATATTCATTATTCCTATCATTTTTTTTCAACAAATCTTTAAAAAAGTGATCCCCAAATGAGGTTATATAGATAGGGGAATACAGGTAGTCCCTGACTTAAAACAGTTCGTTTAATGACTGCTCCAAGTTACAATGGCACTGAAAAAAGTGACTTATGATCGTTTTTTTACACTTACAGCCATGGCAGCATCCCCATGGTCACGTGATCCAAATTCAGATGCTTGGCAAGTGACTCATAGTTAAGACGGTTGCAGTGTCCCGGGGTCATGTGATCCCCTTTTTTTGACAGGCAAAGTCAACAAGGAAGCCCAATTCACTTAATAACTATGTGACTAACTTAACAACTGCAGTGATTCACTTAACAATAGTGGCAAGAAAGATTGTAAAATGGGGCAAAGCTCACTTAACAAATGTCTCACTTAGCATCAGAAATATTGGGATCAAGTCTGGTCGTAAGATGAGGACTATGCAACTACGTACATCTTAGGGGTAGGTTCTAATTTTTTTTACTACTGGTTCTGTGGGCGTGGCTTATTTTGTGGGTGTGGCTTGATGATCATGTGACAATTCTTTAGGATTTAGCAGAGGTACTGGTCTACCAGGCTTTTAACTGCTTGCAGAGCTGTACCGGTGTACTCATTTTGTTTTTGGAGTCACTGGTCTACTCATTTGTTTTCTTTTACCACTGATCAGCTGTAGGGCGGCCCTTTGAAGCCCAGCGGCAAGAGTTTAAACAGTTTTTTTCCCTCTAGCCGATAGCTGGGACTCAGGAGGCAGCAATAGATTGGGGGTGGGGCCAAATAAAAGGTAAGAATAATGCAGGGGGGGGTGGGGGGATGGGGGGGGCGGAGGGGCAGAACCGGTTGTGTGATGTCATATCGTCACCGCTACTGGCTCGGCCAAACCGGGCCGAACCGGGAGGAACCCATCACTGGTACATCTCTTCTACCCTTAAGACAGCATCATTTATGCTGTCAGATGCAGCTACACTTAACATGCCTTCTTGTCAGCGCAAAACTGTAATGAGTACTTTATTTCAGTATAACTGTGTCTAATATGTATTGTTTTTCTTTCTGAGACATAGGTGGATTTTCACAAATTCATGCTGTTTTATATGCAGGTTTTCCAAATAAATGGTGTTTCCAGCAAAGAATGACAGATGTCACTAGGCTCCATTTGCTGCTACCATCTGTATCAGAGTAGAATTTAGTTAAATGGAATCAGAATATTTTTCTGTAGGAAGTTCTCTACTTACAACCGTTTCTTTAAGTGACCATTCAAAGTTACAACAACACCGAAAAAGATGATTTATGACTGTTTTTCACACATTCAACTGTTGCAGCATCCTCATGGTCATGTGATCAAAATTCGGATGCTTGACAACTAACTCATATTTATGACGGTTGCAGTGTCCCAGAGTCATGGGATCCCCTTTTGCGACCTTCTGACAAGCAAAGTCAATGGGGAAGCCAGATTCACTTAACAACCGTATTACTAATTTAATGACTGCAGTGATTCACTTAACAACTGTGGCAAGAAAATTTGTAAAAGGGGGCAAAACTCACTTAACAAATGTCTCGCTTAGCAACAGAAATTATGGGCCTCAATTGAGATCGTAAGTTGAGGACTGCCTGTATACAGTGGTGAAATCTAAAATTTGTTACTACCGGTTCTGTGGGGGTGGCTTGGTGGGGAAGTGTAATGTGACTGGGTGGGTGTGGCCAATTTTTTTTTCTTTTAAAACCATTTTTTTGGCAAAGAGGTTGTAAAAAAATGCTTTCAGAAGGCTCTGAGTTGCCTGATCCACAGAGGCTTTTTTTCTTTTAAAAGCCTCTGCCGATCAGGCAACTCAGCTTGGATCGTCAGAGGCATTTAAAAGGAAAAAACCTCTGCCAATCAGGCAACTCAGCTGGGATCATTACCTGACGATCCCTTTGACGATCCCAGCTGAGCCGCACAATCATCAGAGACTTTTTTTTTTTACTTTTAAAAGCATTTTTTCAGCCAAAGAGGTTGTAGAAAAAATGCTTTTAAAAATTAAAAGAAAAAGCCTCTGATGATTGTGTGGCTCAGCTGGGCATGGGGGTGGGTGGGTGGGCAGAGATTTTTGCTACCGGTTCTCTGAACCACCCGCCTCCATTGCTACTGGATCAGGCGATCTGGTCCGAACCAGGAAGATTTCACCCCTGCCTGTATATATTTCTTTTGGCAACAATAATAACAGACTCTTGCAAGCCTGATTGTGCTTTAATCTATTGCATTGCATTGCATTGCATTGCATTGCATTATCTTATCTTATCTTATCTTATCTTATCTTATCTTATCCTATCCTATTCTATTTTATTTTATTTTATTTTATTTTTTATTAAATTTATTCTCTTCCATTCTTTATTTCAGTGAATCAAGGATGAGTCTGCCTAGGTCTCTTGTCGCGTTTCCTAGCTTGCTTTTTAATTCTACCAAAGTTTTAAAATAATAATAATTTATTACATTTATAAGCTGACTGGCTTCCAGAAACGTGTGATGCTTGATTCAGAAGAATGGCTTGATCCAAAAAATAATATTTTTAAGGGCCAATAATGCTTTTTCATTTGATCTGACAGTAGCCTTAACTTTTTTTAAAAAGTTATAGATGTTCTGAACAACTCCTGAACTCAGCTCCTGTTTTTTCTTGGGTCTTTGACCAGCATAAACTAAGATACAGAGACAATAAAATTAACAATTGTCACATCAAGAGCAAACTATGCCTAAAAAGTAGAAAAATGGCAACTATAAAATGAGAGGGTAATAACAAGGGAATTAAATCTATAAAACTAGAATCTGCTAATTGTTACAGAGTTAATTATAATCAGAACTAAAATTTAATTAGAAATAAAAAATGGCAAATCTTTATTGTGTACTATAAAAAAGGAGTGTAATACAATATATAAGATAATATATGGCGCTATCTTAAAAAAATGGAAGTACAAGTTGAAAATGCATCTGTCTCAAAAAGCTTAATGTATTAATGGATGCTGTTACATCTTGGAAAAAATCGAGTTCCCTCATAGTAACATGTGTGTGCATCAGTGGTGGGTTTCTAATTTTTTTACTTCTGGTTTTGTGAGCGTGGCTTGGTGGGCGTGGCATGGCTTGATAGGAGTGGCTTGGTGGGCGTGGCAGGGGAAGGATACTGTAAAATCTCCATTCCCACCCCAATCCAGGGGAAGGTTACTGCAAAATCCCCATTTCCTCCCAATCAGCTGGGATTTGGGAGGCAGAGAATAGATGGGGCCAGTCAGAATTTTTACTACCAGTTCTCCAAACTACTCAAAATGTCCGCTACCAGTTTTCCAGAACTGGTCAGAACCTGCTGAAACCTACCTCTGGTGTGCATGTATGCACACAGAATGAAACATATCCTCTGCAATGTACAATTTACAGCCCCATATCTTGTTGCAATGAAGTGGAAGTAAAACCTATAATTGTTTTGGCACTCCAAAACATTCAAATCATTTTGAAAGCCACTCATAAGTGTCTCCACCATTGTCATATTTGCAATATTGAGCATATTAATACAGGGTAGCCTCGATTTGCAACCACAATGAAACCTAAAATTTTAGGTTGCTAAGTAAGACAGTTGTTAAGTGAGTTTTGCCCCATTTTACGACTTCCTTGCCACAGTTGTTAAGTGAATCACTGCAGTTGTTAAGTTAGTAACACGGTTGTTAAGTGAATCTGGCTTTCTCATTGACTTTGCTCATCAGAAGGTCGCGAAAAGGGATCACGTGACCCTGGGACTTTGCAACCGTCATAAATATGAACCAGTTGGCAAACATACAAATTTTGATTACATGACCATGGAGATGCTGCTATGGTCGTAAGTGTGAAAAATGGTTATAAGTCACTTTTTTCAGCACTGTTATAACTTTAAGTGGTCACTAAATGAATGGTTGTTAAGTCAAAAACTGCCCATATTCAATATTCTCCATGCATTTCAGTCTTCCAAGTGAAAAAGCACATGCCTCATAGTTCCAGTGTGAAAGGCCCAGAACTTGATTTTTAGAATCAGCTGAGACAGCTGTTAATTGTGTTATCTGGAGATGAACTATTGCAGACCTATTTTCTTAGGGGTTACATGTGGAGAAAGGTCTGGATATGTACTTTAAGCACTATCAAATTTTCGAGCATAATTCTTTACTGCACTGCACACACTACATATAACCAGGGGTGAAATCCAGCAGGTTCTGATAGGTTCTGGAGAACCAGTAGTGGAAATTTTGAGCAGTTCGGAGAACTGGCAAATACCACCTCTGGCTTGCCCCAGAGTTGGGTGGGAATGGAAATTTTGCAATATCCTTCCTCCAGGAGTGTGGAGGGAATGAGGATTTTGCCGTATCCTTCCCCTGTAGTGGGGTGGGAATGGATATTTTGCAGTATCTTTACCCTGTAGTGGGGTGGGAATGGATATTTTGCAGTATCTTTACCCTGCCATGCCCACCAAGCCACGCCCACCAAGCCACACCACAACACGCCCACCAAGCCACACCCACAGAACTGGTAGTAAAAAAAATTGGTTTCATCACTGCATATAACTATCACCAATGCAACAATTCTAATAAAATTCCTTAGAAATAGATTGTCCTGGCCTTATTTTTTATAAACTATTAAAGAATTGCAACCCTAGTCTTGGGTCCTCAACACAATTCAGATTTCGGAGTTATTATGAATTACATTACATTGTCCTCACATATCAACCGTTCATAATTACGACAGGTGTGGGAAAGTGAGACTTAATGAAGATCTCATTGCAGGAAAGAAAAAGAATCTTTAAAAGAGCCTTTTTACTTCAGAACAAAGACAAAAAAATTTTTTGGAAAATATTAGTATTGATATTTTCTAAAGAACTTTTAATCTTTGTTCTGAAGAAAACTATTGAACCTATTCTGTTCACATAATACTCATACTTTACTGCCATATTTTAAAGCTGAAACAAAAACAAAACAAAACACAGGCCATATATAAACAGTGGTGGGGAATTTGTAGGATTGTTCTGGCTTTACCTTTTGGTAAGATTCTTTATTCTCTTTCTTTCATCTGTATGTGCATTACTTTGGCCCTTCCCCAAAAAATTAGACATCAATTTTAGAGCTGTACCACTCACTCCTTGCGTCTTCCTCAAGCAGCCCTGCCAATTACATTCTGGCCTAACTATGGTTCAGGAACAACTCCTTAGGATTTAAACCCTTTGTCCTGGCAGCCTGGCTCAGTTCCTTCTCTCTGCTTCTTGAGGTAAAACTGGCATGGCATCCTCTATTGCTCTCCCAACCAGTGGCACAGTGGTTAGAATGTAGTACTGCAGGCTACTTCTGCTGACTGCCAATTGCCAGCAGTTCAGCAGTTTGAATCTCACCAGGCTCAAGGTTGACTCAGCCTTCTATCCTTCCGAGGTGGGTAAAATGAGGACCCAGATTGTTGGGGACAATATGCTGACTCTGTAAACCACTAAGAAGGCCGTAAAGCACTGTGAAGCGGTATATAAGTTCTATTGCTATTGCCCATTGCTTTCACTGACAAGGGAGTGGGCAGACTTTGAAGCAAACCCAGAGGAAGTTTGCAGATGGGGCAAGGACAGGTGCAGGTGTTTGGAGGATGCTGATCTTTGCACACAGCCACTGAAAGGAGTGCTGTTTGGCTCCTTCAGTGTGCTCAGAATGTGAGAATCTGCTACACCAAGGGTGTCAAACTCAAGGCCTGCAGGCTAGATCTGGCCTGCAGGGTGCTTAGATCTGGTCCGTGGGGCTGCCCAGGAAACAACGAAGGACCAGCCAACAGTGCCTCTGCCAGCAAAAATGGAGCTCCTCCTTCATTTTTGCTGGCTGAGCACTTGGGCCATCACAGGCACCCGCAATATGAGTGACGTCGAACTGGCCACGCCTACCCTGGTGACACCTAGATGCCCCCCGAGATCAAACGCAGCCCTGATGTGACCCTCAATGAAATCTGGTTTGACACCCTGTGCTACACAATGATTCTCAACCTCAGTCACTTTGAGATGTGTGGACCTCAACTCAGAATGCTGTTTGTGCTGCCTCAAAAATATTTATGGATCAATTTGCACACAAAGAGATTGTAACGTAAGAACTGTGACAATGTAGAAGTGCTACCACACATATATGAATATATATGGGAGAATATTTTTCTATACAAAGTGACAAAGTGAAATCTATGAAAAAACTCTAAAAGTCAATCAAGTTCAAAATCACTCATTAATCCAAGTGAAGCAAATGAAATCATAGGGGAATTTGTAAAATTCAGTTTCCTTAAGCAGCATATTTTCGTCCTATCCATGTATATGTATCTTAGGCAGGGGTGAAATGCTCCCACTTTGGACCGGATCAGGCGATCCGGTAGTGATTGTGGCAGGTGATTCGGGGAACCGGTAGCGATGGTGGCACGAGGCTCCGCCCACCTGCCCAGGTGTCATTACTTCCTGCTTTTAAAAGGTTAAAAAAAAGGTTCTGACGATCGCACATCACAGCTGTGATCATCAGAGCCTTTTTTTTACCTTTTAAAAGCATTTTTTACAACCTATTCGCTAGAATAGGTTGTAAAAAAATGCTTTTTTTTAAAAAAAAAAAGTTGGCCATGCCCACCCAGTCACATTACCCCCCTCCCCCAAAGCCATGCCCACAGAACCGGTAGTAACAAATTTTACATTTCACCACTGATCTTAGGCATTCCAATCTTTTATTGAAGTTCATTGTCCCATTGGATCTCCATAATGATTCACCATGTTAAAAGTCTTCAGGACTCTTCAGAGTATTCATAAATATCCATCTTAAAAGATATACAGTACATGTATATATGTTTAGAAGAGAGGGCAGGGGATGGTGGTTGAAAAAAAAAAACAGTGTCAGTTTTAAAAAGTTTTGCAAATTTTCCAGCATTTTTTTTTGCTAGACAAATTAAAATGTTTAAAAATCTAGAATGTACAACTAGCAGAAAACTACTTGTATATTCTAGACTGCATGTTCTAGATTGACACATTCTATAGTCAGTGCTGGCCCAAGGCATTTTATGCTTGGAGTAGAACACCATCCACTGCTTTTTGGAGGGGATAACATTTGGAAAAATCCTTGTTGTACTCTTCAGAAATTTGCTTTTGCTTTGCCTATCCTCTCTGCTGCATATCAGGGCAAGCACTGGCTGCATTTGTCATTAAAACAGATTCTAGTTCTTCTGCATTATAAGAACAGAAAGAGAGGTTATGTTGAATCTTGGAGTTGTGTGGGTGGGAATCAAATTGAAATTTTTCCCCGTAGATGAGAACTGAGAAGTGCAACAGTAGATAGATGATTATTGCATATAACAGACCTTCAGTTCTAATTTGTCTGTGATTTTAGGTTTCTTAAATCACAGGGGAAAAAAAACCTCTTATGCCATATGTTCCCTGAAGCAAGGACGAATCATAGTGTAAATTAGTCATTTTTATATAAATATTTTGTATATATTTGACAAGATGCAATTCAAGCTATGTCTCCATGATAGTCCTTGTGCATCGAGAGAATGAATTTAACATTTGATTAACCAGAGCAGTTTATAATAAGAAAAGAGGACTTTAAATTAGAAATTAATTTAGATAATTTGTCATCTCCTACCACTGTCTTCCCCTGCCTTTCCCTACCAGCAATATGCTAATGCATCCTGTAAAGTAATTGTCAGCCACAATTGCATATCATTCTGCCAATGGAAGCCCAAAATCTAATTAATGCTATGGCAGCAGGAACATCTGGTCTATCTTCTGGATACTGATGAGGAACACCTAGGAAAAGGTGATGACAACCTTGAAATGGCCGTGTTCCTTGAGCGTGAAAAAGAAAAAGATAGAAAGCAGGTACACCAACAAGTACAGGAACATATGCGCGAATGTCATTTATCTACGAAATGAATTGACAGCAAAACTTATTATGTTGCACTTACGCATTAGTAAATTGTCTCATTTTTGTCCTCCAAAAAACAATGGAATGACAAATCAATTAATTGTCAGTGGATTAAAAGAGATAGATGATAGATGATAGATGATAGATGATAGATGATAGATAGATAGATAGATAGATAGATAGATAGATAGATGATAGATAGATAGATAGATGATAGATAGATAGATAGATAGATAGATAGATAGATAGATAGATAATAGGTAGGTAGGTACGTAGGTAGGTAGATGGATGGATGGATGGATGGATGGATGATAGATAGATAGATGTAGAGTTCCATTAATAACAGCAAATATTATAACCCATTTGTTCATTTGTGGCTTAGTATAGTACATGAAAAATTGTGATTTGCAAATCATAGTTTAGCAAAGACAACAATAAATCAACCCAAAATGTTCTCACTTGAGATACAAATGACCAGGCTAAAATTATCATACCATGGACACATTATGCAAAGACCTAGTTCTTTGGAAAGGCTCTACTGGGAAAGATATAAGGAAAAGAGAACAAGAGGATGAGCAGCTGTTATAGTAGCAATGAATGTCCCATTGGAAAAACCAAAGGACCAGGTTAGGAACAGATTATTATGGACCAAAACCTAACAATTTGATTGCTAGGACTGGCACATAATACTTAATCAAATCATGGTTTATGATTTAGCAAATAAACCAGCCAATTATATCTTCTTTAATATCTTATTAAAGCAACCAACTTTATAATGTTTAAATAAATTATGCCTTATTGACCTATCCATGCATTTTCTGGACTCTCAACTATTTATCACACTTCTGAGTAACTAAATATAAAAGCCATGTTTGCCACAGAAGAATCGAACCTCTGCAAATGAGTTATCTAGAATAGGGCAAAATAATGCTAGAATAAACAGAGCTGAAGAAGTTTCTTGGATGAGAAGCGAAACATCTTCAGAGAAAACAAAGAAGTCCAGCTGCCTCTTGAAAAAGCAGCTTTGGGACAACTATGACCTGGATGACTGAGACTCTCCATAGACAGCTAGTATAAACAGAATTAATTTCTCCATAGTTCTATGGACTACTTAATCTATAATCTGTAAAATTATGCAGTAGGAGATGAAATAATTCAAAGCATTATAAATTAACCATTGGACTATAAATAAGCAGGAAAAAATGCTAGATATCCTAACTATTCCATACTTCTGCATGTTAAGGTTACCTTTTTTGTTTAAATTAAATGAACTTTCTCCATGTTGGGAGTATTTTTGGATCTAAACTAAGTAAATGGTTACTTAAACAAATATGGAAATGGTTTAAAAAGTAATTAAGTAACATTGACTAACATGCAGAGATCTACATGAAAATCAGGAATAGATCTACCATGAGCTGCAAAGATCTAGTGATCACTCAATGACAGCAGAGAAGGACAAACAACTTTGCAAGTAGGTATATTCGACCTATATTCTTAGGTCGAATATATTTGTTTATTTGTATCCTGCTTTTATTAGTACTAGACTGGGTGAACTATTGCTGATTCGCTCTCCATAGAGATGGTGAGCAGAGTTGACTTGGTAAACCACGGCTAGTCATCTCATAGTTGGCATTCAGAGCTGCTGGCAGAAACTTTAGGACATTTCTGCATCCCCAAAGGGGCTTTATTGTTTTATGGATCATCTCTGAGTAGGTGCTTCATGAAAGCAAAGCATCCCTTCAAATATATGCATAGCATATATAGAATGAATGCATAGACTACATATTGAGAGCCAGTTGGTGTAGTGGTTAACGCACCAGACTAGAAGCTCAAAGACCATGAATTCTAATCCTGCCTTGGGCACAAAATCAGCTGGATAACCTTGGGTTATACACCTATACATGGGGAATATTTAGGAAATTGAAGCTTGGCGACTTGTGGGTGAAGGACCAGGGGTAAAATGCTCCCTGTTTGGACTGGATCGCCCAATCTGGTAGCGATAGCAGGTGGTGGTTCGGAGAACCGGTAGCAAAAATCCCTGCCTCCCACCCCCTCCATGCCCAGCTGAGCCGCAGAATCATCAGAGGCTTTTTTAAAATAAACTTTTAAAAGCATTTTTTCTACAACTTCTTCGACTGAAAAAATGCTTTTAAAAGTAAAAAAAAAGCCTCTGATGATCGCGCAGCTCAGCTGGGATTGTCAGAGCCTTTTAGAAAAAATACTTTTAAAAGGCTCTGACGATCCCAGCTGAGTTGCTTGATCGTCTTCGGCCGAAGACGATCGGCTAAACCTCTTCGGCTGAAGAGGTTGTAGAAAAAAATGCTTTTAAAAGTTAAAAAAAAAAAAGTTGGCCACGCCCACCCATTACCCCACCACCACCAAGCCACGCCCACAGAACCGGTAGTAACAAATTTTTCATTTCACGCCCACCCATTACCCCACCACCACCAAGCCACACCCACAGAACCGGTAGTAACAAATTTTTGATTTCACCACTGTGAAGGACGTTTATATAATTGGTATTAAGAAGCTAACAAAACACTGTAGAGATTTGAATTAAGCTCTTTTTGATGTGCTAGGGAGATGTAATCCATTTTTAAGCATGCCAGAAATAAGTTCCACAAACTTCCAAACAAATAAATAAATTCCACCAAATAAAAGTGAGCAAGACTTCAAATGGGATATATACTTTGTTTCACCATTATATTTTGTTCTAGAGAAAAACCTGAAACCCTCAGCAGATTCCTTTTACGTTAAGCTTTCCATCAATTCAGTGTGAATGACAAACGGGAATGAGAGAACACAACTCAGCACCCCAAATTGTGTTTAATTGCCTGTTTTTTTATCCTGAATCATCATAACCGTTTAAGAGCCTCCAGGCAACCTAATTATTATGTCACAGGGGATTTCTTATATTAATGTTGCTGCATTTCTTCACTGCCCTGGAAACCGAATGGTGATTTTTGTTACTGTTTATGTGAAGGTGGGGGCTAGCAAAACTTGCAGATGTTCAAGAGGTTGGAAGCTCACAATCACTCACTGATTGCCTGATGCTCATGGATCTTCGTTGATTGAATGCTTAATCTGTTCTGACTTTTTTTCCAGCACCATAACATGCGTGAAGTCACACTTAACTTGGCATCAACAGTGTGGCAACTAAATGGTTTGGAATTTGGGAGGGTGCTTAAGGGGAAGCCTGCATTTTATCAACAGAGGGCCAGCTTTGTTTGATTATCAACATTGATTATGTTGATATCAGGAATCTAACTCATCAAAGAAACAAAAAAATGCAGTAAAACATTAAAAAAAATAACCATGATATAAGCTTAATAATGAATATTAGTGAGGACACATATTATAGATTATTAAACTTACAATCCTTTATTATTATTATTATTTTGGGAAGGATACTTCACCATATAGAGGGCCATGGTGGTACAGTGGTTTGAATGCAGCATCGCAGGCTAATTCTGTCGACTGCCAGGAGTTCAATACTCACCAGCTCAAGGTTGACTCAGCCTTCTGAGATGGGTAAAATGAGGACCCAGATTGGTGGGGGCAAGATGCTGACTCTGTAAAAACGCTTAGAGAGGGCCGGAAAGCGCTATGGAGTGGTTGTATAAGTTGAAGTGCTATTGCCATTGCTTTATATCCACAATAAATCATGAATTTCAATATATCAGAATTCTCCTCATTTCAATGGCAGACTTTAAAGCAGATTTTATACAGCTGAACAGCCATTATCAAATACTGCCCCAAAATAACCTACTTTCCCCATTTCCCAGCTTCAGAACTCTGTGTCTCTCGATTATGTTCCACATGTGACAAGAGATTTACCGCTTCCTTGTTTCCCTATTCCTGATTTAAATTATATTGGATGGTTTTCTGTTGCAAATCACACTCAATAAAAATCTAATCCTGAAAGGCAGTGACGGGAAAAATAAAAATTCCACAATATGTATTTATGAAGTTGATTGAGCATGGCAATCTCAGTTTAATAACCATATATGAATTGGTTTTGAGCTGTAGGGGATTATGTCAGCAGTTAAGTGCAAAGTATCTAAGGTATATTCTGGTTAGGCAGATCAGACTGGCCCACGATACTGATCACAGTAGGATACTGGGACTAAATATGGTAGAAGAAAAAAGCCATTAAAAAAATTTCCATGATTGGATCTGCTCCTGAGCCCACCCTGTGAATCTTGTCACATTTTGAATAAAATCTCCTTCATCTGATTTCCTATTAAAATTTTATTTGCTGAAGGATCATGGCCTTTACCATGGAAAAATGACTTCTGACCCACTTTCTTAATCTATATTTAAAATAGTTGAAATCATTCCATAGGGCCTGGGGAAAACTTGCAACAGGATGAGGTGACAGCATTCTGAGGGGGGTAGAATGTACTGAATCCCTTCAAGTTAATTAATAAAATGCACTACAATACAGTTAGTAAAGTGGAGGAAAAAAATAGTTCCATGGTGTAAATATTCCTCAATTAATCAGTGAACACTTGTCCGGTAGAGCACAAAATATCTTGTTGCCACATCAATACATTATACATTTTAACAAATTTTGGAAACAATGGATCATATTTTCCTCCACATAGCTCTGCAAAGAATTGATAATATTTTTGCATTCAAAATAGACTGGGAAAGCCCATATAATGTGTCACTTGCATCAAACTACCTTATTTGAGTAAAAAAATAAATCCATGCAAAATCACATACATTTACAAAAATGAAATTACTGCATATGTGGATTTAATGCATATGTGGATTTAATGCATATGAATTTGATGCATATGTGGATTTAATATACATAGCCTTCCCTGATATTTTCTGTTAAACTGAAAGTTTCATTTAATGCTGAATAAAACCTGTTACTAGTTACTATTATGTTGATCTCAACTGTTGCTGAATCTGCTTTCAAGCTAACAAGGGAATTGCTTCTCTGCCTACTATGGCTCCGCATTTTCCTTTTATGAATCTCTTGCAAATCTCCCTCTTTCTTCTTTGAAAGTATTCTTGAAAAAGCATGCTTAATCATGCTAAAAACAACCACTACTTTTAGCTCAATCAAAGGTATGACACAAAATAATGTCCCGTTTTAAACTTATCCCTGAAAGAAAACTTACACTGTACAGCTCAACAGTGTCATAGAAAGGAAGTGTGACTATCCAAACAAAGTGTAGCAGAGCACTCCAACGAAATTTTCCCCAGATCAGGGGTCTCCAACCTTGGCAACTTTAAGCCTGGAGGACTTCAATTCCCAGAATTCCCCAGCCAGCTTTACTCCCAGATCATTTAGCAATTAATTGTGGATGAAAAAGGTTTCTCTTTATTTTTTTGGAAGGCTAAAGTGCCTTCTTCAAAATACACATGATCATTGTTTACAGTGTTTTTATATTTCTAATATTTTAAGCTGCCTACAGGCCCATGGAAATGGGCAGCCTTCTCAACTGAATGAGCAAAGTCTCATCTGAGTTGTACTTTGCTTTAAGTGACTGCATGAACATGTTTGTATGCTTTTCTCGGCAATAACAGAAGTTGTTGGCCATTTCTCTCTTCTGAGAAGTGTTTTAAAAATCTTCTTTGTCTACACTTCTGCGGTTTCCTAATGAATGTCCATCTAAGTATTTACTAGGTATAACCCTGCTTTCTTTTTTGAGTTTAGTCAAGATCTTAAGTCAAGATTCTATGGGGGTCTTTCAGGCCCCCATAGAACTCTATAGGAAATGATTCCTTGATTGCACAACCTTCTAACCCAGTGTTTCTCAACCTTGGTAGCTTGAAGATGGGTTGACTTCAACTCCCAGAATCAGCGCTGGCTGGGGGATTCTGGGAGTTGAAGTCCACCCATCTTCAAGCTACCAAGGTTGAGAAACATTGTTCTAACCTGATAGTTTCAAGTAACTGCGGTTGATTATAACTTTTATCTCTCCAACTGTCATTATAGATCTCTTGTTCTGTACAACTGAGAATCACCAGGTTAAGAAAAGTTACCTTATACAATGCATGTGTTGTGATCCACCAGTAGCCTGTGGAGCTGACAGTTGAGTCAGACAGTGAGGAGACTGGGGAGGACAATGGGACAGTCCTGGAGTCAGAGGAAGGCCTGGATGAGGGCTCTGCAGAGGCAGAGATGGGGCAGGGCCATCTGGGAGCGATGCGCAGACTCTGGAGCCTCCAGAGGTGGACAACAGAGAGGCAGAGGAACAGGAGGAGCCTGTTCCTAGTGCATGCATGCGAAGAGCAGCTAGAAGGCAAGAGCAGCTAAAGCAAAAAAGGATAACTCAGGAGTAAGACCAGGAGATGATTGGCCCCTCCCATAAGGCTTAAAAGAGCAGCAACGGTTCTTGGACTCTTTGTAGGAAAGCTTCTTGTTGGCGTCTCTTGTTTCTGAACTTCGTGGGGCTTTGCCAACAAAAGCCTTTGGCAGGATGCCAAAGAAGACAAAGGTTTGTGATAAAGGACCTTTTATCCTTTATCACAAACTTTTTCTGAAGGACTTTTTCTGAAGGACTTGTTTTGGAATTAATTTGGACTAAACTGAGAATGAAGTAATTCTCAGCTGTTCTAATAAAATATGTTTGTTTAGGACTGATTGTGTCTGGTAATAACTACTTGGGACTAGGTCACAACAATATGCAGGAACAATTCTCGCTGCTCAAAATATCTGAACATCATTGCACAGTTAAATGCAGCTTCTTAAGATTATTTGCCGTAAGGTTGACACAATTATAGAATGATATAACAGGGGGTACCATTAATCTTTAACTAATGAGAGCGGACTAGTTAAGATGTGAAGATTCACAGGAGTAGCACCACTGGAAAACTCTGGTGATTTATTCAGAGCACTGCAAGGTACTATAATAATCAGAGTGAGAAATTCTGATGAGTAAAAAGCAGGATTTGCATCTTAACAGCGTCATGAAA